>JAGSMT010000018.1:4867380-6084225 GCA_029286875.1 Lamproptera curius | reverse complement strand
GGGTATAAGTTACTATCTTATGATTTTAGTATAAATTTATTGAAAGATTTTTACGATCCTTAGTCGTAAAAAATGTAACAGCTATGGGAGGGTGGGAAAATCATAAGAATCATATTTCTGCAATTTTATTTTCTATTTATACTGAAAATCGCGTTAAAATCGTATACAAACATATATCCAGTTCTTCGATTATATAGCACCTATATAATGTGTATCCTACTCTAAAAGTTTGTAGTATTGATTCCTCTATTATGACTTATCCTTCACCTTAAAATCGAGTGAATAGTTTGATTCAAATTTTGATCTCGATTAAAATATTTTATATCATTTCATTCGTATCCATTCAAACCATATTTGCGCAACCCTAGCCAATAACACATGATCACGGCGACAGTGTTTATGTCCTTAATCTTATGTATATTTTTATAATTTTAAGTACTTACTAATTATTTCGATTAGATGACTATAATTTTATAATATACTTTAATTTTAAAAAATCATATCCATTTACGACAGAAGCACTAGCTTTTTTCTATTTTCTTAAATTAGTTAATAAGTTGATCAGAGAAGTTATCTTTTTCGATAACAAAAATTACTTCTTATACGTGGTTACATCCAATGTCTATTTCGAAATGAATTGTAATAAACAAAAGAAGCCAACTTTATCAGTTAATGCGAAATAAGAAAATTTATGAGTTTCACACAAAACCAGTTCATGCGTCCCATTTAGCTAATTAAATCGTTTCTTGCGTTAAAAGAAAAAAGAAAAACAGTGGATTTTGTGAGAGTCATGCCACGACATGTTTTTTTACGTTCAACGTTTGTCTGGTTGTGTGTAGTATATGCAGTAGTAAGTTAGTTATATATTAAAACCTTATTGAAAACATTTTCAAGTTCTTACGATACATTATGTCTAAACTTTTAAAAAGGCATATGTATGTGTATATATATACATTTACGCTTATATATTATATTTTTTTTTGGTAGGAATGTAAAAATTACCCCAAACTTTTTAAATGATAAATTAATGGCGGTTTAAGATTGCTTATGCGCTGCCATCAACTTAGTTTTATTAGACTTCTAAAGAGGCTTTTAGAAAACCACCTAAGTAATATGTAACTTAGACTCTGAACGGACGTAAAAAGAATAACTGAATGTACCACCCACAGCAATGATAAACCATTGTTAAGACTTGGTCAGTGGTTTATATCGCGATGACAATTTTTAGATAAAAAGTAATACATATATATAGTATAACATATATACACAATTTCGATGCACACTTTTCAAGTCTAATTTAATAAACTCGATCTAGACTAGAGAATAAGTCGAGCGTTAGCGTGACTTTTTCTATAAAACTGTTATAAAAAAATATTTTTATCTGAATAGACCATCAAAAAATTAAAAACCTAATCTCTTTATTCTCATTCAGAATCATTTCAATTTTAAACGTAAACTAAACTGAACAGTAGCGGATCCGGCAACTTGAAACAACTATCATTCCTAACTACCACCTACAAAATCTAACGCGCTGCGAGTTTCACTCGCAGATGTTACTTTTTCTTCGCCTTTATCCTTTCGCAAATGTTCCTGATTGTGCCCGACACCTTTTTATCATAACTGATACCACAGTTTCCGACTTTCCCGCGTAGATCATATCCAGCTAAATTGTCGCAATCTTCGCGAAAAGTTGAGCGAAAGATTTCGTAAAGTCATCCGATTTATGCCTCGAAATTATATTGAAGGCCCTCGATTTTAATATTAATCATGAACTTTAACGCTTTCCTCGTGAGCAATGAATATAAATTAATCAGTTTTCTTTTAAAAAACTCTATCCGTTTTTTATCTTTTACAGCAGTAACAGAGTAACTGTAAATATATTTTAAACCATTAGAATTTTGCGATGCTTATTTATTCAAATGAA
Source organism: Lamproptera curius (assembly GCA_029286875.1). Lineage (NCBI taxonomy): Eukaryota > Metazoa > Arthropoda > Insecta > Lepidoptera > Papilionidae > Lamproptera > Lamproptera curius. Next base: position 6,082,301 of record JAGSMT010000018.1, on the reverse strand, counting down.
CTTTTGAAAATACATAAATCCACTTTTTACGATTTTTTCTACCCATCTTAGTCTGCCCGTGATCATGAACCCTGTAAAGAGTCCGAAACGTCGGGAGTAGATAATAATAAATTAATGCGAAACATGTTTAAGAAGTAAATTTAATGTAGTAATCGAGTAAATAAGAAAAAAAATCTTAATTCAGTTTAAGATCTCTTGAGTTCTGAGTCGATTGTCAAACGACCGGTTCGTAAATAATACCTGTGCCGAAGAGAACTAGTAAAAAACTATGGGGTCGTCTTTTTATCTCTTCAAATAAAATTGTCAGCTTAATACGAAATATGTCACGCTAAACGGATTTTGATGCTCAACCCAGTTCATTAATTCCTCACGTTTTAAGTATTATGTATATTAAAATGGTGCGTTTTTTCTGTCCTCCCGCCCTCATCATTCCTCCGCCATAAACGTAATGAGGTTAATGATATCAATCTTTTTTCCAGAACGCAAGCCCTGGAAGACAAAGTGATATCTTCCCTTATATAAGTAAAACATTACATAATGGAGTTAAAAACCATTTGATCCTCGTTTTGCTCCCGGTATAAGAAGTCGAACAAATGAACCTGAAGATTCCTCATCATCTGATGATAGTGATCTGAGTTCAAGTGAAGAGGTCTTAAGATCATCACCGGAACAGGACAATGCTTACTTCTTATATCAAATGTTACGTGTAAGATATATCAAATAAGTAAATAAATTTCTTAATATAACCTTAAAATTGACTTATACGGACGTTATAATTGCCGAATGTAGAAATTAACATAATATTCAAAACTATTATTTTAAAAAAATAAAAAAGATACTTTTGAACACTCTAAGGGACGTTTAAAGTGTTAATTACGTTTATTCTAAAATCTACTTTCCTCTGCAAAGAAATATCTTTAGAAATATTTTGAGTATAATTTTAATTAAAATAGTAGACACAAAGTTAAAGCGTTTATGTGGGTAGAAACTCTAATACGCTGCATATAATTTCGCGTCGTCTGCAAATCTTTTCTCTAGTATGTGATCTTATGTAACATAAAAAGACTTATAATTTCAAATGAGTGCAACATTCAATTTTGAAGTTCAACTAAGTACTTCTTAAAGATTTGTTACATCCGCCACCCTGCACCCAGTCCACACCGCCTGGTGTCTACCGCCACGTCGTAAACCAGTAGACGTCACTTGGTCCACGAACTTAGTAGTTAGCTAGTTGCTAGTTGTAACAAACAAACAGTCTGCAACAGAAGCATTGTAGCTGTGCCTGCGCATGCACATTGAATTATAAATCTCAATTTCTCTAATATGAAGTAAAATTTTAGATTACAGAGGACAACGAGAATCTAGACGACCAAACATTGAGAACGATACAGAAAACTAAAAGTTTTCTGAAGCCAGCATTGCGAGCACGATGTGACCGATTGAGGGAATGTAAAAGAGAGTGCCCGAAGAAGAAGAAAGTCTGCATCAAGAAGTGTGTAATAAAGATTGATGTTTATCAGATATGCGAGAGCCCCGAACCGAAATGCAATCGGCCAAAATGTGGCGCGACTATGCCTCCAAAATGGCGGTTGTAATAAAACAAGCTGTTGAAATATCTCTGCCCGTTATATTGTTGAATTTTATTGACTCTGTTTTGTTAATACTTAAATATACATAAAATAATTTGTAGGTTTGAAATAAATCAATCACATGTTTTTCAAGTATCCTTATATGTTTTAAATTATTTAATTTTTTCATTTGCAACAAACATATTTGCAACTTAATTTTCAAAAGATATTGACTGTTACTAAGTATACTCTAAGTTTTCTTGTTATAATAAATGAAATAATTTGATTAGATAATGTTATAAAAATATTTGTACTTGCTATAAATAAATTCGTTTTTTCTTTTTCATAATTTTATTCTGCAAAAATTTAATCACGATGCTTGATCTTAAGTTATGGACATAATAAAAATCTAGTTTACATTGCTTATTTCAGTACAAACAACCTTAAATCTAATATTAAAACATCGTAGTTAGCCTGTAAAAATAGCACGTAGAAAGATTTTTTCTAAACAAAATTATTATAATTAAATTATGTCGGCTTCCGAAATATTAAAAGACATGAATTAAAAAATTACCGTTATTTTACAAAAGCTAAGACTGATGACCGAGAAGAAGAGGATAATTGATTCTCTATGCGATTACAAGGCCACTGTTGTTTCATAAAACGGTTGCTAGTATCATATAAATTAATGCTAGTATTTCTGCCGTAAAGGGGAAGTGCTAAAGCACTACTGTATTGCGGTTTGAAGGGCGCCGCAGCCAGCGTGTTTACTGGGTGATCAAGACATAACATCCTAAGTCTTACGGTAGGCAGCCCGTTGGTGCGATCCTTGGTATTGCCGCTATCAATGGGCGTTGGTGACCCAACATCAATCAGGTGGCCCAACTGTTCGTCTTGTATGCATAGTCGCCTTCGTATGCAAATACAAAAAATATAAAATTAAATTTAAAAAAAAATATTGCACAGTTTCTTTTTGGGTTTCGTTTGAGGGACTTCTCAAACTTTTAGACCGTTGGTACATTAGGCCTTACATGATATATATGAGAGGTCAAAAACATAAATTTAATAAACAAAAATATATTAAGCTGTGTATTACTATACGGTGCAAAAATCTACAAAGTAAAAGCAAGCAAAACCACACCGGAAACAATTGGTGATTATAAGACAAAATAAGTACATGCCCGAGGGGGATTTAAGTTACACGGTTTTATATACCGATATTCTAGAGGTTACCTAACTGGACTCTAGTGTTATTTTTTCTAAAGAAACTCTTCAAAAGATTAAACGGGCTCATATTTAATCGTTTTATGTTTTTACAGACAACAACAAAGTGCTTTTATATATTTAGTTATAATTTAACAGAGATTTCGGCGAACCAAACAAAGTATCAGATGTTTTCAAAAAACATAAGTGAATTGTTCTTTGTGTCTCACACCTTTCACGTAGACGAAACAGCGTCTATTGTACAAAATATAATATAGTTTTCGCATTGTCAGACGAAATCGATTAAATATTCAGAGACAGCGTCACAGGCATTCTAAGTGGGTGGAATGTTCAGTTGAGAATGCTTTGGAAAAGTATGACATTGAATTTACCTTTGATAAAATCGCTGTGTTGACATATAAACCCTTGGCGGGTATGAAAATTAACCGTTATACATTATTTAAAATAAATTTTAAGAGTGCTTACATTTATATTTTAGCCCTTTTCGAACAATATAAATATTTGAGGAAGATTTTTTGTTTATTTAAACTGTAAACAAAGTCTTATATGGATTTCAAGTCTATTTTGTTCTACTATTTTATACCAATATTATTATTTGGTTAGCTTCTTAACAGTGCTAAATTTATCTGAGTCACAGTTGGTACACAGAGTGACTTGTTTTTAACATCAACAGCCCAAAGGCTATTTTGGATAGATACTCTCGAAAATTAAACAATAGATCCTTCTTTAGAAACGCCTAACTGACATATTGATCATTTAATGTTTAGACCATTAGCCCATCGGCACAAATAAGGATAGAAAAACCGATAACACAAGGGCCTGGCAGGACTCACATCCATACCCCATACCCTGTTCGTAAAGCATACGCTAATTTCATACACCCACGGAGGTAGTTTGTATTTTATTCCCAAAATTTTAGAAAAAGGTCTTTTTCGTTTTCCTAGCAAGTAATCTCAAAAATACAGATCTCTTCGCGATATTAGAAAAGGTAAACAAAAAACTTTGCTCAAATGAATTCATTATTAGTTTGCCAATACAGTGATTAAACTTGCGGTACTGATAACGACGAAATTAAAAAAGTATGAACGTTTTTATTGAAGTATCAATCAAATTTTTAAATAGTTTTATGGACCAAAAAATTATTCCCTTAGAGCATATGTCAAACGGATCTCGGTGAACTAACTACGATGACTTGGGCAATTCTTCCTTTATACTTCTCGATCATCCTAAATGTAAGTGTACATAAAAAACTACTGTTTCCTGTTAGTAGCTTGGATTAATCATCATCATCATCATCAGCCTGCGTTAGTCCACTGCTGAACATAGATCTCCCCTACTGCACGGCTTCTCTGTAAGGGAGTTTTTAGACCATATCCCACCACGCTGGTCCAATGCGAGTTGATGGGTGGACCGACTTTTTACATGCCCATCCGACGCATGGATCATCTTACTTTTCGGGCAATGGGGCAATCGGCCCAATTTGTCCAACAACACACACACACACAACTAGGAAACAACAATGAAGATTTGTTAAGTCCCCGCAGGATTTGAACCAACTACCTCTGGTTTCTAAAGCACCCTTACACTAGGCCACGGAGGCAGTTTACCTTGTACTATGCTTAAAATTTATTACTTATTTTCGCACCTATTTTATAATACATCGTTTGCTGTACAAGATTAGATTAAAATATAGCTCTTTAATAGCTTTTTTTTTTAAATACTTTGTTTTTAATTGAGTTTAACTAAATTTATATATGGATTCTAATCATTCAATTAAATTTTGTATCTTTTCACTTTAAAAATAGAAATTTTGTTTCTGTTTTGACTACTTTGCTCATTCTTTAAAATCTGGTATCTTATCTGCTTTTAAAAGTATTTAAGCGTTTTTTAAATTTAAGTAGCTGTATGCTGTTTAAATTTAAACCGTGTTTAAATTTAAGTTATGACTTATATACATATATTTTTTATAATATTCTTTTTATACCGAATTCTAACAGTAATTGGTAGTAGGTTGGTAAAATTGAGTTTTACACTCTAAATAAAAATAGTTAAACAGCGGTCGTTATTAACTATATTAATTTTATAATTAGAATCGACTTAATAACACAAGATGGCATCGTATAATAATTATTTTAAATCATATACGACTAACTTATTTTAATACTTATATATTCTAACGTAATTTTTACTGCTAACTAGAAATATATAAATTTAAATTTTCAACTATTTTACAGCTCTCGGACATTTCTGCCACCCAAGGGATTTCCAGCCTAATCAGCAGATTATACAACAGCGCTGCTCAAAGTCAAAAGCCGCTTATACTTATTATCGACAAAAATAGTGCTCCAGAAGAACCTAAGATGCCTTTAAAACCGAACAACTTTTTAGGTACAAGCCTCGAAAGTGATGAAGACAACCAACCAGCTGTTTATTTGATTCAAAGTCGGGTATGTTCAAAATATGTTTCAAAAATTCTAAAACCCATTCTGGTAACATAGCAAACCAGAACTGATGATGATTTAAATAATAAAGAATTATGCTAAAATATAGAAGTCTCGGTTTAAATTTCGAATAAACCCTCATTTCTATGTTTTGTTTCGAAATTTGGCGGTTTTTTGCTAAGTAAATTTAACTCTTCTTTTTGCTTTTTTGTAACAAATATTTTGTCACCCTATCATTAAAACCCCTGTCGTATTAATAGCATAAGAGTCTGTTCAATGTCAAACAATACCATTTAAATATATTTTCTCAGCCTACACAAACCGAGCATCATGTACCGCCAGCTCATGAAGTGGGTCACAGCTACCACGGTCTACATTACCGGCCCAGAGTTCACTATCAAAATCACAAGGACACCAAAGGCCGCATGAAGGCAATACGATCTACACCATCACCAATACTCAAGAAACTACTCAGGTTCAAGAACGAAATCAACTGTGAAGCTAACGGCGAGTGCAACAACAAGTGCAAGAACCGTTTCGGTGGAAAAAAACGTGAGGTTTGCAAGGCCAAGTGCGAAATAAAGTACGAATGCTCCCGGAGCCTGAAAAAGACCTGTGTGAGGATAATGATGATGATTGCGAACTTGATGAGGATAGGAACCCAAGTACGAGGGGCATTATTCTCGTGACAGAGAAACCTGAGTGTCCCAGATGTTGAAACGGTGTTCTCCAATTAACAAACACCAGTTTATGAATAAAAATATGTAAAGTACATTTTGCTAATTATTATACTCGTGAAACTTAAGTGGATTTGTTCAATAACAAATTATTTTCTATATCCTTGTTCCTGAGGGCTTTGCTACAGTCTTGTTTAACATATCGTGAATGCACATAATAATTATTGAATTCCATGAAACTCTTACGCGTCTTTCCTAAGCGTTAAAGCTACTATAGAAGCCGTTATTAGAGATCCATGTTGCTTTATATTGAAATTCGAGAAATAAATATAATAAAGTATAGAAAAATTTTCCAGAATTAATAATCGTCTATAAAAGTTAGGAAAAACATGCCTTCCCATATTTATATATTTTTCATATTTCATTTACTTTTCTGCAATGTCCTCTTAAATACATTATTTAATACCAAGCACTGGGTTTATTTAGCGATTTAGCATGGTTTGTTCTCTATAAATTGTCTTCTTATACAAAGAAATTTATTGGTGGTAGCTCTCCGCGGTGCCTATCTATGCCGCAAAGCACTGGTATGAAAATACTACAATGTTTCGGCTTGAAGGGCACGGTAGCCAACCCATTTACTGGGTAAACGAGACTTAACACACAAGTAAGCAGCGCGTTGCTGATACCACTGGAATTACCAATGTCTATGGACGTGACCATTTTCCATCAAGTAGCCCGACTGCTCGTCTGCCTGCGTAGCTAATTAACAAAACTATTATATGTAATATAGTTATTACATATATTTCTATCAGTTGTACCGAGCTTAAATATATATAGCATACTGAGTATTATTAACAATAACTGTGGCGTCCTTCCAATCGTAATACGATCATGCAAAGACAGAACAAAGAGGCACTGAAGTCAAAGTGAAAAAATAAGGATATAACGCTGAATAGAGTTTTGCTGTAAAAAAAAAAAGATGTCGTTTCCTAAGTATGAAACAATGTTCAAAAAGTATTAAAATGCAGAAAAACATTCTACAATAAAAATAATTGGCATTTGTTTAAATGCACGTAAATTCAAAAGAATATAATGCTAAGTTATTATTACTAACAAAATTATTGGACTGTGGTTTTTTTCTGGTAAATTGCAAAGTTTAATTACTTTAAAGTATACGATAATATAAAATAAGAAAAATTTGATTTTTAAAGATTTAGTAGTAATGAACCTAAAAGAAATATTAACAAAATAAACTTGTCAAGCGTTTTTGAACACAAACATGTCATAATTTTGGACGCCAGTTAAAAGTCAAATTGTATTTGTCAAAACTTCCGTAAAACTGACGAATAAGTATATATTGAAACTACAAAATAATTAAAGGATATGAAGACAAGTCCAAATGGTATTTTAATAAATGGTATTTTAAAATAACGTGATACTAAAAGAAAGAAAAATTTCCAATAGTTAACGTTTCAGTCCATAGCCTATCAGATTTTTCTGAATTGCATCACATACAGAGTAATCTAAATATAGAATGTTGCATATTTTTTTATTTTGCAACCAAAATAGCATCAACAATTGAAACTTAAAACAAACCCTTAGTCCGACAATAAATTAGCATATTTTTATACAAATTTCGCTGTGAATTTAAGGATAATCGTTAAAATATGTTCTTTTAATGTAATTTTATTTTATTTTAATACTTTACTTAAAAGGTTCATCATCAGCCTTTGATAGTCCACTGCTGGGCATAGGCCTCCCCTAATACACCCCTATCCATTAGGGGGTTTTTGGACCGTATCCCACCACGCTGGTCCAATGCGGGTTGGTTAAAAGGTTCATAAAAAATATTATAAAATGGCTCTCATTGTTTTTGTTTGTATCACAAAGTTGTTTTCTTTTTTTCAGAATAGACTTTCAAAAACACCGAGTGCCGAAACGGTAAGGTCAATTTGTATTATACTGTTAATACAAATAATATAACTGCTCTCTAAAAAAAGCAGTTTAATAATAAATAATAATACTAATGTCATAATTATCTTATCACATTTATTTTTATATCGAGGTATTGGCACATAGGGCAACATTGCTGGTAAAATACGTAAAAACATAACACACAGTAACCAGTGAAATTGTTTCACGTTGTTCTTAGTTTTGCGTATAGTTATTATAATTCATTCAATAATTCTGCCTCCGTAGCCTAGTGGTATGGGCGTGTGCTTTAGAAACCGGAGGTCGTGGGTTCGATTCCTGCGGGGACTCAACAAATTTTCATTGTTGTTTCCTAGGTTGGTTGAGGGCACATTTTCAAATTTCCACTTCATCAAAATACCCCCTGATGGATAGGTGGTAGGATAGGCCTATGTTCAGCAGTAGACTATTACAGGCTGATGAGAGATGATGAGATGATTCAATAATGTCATTCTTATCAAATTTTACTTAAAAAAAATTGGGTCATTTAATAAAAGACTTTGTGGATTTTATCGCGTTTAATTTATAATATCGTCAGAAAAATTGTAAACTTAAATGAAAAAATTTAAGTTTACAATTTTTCCGACGTTTGAGACACTTTACAGGATCCACGGTCACGGGCAAACTTAATTCATGTGTAGTATTCGCGTAAACACAAGAAAGTAGTGTAAAATTTAAGTATTAAAATTTAACTAGCTCATAGAAGTTTGTTGTGTAAAAGCACAGTTTACTTTATAAAGTTTGTACTCCCTAAATGTAACACATTTATTTAGCCCTGTCTGAATTTCAGCCAACCGATTTAACATCCGTGCGCTCTTTAAATGTTGAGCTACAGGAATATTTGGACCGAACAAATAATGCGGAGCTACTCGAATTGTACCCGGGAGTGGAGAGGATGGAATACGATTTTATAGCCGAGAGGAAAAATGTTTACGCTACGAAGTAAGAATTTTCATATCAGCTTTATAAAGTACTAGCTAACTATTTTATTTTTCTAAGATATACCTGTAGTAAACAGTATACCTATATTAGTCAAGATAAATATTATATGTATATGTTATTAATATAGCTTTTTAATGGTGAAAGAATTTTTTAAATTGACAACTGCATACACATAAAAGTACAAATATATCTTCCTCGTTACATAAGTATACGCATATTTTATATATTTTTACATTGATCAGCACGCTACAGGTTTTAAATAATATGCGAGTAAATAAACTTTATTCATACCCTTACAGGGATGGTCTGCAAAGCTTAATTCTTAATTCGAATAGAATATTTCAGTTTGGTTATATATTTCTTCTATGCTTAAATGCTTAATCTGAATAGTATTTTCAGTTTGGTAGAGTCAACAGCACATCTCATCAAAGGCTGTCTCGGTGCTGGTATATTAGGCATCCATGAAGGTTATATGTATGGAGGATTATGGACGTCGTTAGTAACGAACATCTTCTTGGGAATTTTGGTTCCATATAATATGTTGGTAAGTGGTAACGAAAGTTAGTCCTGCTATAGTGTAGCTAACCTTAACTTGTTATAGATGTGAACAAAGTAACCTACGATAACGAAGTAGCGTAAGATCATGTATCTACTAATGTTGTTGAGAATATAGCTGTTGCCCGCGACTTCGTCCGCGTGGTAATATGTAAAAAAATATTCCAGTTTTTTACAAAAAAGTATCCTAATCTACTCCTAGTTATCAGCTATCGTTTTGAGATTGTACCGTCAAAATCGGACCAGCCATTTAAGAGATTAGCCAGAACAAATGTTGTTTTGTTATATGTATAGAGTATACACAAACTGCCTCCGTAGCCTAGTGGTATGGGCGTGTGCTTTAGAAATCGGAGGTCGGGGTTCTAATCTGCGGGACGCAACAAATTTTCATTGTTGTTTCCTAGTTGGTTAGGGCAATTTGGGCCGATCACCCAATTGTCTGAAAAGTAAGATGATCCATGCGTCGGATGGGCATGTAAAGTCGGTCCACCCACCAACCCGCATTGGACCAGCGTGGTGGGATACGGTCCAAACCCCTAATGGATAGGGTGTATTAGGGAGGCCTATGTCTAGCAGTGGACTAAAACAGGCTGTTGATGTATATATAACAATTTTATAATTAAATAACGGTTATTTTGGTGTTATAAACAGACACTCCAGTTTTCAGATCACTGTATGGCAGTCGACTAATAACAATGCCTCATTGTTGCAAAGGCTTACTTGGCTTACATCAATTCTAAGCTCTACTTTGGCTACTCCTAATCATCGTTATTTTAACAACTTCTGTTTTACAAATAACTATTTGCCATTAGTTACTGGTCAACTCAGCGCAAAAGATGTACAACAGGTTAAGAGTACCAAAACTGTCATACCCAGACCTTATCGAAACAGTTGTAGCAAAAGGACCAATAAAATGCTTGAGACGTATGAGTAAAATTTCAAGGTAATTTATATGCTACTGCTAAAATATAGGGATAATAATATTTAAAAAGATTATTCTGATACCTTGTTTATTTGTTAGGAGCTTAAAGTGATTTTTCAATTAAATAATGTCTTCAGAATAATCTTTTTATGTGTTTCTATGTCTATGTCTATAACCTTAGCCCCAAAGAATCGCTGAGAAAAATGTTTACAGAAATCAATGTAATGACTGTTTTTCTCAATACATATTTGTAAATATTATGCATGTTCATAAACATAAAATGATTTATAAAACATTGTGACACATAATATAAATACTAGGAATAAGCTATAATTATGTTCTTCCAAAACTAGGCTCCGAAGAACAATGAAATCTTTCATGGGACAATGTATACTCTTTTACAATAAAATACCAGAAAACGTTCAGCTTTTATCTGAGATAAATTTAAAAAGATGTAAAGGAACGTTTGTTGTTAAAGGATATTATTGTTGTAATGATTACTTGATAGATAACACACCCTAGTAATGAACTGTTCGCTCCAGGCTTTTTCAAAGTAGTTAAACGTAAGGTATTATGTAAAATTTCGTAAAATTTATTGAAAAAAGGAAAAAAAAGTCCCGCTGAGTTTCTTACGCCGGTTCTTCTCAGGTCAGAGGCTTCCATTTCCGAACCGGTGGTAGATTATTTGACAATCAATAAGAAAGTGTAATGCTTCCATATTGAATAAAGATATTTGACTTTGACTTTATGCACTATCATTATCTATCGGAAGCATTTAAAGGACAAGATAACTTAGTTATAAGATCTGACGCCTTCTGAATTGATTGACATATGGAGCGGACTTTTGACAAACGCCTACTACATGCGTTCTCTTATTTTTCTTTGAATTTTTTTCGTAAATTTAACCTTTTTTTTCGTTTTAAGGTACTCTTTAGACGGTTTTTTGTTTATTGGTTTTTGTAGTACCTGCTGCATTTACCAAATCATGATGGCAAGAACAATTAAAGAGGTTATATCTATTTTACTCGTAAATATAACAATGTTTCAAATAGATTTCTACATTTTTCAGAATTTTATTTATATTAAAAGCCTATCATAAAAGTTTTCACGCGAGCACTAAAGAAATAACTCAAAGACTACGTCATAAGCTGATTATCTCTTGTCTTTTGATTCGCTTTTATCACCATTTTAACTAGAATTTTTGTAAGAAGCTTTGGCCTTTACAAGAAGTCTCACGCGCTACTATTACAATAGAGAATTTTTAAGATAGGTATATTAGCTGATATTCAATGATACAATTTGTATATTCATTATCCATTTTAATTAAGGTTTACTATTGCAAAGTTGACATGATTTTGTTGTTAATCCTCAAAATAATATTTATCTTACAGGTCCTTGAATCAAACAGTACGACGATAAAATCCTGGCAGATACCAATAGCAGCTTACACATTGATTGCAACCGTCCCCCTATTTTCAATTTCTATGATAAGAAGCTTGAAACGACTGGCGGCATTCTCTATGGTCGCTGACATTTTTTGCGGTAATATTTATGTGTTTACCTAAATCTTACAAGATTTTCGTAAAGCTTTGTGGCACATGCGAGCACTAGTGTTGAAACAATTAGCGTTGATATTGACCGAATCTTGCATTAAAATTGAATTGTAGAGACCATATTCCAATTGAGTCTAAATGCGCTGAAAACTTTTTTTTTTTTTTTTGTTTATAAATAAGTAATTTTAATTAAAAATTAATCCAATTATTTTAAATTAAGGGTAAACTCCAGATCGCGTTAGCCTTAGGTGCGTATGAGTTATTTTTTTTTAAAAGCAACCGAACCTTATTTGTTGTATAATTTCTAGTAATTGTTTGGAATTAAAACTAAACTTCATTTACATTTTTTGTCTTAACATAAACATACTTACATACACTAAAGCTGTGTTTTGTTGCCAAACAAAAAATTAAAAATTTTTGTAGAGATTGTTGTATATTCTTATATTCTTCTATTTTAAAAAACAAAACATATCTCGCAACTGCTTACAAATAATGTAAACATGTAATGTACATTTAAATTTTTCAGCATTTTTATTTCATTCTCTCTATATTTCCATTTGTATTAAGTTCCAGTATATGCATATCATGCATGTGCAAATACAATTTTCTGTATGCATAAGTTTAAAATGCAGATTAGGTTTATGCATATTTCTTTTATCGTTTTTTTACGTACCTCCCGTGCACGAAATTACGAATTCCAAATAGAAAAAGCACTAAAATATTTGTAATTATTTAGACAGTTGTATACTTAAATGTGTAAATTCATGGAACATACTTTTCAATGTGACAACGTCTTATAAATTAGTTCAAGATCATTACAGCGCCGCTCACGTAACGCTCTCCTAAGCAACCATAAGAGAAAGTAAGAGCCACGCGTCTCTTACTCGTGCGCAGTTTGCCTGCTTATGTGAAATAGAGACAGAGCGAAAGAGAAAGAGGGTTGATCCTTCTTCCTACTATAGGAATGAATATTCACATTGCAATCGTTCTACCACTAAAGGACGTTGTCACGTATAACTTTCGCCCGTATACCGATTTTACAGGCAACCAATTAACCATTTAGCAGTATGCATATCATATTCTGGAACTTACCATAGTTTACATTAATTTGACGCGAAGTATTTGAATTCCTATGCTTTTACATCTAGTATCTTAGAGGGACAAGCTGCCGTAGAAGGATGTTTTTGTTTTTTTTATGGTTAAGGACTTACACATAAAATGAACGTTAACCTCGCCTGCTTTTATATTATATGATTAAAAGCCGTACAATAAAAATGCACAAATCGTATTTTTACGTCTATTGAAAATGTGGTAAAATTACTAAGTACGATAACTTAGTAATTTTGCCATCAAATTAAAATAGTTTTGGCGTGAAAGTGTCGCAAACTCACATCGCGTCGTACAATCTTTTATATTTATATTATTATTAGGTTTGTTTATAAAAGTTGACAGTTAATTGCAATTTCGTTAAGTTATTTTACTATGTTTACATACACCTTAGTTCTGCATGACCTAATTGTCTATAAACGTTTCTTTTATTTCAGCCTTTTGCGTCATATTCACAATATACTACAGCATTAAGCAGAGGAAGGCTGACGAGGTACGGCCAGCGTGGAAGAGTTTCCACGGGCTGTTTCGTTTCTGTGGCATTTGTATATACAGTCTTGACGGAATTGGAGTGGCATTACCAATAGAGAATTGTATGGCGGAACCACAGTACTTCTACATCGCCGTTCAGTGGGGTGAGTTGAAAAGGAACTGGAAATTAGCAATCGGGTTCCTGAGAAAAAAAGATTGCAAGCAGAATTTCTTTTAGCTGTCTTTACTAACTTTGCAATGATATACAATGCCTCCACGTATTATTATTTTAATAACAAATGTTACTTCAAATCTAGATAATAAAGAAAGATTTATAAATATATGGACAACGCAAATAGTTGATTTAAATGATTTTAACAGAAGAAGAATTTAATTAGAACAAGACAAACAAAATTTTTAAGGTTTTTTTTTTATTTTTTGCCTTTATTAAAGAACGTAATAATAATAATAATTAGTAATATTATTAATATTTAGTAATAATTTTGATAGGAATGAGTGTAGTCCTGTTAGCTGTGGCAAGTGTGGGCTTTTTCGGCTACTGGTCCTGGGGTGAAGATTGTCGAAGTCCTATAACAATTCACATGCCCAAAACCATGTAAGCTGTTGATAACTTGATAAATTATACTATTCTCCATTTTTTTGCATATGACATTGATACTTATCCATTAACATAAATCGTCTTTCACAAAAATTAGGATTGCATTATGAGTTCTCGTTTGAAACATTAAAAAGTTTTTTACCATTATTTAGCTGTAAATCACTAATGGTTTTCGACTTTTTGGACATGGCGATATTAATATGTTTAACTTAGATTAAGTCAATAATATCATTAATGGTCAAATATACCAAACGAAGTCTAATGTCAACATAAATAGCGGCACTGTTTTTAGTTAAACATCGCGTAGCTTTTAAACATGGCTTTTGTTCACCAATGACAGGCGCGCTTACGATGGATACCATGGATACTATTTGATACTACACTTGGTTTACTTGAACTCCATCTCCTATTTTGTTAGGCTATAAAACGCACAGTTGACATAATGTTTGGTATTAAATATCCTACAACTTGTTACAGCACTTCCACCATCCTGCAGCTATTATTCGCTTTGACGCTGTGCGTCACGTTTTCAGTACATTTATGGGTACCTTTTAGGACGATTTGGCGCTACATAGGTTGGAAACACAAAAGGTTTGCTAGAATAATTAATACATGTAGCGTGAATTTTTAAAAATACAAATCTCACAACATGTTTCGATTTTAATCTAGACATATCATGGTTTAGTAGAAAGTTGGGTTAAAAACAATATATTCCTGTGTAAAATAAGAATGTAAGGAAACTATTTTCTTTTTTCTCAATTCCTCTGTATATGATAATATTGTATCACTCATCACCTGTACGTAACCTTTCTTTTAAAATACCATAATTTACTCTGCAGACACCGTGGTCATTGGGAAAGGTTCTACAGAGGAATCTACGTAGTGGTCATCACCTGCATGTCAATTGTGTTTTCCGATCTGAGCGATTGGATGAGTTTTGTATGTAAAATTTGTATGTTTCAGCTTTCGTTTCTTTAATCAATTATTTTTGTACCAATGGTGCATTATTAGGTCTACCAAAATGTAGTTTCTGTATTAACCGGGTTTTTTTGTTACCGATTATCTATTTCACCATGTTACGAACTAATTTGACATTGTGTTGTTTTTCAATAAGCTTTCAATGTTATAACTTCATCCAACCATCATCCAATCGGAATATCATCATCATCATCAGCCTGGACATAGGCCTCCTCTAATACACCAATGGACAGGCCATTAGGGGGTTTTGGACCGTATCCCACCACGCTAGTCCAATGCTGGTTGGTGAGTGGACCGACTTCTTACATGCCCATCCAACGCTAGGATCATCTTACTTTTTAGACAATTGGGTGATTGACCCAAATTGCCCCAACAAACTAGGAAACAATGAAAAATTGTTGAGTCCCCTCAGGATTCGAACCCACGACCTCCGGTTTTCAAAGCACACACCCTTACCACTAGGCTACGGAGTCAGTTAACCGGAAAATGATATCTTCAAATTACTTTCTTTGAATATTACGTGTCCTATTCGATTCGTATTTAAAGGATGGATGGATTTGACCGAAATTTAGGCCTATATACCATTGATCCAAACTAATTATATAACATCGATATCGGTTTGGAAACTTTATGGCGTTAGATTGCTGTTTTTTATTATCCTACGCGTTATTAGCGATAACGCGGTTATAGCACAGCAGTTTTATTACCGCTGTAATTACGGAGCAATTACAGGAAAAGATGTAGTATAAAGTCAATGGCGATTATTTGATTCATATTTATATGATAACGTAACAACAATTAAAATTTGTAGAGTTCTCGCAGGATTCGAACCCACAGCCTCCGGTTTCTAAAGCACAAGCCTATACCACTAGGTCACGGAGGCAGATTATAGTCATCTATACGAAATGATCAGTACTTTAAACTATAAAAAATGTACATAACAGTAAGGGCATAAACACTGTAGCCGTGATCATGTGTTATGTGGCTAGGGTTCTGCAAATATGCTTTGAATGAAAACGAATCAAATAATGTTAAATGTTTGATCTAGATGAAATTCGATCAAAATATTTATTCAATTTTAATTAATTAAGGAGTTAATACTACGAACTTTTGAAGTTAAGTAGACATTATATTGATACTATGTTTTTTATTTATTTTTTATTGATTACGTAGGCAGACGAGCAGTCGGGCCGCCTAATGGGAAGTGGTCACCAACGCCCATAGACGTCGACAATACTAGTGGTATCACCAACGCGCTGCCTATTGTGAGACATAGGGTGTTAAGTCTTGTTTACCCAGTAAATAAGCTGACTTCAGTGCCCTTCAAACCGGAACACAGTAGTCTTTTAAAACTTTTTTTTTTTGTGGTACATACGCAGGAGACGAGCAATCAGGCTACTCTGATGGAGGAAGTGATCACCGACGCCCTAGACATTAGCATGATACCAGGGTATCGCCAACCCGTGTATCTGCCTACCGTGGAAGCCAAGGGTGTTAAGTCTCGTTTACCCAGTAAATACGCTGGCTACGGTGCCGTTCAATCGGAACACAGTAGTGTTTTCACTACTGCTTCACGGCAAAATAGGCTACCACTGATGGTACCCACCCAGACGGTCCACCATTGAATGTAATTGAAAAACGGGATATAAATATATATTTATATAATATAGGTAATATANTATAAAATAATTTTTTTTTATTGATATTGATTATTAATATTGTCCACCCTTGTTTTGTATTTCTTTTCATAAAGTTAAATGTTGTCTCCATTTAACTTTATGAAAAGATGTAAACACTACAATAGTTATTACTTTTTCAGATTGGCAATTTCTTCCTCACTACCATCGCGTTAATACTTCCGGCTTTTATTGATTCGTTAGTTGTATGGCGGGAAAAAAATTTTAGGTATAGTTTTGTTACGATAATCGTCTTATTTATTACAACTAATTTATGCATATCGAATGTACTTTTGCCTCCGTTGCCTAGCGGTATTGGCCCTGCTTAATCAACCGGTAGGTCGCGGGTTCGAATTCCGCGAGGAAACAACTTTGTGTTATCGGTATTTTCTGATTGGTTAGGACAAAATATAGACATTTAAAATATTATTAATTACTGATAGTTAAAAAAAAAATGTGATACTTTGTTTATATGGATGTGTACAAGTGTATACAGTAAACATCATCATCAGCCTGTGTTAGTCATAGGCCTCCGCTATTAGAGGGTTTTTGGACCTATACCACCACGCCTCCAATGTGGGTTGGTGGGTGGACCGAATTTTTTCATGCCCATCCGACGCATGGATCATCTTACGTTTCGGACAATTGGGTGATCGGCCCAAATTGCCCAAACCATCTAGGAAACAACAATGAAAATTTGTGAGTCCCCCCAGGATTCAAACCCACAACCTCCGGTTTCTAAAGCATACGCTCTTACCATTGGGCTAAAGAGGAAGTAAATATAAAAGATTTACGTATCTTTTTGTACATTTACTACCTCTTGCCTAGCGTTCATATTGACAGAATGTCATCAAGATTTCAATCACAAACATCAGCAAACAACAATACGTACGATGGCACTTCGTTGTTATAGTATACATTATTTATATTGGTTCCATCTTGTCTTTGGCGCAGCTAATTACAATGACATTATTTTCGTTCCTTTAAGTCCATTCCGGCTTATCTCAAGTTACAAGGTTTTTCTCGGGTGTCATATATCAATGTGGTTACTTTTTTTTTTGAATCTCGTGCTCTGTAGAATTAACCTATTAGAATATAACAGGGTGTGGGAGGGCCCGTTATCACAAGTGCGTCTCCCCACCGAGTGACTTAACTGCACCAAGGGCCCCCAGACGGGGAGCCTCGGCTCGGGCCGTCACTTTCTGGTTCCGTTAGCATGCTGAATCGAGGGCTGCCCAGGTGGGCCGACGCCTCGGCTCGATTCAGACGCTTTACAAGGATAATTTAATAGCTAGAAGAGCTCTATCTAAACTTTACTACCACTTCTTAAAGCGTTGGCGCTGGGAGAAGAAGTGACGCAAGAAACTCCAGCAACGCTCCTATCTAAAATGGTGTTAAGCTACAGTGTTATATAGCAAAGGGTGTATAAGTTCGACCTCACCGGTGGGGCCGATGTCATGAATGTGTGTGTTTGTCCTACACTCAATGTGTAGGGAGTGTCTGGCTACTGCTAGAGGTGTCGCAACCTTTGTCTTAAGGGCGTTAATAAGATTCTTGTATTTCACAAGAAAGGAAAACCTAGCCATAGCGTCGCCGGTGGCGGCGGCGAATGCATCTGCTGTTGATTAAATTCATCTAGACCAAAGAGATCTAGCGATTTTAAGAATGACGCGCAATTATTGCCTAGTGCTGCCTTTGCTTGGCTGCATGCTGATCTATTTGAGGCGTTGGCGGGCCGCTGTTGCTGAGTCGGCTCCGGCGCTGGCTGTTGCCAGCCTTGTGTGGACGGAGGTGAGAATGCGGTGTTATTGGAAGGATTGGGTGGTCGCCTTAGGGCAGCCGAGGTAGTTGGCCGTGTGGCCGGGATTGCGGCAGTTTACGCATGCGGGAGGCGAGGACTTCTTTGTCCTTGGGTCTGGGACAGGAGGCGGTCCCGTGATCCCTGGCATTTGAACGCAACAGGGGCGGGCAAAACAGTTCCCGCAGCGTACCAGAATACCTAGCAGTTATGACACTGCCCTGGAAGACCGTTGGAATGCGGCGGCTCAAAAGAGATACGGCCGATCCCACACAGTTGATCTTCATCGTAAATGCGCTCGCCTTCCTTGGAGCGCTCTAGCGTAACCAGCAACATACCGTAAGGGCGTTTGGTGCATGGGTGGTGGGAATATTTAATTCTTTGATAGCAGAAGCTATCTCAGAGCAAGAGATTTCCTTAGGCAGTCCTTTGACTACTGTCCTAAGTACGCGCTCGTCCGGGGCGCGAATGTGTTGGTGTTCTTTTTCTCTGAAGAATAAAGTCACCTTTTTAAAATCGTCGGAATTTTCTAATTGTAATTTGATTCCCTGATTGCTATCAGAGGCCTCAAATTTGATATTATTGAACAGGGCCAAGCGAATCTCGACCCACTTCTCCTTTTCGCGAAGGTAGATGGTGGTGGCGTTCCTACGGGGAGCCGTGCCTAGGAAGGCTGGGACGGCCCGTCCTCGCCCCGTCCGGGCGAGGGACGAGGGCACCTAGAATCAGCGGGATGAAAGAATGGGATGGGTTTTATCGACTGGAGGTCGATGGTTTGCGGCGACCTGCTGAGGGCAGGTGGAGGAGCGCGGGCTTTGCAGCCTTGACGGGAAGGACGGGTGTGGGTGAAGAGGTGCGGACCTTGCGCTTCCTCTTTTATTTGACGGTTTTGAAGCCGTCGTCGGTTTGCGGGTTGGTTAACGCCTCGACGTCCATATCCGATTCCGTGCGGATGCTAACGTCGACATCGTTGTCATCGCTATCATCATCAGGGAATGGTTGGGACGGTCCAGGCGTTGAGGTAGGGGATGGTTGTCTGGAGCGTGCTCGGAGATCAGCTGGTGCACTGCGTCGGTCAGTTTCATATACAATTTTCGACCGATTTTCTCACCAATCGCCTTTGTATCAATACCAAAGCGACTCGAGAGCTCCCGGTCGACCATTGTACACGGTTAGGTCGCGCCTAGATTTGACGAGCCATATGTTGCGTTGCCCAATGCAAGCGGTGAGTCCCGGTGGTTGCCGGGTGAGGAAAACCTTCCCGCCCTGCCGGGCACGGCAGGGGGGTGTATCGTGGCTGGTTCTGTAACAAGAAACAGAATATTATAACGTTTACGTGGCCTAGTGTAATTGTAAAAACAACTAGTTCAGCCGAGAAACAAAATAATTAACCCTAAAAAACAAGAGTGCGCTTTCAACAAGCGACTAGCAACACAATTGTGTTAGGCAAACGAGTTGCAAAACACAGCTGTGCACAAGCCGACCGCTTGAGGTAGAGCAATAAATCGCAACCGCGATGACGTCAGCGGTGCGACAAAAGGCTCTATGAGCGCAGGTGCACTCATAAAACGCAGATGGCGCAGCGCGACGATTTCACGGAAGCGGACAATGTAGACTGCGCGGCGAGCTCGGGAGACTGCGGCGAACACGTGCAGGACCGCTGCTGAGGGCGCTCTCCTGTGATGTGGTTTCTTAGCATATATTTTATTCGTAATTATTTATCGTATTCAAGAAAAGGAGAGGAAATATTATTAACGAAATTACTATATATGTTCATAAAAATAAACGGTAAAATTACCAAATTAACGACCCCTACGAACACTTAATAGCACCTTTATTGAACTACCTTCGTCGCTAGATGTTGTCTAGAAACATTGCTATTTATTTCTTTTAGGCGAAAACTAATTTCCATTTTTTAAATACATATATGTCATTTTAAGTAATCCTTAAAGTGCGTGAACTTAGTTCAAGCATTTTAAGGATGATATGTTATAAAGATTCATGTTATAGGAATATAATAATAATATTATAAAAACTTTATAGCATCTTGCTTTATAGTTAAGACAAACTCGAGATATAATATTCAATAACAAAGTCTACTGTCAAATTCATCTAGCGTGTGGGGTTTTAAAATGGCTGCAATTCACAAATAGCAAAGCGTTATCTCCAGGTGCAATTAGTGTTTGACATAAAATTGCCTGAATTATAGATCTAGTGTTGACAACACGGATTGATCACCCAATCACCTAAAGTATTGAATTGTAGGTGGTAGACCCCTTTATACAGGGGACCGTCTGAGACGGTACCACCACGTGACCATTTCTACTGCTAAGCAGTAGTGTGAAAACTATACTGTGTTCCGGTTTGAAGGGCACCGTAGCCAGCATAATTACTAGGTAAACGAGACTTAACATCCTATGTGTCACGGTAGGCAGCGCGTTGGTGATACCACTAGTATTGCCCACGACTATGAGCGTCGGAGACCACTTATCATCAGGTGGTCCGACTGGTCGTATGCCAGCGTAGCCAAATAAAAAAAGATGCTTTAAATGAACGTAAAAAAGTTGGTCTTGAACTGGATCTTTTTAGTCGTGGCATATCATTCTATTTGTTTTCAGAAAACTGTTTTTTTATATAAAATTGCATTTTCTGTTTCAGATTGAAAATACTACGTAACATATTTATCATCGCAATCGGTATTATCATCAGCAGCGGCGCGATATACTCATACATCGAATGATCTTAATACAAAGGCATCGCGCGTTGGATATCCATAATACTAAAACATTTATTCCGTTTTGAAAATAAATGATAAACATTTAACCGAGTTTTGATTACAAATTATTAAAATCCACCAAGTCGTTTTTGAGTGAAAGAGTCACCTCACAAACCAACCCGCATTGGACCAGCGTGGTGGGATACGGTTCAAAAACCCCTAATAAGTTTCTTTTGTGTGTTAAATATTTATAATAATTCGGGGGCTTTTATTATAATTTGCAACATAAATGTAGCTCTAAATTTTGCATCCAAATCTATCAGATTTTATATCAAGCTTTCTTAAAACTGATTTTGTCAAACCTTTAACTATAGTTTGACTAAATTGAGTAATATTGTACGAAAGTTTGTAAGTATGGACGTTTGTTACTTTTTCACTCAAAATGACTTCTCCATCATCATCAGCATCAATTTGTGCTAGTCCACTGCTGGACATAGGCCTCTACTAATGCACGCCTTCTCCATGAGGGGGTTTTCGGACCGTATCCCACTACGCTGGTCTAATGCGGTTGGTGGGTGAGGTTATATATATATATATTATATACAATCCTAAGAAATCGTTTATAGCTTTAACTATTAATTTTCTGATTATATTTCTAAATATTATTTCGATTACTAAATCGAGTTATTACTATTACAAAACTAACTAATTCAATTTCCTTTGACCAAAAGAAAAGAATTTCAAATAAGTAACGCAAAAGCTTGCAGTATTCTTCTGGTTTTTATTTCTTGATTTTTGTTTTTCATAATAAAGATTCGAATAAGCAATTATATAAGCAAAAATACTGGTTTCTAAACTTTCGCGTTTAAAAAAATTCACTAGCAACAACAAAACCTCAGGGTCGTGTTTTTATTTTTTATCAAAGTAATGACATTTTTAAAGGAAACTAGCATTAGTAAATCTTTCGTCAAAAGACATAGAAAATCTTTTACATCTAAATAAAGTGATTTAAGATGAAGACTCTTCATATATTATTCAGTAAGCGTAGGTCCCTAATATATTTAAGATGTTAGAATTCCAGTGAATCAATTATGCGATCCACCAATCCGTACTGTACCCGAATCGAAATAAAATAAATGGATGTACGAATAACATGCAAAGTAACTTTGAAACTTTTCCCTTTTTAAGTAATAAAATAAACTTCACCAAAGCCAATATGTTATCTCTTTGAGAGAAGCCTTATTCGATGTCACGAAGTGTGGCCTTCACAAGAAAAGTCCCAACCTTTGAGATATATTTATAAAGCCGTTACTTAAGTGCTATTGGTTAGATCCAAAGCCAACGCTGATAACTTGATAAGTGGAAAAACGAAAGGAAAACTCACAATTGAAATAAATGTATGCTATTATTTATTAACCAAGATATACTAATAAGTGGCTACGATTAACAGCATCATCATATTCTAATATTTACGGATTTATATACTAATTATAAACTAAATAGCGTTTTTAAACTAATATTGTTACATATGCCCTAACTAGTAACGTCTATTCTAAATTATTCTAATAGTTTAGTATTATTTGGCATAGACGTACGTTTACGTGACGTAGACGTACGTTGTCATGCGTGCGATGTTGCTTTGTTGCCATGGGCTGTTTTGTCTTATTTACTCCGTATATTAATGGCCTAAGCTATATATCGTGAAAGCCGTTAATTCTTATTAAGCTTGTGTAAAAACAAACACTATTTGATCTAGTTAAGGTCGTAATAAAAGGATTTTAGGAGGTTAATTGATAGTCCTATTCAAAATAAATCGGGCAATTAACAGCGCAATTCACTTAAGACACATTGAAGCAGAACTTTTATTAAGGATTTTTATTTTATTATTATATAAATTAAACAAACCCCCCTGAAGAAATAGTATTTCTTTTTAGTATTATTAGTATTATGTATTAGTATTACCTTATTCATTTCAATTCACTTTTCACACAAAATAAGCTCTTCCCCAACACACGTTATCTGGAACTCAGTAGACGAATAAATTAGGTCATTAGATTAAAAGGGACCTAAGCCTCTCTGGCTAATCTCTCCCTCATCCTGTATTTAGGATGACTTCGTCGCCTACTGGTGCCTTAGAATTTAAGTTTTAGATTTCAGTAGCTTATCTTTGTTTAATTCTTGATTACGGCAATGCAATCAGGATTTTGCATATAAAGTAACGTTCAAGGTCAACGCTGATAAGAGCTACTCCACTCCGCACCACCTCAACTCAGCGTCAACTCGTCGTCCAGAATAAAAATATAAGTAATGGAAATAAGTACGTGTAGACTGTACGCTGTACGCGGTCAACGCGCGGTCAACGCGCGATCAACGCGCGGATCGACGCGCGACCTATTTGTTTGATGACGCGGCGTCAACCAGTGGACCGGTTAGTGTGATGGTACACCTGCTCATATGAAACGCAGCTTTAGATGTCACATATCTTCTCGTCGCCTTGAGATATGAGTGTTATGTCTAGTTTACCAAGTAATAACGTTGCTACGGTGCCGTTTAAACGGAAGACAGTTGTGTTTAAATACTTCTGATTTCCGCTAAAAACTAGGCACCGCGGTGGTACTATCTCAGACGGTCTCTTGTAAAAAAGAGAACGTGGTAGGTCTCTTAATTCTAACTTTTTTACATTTATAGTAACTGGAATAATTAATTATTTTAACTAATCGAATACTACACATTATTGAATTTTTAACGACGTTTTGAACACTTTAACGGCAGTCTGTGCCGTGACCACGGCTGCTGGAAAGTTCTCGAAACGTCTGTAGTTAAAATGTAAATAAACACGCTAAACTCCGTTAAAAGTAATTTTGTTTATTAATAATTTAGATACAAAAATATTTGAAACAAGGGAGACAACGAAAATAAATTTTCGTTTAAAAGCTAACGTTTGTATATGGAAAATATATTTAAATTCGTACACCCCGTTGACATTCAAACCAAACAAGTCGCGTCACAACTAATGAGTCCTCATTGATACAATGAACGCGACACTTGTTGAATTGAAAAATCATTACACTCGAGTTTGAGACATTCGCTCTCTGTAAATATGCTCTAATAAAAGCTCGCCAACGTTGTAGATACACATATCAAAGAAAATATAATTTGAATGAATTATTTTTATTGCTGGTCTGTTTCTTTAATACTAAAAAATTACACGTTACAAATCTACACGTTTTCAACAAAATCTATAAACTTAAAAGAGTCTTTAAGGTACGTTTTTGAGTATAAAGATATAAAGGTTATTTTTCTTCGAATTGGAAGATATGTACCTTATTAATAATTTTTGTATTTTATTAATA
Organism: Lamproptera curius; assembly: GCA_029286875.1. Classification (NCBI taxonomy): domain Eukaryota; kingdom Metazoa; phylum Arthropoda; class Insecta; order Lepidoptera; family Papilionidae; genus Lamproptera; species Lamproptera curius. Next base: position 6,057,730 of record JAGSMT010000018.1, on the reverse strand, counting down.
TAATCGTATGTTTAATTATTTCAAAAGTTGACATAAAAAAGACAGCTGAGTTTCTTTCGCCGGTTCTGTACAGGTCAGGGGTGTCCTGGCGTGATAGCGTCCTTGACAATCAATAAGTATGTGTAATATTTCTATTTTGAATAAAGATATTTGATTTTGTGTTATATTATAAGACTTTATTTTGATTACACTTCCAGCTATTATGCTAATTAGTAATATATGACAATAATTCTTTCTGTAACGTAAGTAGATACAAACTGGAACCCTAACAAAACCCCTTTTACAATAAAATACCATTTTGGTAATAGAAATTTTTACCACAAATAGTTCTATATATATCTTAGTCTGAGTACAAAAATTAAGATCGTCTTAATTGTTTTAAATATTCTAAAAGTTGTTCATGGAATGAAAGAACAAGGTGGTTAAATTTTACTTAATCCTAACGTGAATAGATGTTAATGTAAAAAAATCAATGAAGATTAACCCAGAAAATAATTTTTTCTCTTACTTATAGATAATTAAAAGCCAATTATAGATACATAAAATAGCTAATAAACAACACTATATCGACTGTAGGTCAATTATGAAATTAGATATGAAAAATAAATTATATATGGGTGGCGCACGAGGCTAATGGAAACATATAGTTCTTTGCACCATGGGGGATCCAGCTCACAATTCTAGAACATATACGTTTTAAATTATTTAAACTGATAAAACCTAAGGCTTCTTTTAATGTAGACTAAAAACATAGACGTAAAGTATTTCAAATATTTTCGTTATTTTTTTTAAAGATTTAATATATTATGTATATGACGTAATAACGCAAACAAATTGTTGTCTATTGTTCTATGCTCCGCTTATAAATGTGCCTGCGACACTTCTAATTAGAAACAGCACAATTGAGCCAGGCTGATAAGAAAAGATGTAAAGATAGCTGACAAAAATATATTTTGTTATTCAAATGATGGTACAGTCGAGGACAGTCGGTGTGTGTAATAATGTAATGATCTAAAAACCTTCAAACCTGTAATTTATTGTTATTTTCGGTTTGATTTTAAATATGTATTAAGTTGGGACATTTTGGACCGATCACCCAATTGTCTGAAATGTAAAATGATCCATGCGTCGGTACTGGCTCCGACTTCCTATAACGACTATGGTCAGAGCTTTCAAATTTACCGACAAAAATCTTTAATCCTTAAAAAGCAGAGTTCAGATGCCAGTCGCTCTGCGCAAAAACTGTTACTTAAATAAATCTGAATGGATTAGACGCCGACCCCATAAGAACTCAAGAAAATGAAATTTTATACATTTGTTACAACTCTATTAATTATTAATGTTCTAACACCAATTATTTATGTATTTTTGTAATGAGGGTTCCTTCGGAAATGTGATATCAAATTTCACACAAATCATATTTAATGACTAGAGGCTCTCCATCGCATTAGATAATCAATTTATTCGAAAATCTGTACATAATCATCATCATCATTATCAGCCTGTGTCAGTCCACTGCTGGACATGGGCCTCCTGATGCACATCACTGCTACCTTTCTTTGACTATTCTCATCCAGCCCACGCCGGTCACTGAGCGAATGTCGTCAAACCATCATAGACAAAGTAAATTTATATATGTACCAAAAAAATTAAACCTTACAAAGTTAACCAACTATAAAGGTAACTGATACAAACCCATACGCGTAAAGAATCACTGGCATCACGTAACGAGAAAGTGAATACAAATTTAAAAGGGAAAAAATAAACACAACCAATACGCATCGATAAAACACCCCGAAAGAGGATACATTTCCAATTTGCAAATGTCACGGACGCAATCGTACACTGCGATCTGGGGCTGTATTATTCGTATTGTATTAAACCGGAATGCCTCGGTTTGTATACTGTCGTCATGATGGATAGGTGATTGGGAGATTATCGATTAGCAGTGTGAAAACAAACGCGAGAGAGTTGATCAACTCTCTCGAAAAACTCCTGCTTTCGAATGATGAATTGGTAGATTGATTTAATTTGTTTTTAGGTGATGTATTTATGTAGTACGTACATTCAATGTGCAGGTTCGGTTAGGTTGTATTTTTCGTCCACATGTTTATTAAAAATGTTTATACCCGATAATATTTTAGCCTCAAGAATTTAGCCTGCTATTTTTTGTTTATGTTTGAAGATTATTTTAAGTTATAAGATCAATTAAACTGTGTTATACTGGCCGGGCGGAAAAGGTTTACATAAGTTTGGTTTCCTATACACTACATGTCTGTCAAATTTGCGCATTTTCGACTTCGTACAATTTATAATTTCACAAGAGAAAATCTAAAAACATAGTATTTAAAGTCTACCCCTATAACTCCGTAGCCTAGTGTATAGGCGTGACTTAGAAACCGGAGGTCGGGTTCGAATCTGCGGGACTCAACAAATTTTCATTGTTGTTTCCTAGTTGGTTAGGGCAATTTGGCCGATCACCAATTGTCTGAAAAGTAAGATGATCCATGCGTCGGATGGGCATGAAAAGTCGTCCACCCACCAACCCGCATTGGACCAGCGTGGTGGATACGGTCCAAAACCCTCTAATGGATAGGTGTATTAGGGAGGCCTATGTCCAGCAGTGGACTATCACAGGCTAATGATGATGATGAATGATGATGACTCACTATAACAACGATCCCGCATAATAGGTAAAGTTTGTCATTCTTCAAATGTTTATTTGCTTGGTTCCGGTCCCTCTTTTCTCTTCTCGTTCCAATATATAATTCAACAACATATTCCATTGTAGTAAAGGTACTAAAAAACCCACCTTATTTCTCTGTTTTTATAATTTTACTCAGAAGCTTAAAGGGAGCGTAACACATTATCGTTACGTTACATTTCTACAACCGGAACCTGCGCAAAAAATAAATACATCAATTTGGTTCATTTTGAATTAATAATTTAAAACTAATTTGTGAACGTTTATTACCAAACTAATGGTATATTCGTTGCGTAAAAAATAAACACTTATGATAGTGACAGTAGTCAAACAAGGTCGTACAAAGGCATCGCAGAGTTCTATACACGGTAAAATTTAGTCTTAAGACAGCCTTTGAGTTGTTTAGTAGTGTTTTCGTGTTAATGTTTTAATAAGCAAAAATGGAAATGAACTCTGACCACGTAAGTAAACAAAATCTATTTTTATACGTTGTATATTTAAAAGTTTAATTTATAGCAAATAAATATATTTTAATAAATTACTGTTTTTCAAACTTTATTATTGGAACGTTTCTAATGGGATTTTGAATATCGGGTCAGCATTTCGATTAATATTAATTTGCAATTTTTCTTAAAAATGCTCCAAAAATACTCCTAGTTACTATTTCGAGTACAGAATTAAATAGAACGAATTCTGAACCGGTCCGTTATTTACCTTAAATAAGGTTTAATTAACAAATAAATATTTTTTTAAATATATACTTATTAATGCAAGGGAAGTTTTAACCATAAATATGACCGACTTATATCTGTACATCAGACAGTATCTAACCATTTTAATAAATGAAAATGCAATTTGCTAACATCGTGCTCTCTGCGCGTAACTGCCCTACCATTATTGCCGCCGTATTTTAAATGTCTCATATCTTATAAAATATACATTTAATCAAAATGTAGTCTATCACACGTTTTATGTACATAGAATGAAGATTTTTCAATATATGAACAACTTATACATGAACATAAACTGATTTAAAAACAAAAAAAAAAATTTGAAAATGCCGAATGCAATTTTTTTTAAATGTTAACCGTAAACCACTGATTAAAAAAATAAGACCAAATGACAGCTAATATTATAAAATCGGGCCACTAGGAGCAGAGCAACGAGATAAAATATAAAAACGCTTCGAATTAAGTACCTCCATCTTTTGGGAAGTCGGTCAAAAACTATATCTGAAAAATGTATTTTTTTTTAATAATCCTAATGAATAAATGTTATTAAAAAATAAACTAATTTAATACACTGCCTTAAAAATATACGGTAAAATATATATAAGCCGTTTCTTTAAATTACCGAAGAATAAAGAAGTTTTGTTAAGCACAATTATGCAATTATTTTTTATTTTATTATTTATACTTAAGAATAAAACAAAGGTTTTTATAATAGTAATAAAATAAATATAGAAAAAAACAAAACAGTAACAATCACTTGAACAAATCTCTATAATACCAGAAGATACATGATTGCGAGAAGGCTCAATACTTCCTCAGTAAATATCGTTATCTTTCACGAATTCCTTTCTTTCACTATTGAAGTTGGTACCGTTGAATATAAAATAAAGTAGATTTTACGTCTATAAAACATTATAAAACTGATAATATTTAAAGTAGCAGCCATTGACACAAAAGCCTGGGAAAGATTTTAAGATTAAATAAGCCATCTAAAGTTAAGTCAATTTAGACCCGGAATCGATATAAAAATTACAAGCAATAGCAACGAAATAACTTCTTACGTGTAACATTCTTATTAACTAATTGTCATCAAAATGTCTATAACTAATTACATCTAACTAATAACTTATTACTAACTAAATGTACAAGTAATCTATTTGCAGTAATAGTACATGTAAATAGAAAATATGAAGAAACAGTATAACTTTTCATACATGAACATATGCATGTGTTCAAGTCGAACTGTCTTGCAGAGCCTAGTCCTCAATTCTATTCATTTTCCGATTAATCTCTTTATTTATCTACATACAGTTTAAATTACTAATATAATAATCTGCTAAAGATAATACATAAAGTGCATACAGCAGTTCACGTAGTAACCTGTTCTAAATAAGATTGGCAATGGAAGCGTAAGAACAAATGAAGCATAATTTGACATTCTGATATAACGGCATAATACGTCGAACTCAACACGATGTTCTACTGTTTGAAGAAGTATTTATTCTGCCACAACAATTTAAGGAATACATTAGACTTTGTTTATACAAAGATCCCGATTGTTTTTAACTCGGGTATATTATCATTCTTTGTAAGTTTTCGAAAGTGTTAACTGTGATAGTTCACATTATTTTTTACATTTTAACCATACAAGCAAATCCTTTTTATATGATTAATCAATAAAATATGATTTAGTACTTAAATCATATTTTTTTGTAACCGCTACGGCTGCAGTAAGTGGTCGTAAAACATTTGAATGACTGAGGATTATTACGCGGTGTGCTATCACTGTATCATAAGTATTCACGCGACAGCAAGAAGCGGTAATTAATCTTTACTTGATCATACGAAATCAAACAATATTGTGTGTTATTAAATAAAATTACTTTACGGATTTTATCGCGTTTATTTTACATTTTAAATTCCGACGTTTCGAACACTTTCCAGCGGCCGTGGTCACGGGGTAGATTGAGATGTCATGCGTCTTCTTGCCAGTGCTGAAGGGGTTTCCAGATCTTAATTTTATTAATTATTTTAATCTGTACTCCGACCTATGCAAAATGAACTGATTTTATCTGTGTAGCCGGCAGTGGTATTATGCTTGGGTTTAAATTTTAATTTATTAATTATGGGATCCCAAGCATGTGGTAGAACCCAACCATCTTCTCTATTGTAAAGTAATCCGTAAAGTATTTTTATTTAATAATGTATAATATTCGTGCAAGCAATAGAAATATTGTGTGTCTTAGATTGCATACTCTTAAATAATTTACATCAGAGATAAACTTTATCCAGATTTTGATCAAATGTCGAAAAGAGACGCGGCAATAGAGTATCAAATTATGTGGCTGTCTGTCTGTCTCCTCTTGATTTCAATAAAATCTTTGACCTATTGTTGTTATAAAATTTTATTTTTGTCAATCATTTGTTTGTCTATAAAAATCTTAAAAAGAAGCCGTTCGATAAATAGTGGAAAAACTTGCTGTTAAAAGCGATTTCCTTATTTCTAAACAACCTTTCCTTAAGCGTCGCAAGGTTGCATTTGAATGTAAAAGATACAATTTTGATTTTACTTGTTGCAACAACTTTTATGCAAAGCGACAGTCGTCGGGCTTCTATAACATAAAAAAATATCCTTGTCTATGGTGGGCAAGTAATGTAGTACATAGCACACTTTAGTCGAAATAGCTCCGAAAAAAATAAAACAGCCTATGCACTCTTTCTATATCTTGCTCATATTACTTAATAGTAATAAATTTATACATATTAATTATGTATGTTAAGAAACAACATTACATAATAATATACGTTTTGCTTTGATATTGTGACATCGTTTATTATCACATATGTTTTTCCCTTTACTTCAACCTTGACTTTAACTTTAAATAGTAGACACAGGATAAAATCGAGGAAAATGCGACAATTTTTTCCATCTAAGGTTTCTTAACTACTCTATTAGCTTTTGTATTACAGTAAAAACAGTACGTAAAATTTAATTGTTTTTTTCTATGATTAATGGGCGCAACGTACAATACGGACTTTATAGGTATATTACTAAAAAATATGTGAAATAAAAATTAACGCAGTTTTTTTGCAGACATTACAAAAAAACAAAGACGTTTACATAAAGTATTAAACCTATCCGATATTTGATTATGTTCATAAACTTTAAAATTATCATAAATAACAGTTTATGCAAGTTAAAATAATTGTAATAACCCCGTTAACTCGTAAGCTACGCACTCTTGAACTATCTTGTTTCAAATAAAGAGACATAAAATTTCTTAACTTGGTTAAGAACAACTTTTCCTGTCCATTATAAATGTTACATTATGTCATCAAATCCGCTCGCGTAATCAATATATTATCATATATCTGGACGAATAACACAACATCATCTAGCCTCAAACTAAGCGAAGCTTGTACAATGAGAGCTCGATGACTTATACATACGAAATACATAAAATCTATATACAAACACCCAGACACGAGAAAAACACTATGTCCATCACAAAATATTTTTCCCGTGGTGGGAATCAAACCCACTCTGGGCGTATTACTCAAGGTTACTGATCACTTCGCCAAGCGGTTCGTCTTTACCAACCAAAGAGCTATCTTTTGCACTCGTCCTAAAATATTTAATAACGAAAGGAGTAAAGATATTTCTAATTGCGTAAAAATAATTAACAATAAACACCAAGTCAAATCAAAACATTAATAAACATTAGAAACTTAATACCAAGGCAATAATCGGTCAAACAAAGCAAGTTCTCAATCAAAGAAGATCTTAATAGCAAAAACCGCTGCCAATACATTATCCTCTTCACAAAACACACGAGATCTTGCGAACAAAAAAAACACATAAATAATTCATGGCGTCCACTTACATATTAAAAGGAAATTTAAGCATGAAGGTCAGTCTTAAACTCGTGTATTATATATCTACTATCTATGTTTGGAGGCGTTTTAACACAATTCATTCTCAGGTCACGTGTTCAAATCCTAGGTAATTAACATAAAAACACGAAAATAAACTTCGCACGGCTTAAAATGTTATTTGCCAATTGACGTACTTAAAATGTTCATCATCACCAGCCTATGATAATCCACTGCTGGACATTGGCTTCCCCTAATACACCCCTATCCATTAGGGGGTTTTTGGACCGATATCCCACCACTCTGATCCAATGCAGGTTGGTGTGTGGACCGACTTTTTACATGCGCATCCGACGCATGGATCATCTTACTTTTCAGACAATTGGGTGATTTGCCCAAATTGTCCCAACCAACCAAAAAACAAGGGATTCGAACCCACGACCTCCGGTTTCTAAAGTAAGGGCTAATACTGCTAGACCACGGAAGTGGTTAAATTTTACTATATAAGATTACAAATCCTAAATATGCTATACAATTTATTGTATCTTTCCATTATAGCCATGATGATAAAAAGGTCAAACAGCTTGTAAACTTACAAACCGGTTGGTACAGAATTGGCAACATTCTTTCTGGTTTAGAATCTTATGACACAAATTCCTTTTATTACCATTGAAATAAGGCTAATGACACGCGATACAGCGCGATGTTATAAACTTATTTTAAACAAAATACTTTACACTTCCCATATTACCGACTGATTTACTTTAAAGTCTTGTTTCGTCTAAATTTTCTTGCAAAGTAATAGAACTACATCTAACTACTCCATAGTACAAAGTAAGTAGTCCAAAAAAACCTAACGGACAAGGAATGCATTAGGGGAGGCCTATGTCCAGCAGTGGACTAATGCAGGCTGATGATGAACTACTCCTGTTACCTGTTACCATATAACCTGAAACGCTTTTCTATCGCAAGTTAACGTAGAGGCAGTTTCAACCAATCACAAAAATATGTTTGAAAATTAATAATCAATTTAATGATAGTATTTACCGACAAACACATAAATAGGGACAAATCCTAAATGTTTCTGTAGTTGGCAAGTTACGGTTAAATTAAAAATTACAAAATAGTATACTTCTTAATGTTCCGATAAGCAAATTGTACTTTAATTAGTTGTTTAAGTTGAAAAATATATAAAAGATAACAGGTATTGACAACACCTATTTAGATGAAGGACTTACATATGGAGCGGCAAAATGTACGCTATTCTTCAAGTGCAACCATTACATTAATCCCTTTTTAACAATGTCGTAAAGATAACTCGACGCATGTTGTTCGTAAAGACGTGATTTCGTGCAAACTAGTTGATTATACAACACTGTATATTATTAACGCCTTAATTATATAATACAACTTCCTTATTATTAAAGAATGATATAAGAATAATATGGATTGTACTGAAATTAGCAATAATTATTGCCTCCGTAGTCTAGTAGTAAGAGCGTGTTCTTTAGAAACCGCAGGTCGTGGGTTCGAGTCCTGCGGGGACTAAACAAATTTTCATTGTCGTTTCCTAGTTGGTTAGGGCATATTGTCATATTGCCGATCACCCAATTGTCTGATAGAGAAGTAAGATGAGCGATGCGTCGGATGGGCATGTAAAAAGTCGGTCTACCCACGGACCAGCGTGGTGAGATACGGTCCAAGAATGGATGTGCAGCAGTGGACTAACAGTTTGTAAATACCATCGTTACATCCATCTTTTGTTAACAGATGACAAAACAATTTTTAAAGATGACGCAGCGTTCAAGAACAGTGTACGTCATAACCTAAAAATATCTATGCAAATATAACATTGCTGGAGAATTTTTAATCTGCTCTCTTCTCCTTGTCTTGACACACTATATATGTAAATGATGATACCGCAAAAAATCAAATTACATACTAGCGAGAAGTTTTATTATTTTTCCGGTTCCGCGCTCAAAGGTGTAAAGATGACCAAAGTATATATTAGGACTCCACTGTCCGACAGTGTATCCGTCTGTCTGTCCGAACATACACATTGTTTTAACATACGGTCAGAATAATCATACGTATGAAGTTTATCTTTTTACTAATTATGACCTATGCTTTCCTAAAATTACAGAAAATTAAAAATTAAACCGGTTCGGAAATTTGAACTGAGAAGAATCGGAGAAAGTAACTCAGAGAAACTAACATTGTGTACGTTTTTCAAAAAAAAAATTAATGAATTAACAAAGAACAATAACCGTCTGGTACAGACTGGATAAAAACTAAATTCACCCGACGTCACTATATATAATTCTAAATTTGAATTTACACTTTCCGACGTCACTATCTATAATTCTAAATTTGAATTTTCACTTTCCGACGTCACTATCTATAATTCTAAATTTGAATTTTCTGTTTGGATCCGGAATAGTTTCAGGAAAATTCGTGCCATTTCGTATTGCAATCAAAACAGAATTTCATGAACAATAACGCATAGTTTGTGAAAAGCGTCGAATGGTTTTATTTAACTCCGTGCGCGGCTTCGTTAGTTGGTTGACGTTTTTAAAAAAACCATTTTTGAATTTTAGTTCTGCCTCTGTCAATGTGCGTGTGTTGCGAGGAAATGTCGATTTATTGATTATATTCACTGAAAGTAGCTATAAAATTGTGGTAGTCTCAGTTGTTTATCACAGTTCTGTAGAAAAAATGTTTGAGTTATTTCAGATTAAGCTTTTAATATATACCTGTTCATCAGATTTTTCACATCATTCTTCAATTACTTTAGAAGTGTAGCTCTAATTTGATAGTAATTGTGCCAAAAAATATTTTATAATATACTTATACGAATTATTAGCCTACCATTAAAAAAGATTTGTATTCGGAGCTCTAGGAGCGGAGCAACGAGGTGACATAAGTAAAAAAGCTCCGAACGCTCCGAATTAAGATCCTCCTTTCTATTTCTGTAGCAAAACAAACGAAGAAACCGTATTTTTACCTCCACCATATTTTCCCTAAAATAAGTCAAGTGTTAAATGAGTGAAGTGCATAAGGCATTTACTCACATCACTCATTAACTAAGAAGCTACGTAAGGCGTCAGAAAACCATTAGTCCTTTCGGGTCATAGTATAATACATCTCATTTACCAATTATTTCACTAGCAACGTGTGAAAACAACGTTTAGCTGTTTATAGGCCTAATAGCTAACACAGTTGTAGTTTCGTACTTCTACCGCTCTGGCGAAAAAAGTAACTATCCTTTCTTGCCTTTATTGGAAATTGGAATTTCCCGCCATCAATGATAGTATTTTTATATTATAAAACTTATTTAACTCAACCATATAAATTATTTTATTTACCTTTATATGGCACGAAATCAGAAAAACCTAGATAAGAAGAAATATTAATTTTCAAAAAGTAGTAAAGGAACGCTTATGTGTTAAAGGTTATTATAATATAAATGAATTTATAAATGATAACACAATGGAACACCTGGTAATGGAATCCTCGCTCCAGGTTCTTTCTAATTTAATATATGTATGATAGAACTGTATGTAGCTCAAATGAAATTTAAATGTATATTTGATTATTTTAAAAGATGACAAAATAGGCCCGCTGAGTTTCTTTTGCCGGTTCTTCTTAGGTCGTAGGTGTCCTATTCCGAAACGGTGGTAGCGTCCTTGACAATCAATAAGCGAGTGCTATGAATAAATGCTTCTATATTGAATAAAGATATTTAAATTAAAAAAAAAAATAATTGCAACAGAAAGAACCAGAATAAAAGAGTGTCTTCCGATAGTCTAATTTCAATGCAGACATTAGCCTGTTATACTTTATTTTCATAGATAACGATATTGTTAACAGTATAAGACGGCACTGCATACGTAATGCAAACGTATATCCGATATTGTGTTATTTTAAAGCTATAAATACTTAAATAAAATACAATTTAGAGCCACTATGAAATATGTAACCTAAAAAGGTTTCCGTCGTTTATGTTACGATTGACAACATATCAAACGGTTTAAGCAAAACTTTCTTTTGAATAAAAAAAATAATAACTTGTTTAGAAATAACCTCCAACTGATTCTTACTATAGTCTGGCCAAGGTAAACTTAGAATAGATGGGAACAACATATAATTCAGAATTTAACTGTTAATAAATTTAAAAAGTAGTAAAGGAACGTTTATGTGTTATTTACGAACGTTTGAACGTTTATGTTTTATGTGTTAAAGGTTATTATAACATAAATGAATTTATAAATGATAACACAGCCTGGTAATGGAATGCTCGCTCCAGGCTTTTCAAGGTAATATACGTATGATAGAACTGTATGTAGCTCATAAGAAAATTTATATGTATATATTTGATTATTTTAAAAGATGAGAAAATAGGCCCCTAGAGTTTCTTTCGCCGGTTTTTCTTAGGTCGGAGGCGGCCTATTCTGAACCGGTGGTCCTTGACAATCAATAAGCGAGTGTTACATTTCTATATTAAATAAAAATATTTAAATTAAAAAAAAACATGTATACTAACGAAGCGGTGACAATTTATCAATAATAACGGTGAATATTTAAGGTTATTTCGCTTGCATAGAATTGGAATTTAGTTTTGCTTAACTTTCATTTATTACTTATATACAAATAACATAACAATTAGAAAACTACATAAGGGAAGCTGTATAAAAATCGCATAATTCGTTTTATCTATTGAAGGCTGAATCTGATAGAACTGAAACTTACATGTAACAACTCAAATTGCTGCAATTATAATTAATTGCCGTGAAATTATTCAATTAATCGACATTTCTGCGTAACAATCCATTCCGCACATTCTTTGACGGGGCAGAATTAAAATTCAAAACTGTTTTTTTCAAACGTCAACGGACTAACGAAGCCGCGCATAAAGTTAAATAAAACCATTCGACGCTATTCACAAACTATGCGTTATTGTTCATGAAATTCCGTTTTGATCGCAATGCGAAACGGCATGAATTTTCCTAAAACTACTTCGGATCCAATCAGATATAGTTTTTTTGAAAAATTAATCAAATGACGGCTGATTTGAGTAGTTGATTGTTGTTACCTTTTTGAAGTTTTAATAGCGCTTATTGTTAGAGGGATAGATCAGGATGATGCGATTTATTAACCTGATTAAGTATACTTAGTTTATCATATTAAAGTTTTCAATTTTGTAAAGAATTCATTGAAAACGAAAAAAAATTGGCCCAATGCAGTTTCTTTCGTAATTACTTCTTTCAGAGTTGTTGAAAGTTTGATGTGTTTGCTTATCTGTATTAATGTAACATAAATATTAATTAAAAATTATAGAAACAACCTCGGCACAATAAACTAAGATCATTCTAAAAAAATAAAATAAAAAATATTTTACGTTAAAGTATCTGAGTGTGCATAGCTACTAGTTCTACAAAACTTCCTCCCGTTTGGGGGCCGATCTACAAACGCGTTAAACAATAATATGTGATACTTACAAAAACGTTGATAATAAACAAACAGGAGCGGTCCTCCAACGCGACGTATTTTTGTTTAGAACTATCAATAAAGTTTGTTTTATTATTTTAAAGAGAACTTAGGTTTTATAAGACACTTGACTAAAAACAACACTACATATATGTAGAAAGCTATTGTTTTTATGCCTCTATGTGTTGTTAAAACTCTGCATTTACCTTTAATAGTTGTTCATCAGACATAAATCACTATATTGGTCGCTTCCTATCTAGATCACTAGCATCAGTTATTTTGTTTTAGGTAATAAATACATATACGCAGCGAGATTTGAGAGATTCTTCTCCAAAACCACCACCGCAACCTCCGCCGTTGAGCAATGGTACTATGTCGAAATATGTACTACATTCAGAAAAGGAGCCTTACGATTTTGTCGCACACAGATGTAACCCAAAACCCACCAAGTGAGTGATAAATATTTTTCTTACTGGTCATATCCTCCTTAATTTTAGATTATCATGGGCGGGTTTTATTCATATATATGAATCAGCTTGCAAAGCCGAACAGAACATTTAGTAACATAGTCTGATGGATAGTAAAACCAATGATAGTAGGAGGCTAGTCCAGAGTGACTATCAAGCTGATGTGTGATGAAACTAGTCAGATGAATAATAGTTTTACGGATTTTATCGCGTTTAATTACTTTATAATCATCTAAAATTATACCTGACGTTTCAAACTCTTTCCAGGGCCCATGACCACCAAAATGGTAATTCTGCTTAACTTTACTATTTATTGTGTTTTACATTTGAGTATGCAACATAAAGTCTTAAATTCTGATGTCAAACGTTAATGATGTCAAAACGTATGACCTTCATATTGATCAAATGTCTCGTACTGATTGATATTAGGCGGCATTTTTTTTCTTTTCTTTTGTCCCAATATACTATTGTACTGTTTTGACATAACGATTGGTAAAGGTATAAAAATAATAATTTAAAAGTGCGTCACAAAAGCGGGTTGAAATAAATTAAATATATGCTACAAGTACATTGCAATATATCAAAGCCAAATAATTCATAGGATTTATGTTTTCAATTCATATACTGCGTTCTTTGAATGATTGTCACGCGAATAATGAAATCTTGGTGACAAATCTAAAATATGATCGGTGGTCGCATGGTGATATTCTGTTGACTACGACAAACATTATTTATATAAATTCCATATACTACTTGCATTTGTATAGTACATTAGAACCGCACATAAAAACGATGATCAGTGTACATATATAAGTATAGTACCTTAAAATATACTGCCAAATAAAATATTATTTCTAGTCTCTCTATTTCAGTACACTCGAATCGACGGGTCACTTAATAAAAGGCTGCTTAGGAGGCGGAATACTTGGCATACACGAGGCATACATGAAATGCGGACTTTGGACTTCGCTGTTCATCACAATAGTGTTCGGTTTCTACATCACGTATTGTGTGCACGTAAGTTCTTATGTTTTTATTTGACGTCACAAATAACTGTTATTTAAAATTGTACTAATCGATACACCCTGCCGATATAAGTGCATATGTAGCTTAAGACCGCAATACCCTTATAACTTTTGTTACGCATCGTTTATAAAGCAAATACACTATCTAGCACTTCAAGTCGAAAATAACATTGACCGTACCGTATTACTGCTTCGCCACAGAAATATGCGCTTTGTTGGAGGTCCTCTGTAGTTGTTTCCCGATAAGCAGTAAACCTTCCACCGATGTTTCGTCGAATAACTTACTAAGCCTCAGGTGTACATATATCGATTTATCTGTCAGTGGACTGTACGTAATCAGTCGTAAAAAAATACTTATTTTTATATAAATAGTGATACATGAGTATTTTAGTACCGTAATATGTTATGCTTCATCATTGAAATATCTACTGATTTAAAAATGGAAACAAAAATTGATAAAAATACAAAAAAGGTATAAAAATTATTTATTTAGCTTGAACCTTCAGCAGTGTTTGATATAGAAATTTGTAACAATACCTTGTTGTTCCAGATTCTAGTGAAATCGGCGCAAACCTTATACAAGAGGCTACATTTATCGGAAATGTCTTACCCAGATGTCGCGGAGGCGTCCTTAGAAATCGGGCCATTCCCTAGCTTAAGGAAATACAGTAAATGGTTCAGGTAAAGGGGAATGGTTTGTTACCATTCCAATATTTATTCGCTCAGTTCATATAATTTTCTTTTTCTTTTATTTATAGATTGAGGTTTTATTCGGATGGTTGTTAAAATATATATTAAACATTAATATCGTTTCCTGGTTCTTTAAACTAACGTAGGGTTACAAGTGATTTCCGTCAACTTGATACATTATCGATGATTTAGTACCACTATATTTTTCGATAAATTTTATGGGATGAAACTTTATCTTTCGGAATGAAAAATTTGAACGACTATCTCAATCAAGAGATTCTCCTACTTTACAAGTGTATAGTGCACTATATCCTATATTTACCACAATATCCCCAAATTCAACGGCAAAACTAAACGAAATAACATAATTATAGTAACCAACATGACAAAAATCAGAAGTTTACAAAAGTTAGTTTAACAAATAAGTCTTAATTCTAGAAATCTTGGGGCAGTTGTGTAATTATCTTTGACTAGCTGTTATTTCGGGTTATGGTTGTAAAGTTTAAATGAATAAAAATTATAAAAAAAATATCCACAAAAACCAAACAATAATCACAATTTGAACACACTACTAGATTTTTTTAAATGGCCATAATTTTAAAACTAGATGGGCTACATTTTTTCACATTTCTCATGATGGTTATGATCAATCCTGTCACCCCGTTTTGTTTTGACTTGGAGTTTTGGGATAGCCTGTGTATTATTATAACTTTGTTAAAGCTATCCGAATTAAACCAAGCATATTAATATCTATATACCATAGTTATGAAGTCCATCGCAAATTATAACGCCTGCTACTGGACTACTTTGGGCCTAGATGATGTTTTGTAATTATTATGACCTAAGTATTTATTTTTCTTAATAATAATTGAATACAATAATTCCTAATGCAGATCAAGCCGTTTGCTAAGGAACTTTTAAATTCACAGTACAGACCATTTCTAGAAGTCTTTGTCGTCATTACTAATTGACACTTTTAAGGATTTTTTAATCAATGTGGCCTTTTGCGAAAGTTAACATCATTTATATATACATTTGAATGTCTATCCAAGTTTATTATTTTTTTGTGCCTTAGGTACGCCGTAGATGCGGTTATATGCATAGATCTGTTTGGTGCGTGTTGCGTATATCAGATCATAATAGCGAAGACCATTCAACAATTGGTCGAGACCGAAGGCGAAGGATCTTGGGACATAGACAGATTGAGACTCTATGTGCTAGCACTTTTGGTACCTATTCTCCTACTCTGTATGATCACAACGCTGAAATATCTTGCACCATTCTCATTATTAGCGGATCTCTTTATAGGTAAGCAATTAGTATTATATATGTAAGATACGAATAAGATAGAAATATAACTGGAAAGAAATATGACTATAATGTAAACAAAGTAGCCCACAGCAATATATATATATAGCATCAGCCTGTGTTAGTCCACTACGGATTGGTGGCGAACTGAATTTTTACAGACCCATCTGTCGCATGAATCAACTTACTTTTCAGACGATTCGTTCATCGGCTCCAAATCGTCATAACCTACGGAAAACAATGATAACTCAAAGTTGTTTCCTCGCGGGATTCGAACCCACGAACTTCGATTTATAAAGCAGGGCCAAATACGCTGATGGTTAGTAGAAGACTGCCAAAACATTCATGTAACCAACGTGGTGATTTTGTCGGTGCGAATGAGTAGAAATTTCCCACGTAAAAAAAGTAACATACAAATCCATGTAATATTTAGCTTTGGCAAATGATTTAAGATTTTTATTGAAATATTATTCCTCAATTACAGTTGCGTGCGTGATTGCAACGGTCGTGTACAGTCTAAAAGTGGCGCCGAAGATCTCAACTGTTCCGGCGTGGAAGGATGGCTACGGTTTCTTTGAGTTCTGCGGCATCGCAATCTTTAGTATGGAAGGGATCGGAGTATCTCTACCTATAGAAAATAACATGAAGGATCCGAAACAGTTTCCGAAAGTGTTATGTCTTGGTAAGAATAGCCTGATGCATATCTGTTTTCTTGTACCAAACTTGCATGTAAAACAATATGTATCGGTGTGTTTTAGGGTTATAAAAACATTTATTTATGTGAATTTTAGAAAGCAAAGCTAAGTTGAAGAGAACGTTAGAATATTTATCGTACAACTTTCATTATTGCTTAAACTAGAATACGCCTACATTGTTAGGTACAGCCACATTTCAACACATTTCAAGTATAATTATTACAGTTAGTTAATTGCAAACTGTATATAAATAAATGTTTATGTCGAAAAGTATCGAAACTGCTATGATAAATAGGTTTGGATTTAAATATTTGTCAATTTGTCACTATTCAGGACAACGTGAAACGGATAAAGCTAATGCAGGTTCCGTAAGATTCAGCATATTGAAAATTTCGTAATACTTATGCCTAGATTTGAAATAAGGCAAGTAATCCAAGCGCATAAAATATTATCAAAGTACACATATACATTCTTCATTACAATTATGTTTTTTCATAATATTTCATTATATCAACTGCCTCCGTAGCCTAGTGGTTTGGACTTACGCTTTAGAAACCGGAGGTCGTAGGTTTAAACACTGCGGGGGCTGAACAACTTTTCATTGTTGTTTCCTAGTTGGTTAGGGCACTTTGCCGATCACCCAGTTGTCTGAAAAGTAAGATGATCCATCGTCGGATGGGCATGTTAAAAGTCGGTCCACCCACCATCCGCATTGGACCAGCGTGGTGGGATACGGTCCAAACCCCAATGGAAAGGGGTGTATTAGGGAGGCCTATGTCCAGCAGTGGACTATCAAAGGCTGATGATGATGATGATGATTTCATAATATCAACAACTATATAAGCTGTATAAGAATTTTGTAAAGCACATCAATACGTGTTTTATAAAATGTCTCGCATAATGAATGATGAAAGCAAAGTTTCCCATTTTCCTACTTCGTTTTTAGAAAATCAGTGCACCCTTTTAGGTTAAATTAGCATCTTGTTATTATTTGTATGTATTTAATATTCATGTATTGGCTCTTGTTTTAGCAATCGGTATTCATGGGTTCGAATCCTGCGATGCATAAACGTTATTTATGTTACCGCCGGTTGAATTAGAAATCGAGTTTATAATAGTTTTAAAAATCAATCTCCGTGGGGCACTGCAACAATAATAAGACTTGCTTTAAAGACTAGATAGGACACATGATACGGATATAGATACTTATGAAAATATTCGTAGACATAAATATTGAGATGAATGAGTTGCATGTTTAGTTTACAAAGAGAATTTAGGTTTTGTGTCGAGGATTTCTTACTGAGTTTTTAAATTAATTCTAAAATAAAAGATACTAATATCTATTCATTCCGGTTTTTTCTTATTTATAGGCATGACTGTGGTTGTTTCCTTTTTAATCCTGGTTGGCTTCTTTGGTTATTGGGGATTCGGGGAGAATTCAATATCGCCTGTGACATTAAACTTACCTTCTGAGGTGTAAGTAATAACCATTTATAAATTAATCAACGTTTATTTATCAAAAGAAAACTTATACGGAGCAATCACAACAGACACAAATGTGGAGTAAGGTCCATTTACGATTCAATCAACGTTGATTTATTAAAAACTTATAGCAAGCAATAAAAAGAGACAGATATGTGATGGTTTTTCGTTGTTCATTTCAGCTTCCCCACGATATTGAAATGTTTGATGGCAGTAATGATTTTTGTCACATTCGCTCTAAACTTCTGGGCGCCTTTCAACCTAGTGTGGCATTACGTGTCGAGAAAACACGACGCAAAGAAGTACTGGTTATGGGAAAGGGTGTACAGGGCAACATTCGTTGTTGCCATAACGTCGATCGCTGTAGCCTTCCCGAATATCGGTAACTTGATGGGACTGGTAAGTTATTATGTTCTAATGAAACTTTAATCCAACATATAATCAGTTCGGTTATTACTACTACTAACTGCACGGCTCTGCGTGTAAAATTTAAAAAAATCTGGTAGATTTTTTTTAAATAGTTGTCTAAGTTACTACCAGTTATATCAGCTATGAAAGTCCTATCAAAATTGGACCATTCCAGAGATTAACCAGAACAAACAGACCTACAGACGGACAGACAAAAATTTAAAAAAAACTTGTCTAGTTGTATGTACCGGGTATATATTTAAATGTTAAATAAATGTTTCCGAGATGGTAGGTCCGCTTTTACAGGGGACCGTCTGGGGTGGTACCACCACGGTGCCTATTTCTGCCGTAAAGCAGAAGTGTGTAAAATAGTACTGTGTTCCTATTAAAAGGGCACCGTAACCAGCGTATTTACTGGGTAAACGAGATACAACATCCTATGTCTCACGTAGGCAGCACTTTTATGATTAGCCTGGTACCGATGTGCGTGGCGTTGGCGACTACTTTCCGTCATGTAGCCCGACTGCTCATCTACCTTCATTGGCTTTAAAAATTGTTACAAGTCGCAATCCGCTCACCCACATACAGCCTTACCTCTGGTTGATTGCATAATTACGCTAGCTCCTGTCAACAGTTACAATTATATCGACTCGCAATAAATGTAAACAAAATTACTTATAGCAACGAAGCGGCGTCGTGTACATATCATTACTTGACAGATACTTAGAGATTAAAATCTCGGTGACAATAAATCAAGGAGAACGCAAGATTTTTGACGTCACAGCGTTGTTGCCTACAACAACAAAAAATGCCTACTTTTTTTGGGGTTATTATTATATCTTCCTAGGGTCAAAAATGGCCTATGTTACTAAAGGATAACAAAGCTTTCTGTTAATGAAAGAATATTTCAAATCGGCCCAGTAGATTTTCGAGTTCATAGGTACATAACAGCACGCAACTCTTCTTTCTTAATAATATTAGTATATAGATTTATTCCGAGTCTGATTCCGCTAAACTGTAGCCTAACTAGACATCTAGAGAAGAAAAAGAAAAGTTTATTTAGACTCTAGTTCTCGGTAAACAATAATGAAATATATAAATAATTCTCGTAAAACCTTTTTATAAGGAGAAATTGAGCATAGAGAATTTTTATTTTATAATTGCTAATACGAGCTTTGTTTTTTTTTAGCTTGGAGCCTTCTGCCTATCAAATATGGGCTTCATTTTCCCGGCTTTAATCGAGCTGTTAGTGATTTGGGATGAACCAGGCCTTGGCACGTACAAATGGCGTTTATGGAAGAATGCACTCGTCATGCTTTTTGGTGTGTTGTTATTCGTGGCTGGGACCTATGCAAACGTAAAAGGGCTTATATCTAATCTATGATATATTTATGACTACCGAATTGGACATTTTGGATCATACACAATAAGTGACACAGGCTGAAATCTATAGATGCTTCGATCTAACTCAGCTTTTGCTTTGTCTAACGACCTAGATTTAAGATTGAATGCAGCATAGACTCTAAAAAGAATAGATAATATATATGATCTTATAGAAGATTAGTTTAATTGATGGAAAACTGTACGGATTTAATTTAAGTTAGTTTAAAGATAAGCATAAGTTCAGTTAGACTGTAGACGCTGCATGGATTCCTATGCAGCGTCTACAGTCATACAAAAGTTTAAAAAAATATGCCATATAATGTATTGCTAACATTTAATACCTAATAAATATAATGTTATTGACATTGAAATAGATTTTTTAATAGAATTATTTTAGCAAAATGTAAACAACTGACATATCTGCATATTTCCTAACACGTAATTGATATTTGAATGCTTTATTTATTATTGATCATGCAATAAGGAGTCAAAGATAATAAAAAATACGAATAATAAATGAATAAGAAATCCTTCATAGCTCCTTTCTTTCAACAATGTGCAGTATTCGAGTGAAAAAACAATAAATAACAGAGGATAGAATAAAAAATTAAAGGTAATTTCAAGATTTTATTCTTAATATATTACATACATTATTTCATGTCTATCTTTAACAAAAAAACCTGAGAATAAATAACATCAAAACTATCAAAATTTGTTTCATTTATTAAAAGTCTAACTGTCATTGGAGAGCAAAAGTTTATGGTACAATCAATATGGTTTTTAAACTTAACTAAGATTATTTTGGTATTTGTAAAGGAATGTTTAATGATTATAAAGAATGCGAATGTGAATTCGTTAGAAAAAGTTTTCCCATACCATTGTTAACATTATAATGCCTCCGTAGCCTAGTGGTTGTGATTTTGAAACCGGAAGTTGTGGGTTCAAACCCTGTAGGGCTCATCTACATAACAACTCTCCAGTTGTGCCAGTTATACGTCTTATCAACCCTTGAAATTGAAGGAAGAGAGTGTACCTGTGTTTGTCCGTACACTCGTGCAGTGGCTAATCTCTAATATAGATCATTCTTATCTAAATAGATAACATTATAAAAATTATACAATAAACCTGTATTTAGATTAAAAAGAAATCCAAACATGAACTTTTTAAAAGTTTACTTTTCCCATTTACAATGTACATTTAATACTTTACTCCGTGGTCTAGCGTTATTGGCCCATGCTTTATAAACCAGAGGTCGTAGGTTCGAATCCTGCAGGGAACACTGAGTTATTATGGTTTTCTGGTTGCTTAGGACAATTTGGGCCGATCACCCAATTGTCTGGAAAGTAAAATGATCCATGCGTCGAATGGGCACGTTAAAAATCGGTCCACCACCAACCCGCATTGGACCAGCGTGATGGGATACACTCCAAAAATCCCCTGATGGAGAGAGCGTGCATTAGGGTAGGCCTATATCCAGCAGTGGACTGACACAGGCTGATGATGCTGATGATAATGATGTAAATTTATTATTTAAATACCCCCGTGGTGTCTATTGCATTAGGGTACAATAACTACTATAATCTTAGTTAAAGTACAACGTAGCTAGCGTGTTTTTATTTAATAGTATTTAACAACAACCGTTGGTAAATATCCTCAGCACAAGGGTTTGGAATGTTTTACGTTTTTTGTAAACATTTTAGGAAGCTATAAATGTAATAGCTTCCTAAAATTTTTTCGTTTTTACACTACCCGTTTGGCGTAGTTCATGATCCTCTCTAATACGCCAGAGGGTGTTAGTTCGATTCCCACGACGGGAAAAATCTTGTTTTTTGACTACTAAGCTACGGAGGCAGTCATCAAAAAGAGTCATGTATGCAAAAAAACGTTCAGTCATTCCTTTCCAGCGTTTTTCATAAAAATCTTGAGTTTTAGAAATTTATAATGTACATTCATCATCATCACAAATTACCATCAACTCAAATGAAACTGCTAGTTTTAGCTTGAAAATATATATACCTACACCATAAATCAATACCATTTTGCCTCTAAATACTTATAAACGTAGATATGAAAAAAATAAACATGCGGATCCGACAATCGTTGTCCTGAATTATATAGCAACCAAGTAGGATATATAAAAAAAGGAAAATAAATAAGTTCAAGTAGATTTTGCTTTACTTGTAAAAGATAAGTAACCTAGATACCGACTGCAGCACCATCTGTCGAGCTTATTTGTGAATCTAAACTATCTTCGAATCCACTTAAATACACACAAAAAATCATTCGAATCAGTAAAGCCGTTTATGAGTTCACTGTTAACACACCTACAGGAGAATTATACATATAAAGATAAAATTACTTTCTTTCGAAATCACATTCATATCGTAGGGGAAAATGAGTGAGCGTTGATGGACTAATCTTAGTTCATCTCTAGTGGCCCAAATCAAACTGCTGTGCATTTGATTGACTTAATGGGGTGTGTGCATAAGTGTCTTAGAAAATTATACAAATTTTACTGCTCACATTTTTTTTTAATATGTATTGAGAACTAACGGTCAATGTTTACAGTACTGTTAACTATTTCACTGATTTTTTGGGACCTAGTTTATAGACTGCACGAATTAAACATTAAGTTATGTATTAATATAAGAAGCATTTTCCTATAGTTAAATCCCGTTAGTCTATACCATAGACAATACTTTAGAATTTCCTGAAATACCTCAAGCTGTCTGTCAATACATCGGTTATTTGTCTATTTTTTTTGACTGCGTAATCTGAAGAGCTGAGTTCACTAGCCAGCTTACAAACAAGAGAGCCCATTGCAAATTTTGCATTATTTGTTTTCCAAAGAAACATAGTTTATTTAACAATTTATTTATTATATTTGATTTCATCGTAGCTTTAAAATACCGTTTGGCGACCAACGGGCCTTACTCAATTGAACTTGAGCCACTTAGCATTTATCTATCAATAACTTCTTTTATATATCTTATATATTTATTCTAGCACATAAACTAAAACGAGCTATATTTTCACATCTTTAATGTCATAAATTACAAAAAAATATTAAAAAACGTTAAACGATATAAAATAATATAAAATAAAACTCATACAAAACAAACAAACCAAAAAAACTAATCACAATGTCTGTAAAAACATCATAACGATAAATAGATAAGAATAAACTTCACAAAATCAACAATCTTCAATTGGCTAGCCTATATACATCAGCCTAATTAGAGATAGAAATTTCAAGCATTAATAGCGTCATAAAGTCGGGCAGTCGTATAAGTCAAACAACACGTGGAAATTGAACACGGCCGTAGTCCACCACATAGAACGTGATTACTTTAGGCGTCGTGAATGTTTGACATTAGACGTTTGCTTACGTCCATCTCTCATTCAGCTATAAAGCCCGATCAACGTATCGTGTAATATAAATCACTGTTTCGACAATTTCGCTGCTCCAAGCAAATGCACGTTCAAATATTGTATTATCAAATGTCGATTCGTTTGGCGGGATTCGTCACGGTGTTAATCAGCTCGACCACGCTGACGGCGGTCCCGCACACACCGAGGAAGAGGCCGATGATGATCATCACCAGAGAGACCCAAAGCCGCCACTTGTACCGACCCAGTCCTGGCCTCTTCCAAATCACAATCAGATGGATCACGGTGGGAAATATGAAGGCGAGATTCGTCAGGCAGAAAGCACCGAGCTGTGGATAATTATTGTGCAAATTAATCATATTTGAAAGCATAATAATAATATCCTAATCTATTTCGGCTACGGCGGCTGATCTAAATTAGAGATCAAACAACTGCGCTGGACATATTATAGTGCACAAGCGTACGCGCAAACACAGGTGCACTTCCTATTCATTCACTCTCATAGTCTGATAGGAGGGAGATCTGGCGCAGGACCCACTTTTTACATGCCTATCTAACGCATGTATCATCTTACTTTACATACAATCGGATCAACAGCCTGCATTGCCCTAACCACTAGTTAGTTGATGAGTAACTGAAGGATTCAAACCCACGACCTCCAATTTCTAAAGCTGACCCCATACTAAGCTACGGAGGCATTATGCATATATACGAATCTATCAATAATAAATCACAATATAAACAGTATACACGACTCTTTACTAATAAAGCACAATATATTCAAGGCCAAATACAAAAACAAAATCCAATGACAAATTTTAGTGGCGCCAAAAATTAAGAGCTTTGATTGGTCACCAAACTTTAGATATTGGTTTATTTAAACTGCAGATCTTATTAGGTACTGGTGGGTCAATCAATCAATAAATCAATCCTGTGTTAGTACGCAGCTGAACATAGCCCTCCCCTAATGCAAGCCACCGCTTCTGATCCTCGGTGGACAACTAAAATAATTAATCGTGTCATAAAGGAATAGATAAATACGCATGTATTCAGCCTTTTAATAGGCGTGTATGATCACACCAGAACTAAAGTCTTAAAATTGATGGAAACATTATAGCAATAAAGTGGCGTCGTAAATAGCGTGATTATGCTAATTGTCTCTGATACATCAATCACCATATACTTCCAATGTGCGTATTATTTTAGGACAGCACAGAAACTAATACAAGTATTACTTACAAAGCCCATCAACGTGGTGATGGAGGGAAAGATGATCGCAGTAATGGTGATGATGACGACAAAAACTGTCCTGTAAATGTACTCCCAGAGAACTTTCTTGCGCGGATCGTGCAGTTTCTTCAAGTAGAAGAACACAGTCGTAAAAGGCACCCAATAGTTGAGGGCGTGCGTCACATATATCATTATGGCGATCAGTCCCTTGATTATTTTACCGACCCTGTGCAATGCAAAAAAAACAAGTAATAGATAAATTTATAACTTCCGATTAATGACTATATCTTTTTTTGATTTAGTTATAATTTATTTTAAAAAAATATCAAATAGTTTTACAAAAAAAGCATAGCAATTTAAAATATGGCGTTGGTGTTCGACTGTTACTCGGTGAGCGACACCGACGATTTAGTGGGTCAAGTAATACACAAAATGTATTTATTTATCTATGAGATAAACCAGAAAGGAGACATAAAAGGAAAATGATTAACTAACCAATTAAGGTGGAAGTTAACAGTGATGGGCGACTCGCTCTCGTCCAAGAAAGCGGCGTAGCCAAAGAAGGAGATGCTGAATACACCGACTAGTATAATGGTCATTCCTAAAAATAAAAATAGGAACCTTAAAAGAAACTATCGTCAATTTGAGGTGTGTTAGGCGTCCTTCTCAAAATTGGTAACATAAACCATCTTTTTAATATATTATTTGGTTCACTAAGTAAGGGAAACCTTTGTCCAATCAATGTCCTAAACTTTGAATGGTCAAATGTTAAATATTTTATCAATTTTTGTCGTTTTATTTTTTTAATTAAACGAATGTTAATTAGAAAATTATCATAATAAATATACTTTCTCCTCATTTTTTAAATAATATAGCCCAAGCCACATTGAAACTAAATACAAATATCCAATTTCTTTTTGATAATACCAATTTTTTTTTAATGTGCCATTAAAATCTTTAAATCTAAAATAAATTTCTGATCATATGTCGCCAGAACCAAATAAGAGGTGAAATTAAAATAACCTAACTAACAGCAATGTGGTGATGGTACAATGACGTCACACGTGTAAAAGAATCCGTACAAAAAAATGCATCATACGTCCAGCGTTCTAATTTAAGACGTCAACAAATGTCTATCGTTTAGCAATAACAAACTAAAAAGGACGATATGTATCACCAAGTTTATTGCTACGTATTACAATGTTTAGATAAATTCAAAGTTCCTTTGGCTCTAGTATCCCTTACAAATATCTATTATTCGCTCTGGACAAACATTTTCACACCATTGCATTAGAAAATTTCTTTACAGGACTCACCAATGGTAAGGGCAAGCCCGTATTTCCTAGGGTCCTTCATATTGTTCTCTATTGGAATGACGACCCCAGCGCATGACAAGCTGAATACGCTCATACCGACGAACTGGAAAAAACTGTACAGCGTAGTATACGGAACCATTCCGGTGAACGTTGGATTTATATCAAAAGCGTAGTATATCGCCACGAAGATGCAAAACACTGGGAAAAAAAATCGGTTACAAATTTTTTCGACTTTTTTTTATAGTTTACTTGTAATTTTGTTAACTGTATGTATAGCTCTTCAAAATCTTCCAAATATAGCTATATCGGTATGCAACAACAATGGTTTAAGTTTATTTTCTATTACCATGAAATGCAATATCAACGACATTATTTGTGTTGCTAACAAGTTAAAGATATAATGTACTTTCTCCTTTTTTCCAGATTTCCATTGCAAATCAATATAAAAACAAAAATTGGAAGACTTAAATCGCCAAATTTAACTACCAATTCGAAAGCACGGGTTAGCAAAATAACTAGCCTAGATAACGATAAGAATACCTAGATAGACTGCAAGTGTATTTCATTCGTCATTTCCTTTTAGTTATTACTTTAAAACTTAACCAATGACCATCCAATTGATTTCAAAAATTTCATTCGTCATTTCCTTTTAGTTATTACTTTAAAACTTAACCAATTACCATCCGATTGATTTCAAAATAGACAAAATATACAGATCGATACAAGACGAAAATAGGTTTTATCGTATTCATTAATCATTTATTATTTAATCACTACAGAAGTATCTTAAATTATACAACAAAGAATATGTTACATTTCCTTACCTTGCAACAACAAAATGGAACAGTAAGCCTAACAAAAATATTTCTGAGAAACTAACTAAATAATATATATTATAGAATATTTATTTAGTTAACTTCCATAAAGTTTTGTAGCGATGTAATAACTTATACCTAACCAAAATATCATATGGAATACATATGTATAATTGGGGAAAATGACAGTACTAAAGCAAATCAAAATATATTTTTTTATTTGGTACAAGTTCTTTGTTAATTTATAATTTGTTTAGTTCTTTTTTGTATGTACTGATAAAAGTATGAAGCAAAGAAAGATCTACGTAAACTTGAAAACATTGAGACCTTACATATGACAAAGTTTGCCACTATAGAAAGCGGCGCAAGCCATTTTAGATGCCTGATGAGACAAATCAAAATCATCGGCACCATCATACACGCCAGATATACACGTAAGCTGGGATACCCTGAAATTTACATTAAACAATAAACTAATACTTGTAATACTTTCTTGGTCTTTCGCAAATACTACACTTGATTTTAATACAAGACTTTACGCATTTTATCGCGTTTAATTATATTTACAATACTCCCGACGTGTTACATATTGCTACGGACAAATGATTAAATTACAGAAATGACGGTGGTCGGGTAACAATCTTTGACAGACGAAGAACTACTCAGTCTACACGTGACCATGGATCTTGCAAAGTATCTAAAACGTTGGGAATATTCTAAACCAACTAATCGCAATAAAATCAATCATAATAGCTTAGTGGTAGAGCTTAGCTAGAGCTTTAACGACCGGAGGTCGTGCGTTCGAATCCTGCGGGGGCTGAACCACTATGCGATCTGGTCGACCGTTTACGAAGTACGATGATCCTTGCGTCAGATGGGCGTGTAAAAAGGTTTTGCGCCTTTTTCTCTCTTGTTATTCCATCACATCAGGCTATGAGGTTAAATGGAAGAGAGTGTAACGGTTTAAGCCCCTACAATTGGCCTTTTCTTGGCTGCCATCTGATTTTTTAAGGTGAAATGCCTCCGTAGGCTAGTGGTATGGGCGTGTGCTTTAGAAACCGGAGGTCGTAGGTTCGAATCCTACGGGGACTTAACAAATTTTCATTGTTGTTTCCTAGTTGTTTGGGGTAATTTGGGCCGAGCACCCAATTGTCTGAAAAGTAAGATGAAAAAGTCAGTCCACCCACTAACTCGCTCTGACCAGCTTTGTTGGATACAGTCCGAAACCTCCTGGGTGTATTGGGGGAGACCTATGTCCAGCAGTGGACTATCGCAGGCTGATGATGATGAAAGGCGAGCACTACGCAATTTAATTTCAATACTAATATAATCCCTGCGCCAGATCGCATTGGTCATGTCGATTATCCAACCTATCGGACTATGGTAAGGCAGAGGCAGAAAAGCTCAATTTTTGCGCGTACACTTATGCTATAAAAAACATCCTACTTAAATGGCTGATCTGAAATAGATGTGCCATTATTGTCAAAATGGGCTAGGAGTACATTATTGTTGTGAGCCAGACTATACTAATACTCGCCTTCCAATCCTGCAATGGACGTAGTCTGAGTGTTCTCAACAAGCTGCTTTATTTGCTTCGATATAATTATCTGATAAGTGGCGCATGATCCAAACAGATCTATTACAATCAACATATCGATCATATACCTGATAACACAACCAATTGTTAAATATAAAAAATGATGAATCAATAGATTTAAAATACATATATTTTTATTCAATATATTGATGTTATATTATCAATTATCCTTGTTTTACAAACGGGTGGTGGAATCGAATCCTGCAATGTATTTTGTTACTGCTGCTTTCTAGTTGCTAATAGCCGTTATTCAATAAGGAAGAAACACACTTTCGTATTGATTGACAAAAAACCTAAGAAGAACGGGCGTAAGGAACTCAACGGGACCAATTTTTCCTTTTTAATGAGTTTTACAAAATTTTAACTAAGGTCAACATATATTCATAGATTGAAATAGCTCCCCAAAAAGATTCCTTTAAAACTTTGTTCAATATCTTCACAGATAAATTAATACGAGGATTTGTCCAATAGCCTGAAAAGTAAGAAAATCCATATGTCGAATGGTCATGGAAAGAATCGCTCCCAGTTGTCAAGGCAAGTTATTGATAGCCATTATAGGACGTCAGTTCCCTTTAAATTTACTGAAAACTAGTTGTTTAAAAACATTTATACAATATCAAAGAGTGTATTATGTTCAACCAGAGACAAAAACAAATATGGAATTATATATTTCAAATACTCGAACTAACCCAACTCGTTGCTACCCTCACGTTGGATACCTTGTTTATACCAATTACATGATTTTCTTGGCTTGGATTTAGATATTAAACGCATTTACATATCTTTTTTTTTATTTAATTTCCACTTGGTAACCTGTACCGTATGGGATAACGGCGAAAAAGTTATGCATACATCTGACACGCTTAAATATGGTAACCCATAACGACGAAGCAGCGTGATAACTTACGACTGTAACCTTGAAATTTAGTCAAAAAATGCTAATAAATAAACGTTGCCATGGGTTAAGATATCGAGTCCGTAGAAACTAACGTAATAAACTGTTGATAGATGTTGACAATAATACCGAAAAAACTTGGCAAATTTCGCAACTTTCGGGTTGTCGGAACAAATGCAGGCCGCTTCTCCGACGTCCGAATATGACATTGTTGGTACTCTGGTCCTTCTGTATAGTACTTGCGCTGATTTCACTAACATCTATAAAGTTTATTGAACAATAAAGTACTGAAGACGCAACATCATAAGTAATAAATTCAAGTCACTTAAAGTTGCAAGTATTAATAGGAATTAAGCCCTTGGTGGCTTAATTCAATGAGAACGTGGTATTTTGTATAGACACCACAAATCTATTTAGATTTGACACATAGGTTAGGACTGCCTTCGTAGCCTAGTAGTAGGGTAGGTGTGCTTTAGAATTCCCGGAGGTCGTGGGTTCGATTCCTGCGGGAACTCAACAAATTTTCATTGTTGTTTCCTAGTTAGTTAGGGCAATTTGGGCAAATATCAAAAAGGATATAAAGTGTTTCATATTTGCCAAAAACTAGAATTATGTATTTAGAAATATTGTGGCTCTCATAATGATCACATTTGTCTAGAATTTATTCATTTCTTTTAAATTGCACAATCTAAATCAAATGGTCAAATGCCAATAACTATACGTATAAACTTGTCATCAGATGACCGTTGTGGACTTAAAAGCAAGGCAAAAAGCTAGAAACTACTTAATAATATAAATGAAGTGAGTAATAAAAAGTCCACCTCTAAGAGAAACAGATGTTTGAAAACCTTAAAAGGTCAAGAATCTGACAGTTAAAAAAAATTACAAACGTCGATTTACTTGCTTTATAAAACACCTTTTGTATGGTGATGATGGATTTTGGAAAGAAAGCAATCAAATTATAGAATATTGTATAAAAGCCAAGACAAATAAATGTAACAAACAAGATTCGGAATTGATGAAAACATTGTACCCTGGCAACGAAGTGGCGTCAGACATCTAGCATTCTTTTTAATCACATCAATTAATTAACAACAACGATGACGCTAACTACGCTGCTTTAGGTAGGTTTTAGAAAATTAGAAATTTAACATATGTTTCTTAGGGAGTAATAACTGGAACCATATAAAACATTCGAAAGTTCTGGAGTGGAGACCGAGACTCGGCAAACTAAGTGTAGGACGCCCCGCGACAAGATGGCGTGACGACATTCGCAAAGTGGCCGGTGTGGGCTGGATGAGAATAGCGAAAGTTCGGAAGCGGTGGCGTGCATTAGGGGAGGCTTATGTCCAGCAGTGGACTGACTCAGGCTGATGATGATGATGATGATACAAAACATTCAACTTACGTATAAACTGTATCCCATGTACATTCCGCACAATAAGTATACGATAGTGCCGACCCATACGCCGCCCACCTTGAAGGCGACATGACCGCTAAGTATCCCCCCGCCTAATGCACCCTTCACTAAGTGGGCAATCGAACCAATCAACCTATTAACAAACGTATAATAAGCTGTACCGATGTAATCGATGCCAATTAAGACCCTAAATTTATATTATATTAAAAAATATGTATTCCACAAGAAAGATGCCTAAACGTAAAAGATATATAACTATTGCTTATTGGCAATTGGTACGCGACATTTGACAAATATATGAACCACACGTTTTGGTAGCATTAGATTTAGACATAAGTAGTTTTATGTCTACAAAATAAGTGCTTTCTATAAAGGTGATAAAATTATCCTAGGTGGCGGTAATGACCTCCCTTTTCAGGGACCTATAATGGAAGTCCACCTTGATGCCTATTTTTTAGCAGAGCAGGAGTGTAAAAACTCTACTGTGGTCTGGCTTAAAGGCCACCGGTGCCAAACAAATTATTAGGTACACAAGACAAGACATCCTATGACGAAATGAATAATTAATATCAAGAAGGAGACCCACAAGAAATACCGCACTTCCAGAGCAGTCGGGCCACCTGATGGAAAGTGGTCACCGAGGCCCAAGACATTGGCAATACTGTATCATCAACGCGATGCCTACCGTGAGACATAGGATGTTAAGTCTCGTTTACCCGGTAAATAACACGGTAGGTACCACCACGTGCCTACCAGTCGATCGCGGTAAAAGGGGACCTACCGCCGGTGTATTTCTGCCACAAAGCAGAAGTCTATAAACACTGTTATTCCGGTGTGAATGAGCCAGCGTAATGACTGGGTAAATGGCGGCTGACAGATTAGCGTCTTTGGTCTCGTATGGGCGTATTGTAATGCTTACGTTTAGGTGAAAGGCCGGACCAAAAAAGTAGGTTACGGCGAGTAGCAGTATAAATAATTGATTACCCGGTGGGCTTCTCCACTTGTCTGTGCTCGACATAGTTGTATGCATCTTCCTCAGCCTGAGTTCGGGCGACCAACCTGAATGTAGGGGTATCCGGACCTGTCTCTCGTCTCGACTGCAAACAAACAAACAACTTGTTAATTTTATAGACGAGAACAAAACAGAATCGAGAATTTACATAAACGGTTCCATATTACATTTTTTATCGTAAACGACTGCAAAAGGATGATACAAAGCACATACTAAACATAAACTAAAAACTTGACAATATTTTACACAAGAACGAAACAGGATTCAGAGTTTATCTAAACAGTCATGTTCTAATAATGTTAAAAGGTAAGGCTCTTATACGGCTTAAATATCGCGAAGTAATGACTTAGCGTTTTGACGTAATGGAATGCTCGCTCCAGGCTTTTTCAAATTTAATATACGTATGATAGAACTGTATGTAGCTCATATGAAATTTATATGTATATTTGATTATTTTAAAAGATGACAAAATAGGCCCGCTGAGTTTCTTTCGCCGGTTCTTCTCAGGTCGGAGGCGTCCAATTCCGAACCGGTGGTAGCGTCCTTGACAATCAATAAGCGAGTGTTACACTTCTATATTGTATAAAGATATTTGAAATTGAATTTGACGCAATTGGATATTGGTTTTGCTCAGGTAAAAAACGTAAATATAAACGTTTCGGTAGAAAATTTACGATAAAAGTAATACATAAAGTTAAATATGATTCATGCGTCGATGATTGTCGTCTCTTAAATTCTACAGTACCTGAAAATAATCAACTTAGCATTGACATTATACAGCAAAACCTACTCATACGAATTGCAAACCTGTTCACGGATTAAAACAATGCATAAGAAAAGAACCTTTTATTTACGTATTTATTACGATAACATGTTAATTAAATTATTTATTACTATAATGTTATATATAGAAAAATGTTACGTGAATAATCACGATTCATAGATTTGTTAAGGTTAAGATTAGCAAATTATCAAGTGCAACTATAAAATAAATCCTAGACTTTAATACTATTTATATCTGTGGCGCACCATAGATAACTTAATATTACTGTACAATGTTTCTGCTATCTTATCTCTTAAAAGCTTCATCCGTCTTACCTCTTGAAAGTATTGTGACAGTGGTCATTCATAATAAAAACGCGTTTTGTTGTTAGCAAAACTTTTCAGTTTAGATTTAATATTTACTTCCTTTACTATCTCTTATTTTCTGTGTTTATATTAATAAAATACTTCAAGTTAATTGAAATTTTTAAAAGTATTCATTGATGATCATTGTTGGTTTATGGGGGAAGCCTATGTTCAGCAGCGGACATTGATATATTGATATGATGATGATGAAGGTTAAGATAGAACTCGGTATTTACTTAATTTTATCTAAAGTTATAAATTGCATTTTAAAGATTTTTTGATACTTCTGTTAAGCATAATACTCAGGGCAAAAGAATTACTCTCAAGTACTATATCGCCTAGAAAATTTTAACGAGTATAACTCTTACGATCAATATATGACGACTTAACTATTTTCGGCGTTTATTTAAAAAGGAATAACTCACAATTATAACATACCATTTTGGACTTTTTATTACAAAATGTTCATTGATGAAATTTTTTTGTGTAAATAACATACAAAATCGGATTTGTAAAAATGATTCGATACAGTTGACTTTCTTTATGTCATCGGCGCCGTTCTATTTAATAATCCAGATTAAAAACAGAAGTATGGTGCCAGTGCGTAATAAATAGAGCCGAACGTTATATTTATGAATTACCGTTGCAAAATGTTTGTTTTCTGTTTATGACGTAGTAATTAGTATCAAGTATACTGAGGCCAAAAAATGTTTAAGCAAGATTCGTATTGCGTAAAAATAACGTGGAAATTTAATACAGACGTGGTCTCATAAGAACGCGTTCACGTGGAGTTCCATTATTCGATACTTCTATGCTATTATTTTAAATGCGAAAGTAACTCTGTCTGTATGACTGTCCGTCTTTATCGTCTAAACCATTGAACTGATTTCGATGTAATTTGATACGTATTTAACATAGATTCTAATAAAGGCCATAGGCTATTAATTTTGCAATAATAGTTGAAAGGCTTGAAATAGGGGTACTGTTCAAGATAAAACGATGCAATTTTGTGTCTGGATACATAAAGTGAGTCATTAGTGTTTGCTTTTCTACAAGTTTTTTAGTTTTAAACTCTATGGCGATGAACTAGGGTTTGAAACGCCGATGAAAGTCAATATGGTAATCGTCTTTGTCGAAGATAAATCCATGAAACTTTGTGTCTACACATCACATCATACATACATCATTAGCCTGTTTTAGTCCACTGCTGGACATAGGCCTCCCCCAATACACCCCTATCCATTAGCGGGTTTGGACCGTATCCCACCACGCTGGGCCAATGCGGGTTGGTGGGTGGACCGACTTTTTACATGCCCATCCGACGCATGGATCATCTTACTTTTCAGAACTTTTAGGAACTAGGAAACAACAATGAAAATTTGTTGCGTCCCCGCAGGATTCGAAACCTCGACCTCCGATTTCTAAAGCACACGCTTATACCACTAGGCTACGGAGGCAGTTATATTGTATTTGTGTCTAATTCTAGACATATTCAATTGTAACACCTCATTTATTTTAGTATCCAGTAACACATGACATGCCTCTTTTACCTAACGGACGAAGTCGCCGGTAACAGCTAGTATTTAATTTTAAACTTTTTTATATAAGATTGTTGCTGTAGAATTTAGCCTGTCGAAAACAATACGTTGGCATAATTCGACATTGTTAAGTCTTCAAAAAATGTATTTATGAAGTTATGAACACGCACTGGAAATTATACTTTATGGCTCAAAATGATAAAAATCTAAAAAAAAAACGTGTTTAGAAATAAAACATCGTGAATACAGGTGTCAGTTGAATATGGCTAACTTGGGATATCGTAATTGTTTAAATTTTATTTTCCTAGTAATGTAATTATCGGTATCTCATCAAATGTAGTTGTATAGGTTCATCACTCATCGATTTTTAGGATGTAGTTACAAAAAGTTTAACCAAACAAGAAAAAATTTAATATAAATATGAAGAAAAGCTTTTAAAATTATTAGATATCGTAAACGTTCCACATACCTGTAAATACATATAAGACTTAAATTAAATAAAGAAATTTCAAGATAGCATGTACGCGTGTGTAATACATAATTTAAATATAGATTGCTTTACGTGAATGGTAGTAAAAAGGTAAAATATTCTCAAAAATAATCAACAGTTAAATGTAAATCTGTAAAGGTATTACGAATTGCATACGCCTGCCATTTAATATTTAGTGCTCCCAATCGATTTCACACTTAAAAGGGTTAAGCATCTCATTATTAGGTAAGAAATGTACCTACTTAGTTCTTACATATACTTTATAGTGTGAGCGCTCATGTTAAACTTCGATGAATTAAAATTTTATTACACTTACAGAAATGGAAAAGTCCATGATAATTTTATTTTCATTATTCGTTGCAGATTTATTATCGAGCCATGCTGTGAGTATTTCTAACTCTTAGATGATATAATCTAATAATGTGTGTTTTTATTAATCAATCAGTTTTAGCAGTCGTCTACAGAAAAGAAAAGTAATGAAACCAAAATTGATTCGTTGGATCCTGTAGGAGAATTTGCAAATAGTAGTAAACTATTACACAATGTTAATAACTCTTCATCAGAGCGTACTTCGATTGAAAAAGGTTTTAAAAATTCATCGGATAATTTATCAGAAGAAATAATACCGAATGGCGAAGGCAAAACCGAAATGAAATATGAAGAATTAAAAACTTCTGTAGAATATGATTTAAAAACATCATTGAATGATAATTTATCAGATAAGAAGTTAGCAGGCGATGTAAAAACACCTGAAAATAATGATGCTGCTGAAGAAGTAAGTAGTGAAAGAACTGACAGTAGAGATGGAAAACAAACTGAAAAAAATAGCCGTCGTGGAAACAAATATAGTTGGTTTATTGATAATGACTTTCAAACTGAAAACTATGATCTAGGAAGCATTAAACAAGCTTTCTCAAAAAGTCAAGAAGTTGCTTATAAAAGCTCCGAAACTATATTTAAGGCATCTCCAGATACTTCCCGTTATTCGTCCATTGAATCTCACGGCACAGTTTTAGATACTAAAGGAAGAACAGGAGAAAACTCTATGGAGTTATTTGAAAAACATGCTGATGACGACAGATTTGAGCATTTACCAGAACTGGATGCAATAAACGCTGCAGAGGCTTTGGGTAATAATTTTTCAACGATTTATAACGATTAGGAATTGTTGTAAAAGCACGATACTGTAAATTTTATTCAAACCTTAAAATTTGCTTATAATCTAAGATGCAGTATCTGATATTTTACATTTACCGAAAATGCGTTCAATTTAGTATGTTCTTTGCCTTACTTTAACGCCACGTACGTATATTGTTAATTCGTATTTTGTTTATTTAATCACTTTGTCTTTATTTAGAAAAAGCCGTCTGTCATCGGCTCTCAACGATTTTTGGAATATTGGATAAGGTAAAAAGTAGCCTATCAAGGATAAAATATATAGTTTTAAATTGGTGAAAAATATTTAAAATCGGCTGTGTGCTTTCAGAGCATATTCAATACGAAAAATAAAAAAAAAATCATGTTTATAATATTAGTACAGATTATATTTCTTTGTTTCAGGTAGTCGTAGAAGCTTTTCCGGGTCCTATCCAAATTCCCTTAACCGTGTAAACAATGGTTGGTCTCGACAGATTCCGGATACACCATTATTTCCAACCCCAAATCCCATAACCGTTAACAAGAATACAAACCAAGAATTATTTCAGCGTACTAACTATATAGGGTCTCCGATTCCCTCAACGCTTAACCAACCCAATAAAGGAGTGAATTTCAAATCGCTCCCTACGCCTCAATTTAGACCACAACAAAACTTTGGCTCAAAGGCTTTTTCAAATGCTTATTCTTCTCAATTTCAGCAAACAATGACAACAACTCCTAAACCAATAGGATTCGTCCCTAATCAGGTATTTCCAAATACTGTTTTGCCTAACAGTGCATTGCCTAATACTGTATTACGTAGTGCATTGCCAAATAATATATTATCAAATAGTATAGTGCCAAATAATGTATTGCCAAATAGTGCATTGCCAAATAATGTAATAACAAACAGTGTAATGCCAAATAGTGCATTGCCAAATAATGGAATAATAAACAGTGTAATGCCAAATAGTGCATTCCCAAATTATCCATTGCCAAATAGTGCATTGTTAAATAGTGTATGGCCAAATAGTGCATTGCCTAATAATGTATTGCCAAATAGTGCATTGCCGAACAGTGCATTGCCAAATAGTGCATTGCCAAACAATGTATTTCCAAAAAGCACATTGCCAAATAGTGCATTACCAAATAGTGCATTGCCAAATAATATATTGCCAAATAGTGCATTGCCGTATAATGTGTATCCGAATAGTTTATTGCCAAAAATAACCCAACCATTTCTGAGCATCCAAAAACCACTGATAAGATTTGTAGGACAAAATATTGCGAACTTTGTCCCAACTGCAATCAATCCGCTACAACCAAATATTCCAGCTTTCTATCCTTACATACAAAGATTCAATCAACCATCTAATGTGCCAGTGTATTATTATAAAAAGTGTTATTACTGTACTTGAATTTTTAATATATATCTGCCTGCCCCATCTACGCTGTAAACTACTACTTTTATTAAAGTTATAACTATTGAGCCAATAAAATTAGATTTTTTATTTATTATTCTATTCCATCAAAACACACTACTGATAATATTCTTCATCATCATCATATGCCTGCCTGTATTAGTCCACAGCTGGACTGCCTCCCATTTTCGTAGTCGATCCAAATCTAGTCCCAGTTTATCCAAACAACATCGTCAAGCAAATAGAAATATTTTATAGGATTTTTCGGGGTTAAAAAGACATTAAGAACTAGTTAGTATGAAAACTGTAATGCTAATGTGAATGCCCATATATTATTCCTTATTGGTACTTGCGCATTTGGGCTTAATATTAATATTATCAACTGCCTTTTTTATTTCAGTTACTCAGGATTAACTCAACATCTATTCATCTACTCTTCACTTTACATCTTAATATAGCCCTCACAACATTCGCAAATTTTAATAAATATATTACTATCTATTAACTTATATGGATGTCAGTAGTGCAAACATTACTACGAAGAGGCATAAACCTTTCAGAGCTGACACACGCTTTGGGTGTATTCCACGGGTTCATTGCTACAAAAAATATTAAGGATGTCTTCCTCCATATAAAGTTAAATAACGTCTTATATATATAGGCAATCGAGTGACCAGCCCGCCATAGCAAAAAAAAAGTTAAGCCATCGCAGTATCCAAGCCCACCTAGGTAGGTCTTAATGTTTAAGCTGATTTCACTGTATGCATCGGGGACAACCAGTTTAAACTCGGCTCTTTCTAATAACTCACGATTACTTGCTTTAGTTACGTCACGACTCACCTTTACTGATATACAATTTTTTTCATTAAGCTGATGACGTCAGCTATTTATGTATATTACGCATTTAGGTGATGCAATCTCCCTTTCAATAAGGCATGCGCTGACTGCGTTTTGTTTCGGATTGCTCGTACAACGATAATAGCCTTCTGATTCGATCAATACGCAGCATGGTTACTTTAGAATTTATATTAAAGTTGAGCTATTAAGGAATTGTAAATCTAAATAGAGACTAGTTAAGCCTAATATATGCATTACTTCACACCTATAATATGTTAATGAAATGTCTACGCATGTAGTCTATACTAATAAATTGAATACAATACTCTGTTTGTAACATCAAAATAACCGCATATAAAGTTATTGTGGTATATAACCGATATATATAACAAAATATTTTTAAATTTTATGTATGTCAGTTTGTTCTGGCTAATCTTTAGAATAGCAGTTCTGGTTTTGTAGAACTTACACTGGAAAATGTCTGATGTAATTGTGAGTATCTGGGGCTAATTTTCGAGCGCAACACCTAGTTTATGATAAAATATAGTTACTTAATAACATTTTATTAAGTTAATTCACAAACCATTAATAAAAATATTGTCTATGATATAGATATGTCAAACAGCTTATGTCACTCATCGCAACTATAAACTGTCATATACTTAAGCAAAACAAGGCTTCTATGTATATTGTATAAAGTCTTATCGAAAAACTTAACGTTGGCGAAATCTATAAGGAAACGCCATTAAGCCAAAGAACTGAACTAAACAGTGTATATTGTATAATTATTTATTTGTCATGAAATGATGTCAGGATAAAGTTTGATTTTCTATATTAACTTCACTGAAAGCTAACAAAAAACTGAAAGCTTTTTCCATAATTCATGTTTAATTTGGTACAAATACCGTAGTTATAAAAAATGGGGAAAAGGTATTATTGTGACTATTGTGACAAAACCATGGTAGCTACCCCATCGATTATAAAAACTCATAACAATGGTGTTATGCATCAAAAGTTGGTTAATGAGCATTATCAACAATATAAAGGTAAGTTAATTACTGTTTGATTAGATTTATATACACAGTTTTTTAACCAATTATAACCATCCTGCTGGTTCGAATCCTGCGGATCTCAACAATTTTTTATTATTGTTTTTTTAGTTGGTTAGCGCAATTTGGTTCAATCACCCACTTGTCCATAAAATAAGATGATCAATGCATGTAAAAAGTTGGTTCATCCACTAAACTACGTTGGAACAGTGTTGTGGGATGTGGTCCAACAACCCCTAATGGTGGAGGTATGATAAGGGGAGGCTTATGTCCGGCAGTGGAATAACACAGGATGATGATGTACTGCTTCTAGACATGAACAAAGTCTAAATTTAAGAATAACTACACTATTAGTGCAATAATTTGAGAAATATCTTAATCATTCAAAACAACTAATAGCCCATTACTAAAAACAAATTCTTGCCTTACTTACCTTGTTAGTTTGATAGAATATGTATGACTTATAATCTTCTCTATTGAAGTACAAAAGAAAATAAGCATGTATATAAATGTATATTATTAATAATAATTGCAGTGTGTTATAAATACCATTATCTTTATAAAACATTGATGCCATTCCGTAATTTTACTAACTATAATATAAATAAATTAATAATACCTATTAGTGTATTTATGTATAGAGTGATGTAATAGATGTATGTATAGAATTTTCAACTTAAGCATGATCTTCATATAGTTTTTTTATAAATACATTGCAGATCCATCAGAAATCATAGAAGAGGAAAGCAAAAAGAAACCCTGCTTAAGATTTTTTAAGGGTGAATGCAAATTTGGCGGACTATGTCACTTCTCTCACTATTCTGATGAGGAAATGAATCAGTTAAAGCAATATGGTATACATTAAATTTTTTTTCTATTGGCCTTGAAGGCAGACGAGCAGTCTGGCCACCAGATTAAAATTGGTCACCAAAGCTTATGTACATCCGCAACACCAATGTGCTGCCAACAGTGAAAGAGGATGTTAAGTCTTTTTTACCCAGTAAATATGCTGGCTGTGTTGCCATTTAAAACAAGAACACTGTGTTTTTACACTAATGATTTACCGCAGAAATAGGGAGTGCTATTGTGCTATTGTAGTCATATACCGCTCCAGACTGCTAAGCACCCTTTTTAAAGGCTGTCCCTTTACATAAATTTCTTTATTAAAAATTGCAGTATATTTAATTCAAATACCTTTTTTACAAACTAAAAAAAACACTTTGGGCGATTCCCTCAAATTTTATGAGGTGGGCGTAATAATATGCTATTTAGATCATACCTTTTTAATACATATTGCTTGATCAAATACTAAAGGAATTATTGCAATAATTTCTATTAATCCAAATGATCGACTTAGTCTTTATGAATAATTAGTCTAGGAAGTTAATATTACGTAAATAAACTTCAAATTTATAAATTGTTTTCATATAATATATATATATATATTTGTATATATGAATTGTCACTATTAAATCAATTTGTGATGAAATAACATGTTTTAAATAAATTCCAAGTCTTGTTTTGGAATATATGTTTTGAACTGTTTTAGATAGTTATTTATTATTGATAATTATATTAGAAAATCACTTAAAAATATTGCATTCTTTAATTAAGAATTAAAATGAGAAACTTTTATTCAAACTGAGCATACATACTTTATCAAATTATACATTGTTTTTTCAGTTCAACTAAGAGAGAATAAAAGGAAAGCACTTGATACTCCATCTTTAGAGGAACTATATAAAAAATTGGAAATTGAAAAGCGTGAATGTTCGAAATCGGCAGATGGCACCACTTTGTATGATAGTAATGGTGTCACTCATGTATTTCCATGGGTATATAATAAGGAGTTTGAGGATGTTCAAGAAAGTTTACCGCCTAGTTTGAAACATTTCAAAATTGAAGATTTATATGAAGCCAGCTTTTCGGAATGGGGTTGATGAGTATTGTAATAATTTGAGAAAACAACATGTCTTCTTCAATTTGTAAATGGCTGTATCTTTTTGGATGGTGTTGTTGAATGTAGAATAAAAAATTATTAAACTTGCATCAATTTATGTTCTATGTTCTTTATGAATTTTAGTACATGTGTGAATTGCCTTTAATGAATAATTAAGAAACAATTATTTAGTAAGTTTCATTTCTTATGTTGTTGTTTATTTGAATAAAGTATTCTTTTATGGATACTTATAAAAAATCGAGCTTATACTTTATCAGAATGGAATATTAAATATTTGTTGATATTTTGATCCACCGTGCCATATATGGGGATTATTCCATGTAATTTTTAACCTAAATATATTTTTTTAATTTGATAACATAGTCAATCTGTTCTCTATAACAATAAGATAAAATAATGTAAATCGGTTATTGGCTGTATATTATGTTTTAATTTCTGTATGTAAATTAACTAAGAGGATTTTATTTAACAATAAGAAAATATTAATATTGTTTCACAATAATCTACGTCAGCCTATTATAGTCCACTGCTAGACATAGTAATTTCTCCATTAGCGCAACAAGACAGCTGATCCCTTGCATCTCGCCCCCAACTTGAACCGGTTACTGCACGGAGATTGGCATCCCACCTGGTTGGAGATCGACCAATGCTCAGAATAGACAACTGCACCAGAAAGTGTCACCTAAAGTTGTCACCTGAAAAGCAGTGCTGGGCACCGTTAATCAAATAATTAACTTCGTT
Organism: Lamproptera curius; assembly: GCA_029286875.1. Taxonomy (NCBI): domain Eukaryota; kingdom Metazoa; phylum Arthropoda; class Insecta; order Lepidoptera; family Papilionidae; genus Lamproptera; species Lamproptera curius. Next base: position 6,015,501 of record JAGSMT010000018.1, on the reverse strand, counting down.
CATCGTTAATCCGCTTCAATAAAAGTTAACTTCGCTAAACGTTAAAGCGTTACATTTCGGAAGAATTAACGCAAGTTAACGTTAATCGTTAATCCGTTAATAGGTGTAAAATTGCATTTTTATATCGTTCTGTTAGTGATTACTGAATTTGTAAAACTTGTTGGTTTAGGTTCTGGAAGTTAACAGGTAGGAATTAACTAATACTTGTATAATTCTAATGTAATTTACATTAGAATTATACAAGTCATAGTTACTAAACCAACAAATTTTCAAGTTCGAATAATCGTCGGGCATGAGGTGACATTCCCCTTAATGAACATTAACAAATTCTCGTCTGAAAGCGAGGCTCGTTTTGGCGTTAATGTGTCTTTACCCGTGGAAAACAGACATTCAACTGCAGCGCTTGAGGGTACAGCAGCATTATATTTAATGAATAAATTTTTAAATATCCGTTCCCGAGGAGTGCAGCATCGTTGAACGAGTCTTGTGATATCATGTCCAGCCACATTTTACCGAGACTTTGTGCTTTACTCTTTGAAGAGTTGGAGTTATTTGGTTTTTCTATAGACTAAGAGACAGAACTGAAAAAGTCTTTCTCCTCGTCATTATTGTTGTATTTCGTATTGCTCCCTCCCCCACTTAAACTATCTCTGTCTTCGAATTTTCACTGCTTCTTGCCGTAAGGCTTCTTCTTCCTTGTTTCCATGCACTTTTTACTGTATCCACTCTACTGCTGTCAGACGATTTCAGCCATATCAACAGGAACTTTGGGGGAAATGCCGCGGCAAGTAGGCACTGTTCATCATTCATGAGTTTTCTCTAATCCTTTTAATGATAACGGAAAAATATGCCTAGTTTTGTTTTTGTTTCACGCGCTGCCACGCGCCGCCCGGAACTTGTCGTTTCGTTTCATACTTGTAAATAGTAAGCATTGTATTAACGGTTAACGGACTTCTGCATATTAACGGAAGTTAACGTGTCCGTTAACATTTTTGATAGTTAACTTAAAAGTTAATCCGTTAATCAAAACGTTAACTTCGTTATTTAATGGTTAACGGATTAACGAATTAATGCCCAGCACTGCTGAAGACATAATTATTTTAGTTTCATTATTGATTCGCCCCGGACTGGTTCTCACTTTATCATAGCGGTAGGGCTCAGTATCTGCGGCTTGTTCAAGACGCAGGAAAGCTAAGAGGAACCGCTGGCAAGACAAGCTAGCTTTAGGTGCTCCTAAGAGGGTGCAGCGGACGGGACAGACGCAGTAGACGCACTGCTGTCCTTGTTCTATGCAGCCAAGGTGGAGTCGCGGTGAAAGAGGAGTGTCGGTAGTTCGTAGGCCGCTCTCCTTATCTTCCGTTGGGAGGAGGGACATTCGGGATAGAGTCGTCGATCTCTCCTCCTTCTACAGCCGAAATGTTGTTAGCGGCGGAGCCCAACATCTAGGCCGCCGTTGGGGGCTGGGAGAGTTATCCTGCCAGTGTGGAGATATACTGGCCCCATGGCTCGGTAGCAGATTTGCGCGCGATTTCAGAGGGCACGTGAGAGGTGTAGTTGGCCGCAGGGCCGCGATGAGGTTGTTTCGGCGCCCAGCGTTGGCTGTGGTGTCACAGAAGACTGCCAAAGAGTTCCTGTGACCCCACCTCTAAGGCGCCAGAAAGGTACAACGTGGTGGTTTTAGTCGGTGCGAGTCCTACTTAATCTGTCTTTGCTTCCGCGAGTACCGGTATGCGGTAGACATTTCCCCACGGTAAAAAAGAAATAGACACTACGGTGATAATTCTCTAGCCGGCTATTAACTGCAGTTTATTGTCGATAAAGCGAGGAGATAAGTAGATGATAACCTTTACCTGATGGTAAGTGATACGCCCTGCCCATAAGGGACGTAGTGAAAGGCGCAATAAATCGCCTTGAGACATATGACGTTACGTCTCGTTCACCCAAATAATATCCAGTATATCAACTGTCTCCGTAGGTGGTATGGAATTACGCTATAGAAACCGGAGGTCTCGACTCTCAAGTCAACGTGCTCTTCAAACTAGAAGACCATCATGTATACATCTTACTAGTTTTCGAAAGATATTGGCATCGTGGTTGTACTACCCCAGTCTATTTTTGTTTCGCTCATCTTTTAAATATAAATAATATTGGGTAGTAAAACAGAACCAATTAAATATTTAAATTTTTATATTGTTTTGTTTATTTGATCAGCAATAAGTTTTTGCGGGGGTAAACGTAAGTAATAAAGATTAGTAAGAATACAGTAACTACAATCTCCTCATTCTTACACTTTTTGTAGTTTTCAGTATGCGATTTACATTTTTCTTTGCAGCACAATATATAGCGGGTAATTAATAAATCTCCACTCTGGGGATACTTCGAATCTTACCAGGTTTGCCTGCAAATAAAAAAATATAGAGCTAGTTTAAAAAATCTCTCAGTGCCCAAATTGCGTCTTACAACAAGGGTATTTTTTGATGGATCATACCCATGGTATCGAATAGTAAGCATCAATCCACTATGGACTAAATGCCTTGGATAAAACTAATAGTATTCCATTTAATTTTAAGTTAAAGTTAAATTTGACCTATCTTAGTAAGCAGAGGAAGATAAAGAGAGTAATTTTCCTTCTCCGTCCTAAAAATGTTAGGTTTTAGGGACGTACAAACCACGCAAATCTTTAGTTCGTTCTATTTCAAAGGGATAACGGTCCCTCTAGTTAAACCTCGCTTGTTTTGTATTTGAGCTACCCTTGAATATAATCAAAACTTTTAATTATATAAACAATGTTACATTCAAATGCGCCATGTAGGTCTATGATGCGGGTAAAGTGCCATTTGGCCAGTTTGATTAACATGAATTCCAATTTTATTTTGCTGTTATCATGAATAATTCTGATTAGGAAATCACCAGTTAAAGAACTAAAGTCACTGAGACAGTGCCCGTTGAAGTTGCAGTAGGCCAGTTATATAGTCAGAACAATGGATGGCCGTTGGGTCTGTAAGTTTCTGGATTAGAGGCCGCCGAACTTCGTAGGATAACGGTAAGTTGGAAGATTTGAAAAAGACTTATTTCCAGTGGATTAATATTGATAATGATACTGATTTTGCTCAAGTATAGTCAGGAGACTAGTTTTCCACAATTGAGAAATAATAAATAATTATTTTTACTTGTAAATATCGCACTTAAATGTATTTTTGGTACATCATTTCTTTAACTCTAAAATTATAAGTTCTTACCCCAATAACTAAAGTTAATACGATTACTAACGTCAGTTGATTCATGTTTGGTATTTTTAAAAGTTCAATTTGTTTAATTTTGTAATAATTTATCTGTTCAATAACAAAATGTTTTAATCTTGACTATTAAATTCATTATCGACGCCTATTTGATCACTACACGCGTACAGCCAAAACAAACAAGAAATAATCATTCAATTGTCGAATTAAAAAATGTTTACTTGAAACATATTGTTGAATATATTATACGGGTAAAGTAATAAAGATATATTGTTTTAATCTGTAATATCTAATCGTAAACGAAATTTATTGCTATATGTCTATAAAATAAGTGTTGCTTGTGAAGTTACGTTTTGTATTGTTATGTTTTCTTGCTTTAAACTTCGTTGATAGAATACATATGATATAATATCATCTATGATTCCTGTGTTAATTTCAAGCTTAACGCTTTTAACTTGCGCATAGTTTTTGAGCAATTGCATAAAGTTGTATCAGTCGGGGGCAGATAATAACTAACTTGCGATACGCCGATGAAACCACCTTACTCGCAAGATCTAAAAGAGATCTGGAACTTTTATTGATGCGTCTTGAGAGCCAGTTGCCTTTAGTTTTGACTTGATATTAATAATACGGCACGCTCCAGATGCGAGATTGCACAAAACTACATTTATCTTGGCTCCATTATATTAAACGTCGGAGGATGTGAAGACGAGATCAGTAGACGCGCTGCTAATTATCTATTTATATATATGCTAACAGTAGAGGGACTAAGCAGGACCTGTAAAGATAGACGGATAACCAAGAATACAAAGGTTGGAATATTTAAATGTATGGTATTTTCAATCTTTCAGTGTAGTGCCGAAACCTGGTCTCTTAAAAGGCAAGATCGCCCGAAAATTGATGCACTGTAGATGTGGTGTTGGAGACGCCTGCTAAGAATACCATGAAAAGCATTCCGTACAAGGAAGTCTATCTTCAAAGAGCTTTACTTAACTGACAGGCTTTTGTTAATAGTTAATATAAGAATATTAAAGTTCTTTAGACATATCTGCAGAAACGAGGCATCTTATCTTTTACTGGTGGTAGGTCCCCTTTTTACAGGGCACCGTTTGGACTGGTACCACCGCGGTGCCTATTTCTGCCGCAAAGCAGTAGTGTGAAAACATTGCCGTGTTACGGTTTGAAGGGATTCGTAGCCAGCGTAATTACTGCGTAAACGAGACTTAACACCCTATGTCTCACGGTAGGCAGCGCGGTGGTGATACCGCTAGTATTGCCTATGTCTATGGGCGTCAGTGACCACTTCCTATCAGGTGGGCTGACTGCTCGTTTGCCTGCAAAGGCAATAAATAAAAATTTTTAGAGAGACTTGTACTTCAAGGTCACATATTAGGCAAGAGGTATTGTGGTCGCGCTCCTACTCGCTGAACTGACCTCGTCACTAAAACTACGCAGTCAACCTTAGTGCAATGTGCTCGCAATGCCAAAAATCACCACAAATGGCCTGAAATCACACGATGTGCCCGCACCCTGGGAGCCAACGACGACGTCGATACGTAACCCATCCATCAACTGCCCCCGACCTCTGACTCTGTCAAGAGAACCCTACTAAGAAGGAGAAGAGTTTTTAGCTACTGACATCGGTACGGTATTGGAATCGACAAACTTTATTACATAGTCGATTTTCAGATAGTCGATCGTCAGATAGCTAAGATCATGTCTTAACCGAAGTATTATATACAACAGTCCTTTACAATAAATAGTAAGGAAAGGGTTTCGAAAGAAAAATAATATTATAAAAGTTGCAAGATTAACTAAATTTATATTATTGTTTATATTATACAAATAGTTGAAGAAAGTATAAAATGTAAAAAAAATATTGATGGTTATAATTAACGTATTAAAACGGTTAATTCGAATAGACGTATTGCATAATTTAAAATTTTCGCTTATTTTTTCATTGTCGTTATCGGCTACTCTATACGCTATGGTTTCAATCAAAATGTTTTGAAACGCGTAAATAGCGCGCGTCATATTTTTTTTTAATCAAGATTACTTGTTTTCTAATTAATTCTTAGGTACGATATTATTCTGTCAAAATGTTTCGTTACACACCACGGGTTTTAATAATCTACTACGTAAGTTATTACGAATCAGATTTAATCTGTATTTCACACTATTATAGGAAGCGCATAAATCTGTCGAACGTGCGATGGCAACAAATCACGTCTTAACATTGTTTAAGGTTATAAATTACATTGATGAATGTCCAATACTCGGCCTTTAAAACATTTTTAAAAACGATGCACTTATTCCGAGCACGATAGTCTAAGGAAAATATTATCGGCTTTGATTTTTAAAAATAACATAGCTATAAATAAATATTTTTTCTAGCTATAATGTTAGTATTTAGGCTATAGACATAATAATGTCCAAAAAGCTTCTGAAGTTTTAAAATTATCCATATTTTGTGTCTAAATCTATTAAAATACATTTGGCGGCAAATCTAGCGATCAGGTCATATTAGCCTAACCGAATAAAAAACAAAGCTTCATCTAAAATTCAAATCCTTGATCTACTGTTTCTAGAGCGTAGACCACAGAAGTCTTATTAGTATTCCATACATAATGTATTGTGTAGTCTGGGTTATCTTACTTTACTGACGATCAAGTGATTAACCGACATTACCTTAACTAAACGAAGAAGAAAAGTTGTTGAGCGGCCGCAAGTTCGGAACCTATGACCTCCGATTTTAAAAACGGCAGTCCAACCACTAGGCTGTGGAGGTACTTTTGTTTAAATATATAATGTCCTTACGAACTTTATTATTCCTTTTAAATAAACCTCCACATTTTACTGTTATACAGTTTTTATTTGGTATAGTTATAAAACATAGAAAGTGCATAGTCACATAATTTCTACATTGCAGACGTTATTACGATGCGTGAAATGCCAACATGGAGACGTATATACGGAACTTATACAGCTGCTTACAAAAGTTCATGATTACAACTTAATATTATTACCGACAGTTAAAAAGGATTCTGAACCTGATAAATCAGCTCATTATATACCTAATACTGTGTTACGAAATGGTGACAACCGAAAGAGGAACCCTATAGAACCTGGAGAACATCTCAGAGAAGTGATAGAACTGAAAGCGTTTATGATGTCCCGTCCAAATGCAACTCACTATTTCTATAAAGAAATGCTAAGAATCAAGAGGCAGAATGTGGTGAAAGACGACCTGCGAAAGATGGTAACAATCCTAGAAAATATACCCGAAATGAAGAAGGAAATTATGAAGTTGTTTAAGAAGTTGATGAAGAACGTCTCGAAGGTTCGAACCGACTTTTGGGCGCAACAACCCAACGATTTGGTAATCAACCAATTCGGTGGAAGTTTGAATGACAATACGTTTAGTTAATGCTATAATATACGAATTGCAATATAATATGTATATAAATATAATGTAATATAATATATGCAATATAATGATGTAAAATATATAATATGTCATGGAAAAAAATAGCTAGTTGAATAGACAGTATTATTATAGTAAGTTGAGTATCTGTATGGTATATTATCTACTTTGTGGTTAATATTTTCGTTTGCAAATGTCAAACCTGTACGAATAAGAATGAAAAGAAAAATGCTTCTAAATCTAAATGTTGCTTAAAACACCTTATGTTTGAGCCGTCATTAGAGATTTATTTGATTATTTTCTTTGTCTGTAAATATTTCTTAGTAATATATATAGTCCGCCCCATCGATTTCAGTGACGGCGACCCTAGAAGTCACGGATTAGTACTTTTCTAGTATGGGCTCTTATGTGAGTCGCTAGACCGAGCTTGGTATCAAATTCTCGTAGAGAATTGCAATTTGTTACAAAAGTTATAGAAATTTTCAACTATAAATAAAACACGGATTATGAATAAGAATAAACTATTATTAATTTTAATGCATAAATATATCCTTACAGTCATAAATATAAAGAATTAAGAAATTGTAGTTTACCACTTTAAAGAGTTGTTTACAATTGCATATTATACAATTTTGACTTATAAGCTGTTTATACATTTAATTATTCTGGTGTGTTAATAACATAAACTAGACGAGGTGAAACCTGTTTTAATACAGATATTAATTTATATAATTTAGAACCCGGTGTTATCTTTGCTTTTACCGTTGCCTGAAAAAAAATATTATAATTGCCATATGCCATATATGTATACGTAATGTTACCATATTTGAAAACTGCGGAATATCGTTGGAAAAAATCATTTAAGATTCGGCATTTATTTTAACAGTGTAAAGTCAAGCTTGATTCCTTCTGAATCGCTCTCTCATTGGTTAATTATCGCGAGATGATTAAACATGGTCATATTACTGGTGGCAAGTCCCCCTTTACACAGGACCGTCTGGGTTGGTACCACCGCAGTCTCTGTTTCTCCCGCAAAGTAGTGTGAAAACACTACCGTGTTCCGGTTGAAGGGCACCGTAGCCAGCATATTTACTGGGTAAACGAGACTTAACATCCTATGTCTCACGGTAGGCAGCGCGTTGGTAATACCACTAGTATTGCCGATGTCCATGGGCGTCGGTGACCACTTCCCATCAGGTAGCCCGACTGCTCGTCTGCCTGCGTCAGGCAATAAAAAATAACATGGCGGCGGTCCGCCAATAGCGGTTTAGATTAAAGCATCACTAGACTTTGTTTACACAAATTCCATGTCTTATTTGGATCTGGTTTGGTCTGGATATTTATTTATTTATACTTCTTGCACACGTAGTGCAGAGGCGGCTTTAATGCAATCAGCATTTTTTTCTAGTCACTTGGGGTGTTGCAAATAAATGACACAATAAGAATAAATACATTTAGTAAAAATAACAATACTATACACCTACTCAAGTCATATGTCAATAAAGATTTATTACAATTAATATTTAGTTTTCCGTAAGCAGAAAATAAATACCTACTACAGTAAGATAAATTTAAATTTGAATAAATAAAAGGGGATATCAATGCATGAGCATTCGTGTGACGCAGTTTATAAATGCAGGATATAAAGCATATATTTGTCATCGTCATCATCATCAGCCTGTGTTAGTCCCCAGCTGGACATAAGCCTCCCCTCATGTACGCTTTCGCAATCAGGGGTTTTTTGAACGTATCCCACCACGCTGGGCCAATGCGGGTTCGTGGGTGGACCGACTTCTTACATGCCCATCCGACGCTATTTCAGACAACTGGGTGATTAGCCCAAACTGCCCTAACCAACTGGGAAACAACAACGAAAATTTGCTGAGTCCCCGCAGGATTCGAACCCACGACCTTCGGTTTCTAAAGCACACGCCCTAACCACTAGGCTACGGAGGCATATACTACAATATATATATACTACAATAGTATATTCTCTATATATAAAGTGCGTGCTAAATTAGCGATATTATAATTGGGGGCAATTATCTCCGTGTCACACTACTGTAATCCAACGGATGACCCATTTCGACGTGGCGGGGATTATCGGAATCTATCTCAGTTGGCATGAACGCGTATCTCGTGAGACCGAATTTAGGCGGCATTAACTGCTTAATGAATATCAAATTTTGGTTGAAATTATAGTAAGTTTGAATCTTAAATATTAAATTAGAGTGCGGTTAAATATTTCTTGTATTTACGCGATAATTTAAATATTAAATCTAGCTTTTTTACGCTTTAAAAACGTAAGAAATTTGGTCTTTGTTTACAATATTGCGTTCTATATGTTCATGTTTAATATTTGTGTCATTTTATTATCTGTATCTTTAATACTTACTAATTTAGACCCTAAATCCAGTGAGCTCTGATCCTTTCTAGAATTAAATGTATTTGAAGGATCGTCTACATTCTCTACCCAAAAGGAATCCCAATAGTCCTTAAAAAGAAAGAAAATATTACAACCCTTATAAACAATAAAACGTGTTAAGTATTTAACAGTAATGAAACATGAGTTGTGCAGTAAAAAGTCTCAAAAGTAATATTTTTATCTGTGAAATTATCAGAATAACATTTGCCGGAGACAGTTTCTTTTTATGTATTAAATAATATTTATTTTTACTTCTCAAATCATACTTAAGATCTGTAAATAAGTTATTAGATAAAAAAGCTTCTACTACAATTAATATATGTTATTACTTTTATCATAGCCCTGAGTGTGAAAACACTACTGTGTTCCGGTACAAAGGGCACCGTAGCCAGAAAACGTTTGAAAACGTAGCGTATTCACTGGGTAGACGAGACGTAACATCCAATGTCTCACGGTAGGCGTTCGTGATACTGGTATTGCCATATATGTGCGTCGTTTACCACTTTCCATCAGGTGACACGGCTGCTCGTCTGCCTGCGTAGCCAATAAAAAAAAAGCATGGGAAATGACTAGTTTTTTACTTAATAATTACGTATTCATCATCATCATCAGCCTTTGATAGTCCACTGCTGGACATAGGCCTCCCCTAACACACTCCTATTTATTAGGGGGCTTTGGACCGTACCCCACCACGCTGGTCCAATGCGAGTTGGTGGGTGGACCGACTTTTTACATGCCCATCCGACGCATGAATCATCTTACTTTTCAGACAATTGGGTGATCGGCCCAAATTGCCCTAACCAACTAGGAAACATCAATGAAAAATTGTTGTTTCCTAGTTGCAGGATTCGAACCCACGACCTCCGGTTTCTGAAGCACACGCCTATACCACTAGGCTATAGAGACAGTTAATGAATTACGCATTAGTTTAGCCAAATATGAAAACGAAATTGACAAAAACAAATAAAAAATTTTAAAAAATGACACTCTAATTTAGATTGAAGTAAACTCGTTTTTAATGGTGGACCACTGCCATGTTCAATCTCTGCGTGATGTTGAACCAATAAGAGTGACCGATTTCTGACGACAATTGAGTTCCATGTTAAACTTTGTTTTGTTTGTCCTATTTCAAATTAGCTAATCTATTAATATGATACCCTATAAGGCGAAACACATTTTTTTATGTTCCTCCGTTGCAGCAGAAAGATGATGTGCCTCTTCCCAAGTGTTCGCATGCTGACAAAGGACATACCCCCGATGACCTTACTTTTACTCAAAAGCAATATGGTTACTACTCACTCCTGTTCTTAAAATCTTTTTCCTTATAATATCATCGTTTGGATCAATTGCATTAGCAGATTGTTGCTTTGCTGATTCCCTAGCAATGGCCAAAACAAGCTCCGGGGGTGCCTAAAAAAGAAACGATAATTATTATTGCATAAGAGTAATGTACTTTAAGTGCTTACATATAAACATTTATAGTTGTTTGTGCTTTTATATATATATATATATATATATTCCGTATTTGTAGCATTATTATACTTTCTCTATTCTAACCTAAAAATATTTGCACCTCCCCACTTTTTTACCTCTGCGTCACCCCAAGGTTGACTGACAGAAAATGCCTTTTGCATTAAGTCCGCCTATGTACACTTAGTGCAAAAAGTTTAAACAAATAAATGTCAATAAGTTTTATGTCATTGTTCCTTTTTAGGACAATTTTTTTTTGCATACGCAGACAGACGTGCAATCGGGGCCACCTGATGGAAAGTGGTCACCGACGCCCATAGACATTGGCAATACAAGTATCACCAACGCGCTGCCTACCGTGACACATAGCATGTTAAGTCTCGTTTACCCAGTAAATACGCTGGCTACGGTGCCCTTCAAACCGGAGCACGGACCGATCACTAGTTTCACTAAAAAGCCAGATGATCGATGCGTTGGATGGTAATGTAAAAAGTCGGTCCCAATGGTCAAGATGAACTATCATAGTTTGTGCTTTTTAAAAGTTTTTTTCGTATTAAAAGCCAACTTATGAAAATGGCTAAAAGAATGAAATTAGTAATTAATTCACTTTATTACAAAATTTACAGAAGAAGTTAAATATTTCTTTAACAAACCTTCATTGGTTCGAGTCGATCGGCTTCCTTGTTAATATTATTTCTTCGTTTTGGAAACCCTGTGAAAATAGTACTAAAGAATACGGCGTTCTATGCATTAAGACCATGCAATTAGTGCGGTCAGCATTGATTTTCAATCTTGCTCTTTGAAACTGAATAAAGAGTATGTATTAACTTTTTGTATGCTGTAATTTACATTCCTCGACAACTTCAACGAATACAAATTTTTTACAAAGAGACAAAAGCGTAATTCTCATAAGATAATTTAGAAGTCGGTTTGTAGAATTTTATGAAATTATAAAAAGCGTCTTATTAAAATGATAAGCGCCTGATTAAAATATAATCGCAAATTGTGAAATTATGTTATGTATTATTATTTATCAAATGAGTACTATACATAGTCTATTAGCGTGGTATCGTTCTCAATGCTTAGTTAAAGTTTTACGAAACCTTTTTTTAAGTTAAAATTAAAGTTTTAATATTTTCTGGACGAACGAAACTTAATAGACTACTAGTTCTGTCGTTCTGGTAATCAGGTGACATAGTAAACTTAAAGAAACGTCATTGTTACGCTTTACTTAATGTTTATGGTAAAGGTAAAAAATTATTTCAATTAAATTCTTACACTGCTAGGCATAAATCGCCTGCCAAGATCTTGGTAAACATTAGGCTGACGGAGATGAACATTTGCCCCAAACAAATCCGTTATATCCCCCGCCTCTTTCTCAGCGGCGTATTGGTCTTGATTTTCCGCATCCTAATGAGTACATAAATTGATATAGAAAATAAACGTAAATTAGTCTTCTAATCATCGGCCGATCTCCCGTATGTTAGAGATCATTCATCTACGCTGAAGAATTAGTAGTGTACAACACAAGTGTACGTGAATAAAATAATACAGGTGCACTCTCTCTTCCTATATTCCCCAGAGTCTTGTTTTATAATTCCTTAAAAAAATATTTTAGATATGTAAAACTCCTCACCAATGCATACTTTTCTTTGTAGAACACGTTAAAGGATTCATTTCGCGGGTCTTCACTATATTCTTGACTATTTGAGCATGTCTGAAATTAAATTTTATCAGTTTCGTTTATCCCGTGCCAACAAAAAAAACAACTTTGTCAAGGGAACCGATTTATAAAAGCATATGTACTTCAATTATTTCTTGATATTTTTTTATTTGTTAGGAAATAAAATGTTTTAGGAATTGAGGTTTATTTCACGTAGATAATGCAGTTACTATGATGTTTCTACCTTTCTCTTAAGCGTAAAATTATGAAGAAAATTAACATTGTAAAAAGCCTCACCAATAATTCTATTTTGTAAAACACGCAACAGGCGGAAATAATAATATGCTTCATTGCTTGTAAAGTTTATTTGTTCCTTTTGTGACCATGAAGGCTCTGGTCACAATCTTTAAAGTTGATTGGTAATTATTTTTACGACTAATATATTTTATGGGAGGTTAAGTTACTATGTACAATCTCGCTAAGATTAAACTTTGCATAATTCTTAGTTTTTAGGCAGTAAATGTATATTTAAAATACAAACAGAATTGAATTAATGTTTGGAATGAGAATATATAATGGCTAAAGTAGAAAATGCCGCTTGAACACAAAATCAATTCTTATCGGGATAATATTAGCGGGAATGTGAAGCATTTTTCAATAATCCTAGTCATAGAGTTGACGGATATATTCATTTACTGCAAATGGGAAAAAATATGAATCTTAAATGTTAATACGTGATAGGTAGTAATCTGGGCAAGCTTGGAAACATAATTTCTGTCTATAATTAGACACAAACTCTCATAGTTTTTTCTGCACCAATGACAAAGGCTCATATAAACTTACACTACCCTACAATTTAATATTAAATTACAAAATTGTTAGAACAAACATTAGTAGCTTTGTGTCCAGAAGTGTTAAATAGTAATATCTGGACATAAAAATTAATCGTGTAATGGCCAATAATGAGAAATTCTCATATAAACTTTCGTCGCCTAAATAATAACCCTTTTAACCACCTTTATTGCAATAATTTATAAGATGTATGTACCAAATTTCATCAAAATCGGTTCAATGGTTTAGGTGGTAACGGACAGACAGACAGACTTTGGCATTATCCATTTTTTTAATTAAAATAATTAATGTAATAATTTTTTACCTTGTTATATATCGTAAAGTGCATTATGATTAAAATACTTGTTATTATATATAGGTAAATGGCCTTTTTTAATTTCCAATTAGGTACTTTGCTATGGCAAAATATATATTTAGCTTTATTAAAATGGCAACTTTAATGTCACCTTTTTAGCCTGTGCTTTTTGACATTGTGGCAACTGTATTATGATCAATTCTGACAAATTGACTTTTGCGTAAAGTCAGCTGAACAATGCTTTGTTATTTATTTATCCTTAAATAATCATTTCTTTATGTGAACTATATGTATCGTTTATTGCTAAGTGCTGTCGAGCAATGTTTTGCAAGAAGTTATAACGTTGCAATGTATGCGTTTTATTGTGTTTTTTAAGTTTGTGTGCCGTTAAAATTTTATGATGATGTTCGGAAGACCAAGATGCAGGGAGTGGACGCCGCTTGCTACACAGCAACTACGCTTAAGAAGTTTAATTCAGGTATATTGCTTCCAGTTCTCGAAGCGAGTTGAGATTATTAAGTTAAATTTAGATCTTACTAATTATAACGTTTACTAACAAACGCCTACAACACAAAACTGTGGGTGTTTTTATTTTATTTTTGCAAGATTTGGTTTTTTAAAGCATTACATATTATATTAAATGAAATAAATTTTTTGGTTTTCTACTTAAAATGTTAATGTTGTATATTTTAGATGCAATATTCAGTTCTAAGTAAAAGAAATTAGTATAATTTAAAATGGTCATTTGTTTTGATTTTTTAAATTTGTCTATCAACGACACTCAAACAATTTGGTAAACTTTATGCTATGAAAAGTAAAGTACGTAGGAATGATTAAGTATACATTGTTAAATGGTAGATAATAAATTGCATTAATTTTATTTGAGCTTGGAGAGATTAGTCTTACACTTTTTCAATACTCTTAAAGATGGAAACCTATGTATAGTCTCAAAAAAATTTTGTCTGTTCAAAAATGAAACATCATTTTGAATTCCAAAAAAGTATATTCTGGAAAATAGTAGTTTATTAAAATTAACTAGCCTTTAGTAATCAATTGTTTTTAGTACAGAATTAAGTAAATTAATACATTCTTAAGCATAGAAAGATGGCTACATTATAGTAATGTGGTGAATTTAAATTTATTTTATGTTTGTTTAAAAGGCATTATTAAAAATAATGTTTTATTTAATAACGGTTTTATATTTTAATAGTCTATCCTTCACACTAGGCACAGCCTGTCCTATGAGGTAATAATTACCTAATTGCTAGTTCAAAAACTCATTTGGGTAGAATAATCACATATTTTATGTGACCAAAATTGTAAATAAAATTTTTGATATTATTGTATGTTTGATGATGAAACTTATGTGTTGAAATCTACAATTACCACCCAAACAATCAATGGATTATTTTGCGCTCATCCTTCTTATCTATATTATTTTTTGCCAAGCAGTCCTGTTAATATTTTTCTTGCCAAAGCGGAGGAAATTAAATTAACATTTCTGATTTCTGATTGAGCATTATTGCCCTCACATACATATCATACATGTTTTCATTAGCAAAGAGGAACAATATTTTTTTTAGCTTTAAAATTCATCATTAATTTATTAATAAAAATAATCATTCTATATTTCTGTCTAAAAAAATTATTTGGCAAGATAAATGAATTAGATCTTAAAGATTTAAGAGTCTACAAGTGATGTAATGATGGCATAATAAGCAAATGTAAATTTGTGAAACATATCGTGTAACATCTCATTTTGTCAATAAATCTGTTATATAATTAATGTTCTGAACATTTTGTTAGAACATCCATTACGTAATAGCAGTTTTGATATCTAATGTTATAGTTGATATCAAATTTAAATACATGAATATGTTTATCTTGTTGTGTATTGTGCATGTTGGTATTTCCATTGGTATTAAGGATTGATTGGCTTGAGGTTTTCTATGAACAGGAAACCGATTTTTTATGGTAGCGTAAGCGTTACTTTGTTTGGGTTTAAACTACCTTCAGCTGTAACAATTAAAACATTTAAACAAGATGAGTCTAAATACAGCAGGGAAACAACATTGTGTTATTGTTGTTTGCTGGTTGGTTATGACAACAGGGGCCAATCACCGAATTGTCTAAAATGAAAGATGATCCATGCATTGGATTGGCATGTAGAAATTCAGCTGTGCTGCCAAATATTCTGAGAACTAATTCACATCAATATTCTTTGTATAATAAAAGTGTTGCAAGTGAATTTTTAGAGTTTAACCCAGTTTTTTGAGCAGTTTGATGTTTAAATTAAAACAATTTAAAACAACTGATTGTTAAAAGATACAAACATAGATGTTCATATTCCTTATCAAGTTATTAAAATAACTTTGGTTATGTTATCTTATGCAATATGAGCAAGGTGAGCTCCGGTGATTGATAATTTGATAACAAAAGTGCATATAAAAATTCAGTATAGAAAGTTATATAAGCCAAAACATCAATTACAGCTTATAGCTTTGTCTATTTTAAAGATAATTTTAATTTTAAGAATGACTCACTTATAGAACCAACTAATTAATTTGAGCCTAAAGGAAGACTAAAAATTATGAACAATGATAATATTATATTGATTATTTAATAAAAGGACTGTTTACGTATTTTATCGCGTTTTTTTTTCATTTTAAATTCCTGACGTTTCATACTCTTTCCAGAGGCCGTGGTCATGGGGTAGACCGTCACAAATCCGTAAAAAGTCCTTTTTATTCAATAATGTGTGGTATTTATGTAAAAAAAAAATATATATATTGAGTTTCTTAATAGTGAATATATATAACATATTGTTGCTATATATTTTATTGATGACATTGATTCTGACTATTTTTTGGCACAGATATAAGTAGTTTTTTTAAGTATTACAGATGTTATTTAATTATTCCTATGAAAATGGTACATAAAACATTTTATTGTATTTATAGGCATACCATCAACAGCATCTTTGCATTTGCTTAACGAAAATCTTGTTTGTGATATATACATAATGTGTGACATATTCATATGGGCCTTATAGATAGGATAAGACATAATTTTTTTTGAGTTGCCATATAGTTGAATAAGTGTGACTAGCTTATATTGGGCTGCCAAAAATTTAAGTGGTTGTATATCAGTGAAAACATAAATTGCCATTGATTGCCTTATAACTAAAGAGTATCTTTAGTGTACAAAAATTTTACTTTTTTAAAAATTTACTGTTTGAATATGTATATTTAATAGCATTGCGATAGAAAAGGGGAGAGAATATGACAACATTCTCTTCAAATGATGG
This sequence comes from Lamproptera curius, assembly GCA_029286875.1. Classification (NCBI taxonomy): domain Eukaryota; kingdom Metazoa; phylum Arthropoda; class Insecta; order Lepidoptera; family Papilionidae; genus Lamproptera; species Lamproptera curius. The sequence goes on along the minus strand of JAGSMT010000018.1, from coordinate 5,998,826 downwards.
TTAAAAAAAATTCACGAGAAAATTCGACCAGGCATAGAAGTAAAAAATTACCAAATAGATGCCATTGTTCTTTCAGATCGTCGGTTACAACATACGACCACCCGAGAGATGTAACTACCAGTGCAGTTATTACCTGACACTGCATCAGAACGACGTAGCTCGTTCTAGCTCGGCGAGAGATATCATCCCACATCAAGTGGAAGTGATCGGAGCAACTGTTAGGTTATCATCATCACCCACTGCAGTGAGACAATAGACCTCCGTAATGCACGCTACTGCTTCGCTTAGGTTATGTATCAGTCAGTGATGAGACAATCACATAGACAGACCACGTGATATGCCTTTCTATAGCAAGCAGCTCGCAGTAGAAAACTCGTGTCAATTCATTAGAACATATCCCTTATTTTTTTACGAAAATCATCTTAAGTATTACTGTGCAATTCTGATTAGACCTATCTCATGTATTTCGAGTACGATAGTAGATCTATATTAGAGATCAGCCAATTGCGTATGCATCTGAAGCACAAGCCCGTACTAGGCTACGGAGGCACTTAACTGATCTGTAGAGGTCTCTTAAAGGGGAAACTGCATTTAGGCATATAAAGTGCCTCCGTAGCCGTACTGTACTTGCGCTTTACAAATTTGAGGTCGTGGATTCCTACCGTGCATGGATTTTTGTTTCCTAATTGTTTAAGGCAATGCGGACTGATCACCGGATTGCCTGTAAAGTTAGATGATCCATGTGTCGAATGGGCATTTAAAAAGTCGGTCCTGCGCCTGATCTCTCTCCGGTCAGTTCACATCGGGCTATGAGAGTATAAGGGGAATAGGGAGTGCACTTATGATTGCGCGTACACTTATGCACTATAATGTCTCTTGCACAGTTGGCTGTTCACTAATATAGATCGGCCGCCGTAGATAAAATCAACTTTGAGACGTACGACGACATACGTTTGAGGTGCAGTAGATTTGAGTGTATCGTCCTATTATTACTTTACCCCGCTAGATTCGAACCCATGACCTCTGGTTTGTGTAGCAACGGCCATTATCACTGGTCCACGAAGATGGCTAAATAAATTAGAATATCAGTAACGTGACTTTAAAAGCGTTCCCGTGTCATAAAATTAGTCTCGGTTCATTGTACTCATTTCGAGTTAATCGGTCAACCTTAATTTGAATGTATAATTTTTATTACCTCCCATTTCCTTTTGGACGGAATGTATGTCGTTTTTTGGAACATTAAGAGCGTAAACTCGTAAAATATTTAAAAAATGCATTATATTTACTATACTTTTCCGAACATACGATATGGAAATTTTGTAAACTGAAATGGGTTTTGTGTCATCATGACGTCACGCGCGTAAGTTTGTTTTTGATGGATTATTGAATATGTCATGTGATAGTTTTATATAATTAGCAAGCTCGGCTTCGTACGTACGTATTGGTCGACTGTCAATCAATGATAGCATATAAGTGACGATTCATCAATGAGACCTCTGGATGTGCGACACTTCGTTGCCATAGGTTACCTTATTTACATTGACTCCAATGCTATACGGGCTAAACTATGCATATTTTGCTAATTTGTCCTATTTGGTTTACTATGTTGACAGCTGCATGATGTGTTATTTGCTGGATTGGGTATGGTGTGTCTCGCTTTCCTATATATTGCCGGTATATCTTTCTGTATCTCTCTTCGGTCACTGACCGTTTTATTGGGACTCAAAAATAAATGCATGGGCCCTGCAAGCTTTGAAATCTCAGCCTTATAAATATTACTAAGTTATCTTTTTAATAAAAAGTAAAAAAGTACTAAATTCTTTACCAAAGTAGGATAAAAGGGTTTGACAATTTAGCTTTCTAATATATTTTTTATAAAATTCTACTTTACTATAGTAAAGTCAATATTAGTTATTAATATGAATAAAGTTTTATATCGAACACAAACGGCGCCAGAGTTTGATCATTACACATTGTTTCTATAAAAACCTGACTTTTTTAGGGTTTTGAAACAAAACTAATATGTTTAACAGTTTTTTTTGTATATAAATAATAACATTAAGTAAATATTATAATATAATAAAAAATAAACTACATAGGTATTAAGTCTCGAATACCTATATCTGAGCTCAGACGTGGAAACTATGATAAATAAAGTGCCCAGGATCATCCAAATGGTGCCAGAACGTACTGTGTTCTGTTTGGTCGAAAGTAACTATGTTTGACAGCGATTCGCCAATAATTATGCTCCTTACCTACTGACGCCATGTTGTTACTTTGCTCACCAAAGTTATTGTTGAAGATGGAAAAAGACGCTCGAGAGCCAGGGCTTTGTATTAAAAGACTTTGTATTATCAGTAATACTATATATTTGACGTATGAAATATCAAATGCGGACTACCGATACCTTGATATTAATCTACTTCCCTTTTTATAAAATTCAGTGATAATCCATTTACATAACCATCAATTTATAAAACTATATAAAATAAGATGTTATGCAATTAAGACAATCAATAACCTTTAAATATTACATTGTCGATATAAACCGGTTTGAATAACTGAAACATCATCAGCCTTGCGTTAGTCCACTGCTGGACATACGCCCCCCCTATGCACTCCCTCTTCATTTAGGGGGTTTTGGACCGTATCACACCCTGCTGGTCCAATGCGGGTTGGTGGGTGGACCGACTTTTTGCATGCCCATCCGACGCATGGATCACAGTCGTCTTAACCAACTATGAAACAACAATAAAAATTTGTTGGCTCCTCGTAAATTCGAACCCATGACCTCCGGTTTCTAAAGCACACGCCCTTTCCACTAGGCTACGGAGGCAGTTAATTACTGAATAAAATCATTAAATTATAATAAGTTGCATAAAATACTGTTCATCTGTGATGTCATTGGTTGTTAACATTATTTTGTCGATCAAATATACACTTATGTCGTCATTAAATACAAAGCTAGTAAGTGTATACGCACCTTTATGCACAGACAAAATATGTGTCAACTGTCAAGGATACTGATGAGTAATGTCGAATACAACTAATAGTTTATTAGGACATTTGTAATTCATGATGTTAATGTATCGCGGTCTCCCCGCATGGGTCAATTGTTTTATGATTGTCTGAGGACTGACTCCGACTCATTTTTGACCGACTTTCTTTTGAAAAGGAGGTACTTGATTAGGAGCGTGTTTTTTTCCACACGTTACCTCATTGCTCCACTCATATTGCTCCGATTTATTCCGTTTATTCTTTTTTAAAATGATAGGTATAAGATGTCTAATGGTTTCATTATTTAAAAATAATTTTGCTATAAGTATGGCGTCGTAAAACCTCGTACGACCAAATTGCAAACGCTGCCTAAACTGAATGCTTTCGATTTGCAATCAGACATATTCATAGCTCATTTTACATAATACAGTTTAAGTTTACATAAAAAGTTATAGAATTTAAAAAATTTTTCACTGTACGAACATGTAACTCATCATATTACTTAAATGTATGGGTATCTTAAAACATAACCGAGATTTAAAATGCGATGGAAAAAATCGCAAGGCAATTTCGTACAGGGAGCACGTTGTTGCATGCATATATTGCGTAAAATAGTTAAGGGCTGTTTGAAGTCGGTCACATATTTTTTTTTTGTAATAAATATTGTGCCAGTATTAATAATCTCATGTCAAACACTATCATAGCCAGAAGTAAAAACGTTATTATTAGTGACGCGTGGTAATATAGGCCCATCTACCAGCCTTTGTCTTGGTCACGCTTTAGATTGGGTCAACAAGTGATAATGATAACTCAGCGCCATCTAGCGGCATTAAAGGGGCTCCATCTATTGGGAATCACTCGAAATACAAATAGCACTTTGATAAGCCAGTATTAGGATGATAGCTGTCTGATGATAGTAGCATAGTGGTATGGGCTTGCGCTTTAAAAACTGAAAGTCGTGGGTTCTAATCCTGCGTGGACTACTCAGCTTCATTGTTGTTTCTTAGTTGATTAGGGCAATGCGGGCTGACTGCCTATAAAGTAAGAAGATCCATGCGTTGGATGGGCATGTAAAAAGTTGGTCCTGCACCTTCTCTCTCCCTCTCTCTTCTGGCTTTGAGACTTTAAAGAAATAGGGAGTACACCTGTATTTACGTGTACTCATGCGCTGTTGGCTGATTAGTATTACTGATATAGATCGCCGTCTTAGTTGGAGTGGACTAGGAGAACATTATTAGGATGATGCCATTTTCTTGTACTAAATGGCGTCTTTGTATATCTACATTGTGACTGTTATTATGTTTTATTTTAAAACCCCACGCATTGTCTTTGGCGAAAACTAAGATAAACAATAGACTTTGTTTACGTTAGTTTGATCTGTTGTTTGGATAATGTATTCTAACATATAGTTTGTGTGTGTATGTATTTTCTTACTTAAAGAATGTACGTCTGTTCTCTCTTACTAAGTTGTTATCGTATACGATACGCTTAGTCTAGTGTTATTGTCCAGACATCGTTTGTTTATTTTAAAACCGACTGTTAACTCCGTGTATATATTTTGATACATCTAAAACAATATTTATTAAAAGGTTGAACTTAGCGCCAGAGAAAAAAGTTTAAATAGTCTGTTTGATTTAATTTCGTTATATTGGAATTGAAATTGATTAGAAATTTATCTAAATAAACTTCTGTGTCCCTGGTGGCTCTGGTGGCGATAAAAAATTAAGTATTCTGATTGGTCGTTTGGCTGTCGTTTAAGTTGCATTAAAATTTTTATTGGCTATGTGTCTCGTCAGAATGGCATACGATAGGAGCGCTCCAATTACAACGCGTTTACTATTGACGCTATTAGTGTCTGTCACTACACTTTTCGTTTACTTTACATTTGTAAGGTCTGGGATGGTACTGCCGCGGCGAGTATTTCTGTCGTAAATTACTTCTGTTTCAACACTACTGTACTGTACTGTAAAGACAGCCCAGACTGTCTTTAAAGGGCACCGCAGCCAGCCCAGTATTGAAGCTGTCACCGCAGACAGCTTAAATACTGGGAAAATGAGATATAACATCACATCTCTCAGGTGATATGTGGCATCTTACGCTGCTTTTCCTACAGACAGCTTATTACGTACCACCGTGTGAACGTACTGCTCGTCTCATCGCTCTACCAATGAAAAAAACATGACTTCCTTGTTTCATTTGGCTTTGCTATAGTTTGCAGTTCTCTTATCAGCACTAGAAAATTGCGTCATGCCGGAATGGCCCTTCTAAATGGGGGGCTCGGGGCTTATCGATGCCAATGAGTCACGCCGCCGACCCCAATTCCCCGTCAAACTAAACTTTGACCCTTTCGCGGGACTACGTACGTATGTAAGGACTTGTGTGTTTGTTGAGTTGTAATAAAAAAATGAAGCAGTAAGAATGCAAAAAAAAGATACAGAAGACCCTACTATCAATAAACACTTTATAAGAAATACGTGTGCCATAAAAGCCTATACGAGGCCAAATTCGAGATAGACTTTATTTTTTTATGCAAGGATGTCTGTTACCTTATGGCGCAATAACCACTAAACGGATTTTTATAAACTATCCATAATAAGTATGCAGTAAAACTAATAGCTATGTTAAAGCTACATACGATTTAGGCAAATATGAATCCTGATTTTTTACGTATTTTTAACGTACGAATGATTCGAGGATGGACGTATTTATAAATGCAAGTATAATATAATATGTAAGAAATCACACACGTTGTAGTTTTCTATAAAATACTATTAGCTTTGTTGGCACAATGAAAAAAGTTTCTTTTTAATATTAAGCAGTTTTTTTATTCGTAAATATCTTAATTAAACTACCTAAATGGGTACTACTAGATTAGTGTAAGCGGTTCAAACGCCTATTGATGTAATTTATGTTTGTATTAAAATCTGAATAACAATAACAAGTTATTAGCAAACAGGTTATTGGCATCAACACTGTTTCTTTGTCTTCACACTAACATTTATTATTATTGACATTCTTAGTAATCCGCTACTTTATTGCCTGCATTGCTGTGCAATAGTATATTTACGAAAAAATCTATTTTTATTATGTATTTTATTCTTCAGCTACATGTAAATCATCTAAACGTTTTCCTGAGATTTTAAAAGGCTGACTTCTAATTCGCTCAGTACCACCATCACCACCAAAATATTTTAAGGCATTTGAACTTACCAATAAATGGTACTATAAACCTGTCTTAAGACTATTTTGGTTATTTGGTTAAAGCAATTTTAATATGTCGTTGTTGCAAAAGATTTGTCGTTCTTACAATAGTTTTCTTGTCATTCCAGAAATTACTCAACGCATGTCCTCTACCAACGTTGTTATTCGGATATGGTGTCACGTGTTGTTGCCCACAAGCGATGACAAATGCGAAAATCCTCAGGATACCGTTATACAAACGTGGGGCGTGTATTTCAGTGGTCTACGGTACATAGGGGCCAATCTAGCCTTGAATTTTACGTCGGACTGCTTCAAAAGCAACACTCTGGTGTTCCAAATGCACGGTGGCTATTTCTGCTCGTACAAAAGTCTCAAATTGGACGTGATGCCGCCGGAAAACGAAATCGAACACGGTTCTTTATCATCTGATTCCTCAGGCAGGACAAACATTTCTAAGGTCATTCTCGATCCTAAACCGATACTTAATCACAGGTTATTTAAAGAATCCAGATCGATATCTCCGAGCAAATATACGAAGGTAGATAAAGAATATTCGAAAAGTCACAGTCCGATTGAAAGAGGATTCAGACAGAATTTCCCTTTGAAGACATCAGCGAGTTTGAACATATCATTAAATCATAAAGAGGCTAGGAGCAGAGAGGGTAGTGTTGAGCGTCGTTGCGATCCGAAGTATATATACGAGCATTCGCCGGATAATTTGGACGTGACGACCAGTGATATGAACTGTGATAATGTATCTAAGAACGCTTCTCGTGAAGACTTATCCGGTAGCAAGATAGACTTGAGCGAGACGGCGGAGAACTACGACCTAAGGAACGAATCGGACGGCGAACCGAAGTATAGATATCTTGCCTTAAACTTTCTCAAGTCTGAGATCAGGCCTAGTTACAATGCGGGAAAATTGCAGAAGTTGCATCTGCTGCAGTATTCGATCAAGAAACGTCAAGAGGCAGTGCAGGAGATAAAAGAGCGGATATACAAGAAGACGTTAACGGATGATAGTTGGGTGCAGAGCAACGATTTGTATGATGTAAGACAGAGGAAGAGCAAATCGCAAAGGAATCTTTTCTCGCCTGAGGACAATCTCGATAGGGAGAAATCGAATTCTCATAGTGATTTGGCCGCGAAGAATGGTAGGGTTAAGGATGAGAGACCGATTTCTAATGGACCAAGACTCACATTGAAATTAAACGACCTTTTATCATTTAAGGTAAGAGATATGTATGAGTTTGTGTAAATAAATATTTGGATTGTTTTGATAAAAATTCGCATGTTTATAGGTTTGTTTGATTAACGTTTTTTGAGCACTTAATTGTTGTAATCAGGTGCAGAATTATTATTCAACTTTACTTATCACTGGAATGCAAAGGGCGAAACTCTAGTTATCCAGTAATTTTTTTGTATCTATCCAGTAAAAAAATGCATTGAAGATTTTGACAAAAGTTAGTTAGCTAGTTAAAAAAAAAAAGTTTAATTTTGCAAGTTTTCTGAAGTGACCTTACACATTCTTTTCTTATAAATTATTAATATGATTTTTAAGTCCAAACCGTCTCCCTTTCAAAGCGTAGAACATGTTAGACTAACTAAACAGTTAGAAATCCTACGCTTCAAACGTATCATATTGTCCGACGAGCGTGATAGCAAACTAGCGAATATACGAAGACTGAAGGAACTTCAAGCAAAGTTATATGAGGAGAACCAAGATCTTGGTAAGTTATTCATTTGTAATTCCATCATGTCGCAGGAATTTTGTAATAATTTTTTTTTAGATTGCATGCGAGACGAGCAGTCGGGCCACCTGATGGAAAGTGATCGCCAACCCATAAGACGTTCATACCAGTGGTACGTCTGACGCGTGCTACCGTTGACAAAGGTGTTGAAGTCTTGTTACCCAGTAATCGTGCTGCACGGTGCCTTAACCGGAACGCAGTGATTTACACACTATGCCTTTCGGCAGAAATAGGGACTGGGTGTTTATTCACTCAGAACGGTTCCTGAAACAGGGACCTACCACGTAATTTGAAATATTATACCATGTACTAATTATATAATTGTAATTTGTTTTTGTATGCAAATTTTATGAAGGATCGTGGAAGAATTCTGAATATTTATAAAAAAAATCATCCCAGTTTTACTAGTATTGACGTCTGATTGTTGAGATGTTAAGTCCTCTTTAGATCACAAACTCTAGCACTGACGACAAGTTTAAGACTATCATTGTGTCCTGCTCTTGAAGAGTAATAAGATCCTAGTGCCGTTGCTATGTAAACGAGACGTAACAGCCCCTTTCTCAGAGAATCGAGGGGACTTGTGGTGTCTTATTCTGCGTATATTTAAACAGGGCGTATCACAAACTTTAGTTCTTAAATATAATCTTGAAATAGAATTTAAGTAACCAAGTTAAGTTACAGAATCAACTGGCGGCAAATCTGTACTCTTTGGTATGATTATAGGTTTAACATCGCATGCCATAGAAATTGCCGAGGTTCAATGAATAAGAATGCCATTGCTTCTGGTGTCATTAGTTTGGCATTAGATTTTGTTTACATTCATTTCGATTCTGAATCCATCAGGGGAACTTGAGATGTAACTTTTAACCTAAATGCACCCTGTGGAGTTAAGAAAAAGTTAAGAAATTTCAAAAAGAGAGTTAATTAAGAATAACCTTAAATCACCAATCTAACTGCCTCCGTAGCCTAGTGATATAGGTGTGTGCTTTAGAAACCGGAGGTCGTGGGTTCGAATCCTGCGGGGACTCAACAAATTTTCATTGTTGTTTCCTAGTTGGTTAGGGCAATTTGGGCCGATCACCCATTTGTCTGAAAAGTAAGATGATCCATGCGTCGGATGGGCATGTTAAAAGTCGGTCCACCCACCAACCCGCACTGGACCAGCGTGGTGGGTTACGGTCCAAACCCTCTAATGGTGTATTAGGGGAGGCCTATGTCCAGCAGTGGACTATCACAGGCTGATTGTTGTTGTTGTCACCAATCAAAAGGAATTTGTCAACCTTTAAGACTGAGAAGGTACTCTATGTAGATTTTTCTTCCTTCAGGCTTAGAGCTGATGCAGAACTATCATACGCTCTCGCGTCGAAACGAATCGCTGAAAGAGACAAAACAATCATGTGCTGTGATGAGAGAATTGGCCGCGCGGACTCACGCTGCGTTGGCGAATCAACGCTGCGAATTGTTGATTCAATTACATCAGATATTTAATATCGAACAGGTATGTATAATGTAATAGTAAGTCTTATTCAACTATATTTAATATAATACTAATATGAATTATCTGAGTAGCACTGAATTCAGGTGCGTTTTTATATCTAACTTTCTCAGGCTGTTAATAAACAATAAGTTCCTGTTGAGTGGGAGTGGGAGTGAGCCGATCAATCCAATCAGATACTTTCACTTCCGAACCGGTGGTAGTTCATTTGACGATCAATAAGATAGTATATTGCTCTATTCAATAATGATATTTCAATTTGACAGGCAATGAGTAAGTGTAATTATTTTATATTCAATTATATTTGACTTTGACGATCAATAAGAAAGTGTAATGATTCTATATTCAACAAAGATATTTGACTTTGACGATCAAAAGGAAAGTGTAAAGATTCTATATTGAATAACTGTATGTGACATTGATGATCAATAAGAAAGTGTAATGATTCGATATTGAAAAAGTGTAATATTTGACATTGACGATCAATAAGAAAGTGTAATGATCCTAAATTGAAAAAGTGTAATATTTGACAATGTCGATTCAATAAAAAGCTGTAATGATCCTAAATTGAATAAATATATGTCACAATGACGATCAAGTGTAATGATTCTATATTGAATAACTATATTTGACTTTAACGATCAATAATAAAGTGTAATGATTAGAAATTGAATAATATATTTGACTTTGACGATCAATTAGAAAGTGTAATGATTCCAAATTCAACAAAGACCTGTGACTTTGACGATCAATAAGAAAGTACAATGCTTCTATATTGAAAAAAGATTTCCGATTTTGACTTTGATTTAAGTAACTAGCCCTTTTACCTTTAGAGTGATTCGACAACATGGCGTATATTATCCGTACCGTTACCGATATGCGATGACGAAAATACTAGACCCAGTAATGCTGTAAGCGATTCGGTTGCTGCCGGATTCGTGGCGCAGGCGACTTCCTCGCCGCGGCCATTTTGAATCAGCCGCTTAGGTATAAGATCACTCTGTTGGGATCGGCTAGTAAGATATTGGATGTTATGCCCGACTGGCCGGATCCTAAGTGAGTATAAACTTATATGTTTAATTGTTAATCCTAAAAGATTTTAACAAATATTCGTATATTATAAAAGTGTCTGTTGTCCACGACTTCTTCCATCATTATCATCACCCTGTGTTAGTCCAATTCTGGACATAGGCCTATCCTAATGCACGCCTTCTCCTTTTAGGTTATTTTTTGACCGTATCCCACGCTGGTCTGACGCGGTTTGGTAGGTGGACCGACTTTTACATGCCCATCCGACGGTTTCTGAAGCATACGCCCTAACCACTAGGCTAATAAAGTTAAACTTTTAAAACCTGAAACTCCTGTAATTTAAATAACAAAATAATTATATGAGGGAGCGTTAACTGCAGCAACTCTTTGTAACGGTCGCCGTCATAGCGTTCATTAAAGAAGGCCTATGTCCAGCATAATGAACCATGCATCATGCATCATCAGCCTTTTTGATAGTCCACTGCTGGACATAGGCCTCCCCTAATACACCCCTTTCCATTGGGGGGTTTGGAGGTTTGGTTGCTGGTCCAATGCGGGTTGGTGGGTGGACCGACATTTTACATGCCCATCCGACGCATGGATCATCTTACTTTTCAGAGAACTGGGTGATCGGCCCAAATTGCCCTAACCAACTAGTAAACAACAATGAAAATTTGTTGTGTCCCCGCAGGATTCGAACCACGACCTCCGGTTTCTAAAGCACACGCCCATACCACTAGGCTACGGAGGCAGTCTATGTCCAGCAGTGGACTGTTAAAGGCAGTTTATGATGATATGATAAAATTCCATTTCTTTTTTGTTACTATTTATACCTTATCAAGAAGTTGTACTAGAGTATTTAACCTATACCATCGTAATATTTTAACTTTAATGCATAATATTTAACATTCTTTATTTGCAGTATACCGCTATTCGCCCGCGGTGGCGACGTATCGCTTTTTCGTTACGCCATGTTTTTGCTGAACAAGTGCATAGCTCAGCTATTATGGGGAAGAGGGCTATCTGTTACTGATATGAGACCGACGTTAAGCAATCTACAGAGGTTACTTACTGCCCCTAGTAATTTGTAAGTGTGAAATTAGATGTGTTTATTTATTAATTCAGCGTTAAGACAACACCTGATGATAATTGCCTAGCCCATAGGAATTGTAAGCTTGGACACTAAGAATTTATCAGCTAGCCCTGATGTTAACTGCCTTTGAATTGTAGCTTTAGACGCCAAAAATTTACTCGCCGTCATTAGACATGGAATGTTACGTCCTATTTACCAGTAATTACGCTGGTTACGGTGCCCTTTAAATCGGAAAGCTGTAGTGCTTATGTACTAAAGATTTCTACTACGGCTCCTTGTGAAAAAGGGTCCTTCCACCTTTGAATACATACGTAAAAATCTAATAATTATTAAATGCCATATATGTTATAATTTTGTTCTTTGTAAGATAGGACCGGGCATCGAAGTTTAAATTTAGTGCAACTATTACTATAGGATTCGTGTCAATATTTAATTCGGTTTACTCTTTGGGTTTTGAAGTCAGTCAGCCAGTCGCTCTGCGTAAAAACTGTTATACAGGTAGATCTAGATGAATTAGATACCGACCCCATGATGGCTTGGAAAAATGGCTGGTGAAAGAAAGAATCTCCAACACACAGACATTCCCGAACAACTTTGTGAAAATTGTGTCCAATGTACAACAATATTTGAGACAGGAGCATCTCAATATACACTCACTAGTTCTAACTCCCAGTTAACTGGATTGTTTCGTATTGAGGTTAGGATTCCGTAAATGACAAGTATCAAGGTTGTTTCGCATTTTGAGAACTCTTTTGCCAGTCAGTTTATTCATAACGTCTCGAACTCAACCGAGTGGCATCGCACGTGTGCCCTTGGTGACTTAAAAATAAGGCTACGAAAAAGGATGGTTGGTTATATATATTAATAACAAGCAACCGCGCAACCTTCCCCTTGTGGGTGGAATTTTGTGAAATCCGTTCTTAGCTGACCTCTATTTGGCGAAAGGAATATTCCTACCAAATTTCAAGTCGCTACGCCCTATGGTTCCAGAGATATCGTGATGAGTCAATATATAGGTGGATTATCTCTTTTATATATATTAATATTATATCCATTTTTATTATAGATCGGACACGTCAAAACTGTTCGGAACGTATCGTTGGCTAGCGGACAATAAGTGCCCGAAAACCCAGTCGTTACGAAGCTTAGTCGCTTCCGAACGGGGGAAGTACAGGCAGTTCAATAGATTCAAGGTATGATATTGCTATATAGTTTTGTTTTAGTTAAAGCATATGGCATAACTACTTCCGTAGCCTAGTAGCATAGGCGTGTGCTTTAGAAACCGGAGGTCGTGGGTTCGAAATCTGCGGGGACTCAACAAATTTTTAGTGTTGTTTCTTAGTTGGTTAGGGCAATATGGGTCGATCAGCCAATTGTCTGAAAAGTAAGAGGATTCATGCGTCGGATGGGCAATTAAAAAGTCGGTACCCCCACCAACCCGCATTGGACCAGCGTGGTGCGATACGGTCCAAACCCCCTAATGGATAGGGGTGTATTAGGGGAGGCCTATGTCCAGCAGTGGACTATCAAAGGCTGATAATCTATGTATGTATGTGGCTTAGCTAATTTTCTCTTTCTCTTTCTTTCTAAATTGATGAAAACATAGTCACTCGTAATATGTCATTAAGTCTAATAAAAAATGCCGTAGTCGATTACGACTGTCGCGGCCCATCTATATTCGAGACCAGCCAACTGCGCAGGAGACATTATATTGCGCAAGTGTACGCGCAGACACATTTTATACGTGCATTTCCTGTTCATTTATACTCTCATAGTCCGATGAGACAAGACTTACACGACCGCACAGAGATCAGCGCAAGACCGACCTTTTCATGCCCATCCGATGCATGGATCATCTTACTTTACAGGCAATCAGGTGATCGGTTCACATTGCTCTATTCAACTAGAAAACAACAATGCAAAGTTGTTGTGTCCCCGCAGGATTCGAACCCACTATTCTCAGTTTCCAAAGCAAATGCTCATACCACTAGGCTACGTAGGCAGTTGTTGTTGAGTATATAAATATAATATAATGGGACCTGAAGTTAACGCCATCGCAGTTGATTGCAATGTTTTTGAAACTAACGCGATGTGATCATAAATTGTATCACCAAAGGAGTTTGTCTGTAATGTCTTATATTGTATTTGAATTAAACTATTTTAATCCCTTTTAAATAACTGTACGTTTATTGATCACAAATTATCCAAAGAACACATTTCTTTCGGTGGCGGTGTAAATTGTTGGTTTTAAAACATATAACGATGTTTCTATTTCGAATCCTATGCGAAACGTAATATAGAATTTTAGAAAACAATAATGCGCTGTCCAACGATTGTCGTTGCGTGTTTAACATATTGATTCTTTAAAATTAGGTCCAGTGTTGCGTAATTTTAATTTTCAAAAACTTTTAATTGCGTCATAAAGTATGAAAGTGAAAAGTGTATGCGAAATAAAATCGAAATAAGTACCGGCTAACGGACGAACGGCTCCTCCTCAACTTGTGGAGTTGACGACCGCTTTGAGGCGGTGTTGAGTGGGTGCCGAGTGGCTGTAATTGGCGTTGATATTTAAGCATTCATAGACAGACAGTGAAAGTTACTTCGTTTTATACTACATCATCATCATCAGCCTGTGATAGTCCACTGCTGGACATAAGCTTCCCTTAATACACCCCTATCCATTAGGGGGTTTCGTAACCCACCACGCTGGGCCAATGCGTGTTAGTGAATGGACCGACTATTTACATGCATCCGACGCATGGATCATCGTACTTTTCAGACAATTGGGTGATCAGCCCAAAGTGCCCCAACCAACTAGGAAACAACAATGAAAATTTGTTGAGTCCTCACAGGATTCGAACCCACGACCTTCGTTTTCTAAAGCACACGCCCATACCACTAGGCTACGGAGGCAGTTATTATATACTATGTAGTTATGAATCATTACAGGACGCAGTGGAAGGCCAATCGCCTCGTTCGATGAACCTGAAAAGGCACAAACATTCAAAAAGTGTCGGAAGCTACAGAGACGATCAGGTATTTAATATATGATGAATAATTATTGCGAAGCGAAATATGATCTGTCTTAAATAATATGGATTCAGAAGCGTTTTTCAAATTCTGTTGTCAATAATTGTTCAGCAAAATTGGACTACTATGTAAAACTTTAATCCATTCGATGAATTGATTCTAGTTAAATCTATCTAGGCTTTAGATAGATATAGAGAAAGTAACCCACGGCAACGAAGTGATCATATCATCATCGCCATCATCATCATCATAATTATTATCATCATCATCATAATCATCATCATCGTCATCATCTAGCGATTTCTTAGATAAATTGTCACCTATATGTCAATCACTGTCTGACAGTCGATTATTAACAACTTCTTTGCTATGGGTTACTGTGTTTTACATCTATTTCGTAGGTTGATTCGTATTCCCGGACTAATTCGACCCAACTATAGATTGTAATTATGAAGCGAAGGGTTTACCCACTTTATAAGAATGTATACTTTCACAATCGGAAAAATCATCATCATCAGCCTGTGATAGTCTACTGCTGGACATAGGCCTCCCCTGCGGTCTAAAACCCTAATAGAGCTTTGGGCTATCACAGATAGTAATAATGATGAAATGAACGTTAGGAAATAACACTTATTATTTTCTTTTTATTTTTAGTTTTTGACGGCACCTGTAAATGCTAACGAATGCCTTCAAAGAAAACGTTCACTATCACATTGAAAATATCTATGTATGTATATTTATGTTTTGGGAGGGTTTTTTGTAGGCTATTATATTGAAAATGTTAAAGACTTTTTTGTTATGTATTTGTCTTAAGCTAGAAGGGTATAAAATATTGTTTATCTGTTTTATCTTTGTGTTTTTGGTAAGAAAAATGTATTTATTTCTTCGTCTTGTTCCTTTTTATCTATCAGTTAACCATTTGCGTTATTGAAATCGTATCTATTAGTGGAACAGATTAGATTAATATAGTCTCCAGTTAATGTTGAAAATGTATTTATTAATATAATTTTCTCTTTTTCTGTCTGATCAAGTTTTATCACGAAGTAGAAGCTGATTATTATTAAAGGATTCTGCATAGTTCATTTTGGCGTTCATTTTTGCCCTCTCTAAAATGTATTTAAACTACCAAAAAACACCTTTAAATATAATTCTGTTCGTTGTTTTGTGTATTTATTTTGTAATTGTGTCCTTATGAGAAAATAATGGCGTCTAACCCAACCCCCAATGCTATCGTCAAATCGCTTTTATAGCAAACAGATTACAGCTAAGTGTTAAACTTTTCTAGTGTAAAAAATATATCTTCTTCGTTTCATGTGTTTATATCGTATACGTTTGAAAAATACACTGAATCGATAGTATCTGAGTTCTTAACCTCTTTTATTAATTTATCATCCAGCTATAGGACTCACAAAACAACACAATAGTTTTTTTCTTATGACTATAATTTGTTCCATTTCCAGGAGCTTTCAACGCTAGACGCGTCAACAACTTCAATAATGGGTAGCGATTCGAACATATACAATATGAAATTAACCGAAGCGACTGAGAGTTGTCTCAAAGCTCATAACTCGGATTCAGAAATAAGCAGAATCGTCGATTCAGACGTAATATTCACACTCGGTGATGATACTACACTGGTAGATATAGAAACACAAAGACTGGTCAAAATATCCATAAACAACGACGACGAGTGGACACGACACGAAGATGTGAGAAGGATTTGTACTGAAATTGAAAGTTACTGTACTGTTAATACATCCGAAACGAGTGATAGAGATGTAATTAGCGATAATGTTTGGGGTGGTATTCGCCCAAAAGATTGTGAAGGTGGAGCTAAAATTGGCTCAAAGGACTACGGTGAATGCAGCGGAGAAAGTGAGAAGGCAATACATGGAAAATTAACCAATCAAAGGTTGATGTAAGACTGAAGCTTGGGGAAGTACGAGTCCGAAAGACGGCGAAGAAGAAGGAAAAAGTGGGAATATAGTGAAGCTAGGCTTTGAATTTAGCGGAGAAGCAAATCAGTGGGGCGATATCCGTTCTAAAGTCGGTAAAAGTGGGATTTATGTTCGGAGAATGCGTGTTGTTCGGAAATAGAAGAAGTGGTAACTTGCCACTCATGCGAGAAGAATTCGAACGGCGATTGTGATATATCTTGTGCTAATAAAGTCACTGAAGTGATTGTTATACCGAGTGCTGAAGCAATATTGGATACCGGGCAAAGTGAGAAGTGACTTTACGGAATATTAAAGTAAAGTCGCTTAAAGTTCCATTTATATGTACTGAGTAAATCGACTTTACGAAATGTTTATGTTAAATCACATATTTATGACTATATAAGTCTTAACAGTGGAACTCGTAAAAAATTATGTATAAAGTCGCTTAAAATCCTATGTTTATGATAGGTCCTAAAAGTAAACCTTGTGGAAACTCTTGTATTTGATGTAAAATTGTTCGACAGTTATCGTTCGTTAAGTGTAGCGTTTACAGGGATACTTTGTGTGTTGTAGTATCGAACCTTGCGGGACCCCATTTTGTATGTATTATCCAATAAATTAGTCCTCCAGTACATGTAGTATGTTCCAATATTACAATTTTCTCATCTCATCCGTATGAATTTGCCATCTTGATTGCATTAATTGACGTTAAAAGTTCAACTTGTTTTTATTTCATTGGTACCAACTGCTAGTCATTTCTATATTATTACTAAATATCCTTCAGGAAACTCTTCTATGAAATTTAGTGATACCTCTTTTTAGGTTAAAACTAAAAGAGAATTATTTACTTATTACGACTTTTTACTTCAAGACTGTAGGTACTAATATTGAGCCCTGTAGAAGAATAACCTTTCTTCTGCAGGGCTCAATACTAGAACCTACAGTTAAAGGTCAAAGTAACAACCCCAAGCAGTTTCCGACGAAATGTAACGTAGGAATTATATTCCATTTCAGAAATCATGTTTAATAATAATCGTATAGTCGTTGTGCGATTGTTGTGTCACATTTGATCGTAATAATTACTGAACAGTGATTTGGACTATTGAATATATTTAATAAAAGCATTGATTGATTAAAAAACAAAATACTCGACAGTATTAAAATAGTGCATTCATATTGGTTGATTCCTATCAAATCCACGATTTTTCACGTTAATTGTTTCAATTTATTCCTGACGTTTCGGACTTTTTCCAGCATCCACGATAATGATCATGACTTATTGATGATTAATTCCTTTCTAGCTGTTTTTGTAAAGGATTTTAAGTCATTTGTAAAGTTTTTAAAAGTCGTATATGCAAATTTGTGTTGATTATAAGTACCACAAAATACATTTACCTATTGATGAGATTATGCTATTTTAGCTTTACATTATATTTAGTGCTAATTTATTCAGTTGATACAAATTTATACTTACTGATTTTCACCGAATAAGTGGTAAAGTTATTGCAAACAATTTTGCTACGTTTGCTAGTTTTCTCGAATCGGAGACTAGACAAACACCGCGGCTTTTTACGATACTTTTGTCTTTGGATAAGCCTTACAAATTAAAGTCCCAATATACATATGAAATTTAAGTTATTCTCCATAACATCTCTTATTGTCAATCGCGTCTTGGACCTCTTCGATGGCTTATGAAACGTGTCCCTTTAAAATATTTATTATTTGCTCGGTTTTAGTTAGCCACAAAGAAATAATTACTTCGTTTTCATCATACTTCTGTATCCCAGGAGTAATAACCAATAAACACCTATTCTACAATTTATGTTCATGCAAGTTTAGAAAATAATTATTTTGTTACTACACAAAGACAATAAAGTTTTATTAATTAAAAGGCCACAAAACAAATTTTAATGTCAATTTAATAGTTAAACATTATTTTGATTTGATTCTCGACGTTCCAATCACGGCACTGGCTGTTTTATTTCGTTAAAAAAAAATATAGAAATTAAAGTCCTTTCATTCAAAAATATGTAGTATCCAAGAGCTGAAGTTTTATTTATATTAATAGATATGGCGTCAGGTTGGTTTCTAGCATACAACATTTGCGGTAACACAAAACTATCTCAGAGTTTTGTTTTATTCCGTAAATTAGTTTCAATTGTATTATATAAATTGTATGACTATTTACTTAATGATTACTTTTATTACACGTTAAATTTAACTACACAAAAATCTATTATATTGACACTTATTATATTTCGAGTCTGTGAAACAACTAAGCCGAAAGAAAATGGCGGCAAATGTAAGCCTAGTGATTGGTTGGCTCATTTCAACGGTGACCAATCACAAGGCTTGACGTGTCGTTCACTTCAATGCCATTGGTTGTTTATGACGAAGATTCTATATCGTGTTCGGCTCGTTTATAAGTTATGATACAGCTGTGATCTATTAGCGTATTAATTTGTAAATAAAACTAGCCCGTCTACTTTTCGTAGTTCCTCTTATAGTAATACCTTTTGTTTGGATTTATCGTAATTGAGTGGTTATTTATTGTTTTTTAATATAGCGTCTAAAATCATTTATTAAAGTAAGGATTTAAAGGAAAGGATTGCACATATGTATTGTCAGGGGTTCGTACAGATATAGTGAGAAAAGATTTTCCTTTGTAATTTCTCGGAAGTGTTCAAATTTAACGTGCTCTCTCATAGAGCTTCAGTACGTCTCTATATTATGCAACGACATTTGACACTAAACAATAAAGTTTCATGTTAATGTATATGAAAATTGCATCGTCTGATGAAGATCCTACTTTTTCCGAAGGGAAATAATTTCTCGCTACAAATCTAACATTTTGTTAAAATAATACTTTATCAACATTTAAGCCTTGTTTTGGCTTTGTTTATGTATAAATTAGAACATTTTTTTTATTAGTTTCAGCAATCTGTGATTTCATTTTAAAATCATAGCTTGGCTGTAAAGATCAGTTACACATGTATTTTTTCTCTCGTCCTTTTTCACTATTATTTAAAAGTACTCAATGTTGATATCATTTGAGGTCAAGTCAAGTTTCTTATTACAGCCGTGTCATGTCAGTTTAATCTGCAATAACGAAAAAAATAATTTTTATTGTTAACTAATAAATTTGTAAAATAATAGCGTGCCAATTTTTTTCCGGCAAATATGTAGAAAGGTTTTAAATGTAATCTATTTATACGACTAAAGATATAAGATGCATACAGTTATTAATTTAAATGTAAACGTGTTAAAATATGATTTTCTTTTATTTAAACATTAAGATAAAAGGTCCTTTTATACTTTTTTGTTTCAAGGGTTTTAGACGTTTTTATCAAGTTAAAAAAACCTGGAGTTTGGTTTCGTTGTGTTATATTGTTAACTTGACAAGTATATCAGTTGAACCGCATCATTCTGTAAATCAAAATTGTTGAATACAATAAAGTATTTATAAAGTAAAAGACTGATTTATTTTACTTTTGGATCATTTTTTTTATTTAGCTTACGTTTTCTTCATAGAACAGGTCGAGCAAAAGTTCCAGGCGTCTGTGAGTGATTTGCCTTATCTATTAAAATAAAAATGCGAAAGATTATGTATAAATCATAAGGACTAGGGTAAGCTATCGATAAGACCATTACTTCCATTTCAGTTCTAATTAGTAAAACTGATTTGATATCTTGCTTAAAGCTATAGAAAGATATTTATATTACTTACTTTTAATATGCTTTGGAAGGCACATTTAAATCTCTAAGCATTTTATTTACGTTATTGAGATTTTACTTTTGTCATAATACAGGTGAAAAGATTGAGCACAGTGAACTCCCTCCGTAAGAAAACTAGTCACTAACTTGTGTTCCAATGCTAAAAGCTTATCAAGATTTAACTAATATAAGACTCTATCTAGTAGTAATATATCAGGAATATATAAAACAGGAAGTATTTTCAAAGGTTAACTCAATATATAACTTTTAATTAAGGTAAAGACTAGGTAAGTAAAGGTAGTGTAGGACGCCCTGCGGCAAGATGGAGTGACGACATTCGCAAAGTGACCGGTGTGGGCTGAATAAGAATATCCGAAGATCGGAAGCGGTGGCGTGCATTAGGGGAGGCCTATGTCCAGCAGTGGACTGACACAGACTGATGATGGTAAAACGTTAAATTTTTTTCTTTCACTTTTACTTAGCTATTTTCCCAAATTATCATGTTCTCGGCTTCTAATCCATCCAGATTGACCAGATCAGATTTTACGCAGGGCGACTGGCATCTGAGTAAAAGGGTAAACTGCATTGCAAGGACGAATTAATTAGTTGTCAGTAAGTTTGAAGACTGACATCGTACAACGACTGCTGAAGATGGTCTGAACACAACCGGAACTGACTTTTTAAAGGCCCATCTGACGCATGGATCATCTTACGTTTCAGATCCAGATTGGGTGATCCGCCTTTATTGTTCTAACCGACCAGAAAACGATGATAACACCAAGTTTTTTCCCCGGGGATTCCACGACCTCCGGTTTATAAAGCAACGGCTAATATCGCCAGGTCACGGAGACGATTTTCGGCGGTACATTATAAAGTTTATCCTTGGATATGTAACTTCTGCTATGGAGATTCACAACTCCAAAGGCGCTTTGCCAGCCTTTAAAAAAGAACTCCTTTCTTAAACGACCTTAACTAGTCAGTCCGGAAACTGCTGTCTTTACTAGTTAAATTTAACCAATATGTGTTTTCTCTCAAATACATCTAAGCTAAAATAAGTAGGTACATTTGTTGTCTTGTTCGGCTCATTACTACTGGTTGAGACCAAAAAATTCAAAGCTAACTTTGTTGCAGTCAAATTGAAGAGCTCAATAAAGACACACAAAATTTAAGATTGATTTAATGTAATATAGATTTTTAACAAGGAGTACAATTTCTACGCTAGTAGTTCAGTCAAAAGGGGCTGACTCATAGACAAAAATCGATGTAAACCAATGACAACTTTAGAGTTTATGACCATGGAATGAAATAAGTTTATATTTTAGAAAGAGCACTTTAGTAAAAGGTTCTCTCAATTTTAAAGTTCACACCACAGAATTATATTCTCTTGTCTATTAGAACTATTAGAACGTGATGGTACCACACAATAAATGTATAAATCGATCAGTTGTTAGAGGGCATTATTCCCGTGTATACTGCCAAATTCCCAACACCTAAGCGCTGTTATTTGTTCCTCAACGTATAAACGAGCGTCCAGTCACCCCTGACCCCGTGAACAAGCGGGCTGCTTTGGTTTATTTCTGTAATACAAGCGGTTCATCTTAGCCGAGGGGCCATGTTAAAGTGGTCGCCATCCAGCCCAGCGGCGTTATAAATAGCCAGCGAACAGTTTCTACGCTCGCGTTCCAAATTCGAAAAGTCCGCCGCGGCGGCCGGGACTGTTGCGAAAAGGCTAAAGTAGTGCCGGAGACGACTGGAAAGGCCACGTGTGTGAATAATAATTCTGTGTGTGAAAATGTGCGATCTGTGCAAACAACGCTAAATGCACGGATTTTGGATTTTCGGGTAAGTTGTGCTACTGAAGTTTGAAATTTAAAATATCAAGGTTATTACATAATGAGTGCAATGATGCGTATAAGTGATGCATAAATTTATAGAAGTTCACGTTCACTGGCTGATGCCAATTTTTTTTTTAAATCGAATTGTCTAGAAATTCTAAACATAAACTGATGTTCGAAGAATAAAATTAATACGAAGATTTAAAAATATATAAACGTACAATGTAATGAGCAGATGAAAATAGTTGCCATAAACCAATATTTGTTTGAAGATAAATTAATTATTAACATAACAAAAGACGCAACCAAAATACAGTTTTTTAAATAGAACTTTAAATGGGTTGATCTAATTAATGTGGTAGTGATCGCTCGGTGGTAGAAATCCGATAGTACCATACTATATATAAAGTATATATTCATTGATATAATTATTTAAAGTCACTTTTTCTAACATACATTCCATTACACGCTAAAGTTCCTTAAAAATTGTCTCAATATCTTCTTTCTGTGGAAAATATATCATATTTAAAGAGTTGCACATACCATGTTTAAATGAAAATGATTTCCAATGTTAATTTATGCAAGTTCAAATACCTATTTCATTATTTTATTGTAATTTTTATGATGATATGTTATGTTACCATAGCAAAGTGAAATCATCTGTAGGCATATTGATTAGAATTTTTTAACCTTAGGATTATTTCTGCGTATCATTTTATATATTCGCACAAATGTTTAATACGTAATTACAAGAATCCGCAAGAGCTGTGTAACATATAATTAGCAGTATATTTCCCCGGGCTAATATATTTGGCCAATCTCTTAGTAGTTAAGGCGTCCGACAACAATGCGGTTGGCGGGAAAAAGTTTATTTTTAATTTAGCTGACAGTCAATCGCATCAAGTTTGCTTCTGTTGGTATTTATCTAAAGTAATAAATTACGCTCAATATTTTGTTTGTTTAGTTTGGATTACTTATTATTATCATTTATGAAAAGTATAAAATGAAACAAAATTGCTTCATTTCCAAACTTGCTATTTACCCGTTCATCAGTGTTAAATGTAAAATTATTATAGGAACTACGATCTGAATATATATACGCTATTGAAACTTTCAGAATAACTGTAAAATGTTACATTTTAACTGTGTAATTATTTTACCTTTATATGATACTAGCGACTTAGTCCGCGTGGAAATCAGAGATGTCCCCTTGGTGTATTAAAATACACTGTATAGTATAATATAAATGAGGTGTTTTATTTGTTTGTGTATATTATTAGACACAAAGTTTCATTCAAGGTATTCGAATATTTATTCAACGTCGTTGAAACTCATGCTATGAGCATTACCTACGGCGACGATGAATTTACATATTATAAATTCTATGTGTAAATTCGTGTAAATCCCAATTTAAGTCCCTAGTTTACCCCCGTACAATTTGAAATCACAAAATTGATAAATAAAACACCACGTTTGCCTCGATTTGGGTATCTAGACACTACATTTCATCGTTTGATGTCCAACAGAGACGGTTTCTATATAATTTACATCCACTATTTCAACCATTTCAAACACTATTAAGGCAAAAATTAAAAGCCTATGTCCTTTCTTGAAGTATACTCTAAGTATGTACCAAATTACATCGCAATCGGTTCATAAGTTTAGACAGTAAAGACGGACAAACAGACAAAACTACTTTGGCATTTATAATATTAGTATGGATAATACAAATGAGGTGTTTCTATTGTACGTGCCTATTATTAGGCAGAAAGTTTTATGGCTTTCGCAATGAAAAAATTTCATATTGATTTTCATGCCCATTTTAACCCCATGTACAGTTTGAAACCGCAAAATTGATAAAAACACCACTTTTGGCTTGTTTTGAGTACCTAGACACTTCATTTAATCCAAATCGGTTCATTGGTTCAGATAGTAAAGACGTACAGACAGACAGAGTTACTTTACTATATATTATTATTATTATTACGACTTTAGATTATTTTTATTATCTCAACACCAAGAAAAAAATTTCATGTTGGAATTCTGTCATGTGTTGCTTTTGTTTTCAGGATGTTTTTTATTAAAAAACTAGCAATTTGTGTTGGTTTCTACATATTATTTTAAAGTAACACGGAGTATAATTTAACATATTAGCATAATAATATTCTGCGTTTTCGCTACATTTGTCCTATTTATTTTATTTGTACTGCTCAATACGTGCGTAAGTATTTTTTAGTAGAGTATTTACTACAAATCGATTAAGATATTATTCGTGCCGCTATGATTATATGTATAGATTATATTATATTATAGAGATTCTTATGGAAACTGTTCCTATCTTCGTACTGTAAAATACCTTTATCACTGCTATTTTCGTAAATTATAATTAATCAAGGTCCATTCAAGTTTAATTACTTCGGTAGGATATGGAATCACTTATATAAGTAAGTTTACTTCAATTACTTATAATTAATTGAGACGATGTATAACTACTGAATTTAATTAAAATAATGATTTTAAATGTTAAATGGAAAGATAGAAATGTATATATTGCTGAACGGCCCAATTTGGCATTTGTTGCGTTTTTATAGATGGGACTTTGTTCTGACATTGACAGATTGACATAAAGGTGGCGATCAATGGTTTAATAAAATAGATAGTATTTCATTTTATACATTCTTAATCAACGGTTTGCGCTTTCATAAATTAACTAAATTGTTAGGTAAACACCAAATAATTCTTATAATTAAATTTTAATTTTCTCTATTACATTGGAAACGTTAATGAATAAGCATTTAATGTGAATAACTTTAACTTATGATTTTAATACTATATAGTTCACCGAGCGGGCCGTTGTTGCATTATTTAGTCACAAAGTTTTGAATGTTTCTTAAGGATATGGTCTAACGTATGAATTCATAATTCTATCATAATAATTATCAGTTAACAATGTATTTCTTATTGCAAAAGAGAAGAATGCTGACTGTTAATATGTTTCTGGGCCAATTAAAATCAAACTATATAAGGAAATATAAAACTTCATGTCACAACCTGGTATCGCGAAAACCTGTGACGTTTATCTTAGTGGAACATCATAATGATGGTTGACAGTTAGCGACGAAAACCAATCGGAATCAAATAAGTAATAAACTCTCATATAATAAAAATTATATTAATTTAGAACCCGAAAGAAAAAAAATATACATTATTTGTGATATAATTTTATGTTCAATGTTGTATTCAATTATTTTCATTTACAGTGTATTTTATTGTCTCTTTTAATTACATTTATTTTTAATTGTTTAATCAATCATGTTAATTTTAGGAGTAAAGACTGAAATATTTCACCCCATTTATGCAATCCACTTGAAATCAATAAATATTTCCTTAAGCTTCCAGTTACTAATGAAAAATCCATTAGTTTATCAATATTAACTCGTTTTGAATTTGGTAGGCATATTGGCAATACTTTTACACTAAATACAACAGATGAAACATCGATTTACAAAATCATTCAATCTTTTAAAACAAACGCACAAGATGTTGACGGGATTACTTTAAACATGGTTTTGCTGACTTTACCTCAAACTCTGTCAGTAATAACAAGCTTGATAAACGAATCTATTAGATCGTGTAAAGTTCCGGAGCAATGGAAAGTGGCATGTGTTAAACCAATACCAAAGAAACTTAACCCGAGTGGCTATGAAGACCTTCGGCCAATGAGTATTCTACCATTTCTGTCTAAAGTCTTAGAAAAAGTTATCTGTTCACAGGTGACAATATACTTAGAAAGAAATAAAATCTTACCAACGAAACAATCTGGCTTCAGAAGATCCCGTAGTACTACTACCGCTCTCTTGGATGTTGTAGATGATATTTTAACAGCACAAGATAATGGACAATGCACTATATTGATTTTGCTCGATTTTTCACGTGCCTTTGATGATATATATTAAACTTGCTTACTACGGATTTGATAGTTCCGCAATAACGTGGTTTACAGATTACCTAACAAATCGTTCGTAATATGTCAATAAAGATAATAATCAATATTCTGATATAGTCTCACCAATCATGCCAGTTCTACGAGGTGTACCACAGGGTTCTATATTGGGGCCAATACTATTTATATTATACATTACTGACATCGTCGGCACCATCAGATATTGTAAATATCATTTGTACGCCGACGATCTCCAGCTATATATATCGTTTAAACCTCTTGAAACACCGGCGGCAATTCGTAATGTACAAGCAGATTTAATTAGCATATCTAAATGGTGCGATAAGAATGACCTGACAATCAACCCACGAAAATCAAAGTGTTGGGAACTCCGAAAAAAACTGAAAAAATCAAAAGGCTCTAAATCTCCAAATCTACATCAACAATTGCCCCATTGAGCGTGTCTCAGATGCTCGTAACCTGGGCATAATAATAGATGAGAGATTGCGATTTGAGAAACACATCACAATAGTAACTGCTTCTACCGGCTCAAAAACTTGTATCGCATTCCCAGTATCTTACGACGGAAATGCGCATCAAATTATGTGATAGTCTTATTCTTTCAAAACTTTCTTATGCGGATTCAGTCTTTGGAGAATGCTTATATACAAGAACTAAAAGCAAATACAAATAATACAGAACGCTTGCGCTCGTTTTTGTTTCTCAACACCATGAAGAGCATATCAGTCCTTACCTAAACCGTAAAGACTTGATGAATATGGCAAGTCGAAGGACCTTGCATCTTGCCTCTTCACTATTTGGAGTAATAACAAATAGAGAACCGTCGTTCCTGTATGTAAAACTTAGTTTTTCTCAACGTATGGTTAGAGCAGCTACGCGACTTATGTACCCAAAATACAATACTGCAGCATACGAAATGCTTAGTAGTTTACGTTTCGCCGCTACTAAGTGATGGAACGACATTCCCCCACCGATAAGGAACTCTAAGTCTATGGATTCCTTTAAATATCAATTAAAAAAAATTGCTTTCCCACAAAAATCTAGCACTTGATTGACAATTAATCTCTCGGTTCGTCGAACGATTTATACACTAGATTTGTTGACATATGTATACACACATATAGAATTGTTTATTTACTTATTTTTTCTCTGATGCATATTGTGGAAAAAGAGCGATGTTTTCATTAACTAGAGGTTCACTTTATATTTTCACTATAACTTTTTTATTTTAATTATGCTGTATATTTCTTTGTTTTACTATTGTTATACCTGTTAATTTTAAGTTTAATAATAATTTTTTGTATAAATTGTTGTCATGTAACACTCTCAATTGGTTCCATTGAAAATCAGCATTCATAGAGTTTTTAATTCTGTGAAATTACGCTGAGTAGAAACGTTTTTGGTGCATCAAACGTTTTGTTATCTTGATATGTATTTTATAAATTTGTGGTTATGTACTAAATAAAATATTTTTCTTTCTTTCTTTCAATCACTTTACCTACTTCATCGGAGATAATATTATCAATTTTTGCTTTTGATCTTTTAATTATTTTACTTAAGAATGTTATGTCATATTTGACTTAACATTAAACGAGTTACTTTTACTAGGCCCAAATAAGATGTAGAATAAATATTATACAATATAGATCGATAACACAACGCCATCTAGTCCGAAACTAAGCAAAGCTTGTTATATGGCAATTAGATGACTGACAAATATATACGGTTGTTTGTCTTCTGTTAGTAAATACACATGATGACCATGTATACACCCAAACACGAGAAAAAGTCTTTTTCTCGTGTTTGGGTGTATGCATGCTCATCGCACAATATTTTTCCTAAGATGAGAATCGAACCCACATCCTCTGGCGCAAGATTCAGGATGAGTAAACACACGTATAAGCAGAAACGAAAACGGAAACGGATGCGGAAACGGAAGTGTAAATAATATGAAAAAAAAAACCAAGTTTACAAATATAATTCTTTATTTAGTATCAAATACACTAAATCTAGATCTCTTTTCTTTTTTGTACTCCTTAAAATGTGACTGTATCTGCAATAGGAGATTGTCACTCTCGTTAGTTGTAGTCGAGACTTCTTGGTCTTCGTTTGTACTTAACATGTGATGAATTCAACATTGAAGAAATATGAGAGAATTCGGAGCCTTTTAGATGTACCCCACACCTCACAAGATACACTATCATAGTAAGCGGAGTTAGTTAACTCTCTAGATTGTCTGGTTCTGTTGATCGACATTGAGTTACACACATGACACAAACGTGTTGACACAAACAGCAAAAGAAAATATAACGCCCTTACATTCACGAAAAAGTACGTAAACAAACAAATGTGACAGGTGCCTGCGCGGTTCGCTGGCTGACCCTGTGCCCGCGCGCTCAACCGACCTGTGACTCGCACGAGCTTCTTTTTTTATCCTTGAAGTTATGCTTCCAGACTCATGTCTTAGTAAGCTTCATCTAACACAGAGTTCGCGAGAAGCTCCGTCCCCTACGAACTAGGTGGCCCACATTTTTGCTAAAAATGGAGGCCACACGTACAGAAGGTACGTCAGTTAGGTATTAGTTTATGTCTCTAAGGATCGTCGACGATCGGTTTACGGACCGGGACGCCGACGGTCTGGCGACTGATTAATCGATTGCTGGGGCGGTGAGAACCGCCCTGGAACCTGGGTGTATCTAGTATACGCGGTGTGTGTGTGTCGCTGAGCTCGTAAGCGAGGGCGAACTACAGGTGAGTGTGTGCTATCCCTACTCGTTTGGTGTGTAGGGTCTGATGTAGGGACCCCGGCGGGTCCGGTGTCAGTCTCGGCGACCCTTTCCTCGTCCGGGTCGAGAAGAACGTTTCGTGGTCGACGCTTTGGCTAGACGCGTTTGGATCGGCCGTATACGTTGCTGCTTTTACCAGCAGAGGGTTGCTGTGGCTGACTACTTTATCTATGTGTTTGCGAGTTAACTTTTAAAGTGCTCGCGAAGTGTCGGACAATTTGCAGTCGCTGTGTAAGTCTACATTTCGTTGGTACCACTGCGCCCCAGTGGCGCGGCGGATGAATTTGTTTTGAACTACTTGAGTTGCTTTAGGAGTGTGGAGGATGCGTGAGCGAAAGTTTGGCATGCATAAGCCATGATTGGTCGTATGCATACCTTGTACAATAAAAGTTTATATTTTAGCGACATTTTACTGTTAGAATTCGTTAGGGTGATAGAGTCTGGTCGAAACGAACAAAGCCTTTCTCCTAACGTCCTGAATATGACTTTTGAACGACATGTTGCAGTCGCACGAGCTTTGCGCCGCGCATGCGTAACTCTCAGCTATCGGTTGTAAACATCCGTTTAAATATCCGTTATAAAAGTTGCGGAAACAGAAGTAGAAACGGATGTTGAAAAGCGCGCGGAACTTCCGCACTTGCGGAAACAGAAACAGATCCGTTGCATCACTAATCATAATACAACATATCAAATTCAATATATAGATTAACGATAATGAGATTATAAATTGAATGTAGTATAAAATATTTCCCCTTATATCTTCTAATACGAAAGCTACTTCACTGTTTTGGCCTCGCACCAAAAACTTGCACGTTGCTCGTAAATTTAACCGATAGGTCACGGAATTGCACACCGACATATGCTTGTTCGATATTGTTTTTATAGAAACAAAAATATTGTATGTAATATTGTAATTTTTAAGCACACTGAATAAAAATTTCATTGCTTCATTGTTATGACTCCTAAACCATGTGTATTATTGCAAAAGATTAGTAGCAAGCAACTAAAAGAAAATAAAAAAATACAACAATATTTTCAGTTGTTTACGCGAATGCTATACATGATACATTATACGGTTTTACGAATTTTATTATGTTTATTTAGTTCATAACTGTTTAAAGTTATTGAAAATTATGTCTGACATTTCAAGCCCTTTCCAGGGTCTATGGTCGTTTGGTCACGTGAGCCGCAAAAATTGCATCACTACATAGTATAGACAGAGTCGCTTTCTCTGTCCCTATGTTGTTATGTATGCTAAACTGCAACGGATTTTGATGCAGGTTTTGAACGGTTTTTTAATAGATAGAGTAGTTCAAGAGGACGGTTTATTTGTATAATTTATACACAATATTGCAGTAATATTCCATACATTTACAGATGTCATTATTGCACCCGTGCGGAGCGGGGGCGGGTTGCTCGTTTATAATAAATAGGTGTCATAGTTACTTTTATCTGCAACGTTCATATGAATAGCGTTGTTGATATTAGATTGTAAATCAACGAATGTCACATTGTAGGTAGTTAATAATTAGACCGATACTTGTACGACGGCATTTCGTTGCGACTAACTTGATTTTTTCATTCTGAGATTAATATCTACAGCCTATTCTGCTCTGGAATTGATTTTTAACTTAAAAATAACAGGACTTTCAAAATTTAACATTAACATTGACTTTTAATATCTCAGACAGCTTTTACTTCCATTACTTTGGCTAGAGAACAAAGAATCAGATTGCTCTAATTTTTCTTA
Organism: Lamproptera curius; assembly: GCA_029286875.1. Lineage (NCBI taxonomy): Eukaryota > Metazoa > Arthropoda > Insecta > Lepidoptera > Papilionidae > Lamproptera > Lamproptera curius. Next base: position 5,968,244 of record JAGSMT010000018.1, on the reverse strand, counting down.
CATCGCCTTTCGATTTCCTATAAACTTTTGTGGTCGACAAAAGTAAAGTAAAAAATCTTACAACATGGACAAAGTAAGGGTTTTCTTCGCGGTCATTAATTAACGTAGAGTAGGTATAGTCAGAGGCTCTTTCCATTGAATTTCTATTTCAATTCGAAAGCATAACATGTTTGCAACATCTGTATGTGATGTCTTTACCATTACTAATACTTGTTAAACTTACAGAATATATTTAAGGTTTTGTTTAAAATTAGATGTCGATATTTTCAATCAGAACACATTGTTGTTTAGCATTCGATTATGTATATATAAAAGATTTATATAAGTAATTAATGTAACGAAATCACATATTTTTATACCATAATTCAAATATTTGTAAGCTTATCAGTATTTAATTAAATTATTGTTAACACGTTGTGATAGTATATATAAAAATGTACTCTCTTACCTTTTATGATCTTACCCGTGGCAATTTTACGTTTTGCCTAATATTAGGGCAAATTTTACGGCCTATATAATGGAATTTACTAGACATTACTGCCTTTGTGATAAAATGTAAGAAAATAATATCCCTTTTATTAGTAGTAAGATAATAAAATAACTTTAAACGCAATTATTAGCTAGTCAATAGAACTTTATATTGGTAACATCAATTTGAAGCAATATTGACGTAAAGCCTAAGTCACTGTAACATTATTGATTTTTCACGTCTTATTTTTATAAAGCCTTTATAAATCTTAATTATACCAAAGTAATCGTGTTATTTTTATATAATTATACAATTGTATCCTAGCTATTTAAAAAAAAATATCTGAAAATGACATCTGAACTCAAAAGCTCAAAGAGTAAACTGCACTAATTCGATGAATTAGTTATTTGCAACTTTGGAGGTTCTGACGTCCAATAACGACTGCTAGATATGGTCTTGATAAACCAGGATAGAATTTTATTTGATTACGCATTTAAAACTACAAATTCATCGTATAAATAACCTATTTACTTTTTACGCTGTGCTTTAATATATATTTATGTTTCTATTTTATGATTTCTTCTTGTAACGTGCATAGTTAGGGTAATAACATTCATAAAGTAAATTTCATTTAAAAATTTACAAATATCTTGGAGAGTTGTCCCGAGTTGGCAACACCGAGAACTTTTCCCGAAAGCTTAATAGGTTTGCAGTTTTCAGTAGCCTGCGGCAACCGGCCGCACAACACGCCCCTTTGGTGCCGCGACTCGAATTTTCTAGAAAACAACAAAGTGAAATAAGTTACAATATCGCCATTGTATTTGTGTGAGTGTGTTTGCGTGTGTTGTGTTCTTCGCAAAGTTTTGTTTGTGCTGCGAAATGTGAATTGTTTAGTTTTTATGCGGATTTCCTGAGGTTTGTAACTTTTGATGCGTTTTCTTTTATAAGTTGCATTTTTACTCTTCTTTATGGGGATATCTTTTCGTTGGTTTGATTTAAATTTCAAGTGTTTATTCGAATATATGTACACGTGATGACTTATTTCTTCTGAAAATTATTTGAATATTGAATAAGTATCATAATTTTTAATACAGATATTTGGGTATGAAAAGAACATTAAACAGTTAATCAACTTTAGCATATTGCAGTGGTTTGAAAAAAAAATTTTCGTTTACTAATAATAAACTTTTATAAATCATCGTTTATAGGTCAGAATAGCTTTTGAAATCAACAATTAAATTCTTTGTAAGCAAATAGAAAAATATTTCATTGTAAAAGGGAACGCCAAATACTAGCAAAATGATTTTAAAAATCTTTCGTTCTCATCCCGCTACAAGCGCATTGCAAAATAATTGCACTGCGCTCTATACGGTATCTGATAAATTGCGGACTTTAATATAGAAACTAAATTAAACTGGGTTAAACGCTTGATTTTGCTCCCGGGCGATATATAAGCACGCGAGGGACGATTATTAACAATAGAATTCTGGGTTTTTACCACGGGTCATTGTAAAAAGCTGGGCTTGACAAAGGCAGCATACTTTGCTTTGGATTTCCCTGTATATTGTAGATCTTTTTTAAGTTTAGAAGGTATAGTCCATAACTGAGCTAAATAAAGGAAAATTATATGTGTGCATTAGCGAACGCATCTTGGTTGGTGATCGCCGTCGATTTCGATTGTCATATCAATCGGTATTTACCACGGGTCATTGTAAAAAGCTGGACTAAACACACTGCTTACTTTACTTCGGATTTTTCGTGTATATTGTAGAACCTTTTAAGTGCGGAAACTATGGTCTATAACCAACCTAATTATAAGTTGGATTGTGCATTAGCATAATCGGATGCGTTCTGAATGGTCGATCACCATTATTTTCAATTGCCTCGCGATGTTCAACCAATAAGAAGGCGCGACTGTTTGGCGCCAACTGAATCCGACATTAGGCTTTGAATACATCAAATTCATCTCTTATTTGACTAGGGTATATATATGGGAAAAATAAATAGTAAATCGCAATTAACAGTATTTCGTTTTTTATATTATATATAACTAATATATAGTCGTTACAGTTACAAATCAATTTATGTCAAGCGTTAGTATTTATGGCACATCTGATTTAACGTTGCCATGTACAAAAGGCGAGTGCATAAAAAGTATATGTATCCCACATATACGTTGAAAAATCTTAGGTCGTAGTCTAAGATTACGCTTCAAAAACCAAATTTTATAAAAGCATTTTATATTTTTATCATTTGTTGGTCTAGAAGGGTACAATCGTACCATATGGTGCCTAAAATACGCTATTTACGAATGACTATTACGTGTAGTCATATAAAGTTTTAGCTCTCTATTTCCACAACATTTATATTACTATCTTTGCATGTTTATAAAACAGATAGTTGTGTTTATTTATTTTCTTCAATACGGTAATCTAGATTACTAGTACTTTGACATTGAACATTGTTGCATAACAAAAGCCTAATATCGAAATGACGCCAAACCGTATTGGTTAAACATCGTGTCGTGTTTAACGTTTGGTGAGAAAAACCAATCATTGAGCTATTAGAGTTTGATGTTAGACTTCATTCATGTTAGTCTCGTTAAAGTTTAGTTTCTTTTAATTCGTCCCATTGATTGCCTTGTATAGTTAGACTATTATTTTTTGTATGTAATTTCCTAGAGTACACCTTGATGAAGTATTAAAATAAATAATTGTAAGGGGATAAGCGCTATATATTATTTTGTATATAGTAATGCATATAACATTTTAGGTTTCTCTTCGTACAGTTAGTTATGACTAAATCATTATTTTTCTTGATAACTCTTCCAGCCCACCTGTATAATAGAATATGGATTTGGCAAAAGTATAACCGATAATCACGTGCTGCAACATTATTTTCTGTAAAGAAATAGATTAGAAGCTGAATTGGGCAAATAACCATTGATAACTTGTAAAAGAAGGTTACATTAGAGAAGATTAGTCTTTTTTTGTACAAATCGTCGGTAGTATTTTATCGCAAGTTAAATGCAGAAATATATGCTCATTGACCTGCTTTTTGCTAAACAAGCAAATAAGCTATGATTGGTATGGTCGTTTACATTCTGGCGAATGTATTTAACTAGTTTGCGAACTCTCGGTTAAATCTTGTTGGTTTATCTAAAGTTGTTTGGTTTAAAAATCTAATGTAATTTTTTTTTGACTCCCTATATTATTCGATAAATAGCAATGTTTAATTATTATGTTGACGGACCATTTTAAAAACATTAACAAAAAAATTATAAATTTATGTCAATACAAAAACTTTGCGTTTTTCAGAATATCCCAATTTAATGATTAACATTCGTATGAATATTCCAAAAAAAATTGATAAAACTTGTGTGTAACCAAAGCCCGAGTAAATTTCTTAAAAATATTAGGTTGTAATGAGATGGAAAAAGGGTATTGAAATATTACCTGAAAGACGCTAACAATCATATCAGAAAAAAATAGATGAACCTAAAATTCCCTTGATTTTTCATTTTTTTAGCTGAATTCAGGTCATCAATAAATCAATAAAGAATAATTTTCATAGGAAAAGCTGTGCTTTTGACTTGACTAGCATTGATCTTTTTCAACCGTAGAAACAAAAAATAAACATCCAATTAATGATGAAAAAATGGAAGTCGTTAAAGTAAAACATGTAGAAATTCTAATAATTTTCTTTTCATATTAATAGAAAAAAAGCAGGATAATTCAAGCCATTAATATTTATTCTATTTTTCTATCTCAATGGCTGCCATTAACCTATATATAACCTATATTAGTTGCCAGTTTGGGAAACAACCTAGTGCGGTGGAAGCAGGAAATTTAGCTTACCCCAAATGCGACCTGTGGCTGAATTTGCGTCAGCACAGATGTGCAAAATCGATGCCACAACTTTCAGTGTTCGGTGCCCCGGTTATGTCACGAGCATATTTATTCGAGGTGACGTCATTATTGAAAATATGACTCCGTAACCTCATTAAAAATTGCCATAATTCACTAACTTCTATACATAAATACAGTAAAAGCATTTAGAAGAAGTGTATCTGTAAGTACTGAATACCATATTGGCAAAGAAGGAATTCGCGAACGGGTTTTTCAGATGAACATGTTGTTAACTATTGCGTTAAAAGTAAGTTTTAATATTATATAAAACATGTAAGGTATTAAAAATATAATAAAAAGTGCATTGATATATTATTGTGGGTAACAAAAATTTATTTGATATATTTATAAAATTACTTTACATAAGTGCAAGGATTTCGTAACAAAAATCTGCCGTAACGCCGTAGTGTCAAAACACAATCGAGTTCTTGTGTGAAGGGCACGGTAGCCAGCGTATTTACTGTTTACGAGTCGTAACATCCTTCGTTTCACGGTGGCCAGCGCCTTGGGCGCAGTATATGGGCGTTGACGGAAATAAAGAAAAAAAACATAACAATGAATTACAAACCTGCTCTGACTGGACCGTTAATTAAAAATTCAAACAAGTTGCACTCTTTGCGATTTAAAAGACATACACGCCTTGTTACAAAGGTGTAATAACAGGATTAAAATGACGTCCTTTACTAAACCACCCTACCTTTCTGAATTACAACATATCGCGTGTAAACAACGAAAAAATTTCAGTGTCAGTGCGCAGTGTACAATTAATACAAATAACAAGTCCGCATTCGCAACGCGGAAAACGCACGCTTCATGAATATTAACGACCCCACCGAGCTGGGAAATATAATTGCACAGTGGATTGTAGACGCAAGTTTTAGAGAATTTTTTGCCTTATTTCCCAGTATTTTACAAAACAACTATGCTGGCAATATACCTAAGCCAAATAGGAGATAAAGTTTACGTAAAATAGTTACTAACGGCACTAGAAGTGAACATGTTTCATATGGGTAGACCGCCAAACTCAATCCTACGCTAACCCGTAACAGTGCCTGATGTTTTGGCGCCAATTGAGGTTAAGATTAGACTTTGTTATGTAAATTTTCTCTTTTATTTGGTTGGGGTGTAGATATGGTAAGCTTTGGTGATGGTATAGAAATGAGCAAGCATATTTTATATGATCCTGTTTTGGGTCAATATCGAGATATTCTGATGCTGATAATAACTTTGTTTCAATAATGAAATATGTGTTTATACACAGGTTTCTTTGAGAACAAATCAGCGTGCTTTAAATGATGGCTTATGATTCCTAAAGTTATGGTAATAATAATCAATATAGTATTTCCATGTCACAAGTATATTATGGAACATTATGGGGTAAACATTCAATATATGCATGGTTAAGCCTAGCTATAATGATAAATTGTAGCTATAGATTTACTAAAAGTTGACACGGTAACTAATATCAAATTAGTATTCTAAATGTGGTCAACAAAATCAGTATAATTATGGGTAACAGATTTGTAGGCGCTAAACATGTACAATATATCCATGTATGTAGTTTCAAACCCACATAGCTTTTGTAATGATAAATTTTGTACGCTTGAGGTCAAGCGGCCGCTGTAAACTATATATTGCCTCGGGTTTTCTAAATACATATTGCGAATTCATTCTATGTTTAGAAGACCCCGGATGCTTTCTGCAAAACCTTCCGGTCTTTACGCTATGCTAGGCTATGTTCGTTAGCTAACATTTTGTAATTTCCTTTTCACACTATGGATACATATAAAATTAAGCAAGGGATAAGGGTTTGTTATAAAATTTAAGCCATTTTCGGCTAGGCTAATCACACATTTGTAAAGCTTAAAAATTAAATTCATATATGAATACTTGATTGATAACACATCCTGGTAATGAACTGTCCGCTTCAGGCTACTTTCAAACTGTAAAAATATGCTGTCGTGTGTAAAAAAAATTGTGAAAAGGAAAAAAGTAAATAAATCCCGCAGAGTTTCTTATACCGGTTCTTCTCAGGTTAGAAGCTTCCATTTCCGAACCGGAAGTAGTTTATTTATAATCAAGAAGGAAGTGTATTGAATAAAGTATTTGACTTGGAATTGACCTATGATTATTTTATTCTAGCCTTGGCATTTTGATATCTATAATATATTTTGGCTATCTTAACTAATCATTTATTTTGCATTTTAGCTTTTAAATTGATTTCGACGCTGAGACTTGAATTTAGCTGTAAACAATTAGATCTATAACCTCGAAAGTTAAGTTCGTGCGAGTCAACCTCGTTGTTTTCAATTTCAAAAAGTTTCACTATCTAATATGTTTTAATCGTTAACTTGAAAGTCAAGTCAAGGATAGCAAACATTACAGGTTTTGCAATAAAATTTTCACAGCGTTGAATTTACTGTTTGAAATTTGTACTATAAAAGTTTCACTGTTATATTGGTTATGTAAGTATATATGTAACTAATGTTGTAGTCGTTGGATAACTTATGACAGTTTAGACAGTTCATATCGCTACAGTTTGAACACTGTCAAGACTATCAAGATCTAGTTAGATTTTGGTCAAGACAAATAATATTTGTGGGCTTCCGACCACCGTCTTTGAATACTATTAAATCATTGCTTGCTAATCTGCGGTTTTAAACAATTAAGTCCATAACGATAATTGTCGAAGTAGATTTTTAAGTTACTTTTATTTTAAGTGTCATTTGGTACAAAAATGGGAAAATTACTTGAAGGTTTTTTTATGTTGACGGAAATCCTATTAAGTTAAATCTACTCAACGATATATTAATAATTTTTAGTCTTAAACTGCACCTTGTATTTATTGATTAAATATGATTTATATAGATAGCTAGTTGCTTAAGTAGTAAAGATTGAGTAAGCATGTTGACTCATGTTGACTCAATGTTCAAATGGCAAGTGGAAATGTGATTACCGAACCATTTTGTGCACGATCTTTTAACCTTCAACTGATTTCGCCGCTTTACATCCACTTCATAATCTTTTTTATCTCGCTTTCGGCTTACTCTATCGGGTAAACATTTTTTAATTCTATATAGAAAACAAAAACAAAAGAGTAAATAAAATCAGTTTGAGAAACATTACGTAAAAAAAATTACATTTTACAACATTTATTGAAGAGGATAATAAATCAACCTTCAATAAATTTACCAACATTGTAAACATTTGAACAGAAACATGATGAATTTAACTCAAATATGTTGACTAAAATTTCGTGGTGAAAGGATTTAACCAAATATTTTTAAGCACATGGCATCAAATGCAAAGTTGTCTTGCTAAAACTGCGTTAAACGAAAAGAAATATACTCTGCTAGGGTGCACAAATTATACTCCCATTTAATCAACTTCGTAGGTTTTTATTATTTAACTAATAAACATTAACGTTCAATTGAAGAAGAGGTTTTCTTGTGTTAGTAATATATTTAAAAGTAGTCTCAAGCCTGATACCGTGCCTTGTTTTCTAGATATATATACATAAGTCAAAACTGGATAACTAAATAAAACAGACCTTAAAAAATGTTGTATTCAATATTTGCGATTCATAAATTTGTACTGTTTTTTTTAGCACAGATGTTATATATTATATGCTTCCAGACCAATCTGATACAGAGTTCGTGGGAAGCTATCGTCTCCACGAACTAGGTGGCGGACACTTTTTGCTAAAGTGAAGGCCACACGTACAGAAGGTACGTGATTAGGTATTCTTTAGTGTCTCCTGAGGATCGTCGAATATCGGTTTGCCGACCGGGATCTTTTAATTTAGTTGCTGGGGGCGATGTGAGCCGCCCTGGTACGCGGGTGTAGTTTGTACCGGGTGTGTAAATCTGTATTGTGTGTCTCATTGACTAGCAATAGGTTGATAAAAAGCCTGTAATTAGAGATGAGTTATTACCTGTAAACTAAATATAAATTTATTAGAAGTCCACTCACGGCATTTTTTTGGTGAAAAAATTATTTTATAAATCTCAATGTCAATGTAGTTTTCTAATGATGAAAATATTTTTTAAATCGGAAAATTAGGTTCTATGGTAAATTCATTACAATCATACACACAAAAAATACAAATTTTTCCTTTACATAACTTTATATTAGTATAGATTTAAGTTATCGAGGCTGCTCGTTATAATTACTGGGTACATTTTACGTCAACATTCTAAGGTCAGTATCAATGACGATATGTTCATAAAAAACACGCTTTTTCTTCAATAATACGTATATTAAGAACGTATTAACTTCTACGCCAAATAAGATTTATCAATGTGAGTAAAAAGACACAAAATAGCGTCATGGCAACGCTTTCTTATTGGGCGACCGATAACTAGAAGAAATCAAAGCGTGTTTGTGCATGTTTTACCAATAAGGATACTTTACCTTTGAAGTAATGCTATGAAACTGAAATCGTAGTTATGCTATGAAATATACTTATTGAACATTCCATATTAAATCTTGCTTAACTAACCATTGTTTTTTTAACTCACAAACCGATGTTCATGTCTGATCGAAGTCTTACGTGATAGACGGTATTTTGCAAAAAGTTTGCCTTCTAGTTCTCCTACACAAACTTGTCGTAAAAGTTTTTGTGCAAAGCTTTATTAGAACTTACACATATTTTACTGCACCTATACATATTACCGTTTTTAGATATTCAATGTTAAAGAAACTTCATCATCATAAAATTTTCGTTGTGTCAATCAAAAGTTATAGCACAGAATAAAAATTTAACGTTTTATTTCTTTTACTGACGTAATTTCAATTCTTTTTTTCGTTAATCCTGTTATTAATATTGTAAATTTATTTTTTTGAGGATGCATCTTAGTTATTATTTAGGGCAAAAACTATCTTGAAAAGGCTTAAAATGTCTATAAAATTAAAAAAAAAATGTAATATAAATAAATAATTAATAATTAAAATAATTAAATAATTCTAAAATAAATAGTGAATCTGGGTAAAACAGCGAGTTCATTCTTCCTCTCTGCAGGTAAAATTATATATGTAAAAAAAAGACAAACAGGCCTTGTGATTAATTTAAAAAACGGTATTTTGAGGGTTCTCCATCGTACGTCTAGCGTTATTGATGAGCTGTCACTGAGATGTCGTGTACTGAACGACAATCCACAAATATCATAGCCGTACGTTCGACGCCACTTTGTTTCTGTTAAATTGTTTACAGTGTTACCATGTTCTATTTTTGCTTTCTGGTATATAATATAAGTATTATTTTTTGGTGAAACATTAAAACACACAGGACTTTTACCGCCCTGTGACATGGGATGTTACGTCTCGTTTATCCTGTAATTGAGCAGGGTACGGTGCCCTTCGAACCAGTAGGAAGACAGTAGTGTTTACACACAACTGATTTGCGGCAGACATGGACACTGTCATGGTACTACCCCAAAGGTCCTCTCTCGTAAAATGGAGACAGAGAACAGTTTTGAAATGTACAAAAATTTCTCTAGTTCGGTTCGGTCTTAGTCCTGTTAGATTCTATATCGTATAAGTTTTTATTATATATCGATTGACAAGAAACAGGTTTAGAATTAACCTAAAAACATGGTATTAACCAAAAAATTGGTTAATTAAGTTCTCATCCAAATTCTGTCATAAAACTTTTATCAATCGATAATGTAAATACTTTAGCTTTGGGTATGGTTATTTTCATAAAAACTGATCTTGTTATGTTTATAAAAATAAGAAAAATGTACCTATATGTTATAAGAAGTTACACATTTCTTTCTCAATATAAAACTGACATTAAATGACGTAAGCCTGCAACAGATCACAAACCTGGACTCACCAGCACATTAATTAGTTTCACAACATATTAATTAGATTATTGTTATTTCTCGTAGAACTCTAACCGGACAATCAATTATAAAGACTTATATCCCAGTGGTAACTCTATGTACCTTGTGATATATCCACCAAACCTTACCTTGCATATAAACAAAGATTCATTATCCTCGTCTTCTCTGTTAGAATCTATTCATCAACATATAGTATTATATGTTAATGTCTGCATTTAAACTATACTAATGAAAAGGACTGTAATAACGGTTTACTGTTGACTCCAATAATTGCGTTTCGCCAGCAATTATAACCCTTGTTGTGCCTAGATTGGCAAATGTCTTTTCAGTTAGAAGGAGTTTGGGGCTATCATTAAGTTAAAGGTCGTTTGCTTTGACGCTTAAATCTCAAACTAAACTAATATGTTAATTTTTGTTGTGTTTATTCGAATACTACGAGAATGAATAATAGGCTTAACGGATTTCATCGCGTTTAATTTTCTTTATAATTTTTCCGTGAACATGGATTCTGTGAATATCTGAAACTTTGGGACAGTCTTTTTAATAAATAATGTAATAAGTAAAAGTAAACAAATTATCAGGCACTGAAGTTCCGAGTTGGTTAGGGCAATTTGGGCTGATCACCCAATGGTCTGAAAAGTAAGATGATCCATGCGTCGGATGGGCATGTAAAAAGTAGGTCCACCCACCAACTCGCATTGGGTCAGCGTGGTGGGATACGGTCAAATAACCTCCTAAAGGATAGGGGTGTATTAGGGGAGGCCTATGTCCAGCTGTGGACTATCACAGGCTGATGAAGATGATGATGATGAATAATTTAGAAAAGATGATTAACATCACGTGGGGATGTCACATGGCCGCGTTTCACCAATAAGAATGTGTATCCTTGCGCCTAATTTTGCTCAACTGTAGATGACTATTAAATGTTTAAATTATGGTAATTACATAATATATTTTCCAATAGAAACAAGCACTACGCGAAACAGTTTATCGTAGACGGAAACGTGCTTATATTATGTGTGATGCATCAATTTTGGAATGTATTACACTGTAATTTCTCCTGCTTCTTTAATAACGATTAGCTTATGACTTCAGTTTGTAGAAAATTACCTATAATTACGTCACTCAAGGGGAAAACCAGTACTAATGCTTGTGTTTTATCCTCTAGTGTTTTCTGTTGTATTTAATTAATGTTCATGACGGGGATAAAAGTTGAAAGCGGCTAGAATAAGTGTATGACCCTTAAAGTAGACCATATTCAAAACTAAATGGTAATAGCGTAAAAGACTTTTTAAATAGCAGTCCTCGTACAGGCTTAAAAGGTTATAACTTTTCGCAGATCATCACTCTTAGTAAGACTAATAACGAACTTTATTTGTTTCACAACAATAACGTGCCGTAGCAGTTAATTTTACGTAACTTCCCAAGCCTTCTTGTTGTACTTTTTATTATTTCTGCTTGAAAAATTAAAAAAAAAAAACGTAATTTTTCAAAATGAAGATAGTAAAAACATGTTCGTTTAAATATATAGTAAAGTGTCGCAAGAAAATCAGTATTGACGTTGTTACCTATAACGGAAAAGTAAATAATTAAAATAGAATTTAATAAATTAAATAATTCTTTCTTTATCCTGTTAAAGAATATACCACTTTTCAGATCTGTTTTAAAACTATGAGGCAAATCAAATCATCGGAAAAAGCTGCATAATGGACTATAAATATATAAACAAGCATATAAGTCTATAAAAACATTTCCGCATAGAGTTAACATAGCGTGTAATTTGTAGAACTATTATCTTTTTTTACCTCTAATAACAGTTTGACACATACAATTAGGCTTACAAAATGCCTTTAGATGTCTTAACGTGAAAGGAGACGAGCCTTGTTTTAGATTACGTTGTCTTCATATGGGTCAAAAGTTCTCACAACAACTAGTGTCGCTCGCAATACTGAGTTCGTTAATAGTACTGTGCCAACCACTGGGCTTTGTGAAACGCCACACTATATTTCCTTGCGAATTGAAGCGTATATTGTGTAAATATTAATATTGTTTATTAGAAAGTTTGTTTAACTCTTGACATATTAACTCGAAAAGTTCTTCATGGATTTCAATGAAACTTGACAATAATTTAGCCTAATATATCAGAATAACTTACAAGCTGTAGTGTATAAGGATACAGTAAAGTTAATTTAAAAAGCCACCTTATTAACCGGTTTATAATACAATTAAAAACCAATTAATATTGGTATTTAAGGTGACTAGACTAGAAAACCCGGTCAAATGCCTGCAAAAATTGCGGCATGAGAGAAACGCTTCCAAGCTAGCTATCTAAATTATAAGTTGCGTAGCGCTGTGCTTTCAATTGTTACCATGTCCCGTTACACTAGTTCTAGAACACGACAATGTTTGCTTTTAACCCTTTTGCGGCAATAATAGACGCTGTGGCAACACTTATCGTATCGGTTCCGTGTAAACGAGAAACTCAGTACTATATGGCAATAAAAGTTTTATATGAGCAAATAAAAGACTTAACAACCATTAAACTGAACCTCTTTCCAATAAATCTAATGGGACAATTATAAGATTTGGATTAACGGTTTGTAATGAGCAGTAGAATAGTTTAGAACTGAAAGAGGAACTCGTATTACGGTTAATGTGCCTTGACGTAGCTCTTGAAATCGACAAAAATTAACTTCGGTACAGGAAAATTCGTAGGTAAAAGCTTTAGCTTCGTATAAATGGACTGTATTAGTGACAGTCCGAGAATTTTTTTAATAAATTACTTTTTGATAATTGTATAGAAGTTCCGCCCTGGGTAATTTATGGCTTACTAGTTTCTCGCCGCCGTTTAACCTACTTGATGACTGTGATTTTGATAATAATCATTACATAATACATATTTAAAAGCTAAAGGTTTTTACAGTTCGTACCAGTGTAGTTGGCCGATGGCAAATTTTTCTCAACATACTCGACACTTTTTATTCATCATCATCAGCCTGTGTTAGTCCACTGCTAGACATACGCCTCCCCTAATGCACGCCTTCCATTAGAGGGTTTTTTGGACCGTATCCTACTTGGACTGGAAAACCAGTCAAATACCTATAAGAATTGCGGCATGAGAGATCTGAGGTTCTGAGTTTGGATGAGAAAGCGTGCATTGGGGGAGGCCTGTGTCCAGCAGTGGACTAACACAGGCCGATGATGATTACATATCTGCTAAATATGTGAAGAATAACAATACCAATGAAAATAATAGCAATGAAGCAATTCGATGGTTAATATTTTAGATTGTGCGTCAAATGATGAGTTAAGAAGGGACGTTTACTTTACTCAATGATAGCAGTATTTTCAAAGAAGCCGTGGTTAATACATTATCAGTAATTTTGTTAAACTTGGCAAATTACAAACCACAAAACAGACTCCCCGTGGGATGTGAACGATGTTATTATCGTAGTGCATATACAGATTAAAATTTTAAACTTATAGAACGGTAAAATGCGTGCTCTTATAATCAAAACATTAAAGAGAAGAAACCTTTAATGAAGAACCTGTATTTTGCAAAGAATTTTATAAAGTTGCTTAATAAAATATATACGAGTAGATGCCGTTTGTAAAATTATTAACGTTCAGAATTAAATTCTATTAACCAATCATCATATTCCTCCTTGAAATATACGGTCAAATACACTTTTTCAGTATCTACATAAAATTGGTTCAATTTTACTATAGATAACAATTTTATTTATGCATGAGTTACCCAGAGATCGGATGATTAGTTATTCACTGCCGACCGAGGCTTTTAATAGGTTTTCAGTCCGTTATAAAGGAAACGCAAATTCATTTCGCCGGCTGAATGGAGTGTTATATATCCAACCTAAACTTGTAGTATGATATTAAAAATCGCTTTATTTTTTGTTGAAATTTGAATGAGTATAGTTAAATATGATATTTTGATTATATTCAAACTGTAAAAGGATATATTTTTGGAAAAATATACATTTGTTTACGTATTTCAGTCGAGTGAGGCGGTGATTTAGAGTTTAATTTATTCCCAATTATTTATTGAATAAAAGAATACGAAACTTTTTTACGGATTTTATCGCGTTTCTTTTTCATTTAAATTCGCGACTTTTCGAACACTTTTCAGCGGCCGTGGTCATGGGGTAGTCTGAAATGTTATTCGTCTTGTTGCCAGTGCTGAAGCGGGATTACCAGATCTTAATTGTAATTAAATAATTACTACCGATTACTACATCTACATCATCAGCCTGTTTTAGTCCACTGCTGGACATAGGCCTCCCCTAATACACCCTATCCATTAGGGGTTTGGACCGTATCCACCACGCTGGTCCAATGCGGGTTGGTGGGTGGAACCGACTTTTACATGTCCCATCCGACGCATGGATCATCTTACTTTTCAGACAAATGGTGATGCGGCCAAATTGCCCTAACCAACTAGGAAACAACAATGAAAAATCGTTTGGTTCCCGCAGGATTCTGAACCCGACCTCGGTTTTCGATCACAGCCCTTCTACAGGCTATGGAGGCGTCACCGATTACTGTACTATCGAATAATTAGATTACTACCGACCTATGCGAAATGAACTTATTTTATCATTACGCAATATTTATTTTATCATTATAGATACTGTAATGGTGGATTTGTTATGAAATAATTTATTCCTGTTTAAATATACCTTTAATTTTTATAGCAACTAACTTGCAATTTAATATAGAATATTGCAAGTTTTAACTGTGAAAAATTTACTAAAACTTTATCATATAAAAATTTATAAAACCTATATAAACCGTACTTAACTTCCATAAGACAAGCTTGCTTAGAATAATGACAATGGGCAGGGTAATCAATAAAATAAATATTATATCGATGTGGTAATAAAACTGCCCTTAATGTAGATGTTGTCGTATGCCGAAACGGTACATTTGTAATCTATAAAAGAGGATAAAATTCTATTAGCGAAAAATTATAAAATTTTAATATTTGTATTGTAGGTATGATAACTTCAATTCATTAAGGTTATGTAACAATAATGTCCTACTAGTCGATTCCGACTACGGCCCCCAATCTATATAAGAGATCAGCGATCTGTGAAGCATATGCGTTAACACAACTGCACTCCCCTCCTCTTCCTTCACTCTCATAGTTCAATGGGACGGATGACCGCCACGACCGGAGACAGATCACGCGCAGGATCGACTTTTTACATGCCTGTCCGACGCACGGATCATCTCTCTTTACAGGCAATCGGTTGATGGGTCCGCATTGCCCTAACCATCTAGGAGGCACCAATGAAAGTTTATTGAATCCCCGCAGGATTCGAACCCACGATCATGGTTTCTAAAGCACACGCCCTTACCACTAGGCTACGGAGGCTCTAGGCTATACACAGTTTCCTTGACTTTTGAAAGTAAGCCTACATCTAATAAATCCTATTTATAATTCTAGGTAAATGTCTTTTTCTAAGATATACCCCGAATTATTATCAAATCCTCTTTGATGTGACTGTGTCAATCTGAACTGTTCTACGTAATAGTTTTATCTATAATTTATTACGTAAAAGCGTTTTATTAGTTTAATGAACATGCGCCTGTGTGTTGCAAATCAGATCATAGTTTTAGGTCTTATTAGACACGGCTATAGATAAATACTTACTTACACGAGTCATATAATATAATTTTTAAGGTTTCGAGTGTAAAGTAATGCTTTAGAAACTTCATGAGTAGCAATGTAACATGTGCTTTGAATAAAATAAAATATCAATATCATCATCGTCATCAGCCCGTGTCAGTCCACTGCTGGACATAGGCTTCATCACTTCAGGATCTTCGGCTATTCTTATACGGCCCACACCGGCAACTTTGCGAATATCGTCACTCCATCTTGCCGCAGGATATAATATAAAATCATCAGATATTCCAACAAATAAAAAAATACTTGCTAAATAGTTATTTAGATGAATAAATGTTTACGAATCTATTATTTCGGTGTCATCATACGTAGGCGAGCTGCCTGTCTGCCAGTTCAAAATAGGCGTGTCTCAAACGACCGCGAGGGTTGACCTGAATGTCGGTAATGAAATGAAATTCATTACGACCTTTTTACGAGAATGTCTTTGGCAGTAAAATAAATGGACTTATCCGTTTACTGACGATATTTTTAAGACGATCATTGACGCTTCATTTTGTGTAACCATAAACTTTTTATTTACTACGGAAGTACAACAAAGTATAAATAATAAAAAAACGGAAATATGCTTGGTATTTTAGATTTGATCTTGTAATATGCATATTTTTAGACTATTTGACATATCTTAATAAATGTTATGTTAGGACGGTTTAAAAAATTCAATATACACAGTTTAAAAGTGTACATAAGTGTGTTATTGTCTATCTATACTTATCGAAAACTACCTCTAATGTAATAATATATTAAAAGATAAATCGATAAAGATATTGACATTAATTGATAGCAAATTAACAGTGAAATTAAACACCCATTTTGAGGGCTTGGATTTAAAATTAGTCACATATTTATAGGAATAAATATAGGTTTAACGACTTATTTAGGTGAAACGATTTATTGAATATTAGTTATCGTTTGTCTATTATAACCTTTTAAACAAATTTCAAAATTAAAAGTTAAATTTATTAATAAAGGCAGTCTTAAGACAATCGCGTTTCAAATAATTTCCCCACTTTTCTGTCAAATTTATTACGTCATTAAATAAACATTATTCAACTATATCTTCGTCATCATCAGCGTGTGTTAGTCCACTGCTGGACATAGGCCTCCCCTAATGCACGCCATCTCTATTTGGGGGTTTTTGTATTCCAGCACGCTGATCCATTGCTGGTGGGTAGATGGACCGACTGTTTGCATGCCCGACGCATGGATCATTTCTTATTTTTTAGACAATTGGGTGATCGGCCCAAATGGTCCTAACCAACCAGATAACCACGATAATACAAAGTTCTTTTCCCGCGTGATTCGAACCCATGACCTCCGGTTTATAAAGCACGAGCCAATACCGCTAGACCACGGAGCCGTTAACCTTACTTTTAATTATTTGTAGCTGTTATCAACTAATCTTATACTGCATATGATGTTATATATGTAGATTACAGATTTTATCGCGTTTATTTATTTTAAAACATTTTCTGGACGTTTCAGATCACAGACACAGTATCAATGTTTATAAAATAGATTCAACTCAGTCTATTTCATAAACGTTCATACTGTAGGCCTTTGCAACATGATAAAAATAGTTCTGTTGTTGTCTTAAATCAATTTATTTTATTTGAAAACAAAATCCACAGCCTTCGTATAGTTACAAGTTGCACTTATGACCTAAATTTAAAGCCAACAACGGATTTTGATTTTATAACTTGAATGATATTGACCCGACATATTAGAGTGAACAACTATTGAATCAACAATCCAATTGCAACTTTCACAAACAGTATAAAATAATAACAACATTAAAGCATCTTATAATTAAAATAGTAAATGTAAACACTACTTAGGTACACTACAATAATAACAGTAAGTGTTAAGACTAAATTTAAAATAAAAGTATGAAAAAAAATGTGTGTGTTGTGTGTATATGTTTCTAATGCTAATAGTATTAATAGTATTAAAATTCAACATATCAGTATGGTCAAAATAGTTGTTATCGGTTATAGTGCTACAGTTTTTCTCAAAGAAGTCATTGAAAGAAAAACAAATATCTACTTGATGGATTGGTTAATACAGGACTACCGTATGTCATTTGTTTAGAATAATTAGTCAAACTCTTTCGTTTCGATTTTAAATAACTCCAAAATTTTTTAGGGTTAGATGCAATATTTTCTTGGCTTTTAATAATGTATGATTTACAATAATCATGATATTAACTAATAACTTAACAATAATCCATTATAGTATAGCAGTTGATATATGTTACAGTATTAAATTGTAACAACGGTCATATCTGCAATTACGTACTGCGTTTTGCTAGCGATTAAGATCCATGTTATTGCGCAATATGCAAATGAGCTGTACGCGGAGTGATGTAGTGTATAGTGATGTAGTAGCTAATTGAAATATACCTTAACTAAATGAAACCTAAAGTCTCGTCGAATAAAGCCAAGAAATAAGAATAATAGTGCTTTATGAAAAAAGAAACCTTCATTGGCTTTCTTTATATTAACTATAGTAATAATTTAAAAAAAAAGTAACAGTCAATACCGACTTCTCACATGCCCATCCGATGCATGCGTCTTACTTTTCGGACAATTGGGTTATCGGCCATATTTTCCTAACCTACAAGAAAACAGCAATGAAAATTTGTTGCGTCCTCGCAAGATTTAAACCACACCTCCGGTTTCTAAAGTACACGACCTTCCACTAGTTTCGCGACATAAAATATTATAAGAATTATTATACTCAGAGCTCTGGCCCGCAGTGCGAGACGGGAAGTAACCGTAAAGTTATCCCACTCGTCCGTACCTCAGAGTACCTCCCGATAGGTGCACCAATACTGATTACACATGAGTTCAGCCGTTTGTAGAAAGTATTATTGGTGCAATATCACACAAGAGTTTTAATTGTTTAAAATTATGATTTTTTGCATATAATTTCGACCTGACACAAAATAATGTATATATTATACTAATTGTTAACCGCGACTTCGTTTGCGTGGAATAAAAGAAATGTCCCCGAAGTGTATTGAAATATAATGTATATTTATACTATAAAGGTGTTTTTATTGTATGTGCCTATCATAAAACAAAATTTTATTGTTTTATGGTCAACAGAACGATTTCCTTTAACCTTAAATCCCCTATTTTAAAATGGTTAAGACATAGAAGACGGACACACAAAAAGACTGACTATAATTGAAATGTTTTATTCTATATCTATTGCCTACTATAAGACACAAAGTTTTGTGGCTTTTGCTTCGCCTATGTAAAGTTTCCTTATTGATTTTCATCCCCATTTCAACCCCTAGTTTGTCTATGTACAGTTTAAAAATGCCAGATTGCAATAAATTCGATCACTTATGGCTCTGTTCGATATAAAATGTTATCTTTTACGTTAAACAGAGTTGACTTTCATATAAACTTTAATCTCCTATTTCAACCCTTTCGACCTTTTTTTCGCAATAATTAATAGCCTATGTCGTTTTTTCGTATCTATTCTAGGTATGTGCTAAATGTCATCGAAAACGAGACAGAGTTATTTTCCATTTATAATATTAGTATGTTTTATGTACCTATAGAAAAAGAGAATATTTATGTATATTTTCTGATACACATACATGCTTGCAAGGTGTACTCTGGAAGGTCGTTTAAGGTATTGTTTAGCATCTAAAGGTCTAACGGCGAGTGTGGACCTCGGACTGTGAAGGATGAATTTCTAAATAGATGGCATTCATTCGCCTCATGAAATTGCCGAAAGCAAGTAAATATAAGTCGGACTTCTCCTCCTTTAATCGTTGAAATAGTAACTTTTAACGTATTTTCTCAGACCTGTGCAGTGTTTGGAGAAACCACTTACGTGGTCTAATTGAGTTCGAATCCTGCAGGGAAACAAATACAAATTCAAACTACTTGAAGGTTAAATACGAGTAGCTTTGCGTTTAAACTTTTAATAAGAAGTACTAATTAGAAGTTGATCCCGTAATAAAAATTAGGATAAAATATCACTGGCTAGGAGAATGTAAGAATAAGAGTATTAATCCGGATACCTATTAGCGAACTGTAACCGTAACTTGCGTGATACAATAACTAAGTTCCAGTTTGTCGTTACAGTTAGGTCACGAGGTAGACTGAACGTTTTCGCTTAGCTTACTTATTTTGCGAGCTATAACTGTAACCGAACGCTTTCGTTTGGTTACAGTTAAAGCTCGCAAAATTTTCTTCAGTTCAGAGGTTTAGTGTGTACACAGACTTTTGACGTCCACGAGCGTACACAAGACCCATGATTCGCGGAAAAAACCGACAATCGTCGGGTCGCTACAAATCCTTCGTATAGCAGTCGTTGCAGGTTTGCGAACCACGTACACACCGTGTTTATGGTTAAAATAACAGTAACAGTTGCATATGACGTTACGGTTACTGCAAAGAGTACTTGTTATCGTCGGCTCGCTGCAAACTACCTGCGTACTGCTCGCAGGAGGTTTGAGAACCATGTACACACTATGTTTTTTGGTTACAACAAGCAGCGGTTGCAGATACGGTAGCTTATGAGCTTTAGAGAAGTTACCTTCGTTTTATGTTTTATAAATACAAGGCTATCATTGCTCTTCAAAAGAAGTCCCTTTCCAGGAATTAAAGAGTTAAATATAATGCACATTTTTGAAAATTCAAATGAAAATACTTTTATCAAAACTGTTTTGACGTGAACTTCGTTTTTTTGTTTGTTACAATATTTATTTACTTTATAAGGGATTTGTCAGGAACAGCTATTTCGTCATCTTTTATTTTTCCTCTTATAAAATTTATTGCATAGTGCAAAAGTTTAACGTTAAACTATGGAATATGACAAAACTTTTGGCACGGGTTAAATTATCTGGGAAATATGAATAAGTTTTCGCAGTATGACACCCACAAAACATGACAGGATGCGGTTGCTGCAAGTGATTGGAAGCAGAATAGTTATTTGATGGAAGTATTTGTTGTTTATTATAATATTTATTTACTTCATAATGGAGATGATGAAACTGTTTTTCTATAGAATCTCTTGTATTCTGTTGTACACGAGCTTAATAGGACACAAATTTTATGGATATATTGAACCTATAGCCATAAAATGGCGTGGTGTATTCAGCGTTCCTATAAATATCTCCGAGATAGAAATATCAGAGGGGCAATGTGCAACAATGCCATAATGAACCTGATGTAGAATGATGACAGTGTTACATTAACAAGGGCTACATGTAACTCTGTTAACATAAATATTAGGATTCTTTGGGCATTACTAATGGACAAAATAGTAAATAATATATTTCCAAATATTATTGGTTAAACAATAATGATTTTTTGGTATGATAGCCATTACTAGGTAAACAGGCTTGAGGCGACGATCGGACTTATGCCGTGTTAAACCACTCTTCTTAAGACCTGGGCGTATTATAACGATTTGATTATTTAGTAAAAGTCTTGCTCAGTTAATTGCTATATTTAATGAACTATGTAATAATGGAGATACTGTCTATCAACCCGTATCTTGTTAGGTTGATTCGGAAAAATATTCTGTCAAATAACGCCAAATTTTTAAAAAAGTACATATATTTTTATTAATATATGTATGTATGTATGTATGTATTACTTATGAAATAAAACGATTCGTATCGGATCATAGATCATGAAAATATTTTTATGCTATTATATATATGAATGCATTCATATTTAAATACTAAAAAGAAATCGATTTAAAATGTAGAGCATTCGTTACGTAAAATTAGCGAGAACTTAAATCACAGGACTTTTCTTTGTTAAATGGCTTCTTATCTATCTGTGTCATCTGCCTTTAATTTTTGTAGCGGAAATAGACTGAAATAAATCTGCCTGTTGATTGCAGGTATTTTCGGGCACAGTACAAATTGGGCTGAAGGAATTCTTTGTCTCACAATATTAAAGGCTGAAGGGTAATGAATTTAAAATAATTAACAAAGTAAATCCTTACAGATTATATTAAGAATTTTTTATAATTTACATACAAATATAGGGACTGCAGCTATATAAAAGCTAACAAAACATGTTTTTATAAATTTTATATAAGAGAACTTTAATAAATATTTTCCTCTTAAGTTGTATCTTAATGTTTTTAATATTTTGTTTCGAAATTTAAACAGAAAATAATTATTTGAAATTGTCCGTAGTCTGTCGGCTCTAAGCATTAATACTCTTTTTGACTATATTTTATTATATTATTTTAAAGGCATATTTCTAAAGGCACATTTTATACACATACAATATTGATATAAAAAAAAAATCAATGACATTTTAACTGAATGAAAGTAAGTTAGAAAGTTGATAAAATATATAATCTACGCAATTTCTGTGCTTTAGTTACAATTGGTCGATATAATATACTTTTTTTAAAGTTTTAGATGAATTTATTCTACACATGTTTTAATAAAAAAATGTTATGAACACAGGCCCTATAGTGTTAGCGAGTCAGTATTATATACAGCATATGAATCGACCGATCTGCAGAAAGTAATTTTAACGGTTAAAAATTTAAGGAATATAGGATAGAAACCGTGAGTGAAAATGCTAATCAAAACTCGCGAACCCTAGGTCAAACGATATAACATTCTTCTAAAGTAAATTTTGCATATAAAGATATACATACATAAATACATATAATAGGTATGTAGGCTATACTTATGCATATTATAGGTAATATACAAATGTAGAGCCTTCATAATGGTCTGTTGTGACTTTACAGTAGTCGCAGTTACAAGCCATATATCATCCCCCGCACCTTTCAAACCTTACTCCAAGGGACAACTATTCTTTCCGTTTTTTAAAATCTCTGCATGAGAATTTTATCTAAGAAGATGGTACAAAACGTTTCTAACAGTTTGTAGAATCACAAACCAAAAAGACCATTGCAATAATTTTTTTCAAATGTTTCTTTATTTAGAACACAATACGTATTTAATTTTTCAAGGGATAAGGTATAATAATTAGGATTTATTTTTGTCTTAAGGTAATTTTGTATTACCATTATATTAAAATTGGTAATGATTGAAGATAACCTGATGTGTTGAAGGTAATTATTATTTTTAGCTGTAAATTTTTCATACCCTTATATCAAATACTTAAGGAAAGTAGGTCCCCTTTTTCAGAGGAGCCGTCTGTGGCGGTACCACCGCGGTGGCTATTTCCGCCGCAAAGCAGTATTTTGAGAATACTAACGTATTCTGCTTTTAAGCACCCTAGCCAGCGTATTTACTGGGTGATTAAGACATTATATCCGGTGATTTACGGTCGGCAACGCGTTTATGATACTGGTATTTTCGATGTCTGTCGGTGATCACTTTCCTTTAGTTGGCCCGAATGCATGACATCCTTTGTAGGCGATAAAAATAAGTGAGATAAGTGTTGAAGATTTATAATTATTTACAACTGTGCATATAAATAAATAAGTGTTAATTGCTGAACATATTGATGAAAGTTTCGCGGGGTTGCATCAACAACAAGTTTACGCAATAACGTTATTATATATACAATGTCTTAAAATATTTTAATTAATGAGACCGATATAATTTTGTTAAAGCTCGGGTATAATTATTGATAAATAAAGTTTATTCTAGAGTTAAAGACCAGGATTCATAAATAAATCAGATAGTTAATTACTTGCCCTGATATTACATGGAAATTTCAAAAGTGACGTCATTCATTCCGATAAGATTTTTACTATTAATAACCTAAACAAGTTTTTAGAGATTTTTTCAAAACAACATCATCATTTTTGTTAAGCAAACATATAATTAATGTAATGTTTGCGCTAACGGTATAACACGTTGTAATGTTACGCCGAAACATTTTATTTTACACGTCCATAAACATAATTTACAGAACTCGCCTGAGCGTACGAGATTGTACGAAAGGTTTTGAACCCTTTTTTTAATGTGGAACCCTTTCGTTGAAATAAAAGTATTTTACCTAAATTTTATTTTCCCTTTGGCCCAAAGATATATAAATGTATAGCCCTCTTCTTGAATAAATTCAAATTTAATCTTTGTATATACGGTTTAAGTGATCGATAACATAAAAAATGTTTTTTTTACAAAATTGGTGATATAAAAATTGGAGTGCCTGTTTGTAACATGAAATTAACAATGGTGTTGTTATATGCATGATATATAAACGATGCTTAAAACAAAACAACATCTATAGTATTTTTGTCTCTGCCTGCTTGTTCTGGCTATTTCTGGAATGGCTGATCGGTTTTTAAGGGGGCCGTTCACAGAAAGATAGTTGATGTGTCACTTTCTGCTGCTGTATATATATATATATATATAGGATTTATCGCAAAGGGTATTAAACACCAGAAAAAGATGACTGAGTAATGTTACACTTGCCTAGAACACATATATCGAGTGTCGTCTTGGCACTATTGACTAATATCTGATAAAGATTAGCTGTAATCGGTAAAAATTGTTCAATAGGATATTAGTTATGCATAAGACTTTGGCGTTAATAAAAATCTGCGAATTTCGTAATTCCTCTTTCTCGAAGCCGTTAAATATTTTGAAGTTAATGGACACGAGAAATTTATTGCTTTGCTACTTGAAGTCACTTAAATACAGTTCCTTCCAGTTTCATTTACTGTGTTGCCGGAGTAATTAGAAAGCTGTCCGTTTGTGCTCCTTGCGATGTATAACATGAATAATTTTTCCTTTTCCTTTACTTACTAATATTTCTTTTTTATATTTCACCGATAAAGTGTAAATGATTGTAACTGTCTCGCCGTGCATGATATACATATATCAATATGAACTTTACACTTTTTAACTCTTTGTAACTATCAAATCCACCATGATCACGGGCAGACTGGAATCATGGATGCTGAAAGAATCCGAAACGTCGGGAATAAATATATTTAAGTGACGCGAAAAATCCGTAAATTAGTGGATTTGATATGTATAATAATCGCGTAAATAAAAGAAATAATTCTTTGTAACTAAATTTGCAATTTCTTTTTTTTTGCAGTCTGAAGCACTGCTTAGTCTTATATAGTACAATAATAGTATTTTACTTTATTTAATTATAAATGTTTAAAACAACGCATCATTTTGCTTAATAGTTTGCATTAAAAGTAGTAGAAGTTCGAAATTAATCGCATTTTTTTTACTTCGTACTACGATTTATTTGTCTCTTTAGTATATAAGAAGTCATTTATAAACAATGCCTATAAAAATGCTTATGTTATCGATCCATTAAATGCAAATAACCAATTTCGATATTTTGTAACTAACAGTAAGCAAACACTTGTTTATATATAGTCCATAATTCCACACTTTACTATTATAAATGGACAGACAGACGGACTAAGTTATTTTAACTTAGTCTGTCTGACTGTCCGTCTTCTCCGCCTATATCATTGAACCAATTTCAATGAAATTTGCTACATTATCAATGGGGATGAAAAGTCAATGTTTAATAATTGTTGCTAATGATAGACACAAACAAATATAACAATGCATTTATATTACTATTTACTGTATGTTTAAATACACTTCGTGAACATTCCTCTTTTTCCGCGCGGACAAAGTCGCCGGTAACAGCTAGTTCTGTTATAAATATATTCTGTTCTTTCGTTTATCGAAATGTCTAGCGTACATCGACTGCTGACATTTATTATACGTGCTGTAGACAAGCAGGCGCTTGTTATTTTATAAAATTCTCTCAATCTATGTAATAAACTCGAATGTGCACAGATAAAAGATAATCGTCGATGTTTACGTACGTCAGAAGACTTTTGTTTTTTTTTGTATCGCTCTTTTGTTTTCTTTGTTAATAATAAGATTAAGCAGAAGAGTAAGTAATATCAAATTTCGTAAAATAACGAAGTCGACTAATTCTGAAGACGATATTGATTTCTGTTATTCGATAGTTTTGCTTAAAGTTTTCTTGAACTTGTAAGACTTAACACCCGATTTAAGCACCTATCAAAGTATTACAACAATTGAAACCATCGCTGAGCTAAGTAAGATTCGTCACTCGTTATTAAAAAATAGCATTCAAAACTGATGCAAAAGAACCAAAACAAGATAATCTTGTTTTTGGTTTATCGTTAATTATGATTATCATCGATAATAATTTGGCTATAATATTTAAGTTAAATAAGAAAACAATAAAAATTAAGTTACGCGTTTGATTCGTCCTCATCTTTTGTTTTTAGCTCGCCTCAGAAACATAATATATAGCTCTCACGACAAAAATACCTCTCGCAAAAGTGCCAGGCATTTCGCAGCAACATTTCACAGAAAATTCTGCACGAAGCGCGCATATATTGCCGACGGGCCGTTGTCAAAATTCCCGCGTGAATTCAGTGTTTCAGAATATTTACGGTATAAACGGCAATATGCAGGTTTTACGGCTTTGTTAACATGACGGTTTTTGTTAACGATGGAATTGCACTATAAAATAAAGTACTAGGTAAGCGTATGTATCCTATATTTAGGCTAGATGAGATATCAAATCATTATCAGCAATTAGTCCACTGCTGGACATAAGAGCTTCCATGCTGCCATTGGGAGTTTCTGGACCGTATTCCACCCCTGGATCAATGCGGTTGTGGGTGGACCAACTCCTAATGCCCATCCACGCAGGATCATCTTCTTTCAGCGAATTGTGCTGATCAGCCGAATGCCCTGCCACTAAAAACCGAATGATAATTTGTTGAAACGTAAACCAATAGTTTAAATCAATTACGCTGTTTCGTTCTTCCGATTGCCTATAAATAAAACACTGGTTTTAGCGTTAAATTTAGGTTCTTTTTAAATGCTATCACACAGCAGCTGAAAGGTCTTGCGCATGTACAGTTATCGCCAACGTCCTGCCTACCTGTCAAGACATGGGTCAGATCTCGTTTCCATGACCATACGCGTGGCTACGGTGCCCTTCAAACGGAACAGCAGTGCTTTCACGACCTCATTGCTCAACGGCAAAATAGTGCAACCAGTGGAACTCCCCATGATCTTCGGACCATACACCGTTATTAATTTCTAAATATATTCAACAAAATTTCATAAGCAGTATGCGTTCAGAAGATATTTTCAAATAGAATCACAGCATGACGACAGAAATGCGTAAAATAAAAAGCAATATATCAATTTTAGATTTATAATATTCTGACTCTATTTTCTCTTTAGTTAATTTAAATGATATTCGTCAAAATCTGAGACTTAGCCAAAGAACGTGTGTCGTTTAGTTAAAGTAAAAAGTCCAGTAGAAAATCACAGTTGCACATAAAATGTATTATATCAAATAACAAAGAAGCTAGTTATACATAAGCGTATGCAGAAAGGTCGACATTTCCGGACTTCGAGGTATTAAATAAAGTTGGTCCTGCACGTGTATTGTTCACATATGGCGTGAGCCCCAACGACCGTCGTCAAGGAAGTACGAATAGGAATTTTGGATGTGGTTGTTTGTTTTGTTTATATATCTAGAACTTTCTTTCACCTAACCTTTTTCCCAAGTCATTATGGGGTCGGCTATTTTTCCAGCCAGATTTACCTGATTAAGGTTTATATCTTCAATTATATATTTCTATTTCCAAAATAAGTTCGGTTATTTTACCTTTGACACCAGTTTGTTAATTTTTTTTGAAGTTTTTAATCCTAGTTTGATCAAGCAAAAATTAAACATTTTTATATGTGAATCCACCAAATTGTTTTAAAACTATTCTGTGATTTTCACATTACCATTAATTCTAACTAGATCGATGAGATGTATTATATTGTCATATAATAATAATAATACTTTTATAATCTTAATTGAAACGCCATTCTTTTGTCAATATTAAGCATAAATTAATGCAAATAGATCTATTGTAAAAACAGTGCAATAAAGAAATAGACTGCGCATTTAGACTTTTAGTATGTCAATGTAACGAAACGTTACAAACTATATTTCCAATACATATATAGTTATCCACTCCAATATTTCGTAGGTTTATGAAACAAAGCGTGCTAACGTGCAGGGTGTGTTTGCCATTCCTTTATGAAGTTCAGTTTACCATGGTTTTATTTGAGAAGTTTTTTCAACATGGTGTATTAATAAAATAAAAATATTTTAGTCTTAATCATAAAATACGTTTACAAGAAACTTTGATTCTTTTCTCAACATGCATTTATGTTATCGGATGTCTTTTTATATTTATGGTGAATACGCAAATTGAATCCAACATTATGTATGGACATATACTATATACTAATGGTACTGACTGAATGGTATTGAACTGGATCTTTAAATAAAACACAGCGCGGCAATTCTATAGCTTTTGATTTAAATAAGAAAATATATATATGCTCATAAATGTTTATTAATTATTTGAAAGATGTATAAAAGTTTTTTCCTCAGGTTTTGAAAATCAAGAAGCAAATGTGAACTTCCATATCGACCAAAGATATATTAATTGAATAGATTGACGTGCATTAGCGGAGGCCTGTGTCTAGCTGTGGACTGACACAGGCTGATAATGATGATGAGAATTGGACCCTAGTAGATTTCACAAAACTATGAAAGCGCGTTAGTTTTAGCAAATTGCAAAGTCATCAAAGAGTATTTTTACTTCTCAATGTGACTATAAAAGTTACGTATGGCGCTCTCGTCTCTTATCTTCTTTAAACAGAAATCAAATTTAATTTCCAACCGTATCTAGACCTTATGCTCACACGCTTTGATCAATCAAATTGATACATCGATCAGCTTAAATTTTCACTTCAGTTTGAGACTGTTTGAAATAATACTTTAGCAATTGTCAATATTTTAATTTTATGAATTTATTCTATGAGTTGTGTATAACAGTTGATAATGAAAAAAAAATACATTTTGCAACAAAAAATTTTAACAAACCATTTATTTTGTTTCTGCGTTTAACTGAAATTAGCTGCGCCAAGATATAAAACTACCAGAGTCAATTCACTAAACTACTTAGTTATTAAGATTTTCTAAGCTAAAGGCGACACCTGACGGACAGATATTAAACAGAATTAGGACAATTCAACATGATATTCAATTTTTATTTATTTTTTCATTAATTTAATACAACTACAACATTTAAGTATAATTATGAAACATCAAAATAATTTTAAATAAAGGGAGATCGATTATAACATATATTATACGTATATTTAAATATATTTTTTTTTATTCCGTAAAAAGATATTCTCCTAAACTACGACAGCTTAAGCCGATTTTACATAAAGTGACCCACTACATACTACTTCAGAATAGAATTGTTGTAGGGTTGTACCAAATTTAAATATATTTTTGTATAATTACTTTCTAAAAATAGTTTTTTAATAGTACTTACATTACCAAATAAGTTCGTTGTTTTAGTTAAATAAATATATATTTCGGGTTTTTATACTTCACGATTCATTTCAAAACGAAACAAGTCTTAAATAAAGGTTAATAAATAGCTTATATACAAACTTAATTTTATTAAAGATTAGAAAAAATTAGCTGCTAGGAAAATACACTATAAATGACACAAAGCATGAGGGTAATTGAACTAACGAGCTACGTATGTATGTACAGAGTATGAAGTCGTTATTCGACTTACTTTAAAGTTTATACCTATTCATAATTCAGAAGAAATGTTTTGTTTATTAGAAACATAATAAAATCAGATAGTAAATCAATCCATATTATAATTGACAACCCTAACCAAAGCTGCTTTATACTTTAAATAAAGAAAAATGTTGAAAAAGTTGTAGAAGAATTTTATTCCTCTTTGTGTAACGCTTGAATTGATTTATTATTAAAAAATCTTTTTAGCTGCTTTCCTAGGCTTAAATTTCTATATACATATACGAATGCTTGATTGAATTATGTTCATTTTATTCGCATACATATAAGCTGATGTAAGCTTCGTTAAGAACAATACGTTTAATTGTGTCACCCTGATAAAATAAACCGAATTTAGCCTTTGAGAGGTTTGGACGTAAGCCAAGGTTTGATCGAATGCTTTCGTATATCGACAAACGATGTTACAAATATAAATATATGGTATTATATATATATATTATTGCAACGAGAGTCTTTATATTTCTGTATCGTTTCTACATTAAAGTAGATTAAATGTTATAGTTATAACTCTACAAGGTGGTTTATATTTCTAAATGATTGGCACAATTATATGTATCGCAAGGAATTACAAGATGTTGGTTTATTTCAATTGTTTTAGATTTTAATGCTAACTGAATTTATATTATAACTAGCGGACTATACATACTTGTCCCACACGGTATAGCAAGCGATTATTATAATAAGTAAGAGTAAGAAATTAATGTTTTCAAGTCGAATAATAGCAATAGCACTTTACTAGCAGTATAAACAAATAAAGTAGATACTGTATGCAGCGCCATCTGGCAGGATTATTTGTGAATCTAAACGATCCTCAAATCTAGTTCAACACACAAAAAGATTCATTCAAATATAATAATAACATTTCCGGACGATTAACACACCATGATCTAGTCCCAAACTATCTCTCTTTTCTTTTGTAAATAGATACATATTATACAGATACCTAGACACTAGAAAAATACTATATTTTTCCGATAGTAGCAATCGAACCCACACCCTCCAGCGTAACAGTCAGGGCCACTAAGCACTACACCAAGCGCTAAGTCACGTGACCAGTTGTTTAGGAGTTCACTGTAAACACACGTACAAAAGAATTATATAAAGATTTTAATATTTTTTTTCTTTTGTTCCAGATATGCACTTTAATAGTATGGTGTGAAAGCTTATAATTTCGGTCCACGAATTGCAAAATAATATAACAAGATGGCTGAAGCAGAAGGAGGTGCGAGTGAGCAGGATGATGTTTCGTTCTTACGAACGGTAAGTGGATTTTACTCTTATCTATATATATATTTATATATAAAAGAGATTCACACCAATATATTGACTCATCACGATATCTCTGGAACCATAAGGCGTAGCGACTTGGAATTTGGTAGGAATATTCCTTTCGCCAAGTAGAGGTCAGCTAAGAACGGATTTTACGAAATTCCACCCACAAGGGGCTTGGGGTTGCTAGTTATATTTATACTATTTAATTTTTTGCTTAAATATATATACAGGCAACAAATAAATATTTTAGACAACTTGGCACTATCTATCTTAGGTATTTTTACTTATGTCGACTTCGTTATTAGTTGTAAAAACTATATAAATTTGATACAGTCCTCTATTTTACTAAGTATAAAAGTCATATTATTATTATTATATAATATTCACTGAAGTCCGATAAAGATTTACGTCCGATATTTTCTTCAATATAACTTTATAGAGGCACATTCTAAGTCTTATTTACTAAGATTTAATAGAAATTTAATTTTAAAGACATATAAAACGATGTTACAAAAATTCGAAGACAATGTTATGTTAAAGTTTATTCATATTTTACTTGAACAAAAAAGATTACTTAGTTTCACCACCTTTTAGAATTTAAATCAAATATTTCATCCTTGTCATCACGCCTTTGACTCTCTCTAAATTCTTCGCATTCTTTTTTACCGGTTTCATCGCCCAAAACATTATTAAAATGCTACAGCTATTCTCCAAGACTGTAGTTTTGTTTCACTATGGTAGGAATTTAATATCGAACAAGCAAGTTAAATTATTTCAGTGCTTTTACTACAGAATAACTAGTATCATCTTAGAAGGGACATTAAAGAATTAATGTCGGGTGGCAGGAGACATTTTAAATGTGTTAATTTGGCTAAAAGTAAAGTCAATATAGTTCTTACTATATACACTCTCTCATTTTTAATTTATTATATCATCAAAAACGTGCTGTTATAACGTCTCAACAAAAAAAGACTTTGGAATGTTTGCTGTGTTTGTGTCAAAACATTGGTGCATAAACACTATGTTTCTTATTGGCAGTGTGATAGGACAAACTCACCTTTAACGTAAAAAAATTCGAGACCTAAATAGACCATCTGCTTTATTTTGAATAAAGCAGATGGTTCATGTTCTTATAGGTAAACAGGCGCCATACTTTAATTTCTAGCAATATTCCGCATATAAATTTATTTGGCACATAGGTGTGAAAAGTTTAACATCACTATATAAACTACAAAAAATAGAAAGAGTTTGTGTTGAATTGCTGCTACTCGGAAAAGAATCATGAAATGAAGTAGAACTTCGTTGATGATGACATTCGATTGAAATTAAGAAGACTAAACATGATTAAATTGTGACCGCATTAAAAATTGCATATTAATTAATACCATATTGAGAATTTAAAGGATCTACGAAACGAAATCAAATGCTTACTTAAAATAATGGTGCTAATCAAAATATGAAAACAAAGTAACAAACATAAAACCTTGTCACAATTTTTTCTAGATTTATTTCGGCCCTTGTATAGTTTAACGATAATGTAAAAAGTTGTGACTTGATGCATTTGATTTAAAATTACTAGTCACTAAGTAAAGTAACGGTAAAAAAATATTCAAGGAATAACTCGTATAACATCAGCCTCGCCTTAACGGGAGCAATATTTTCCTACGCACCCCAACAAGCCAATTTTCGGCCAACACCGTGAAAGCCGTAGCGGGCAATAAATAAGATCTCCCTGCAATTATTATGAACACGCTTTATCTCGGCATCTGCAGTGGAATTTATTTACAAGAACCCACGCAACCTTGACCCAAATCCAGAGGAAATAAAGAGGAATTGCTATAGGCCACTGCGTAAAAACCGCGAAAATGCCGTTTTCTGCAGTCATTTTATTAAGAACTACCTTAGATCGTAGTTGTGATATGAAACATATCAGAAACGTGAATAGCAGTACTTTTTAATGTGGGTAGTTGCCTATATGAATAAAGACAGAAGAGCCTATTCAAATATTAAAAAAACTATTTAAATAAAGACAGACAGACAAACAGTTGTAACTTTTGAGCGGTAAGCACAATGTGTGTGAGTTGATAACTTATTGCGTAATGTACAATGTCTAGTAATCTATCCTTTTATTTGTAACATTTGGATCAATTTGATGCATTATGATCTAGTGTCGCTTACATTATGAGGCAAATCATCGTGTGGCTAATTTTGTTAGGTAAATAAAAACGCAGTTATAGAGAGGGAAAACGTAGCTAAAGATTTTGTTTTTTGTTTGGTTTTGTCTTTTATTTGATAAGGACTTTATGGCCGATGCCCCAATTTGACCCCGGATGATCCATGCATTAGATTTGCATGTAGAAAGTCGGTCACGGACTATCTTTGCAGGCGTTATGTGATGAATCTTTTCGACAGCTAATTCATCCATCATATACAAACTGAATTCCAACTACTAAGCATATTATTATTGCTGGAATATTGCCAAGTTGTCAATCACATAACGATGATCAACAGATACTATCAGATTGATTTAATTATCCTTTAAACCTTCCTTCTTTCAACTGTATAACTCTTCTCCTTTCAAGCTTCTAATTAACCTAGAATGACCTATCGCTTAACAGTGAGACTGGCAAGTGACCTCCACAACCCAAACGTAACTATTTGATTGATGGATTAGATGGCAGTATATTTGAAGGCACTCTATAACCACTGCCAAAGACGGTGTTGACAACCCGCTTCTCGCATACCCATCTGACGCATGGATTATTATACTTATAGGTCATTGATTCACGTGATTGACACATACTGCATTGCCCAGCTTGAACATAATAGAAACTCAAATTTCCACAATAATTCAACCCATGATCTCCTTTTATAGAACGATGGCCGATGATACTAGGCCGCAAGGGTTTAATTGTATTCTGTAAAAATCGTAACGATTGATGAAAATAGCACAATTTAAAAATGTAAATGTGTAACACATAGCAATACATTGGTTTATATACTAACATTATTTGTACTTATAGCGCCTCTGTACTTTAGACATGTATTAATATAGCGGTAAAAATCCAATTTTGATACCGACTATAGTCAAATGACTACTCCAAAAGCCATTTCTTGATTATACTTGTTCTTTTCTTACTTGGTAAAAACACATAGTTACTCTTGGCGCTTTCGCCACACACTATTTAGTGCTACTGAAATAGACAAAATTTCTTTCTTTTATTAATACATCACTCATGCCGCCTTTAAGGAACACATGACTGTTACTATAAATAGATGCAGTATAGATAAAAAGTCCATGATTCAATCTCAACGAATCAATTGAAGCAGAAAAGTATCTATAATATTTAAACTATTTTAATCATGGTATAACTATAATTTCAATATTGTCAATATCTCGTAAGAAACATTTTTATTCCTTCCTTAACTGTCTATTACTAACATCTAATTGGCGCGTGTAAGTCGCTTTTAGAAAAGCTTTATGTGACAAAAATCATTAGTACATCTTCTAATTGTTATAAAAACCTTCGGATAACGAGACATCGTCGCATAATTAAGACTGTGAAGTATGTACAGGTTCATCTATTTCTATCCGCTTTGAGTGAATCACGTCTGGGTTTTGGCACTTGCATAGACGGATGTCTTCTGCCGCCATGTTTATTTTTGGGTTTATTCTGACGTCACATGATAAAGAAGCGTGTACACTGGCACGGAAATCATGGCGTAAACTGCTCCGAACTTTTGTACCCGAAGTAAATAAATATAATGTGTTTACTGAATAAAAACATAGTGAAAAGACATACCTTACCATAGGTTTATATATATATAAATTATAATTACATCTACTTACGGTGTCTTGATGATATTCTATTTAAAAAGATGCAAAACCGTGTTTGATTTTACGATCAGTAATTGAAGCCAGCTTGCTAGTATGAATGCACCTTTAAGACGGATTCCGAAATCATTTTAATATTGTAAACTTTTTAGTGTTATTTATTGAAATAAATAAAATTTCAGTGTCTGGTTGTAACATCAAAGAAAGGCGTTTTTAAATTAAGACATAATGATATATTACCGATACATATATAACTGTCTGTTGATTCTGGCTAATCTCTGGAATAGCTGATCAGATTTCTGGTACAGGGTAGGTACAGTACATCTAGTAGTATTTTAATTGAATGCCCTGAATAAGCTGTGCTTGCAAACTGTTATATTCTTTTTAAACATAGAGTTAAATATGTTTTCTATAAAAAATAAAAAAGAACGTTCTTTACGCGCAAATAATAAATGAATCCCCAAAATTAGAGCGTTCATTCCCTCGACAAATTTCTTATGTAAGATATATGAAGGGAAGCATAACAAATTCATAAGAAAAGAGTATCCACCATCTTCACTATACGCATGAAGCGTATGGGGTAATGTACGTATGTGGTATATTAATTAGTATATTTAATAACTTGATGAAAGTGTTCATATACTATTTTAAGTAGGCAAATAAAGTAAACAAATTCGTGGATTTATAATTTAATATGTCGGTTCTCATCTCACGATTGTCGTAAAGTTAACTACAGTCAAGAACGTTGATTTGCATGTAAAAGTCGGTCTACCCACTAACCGGCTTAGGACCAGCGTGGTCCTAGCGGTCCATAAACCCCTAATGGAGAAGGGGAGGCCAACGTCCAGCCTTACACAGGCTGATGATGATGATGAGTGCAAAAACGTTTATTTACGTCATAACAGATTAAACTTTTAAAGTAAAAATATCGGCGTACAAAGACGAAATGTAGCATTTTTACTTATGTAGAAACCCTTTACAGAGACTGCATTATCGCCGATAAGTCTGTCTGTCATTGCGTTAATTAATCATTGCTTCAAACATCACGTCAGTCTATCAATATGTACATTCACCTCCTGTCGATCCGTGTATTAGCATGCTCCATCTAATCACGTATAATAATTTAAATTCTGAGTCCATTAGAAAACAAATACGAAAAATCAAAGCAAGCACTCATAATGGGAATTAATATTTCGCTCCACATATGTTTATAGAGTTCAGCAGCATTTAATAGTCCACTGCTGGACATAACTATTTCAATGAACGCCACGGCCGTACCCCGGCTACTCACTTTCGTCTTGAACCGGCTTTTGAACAGAGATCTGCATCCAACCTAGTTGGAGGTTCTTTTATCTCCCACTTATGTTTAGGTAATGATTTTTACATAATTTCAGACCAACAGTACGGAACCCCTAAAGATAAATTCTTCTCGCACTTGACCCGTTTTTAATAAAATTCTAGCAATTTCATATTACGATAGAGATAGTGCAAGTTTTATGAGTTACGGTCAGTGATTTAAAGTTTATTAATATCCACAAGAGGAATGCTTGAAATTCAGATGCGAAGAGGTACTTACGAAATCGCAAGTGTGAATATAAAATGAAGCAGTATTTTGCCCCGTTGAAAATAGGTACATGAAACACTTTATACTGAATCAAATCTAAAAATGAATATATGCACTGTATGATTATTATAGATTTTAACGTACATATTTTTATATTTAATATAATAGCGACCCGCCCTGCTTCGCTCGGGTGCAATCTGTAGAATCTATGCAAAGATATATAAATCTACCACCGTTTCTCTACAATATTATGCATGAGTTATACATATAAACCTTCTTCTTCAATTACTCTATCTATTAAAAAAATCGCATTACAATCCGTTGTGTAGTTTTAAAGATTTAAGCATACATACGGATATAGGGGCAGAGCAAGCGACTTTGTTTTATACTATGCAGTGGTTCACTTATAATAGCTAGCTCGTACTAAATGCTACGCTGGCATGTTTCAATATATTAGACATAATTTGTAATGGTTTTCGCCGCTCAGTTATTGCGCTCGTTTGCCTAAATTTAGGTTCATATTTCGCACTGGTATATAAACAAAATCATCAATCAACATCAACAGCCTGTGATAGTCCACTGCTGGACATAGGCCTCCCCTAATACCCCCCTATCCAGTTTTGGACCGTATCTCGCCACGCTGGTCCAATGCGGGTTGGTGGGTGGACCGACTTCTTACATGCCCATTCGACGCATGGATCATCTTACTTTTCAGACAGTTGGGTGATCGGCCCATATTGCCCTAACCAACTAGGAAACAACAATGAAAATTTGTTGAGTCCCCGCAGGATTCGAACCCACGACCTCCGGTTTCTTAAGCACCACGCCCATACCACTAGGCTACAGAGGCAGTTGGCTAAACAATATATTACCAGAAAATACCACGAAAAATAACAGTTACTGTTTTATTGGTTAGTGTTGAGAGACAAGCAGACGTCAACCTGATGATAAGTGACACGCCTGTTATTAGAACAGCAGCGCAAGACTGTGATGTCACGTCTCGTTTACCTAGAAATTATGCTGACTACAGTGCCCTTCAGACCGGAAAACAGTATTTTCCCGCTCTACTGATTTGCGGCGAAAAAAGGCGCGTGGTGGTACTACCACTGAATCTCTTGTGCCTTAGCTTAATAGTCTTATAGAAGTCTTTACTGGTAATTTGTTAACTGAACTATTGTCTATTGCCTAAGTTTAAAATTACTTATTGAATAACTATATCATTATTTCGGTAAAACAAAGATTTCTTTCATTCTTTTTTTACTCTATTGTTTTACATAAAAATAGACGAACATCAATCGAACCAATCAAACTGCAATATCGAAAAGCGACGGATGAATCGAGACCTAATTGTTTATTTCCTTTTTAGAACGAGGCAAATTCAAAAGTGTTTTCAATTTAATCCACGTTATGTTGACTATTTCTTTAGTTAATAAATAATACATTTTACGGATTCTATCGCAATTAATTACTTTCCTTTTTTAATGTAAATTTGCACATTTTTAGTTAGGTAGATTAATGTTTTTTTAAAAAAACTCGTTATTTATACGTGAATTTCACAATGACCTAACCAGTATTTAATGTAAACATTGTAATTGTTACTGGTCTCACGCGGTTACACTGCGTGGTGACTGTGGTTTCGAATTATTACTCATTATATTTTTAAAAGCCCAAATGTGTTTACAATTCATGGCAGAATAGCTCGCCGGTGGCAGATTTTTTTTCTACGTACATGATACCTTTTTTACATCTTGAGCTACACTATACCTACAACTAAATAGATATCCTTAAATATTATAGCCAATTAGTTTTTTCTTATGTATAAGCTATATTATCGCAAAATTTCTTTGAAGATGGCCTTCATAAGAATAAGAAGTTATTGTATCCATACCTACAAACTTTCGCCTTTATAAAATAAGTTTATCATTAATAGGAAATAGGATAATAAGATTACCACCGAGATTTCAATCACTGAGTGGCATTCGAGCAATAACATGATCATATGTTCTTCACAGCGTCGTTGCGATGTGGTACTTTATTGAAATCAAATTCGAAACTAAATTGATTTAACTATAACTTACATACTGTTAGGTTTGTGGTGAAAATCGATAAAAATTTTCCCTTAGAATTCGTATCGATACTTTAATGACTCATAGGAAATTCTGATAAGCTAATGCCTACCGACTTATATTAATTTTAATACAAGGTTAAATACAATTTTGCGATATTCTTAAGGTAATTGAGAGTTTAAACGCGATGTTATACATATATATTTTAACCGATTTTTTTTTTTCAATGTTAAGTAATTAATTTCCAATATAATGTAAATTTATTATTGCAGTTACATGTTCAGTACCGTTACTATCACGGTTTTTAATTAGCAGTGATAAAAAATGGAAAATTTTAATGTTTACTTAGGATAATGTGATTTGATGATTACATAATCGATAATTTATTGGTTCTTGATTTATTCTTGGCAATCGTTAAGGCTAAAATGTATTAATATACTCGTTCTTTTTAAAATGACTAATCGAATTATAATTCTGTGTTGAATTTTTTATAGAAACAATATAAAAGTTAAATAAAAATTGGCAGCGCGATATATTGATTGTTAAATGCTCTTATAACTTATGCTCATTGGTTATTCTGCATAAAACGATCAGCTTTTAATCCATATATAGGTAACACGAAAAAACCTCTCAAAAACAGCAGCTACACTTGATCTTTTGGACCTAAAACTGCTCTTATTAGATACGTTACGTTACGGTATGATCTAATAAATACGCGAAAAGCATTTTTTTATCAACTTTTAACATACGAACTTTGAGAAGAAGGCAAATGAACTCTTCAGATATAATAGTTATTTCAATTAAGGCAGTAACTACCTATATGGCCTTCCTGGTTTTGGCTTTAAAAACTGGAAGGTGAGCACGCGAATCCAGTGAACAGATTTAAATGGTCATCGTTTTTTTATGATTATTAAATTGCCTGTAAACTTAAATGATCTATGCGCATACTACATACTATCTTTGGCAGTATTTTGTTTAAAAAAGTCAAAATATAAAACTAAAGAATTAATTTTATTGATGCTCTACTGAGCGCTTATGGATGACAAATTATTATGTGTATCATTGCATTAAATCTAATGATAATTATTCTTTCTATGGTTTACCGTTTGTGTAGTGAACATGGCAGTGGCTTTATGTAAGAAATGAAAATCTGTATAGATTAGAAGCCGACCCCATGAAAGCTTGAAGAAGCGTTTAGAATTCAATTATCAAGTCAATCTAATTATTAATTAACTACAAAAAAAAGGATTAATCTCATTATAATTATAACTAGAGATCTCTATCACAAGACAACGAAGATAGAAAGATTACTAGCAATGAAATAATCAACTCTAAACGTACGACTTGCATTCTCATAACATTAAAGCATCATTGTTCATTGATAATTTTCGCTGTAGGTCACTGTCAACCTTAAACATGTATAGTAATTACTTTTTTTTATTAAATTTAAAATGTACACGTTTTAGCATTCGCACTTTCACAAACTCTAAAAAGCTTAATGTCTCAAATCATGCATCGTTAAATAATATATGATCTGTTAGCCAAATTTCATTTAGTTCAGAGAAGAAATTTATAAATATTGTAATCCATAACTTTTTTTTCATTGCTCGGAAATACTGCTCACTGCATGCATTACGTAAGGCATAAGTCAAGGTGATAAATTACTCACTCTTTTTGCGCACCTTGGGTGAACGATTTAACGTTAGAGAATTTTTCTTCCTTTGCTGAATGCATTATTCAATAGCCTGGTTATAAGGGGTTTCCACGCGTTGAAATAGATTTTTTATTTTTTATACAGAATACATATTTTGATTCATATTTACCAATAATTTGTTATAAAATTACATATGTAAATTTAAATTTTTAATAAAAGGACATTTAATTATTTCTTTCATTTACGCGATTATTATACTTATTAAATCCACTTATTTACGGTTACGTTACTTAAATATATTTATTTCCGACGTTTCGGATTCTTTCCAGCATCCACGATCACGGGCAGACTGACCCGTGATATTTAAGTAACGCGAAAAATCCGTAAATTAGTGGATTTAAAAGGTCATTTGTTAATGTGTGCATCTACAAATATATTTATTCGTTGCTTAAGTGATCAACTACTTCAAAGGTTATATAAATTCTAATTATAATGTCTTTATTAACATAGGAGTGATACAATCACTTATTGATTGTCAGAACGCTACCACCGGTTTAGAAAAGGACGCCTCTGACCTGAGAAGAACCGATGAAAGGAACTCAGCTTAACTTTTTTTTGTCTCTTACAATAAAATTGGAACTCACGATAATATAACAAGCAATAAACAGACAGTTACAAGCATAAAATTGACATCTTTAACTATGGAAAAATATATTATTTTATCAGCGTTTCTCTACAATATTATACATGAATTATGCATATAAACATTCTTCTTTAATCACCATATCTATTAAAAAAAACTGTATCAAAATCCGTTGCGTAGTTTTAAAGATTTTGGCAAACATAGGAATATATGAACATAGAAAGCAACTATGTTTTATACTATTTAGTGATTATATGACGTTTATGATTGCAGTTATAATTATCAACTATACCAGGTTCCGCGTGAATGTAATATAAATAAATATTTTAAAAGAATGTAATGACAGTAAAACATTTTTGTTGGCCTTTATTATAATAATATCTGCATTGCTTATTTTTATTATCTCTTTACAGGAAGACATGGTGTGCCTGTCGTGTACGGCGACAGGGGAAAGGGTGTGTCTGGCTGCGGAGGGATTCGGCAACAGGCACTGCTTTCTGGAAAACATCGCCGACAAGAATATACCACCCGATCTTTCACAATGCGTATTCGTTATCGAGCAGGTAATGTTCTTGTTCTACTTTATTTTTTTTCTATATAGTATTAAATGTCATCATTTATCTTACATAACATAAATAATCCAAGTATATATACAAGAATCCTTGTGCCAAGGAAAAGGATATTAAGGTGGTCTATATCAATAAAATGATAAAATCAGATTATGGACGTATTTGATGAATTCATATCAGCAACATATTATAGGCAACCTGGTAGAATACGCGGACCTATACTCAGAAATATAGTTTTCAGTGTATATTTTGTTTTATATTTACGTGCAAAAATGCATTTTTATAGAGATGTTTGTTTGATGACAAAAACGTTTTCTCACTTTTCTGTGCTTAGTTAGAAATGTCACCAGTATTACCATTTCGGGTTTATATTATAAAATGCAGCACAAGTCTGAGTATTAGAATTGCCTTTTTAATATAGTAGTACTAGACAAGTATACTATGTAACATATTATTCGACCAACTGGGATATTGAGTATGTAAAACGATCCGATCGTACTTACCTAAAGGATCCTTATGTGTCGAATTGTCTTTACGCTAAAAGGGTAGGCAGTTAAACACCCATTTAAGTAAACGACCTAAGTTACCATACGTTGCATAAGTTAATTCGTTATTCAATACTAATAATATCTTGGTTGAACACCTAATCTATTTTAATCTAATTTTTAATGGATGTTTCGTAGTCTTCACGGTCCATGATCGCAGCCAGACTTTTTATTGTTGGCTACGCAGGCTGACGAGCAGCCGGCCCACGTGATAAGTGATAAGCCCAGTAAATACGCAGACTACGATGTGATATGTCTGTATCTCATATCTCATTGATTTAACATGTACTGGCGTATATAAAATAATAATGACCACCATATAGTTAGTAGTAGTAGCAAGATTAGACTCAAAATAAATATAAACATAGTAACGCATAGCAACAAAGAGGTATGATATATGTTGCTTCGAAAATCAATCAATGAGGGACAGAGTGTAATTTTGCTAAACTATGGAGTTATTTCACAATAAATAAGCAGAGCTGGTATGACAGATTATGTGTCGACTAGACAACGAATAAACACATAAATTTTTTATCAACAGAAAAACAATACATTCGTCATATACAATATGTAATCATTTCGTCAAGCGGATATTCTATCTTATTTATTTTTAACATGTACACTTTTATTATGTCCTTTTTTCTTTCCAGGCCCTCTCAGTAAGAGCATTGCAAGAGTTAGTGACGGCCGCTGGCTCGGAAACCGTAAGTATTATTCAAAATATCTTATTTGTAATATAACGGTAAATGTATATTTATAATCTGTGAAATTAACTATTGTTATAACGAACACCTGTCCCTTTAAACTTTTATACTTTAAATAATTATTTCAATGTCGATTAATATAAACTGTCAACTTTAAACGATACAATATCCCTTAAAATGTGATGTTATTTTGTGACATGTAATAAGCTCATATACAACTTCAATTATTATATGTTTTACCGATAAAGCAAGTTAAAACCATGGAACGACAAAACTATTACGAAAATACGGATGAAGTGAGATATCAATCACGTGAATGTTGCCCGTTTCTTATCTTTCTTTTAGAACATAGATAGGTGCTTTATTCAGACCAAGTAAGATACAGAATTTGTATAAAAAAAACATCGTATGTTATGGCATTACAACTTAAAGCATACTTGTTGATTTTGGGTCACAAATGTCAATCAATACGCAATATTTGATTAATATAATAATTCATATGTATCGCGTTAGATATTAGTATTCGTGTACGTGAATTCCATATTTTTTTGATTGGGTATAAAAGTGGAAGCAGTGGTCTTCTTAGCCGTTGATTAGGCTTAAATTCGTAATCTATCTAATCAACAGTAAGGAGTGGCTCTGTGAAAGCTCTCCGTTCTCTTTCCCTTTTCTTATTAAAAAAACTGCCTCCGTAGCCTAATGGTAAGGGCGCGTGTTTTAGAAACCGGAGGTTGTGGGTTCGAATCCTGCGGGGACTCAACAAATTTTCGTTGTTGTTTCCTAGTTGTTTAGGGCAATTTGGGCTGATCACCTAATTGTCTGAAAAGTAAGATGATCCATGCATCGGAAGCATGTAAAAAGTCGGTCCACCCACCAACCCGCAATGGACCCGCGTAGTGGGATACGGTCCAAAAACCCCCTAACGGAGAAACCGTGCAGTAGGGGAGGGCTATGTCCAGCAGTGGACTAACACAGGCTGATAATGATGTGTAACTTTTTCATAATTTTTTCCTTCTCAGACTAATAAGTCCATGGTTTAATTTGCGAACTAAAATAAAGAAGCATTAATTATGTACAGACATACGTTAACGATTTTTATAGCGTTATTATTACATGTAACAAGATATTATCGTATCTTCCATAGATGGATTAATGTTAGCAAATCTGTCGAGTGGTATGTGAACACACCTTTCCATCCTGTATCTCTTGTGTTTAACATTATGTTCTATTGTGAATAATATACCCTTTTACGTATCGCTTCCG
Organism: Lamproptera curius; assembly: GCA_029286875.1. Classification (NCBI taxonomy): domain Eukaryota; kingdom Metazoa; phylum Arthropoda; class Insecta; order Lepidoptera; family Papilionidae; genus Lamproptera; species Lamproptera curius. The sequence goes on along the minus strand of JAGSMT010000018.1, from coordinate 5,924,565 downwards.
TGTTTTAAATTTTTCAGGGCAAAGAGAATTTAGTAGTGAGTATATACGAGTAAAGGACTTGGTAACAGCGCATGCATGTTTCACAATCGAGGACAGAATTAAAAATTCAAAATCACTCTCTTACTTAGCCTAGATAACCTGTTCTCTATGTTTTTTTTTAATAACTGAGCTAACCCATTTCGATTTTTTTTCTCTATTAGAAAATCGATTATAAGCTTCTATCATGCATGGTGATCATAAATTTTCAATTAGGAAGGTTGAATCGATGAAGTTAGACAATTTCGTTTAGCTCTTTGATAAAACATAGCGATTAGGATCATGAAATGACTTTTTAATATTAACCTCCTCCAATTTAACTCCTCCTTCTGTATTTAATATTGCGGACGCAATAAATTTAACTTGGGCTATCCGAATCATTTCTGATATTGAATAACTTTTTCATTTACTCGTATTGTAGATTATTTACTTAATTTAATCTTTTTTTAAGTGTAATTTTATATTTTCGATAGTTTTACATTGCGACTCTATTTTTTTTCTCTTCATATTTTTGTATTCGCTTATTGAACCGTTTGAAGGTTTTTTGTTCTTTTCCCCAATTTTGCAATACTGTGATGCGGTATAAAGGCACTTTAGGAAGTGTAATTGATGTACTTGAAACTGATATGCCAAGGTGATTTTTGATGCCTTGCGCGTCTCATAGGCAAATACTATAATCTCTGTGAAGTTAAGGTATAGTTAAACGAGCCGAAGGTTATGGGTTCGAATCCTGCGAGAGAAAAGATATCAGCAATATGGGCTGATCACCCAGTTACCAAAAAGATGATTTTAGGAAATCACTGCTTTGGATAAACTGACATTTAATATATCAATGAAATGCAATTTACCTTTTAAAACCACCGCAGTGCCTATTTTGCCGCAAAGCTGTAGTGTGTAAGATACTATCGTGTTCTGCTTTAAAGGGCACCGAAGACACATCCTATGTCCATGGGAGACGGTGACGACTTTCCATCAGGTAGCCAGACTGCTCGTCTGCCTTCAGTGGCAATAAAAAAAAATAAACTTAGATACTACAAAATAATAAGGACTGTTGTTTATTCATTTAAGGCTAAATATATAATAAATTTCTTTATAAAAATATGGTATGAATCAGTACAAAGTTTTTAAGCGGTTTATTATATCTTGAAAACTCTTATACATTATAAACCACTGCAGACTGAAATTTGTTCTCAAGAAGATTGTGGTATTGTACTAAAGTCCTCAGTGCCTGAAGTTCGGTAACTTTCAACGACAAAACTTTCTTATCCAGACTTCGGAACTCGAGAGAAAGAGAATAATGTTATTGTGGGTTTAATAAAGAACTCGTTAAGAGTTTAGTTAATATCAATTATTTTATTAATTATCGGAGAAAGAATGATAAGAAAAAGAAAAAGAAGTTAATTAAGTATGATAAGAATAAAGTTATTATTTCTTTGTTTTAACATTTTTTTATAAATATATAGTGAAAGAAACGCTAATTAGCAATGGCTTGTGGATATATTTAATGTGGATCTAACATAATCCCCACATATATTCAAGATTTTAACTATTCATCGTTGAATTTCGAAACAAAGTCTTTTAAAGGAAATTATCAAAAGTTAAAAATGTGCTACAAATGAAATTAATTAGCATGAAATAAACAAACATCACTTTAAATTATTGTTTTTTAAACTTTTGTGTAAATCGGGCTCGGGCTTTGTAAAAATATAATAGCCAAAATTACAATATAATCTTTTACTAATCCATTTTTATAAAACACGAAACAGTTTCATGCTGAAACGGCAAGTTATAAAGTTTGTTTGCAATTTTTCGATTTTCATATAAACATACTACAACTGCATATATATTTTAAACATTTTTGTATATAGCCTGAAAATAGTATCACGATATTACTTTCGTTATAGAAACTGACATTACGGTTACGATTAGAAAGAGTTACTAAACTTATTTTCAATTATAACTAAATCTCCTCACAAGAAAACAAATATTTATTCGCTTTCGATTTTTCATTATTAATAAAAAAGTAATCATTTCACAAGATCAGAAATCAAGCATGGTATTCCTTTTTATGTTGCGTGTATCACAATTTAAATATGGCCATCTAAAACTTTATATTTATACATAAGTCAATAACATAAAATACTTAAAATCTTAATTGATATAAACAATATACTTAACGTATTTTTAATACCATATTTGTACCCATAATCACATTACTTTAGTTTTTAATTGAATTAACTATTGCAGTTCTATATTATCTTAATATTTTATATTATCCTAAATCAGAAGCTTACTTTTGTAATAAAAATTATTATCCTGTTTCTGTAGTTCTAAAAAATTTTTCAACTTGCGATATGTCTCCTCTTCCTTGTTATCAAACTACTTATTTCATGCTTAAATATGTATACTACCCTCATTTAATTAGTTAAAGTAAAACATAATCTGTTCTATTACAGGGAAAGGGAACTGGTTCCGGTCATAGAACTCTACTTTACGGAAATGCCATATTACTGAGACATCTTAACAGTGACATGGTAAGTAACAAATTAAATAAAATAATTACATCATCAAGATAATCATAAAACAAAGGAATAACGAAGCCAAACGACGAAGTATTCAATAAACTTCAACTATCATCATCACCAGCCTGTGACAGTCCACTGCTGGACATAGGCCTCCCTTAATAAATCCCTATCCGTTAGGGGGTTTTTGGACCGTATCCCACCACGCTGGTCCAATGCTGGTTGGTGGGTGGCACGACTTTTTACATGCTTCCAACGCACGGATCACCTTACTTTTCAGACATTTGGGTGGTCGACCTCAAGTTGCCCTAACCAACTGGAAACTACAATGAAAATTTGTTGAATCCCCGCAGGACTTGAATCCACGACTTACCACTAGGCTACGTAGGCAGTTAACTTCAACTATACCTGGCCATAAAAGACATGGAACTAATATGAATATTGTCTAATGTAAAGCTTTAGTAGAGGCGAGTTTTGCGCTTCTTATAGTTAAATTAAGGGTGCTGATAGAATTTAAATTACTTCACTTGAAAATATAAGTCTCAACAATACGTAACTAAAGATATACGTATAAGAACCAATTCCATAATAAATATTGTTGCACAACTTTGGAATATAGAGATAAAGTTTCGTAACGATCCATTGTTACATAAACATAAAACAAGGCCTCTTTAATTAAAAAAGTTGTTAGTTATTAAATTTACAGGCAACCATTGTAGTGCCTATTTTATACAAATCAATGGAGTAGGTTCATTACTGTACTTTATTGGCACAGTATCTAGCTATTCGATCAAAGGAAAAACATTACTGTAATATGCAATGTCTCAGAGTTCTATATTTTATGGTATTTCGTATCACAATTTGAGTAACCAGATTATATCGCGTACCGATATTATTTGCAGCAATTACATATACATAATATAACAGTATAGTTTATGTAAATACTTATCTGAGGTCGCAAATTTCTTATGGCCGGTTATGAGACATCGTTACGACTGTTTCTGTAAAATTTAATTAGGACGTGTCATTTGTATCCTATATTTGACGAATTTAAAAAAAAAAACGTTGCAAGGTAACCAACCCATTTACATTTCTAATAAATTTTCATAAACAAAAATAAAAAAAGACTTATTTTTATTTTCTGTAAGTACATTAAGAAAAATGTACTAACAAGTACATCGTTAACCTGCTGAAGGTTAAGAAAAAAACGTGTTTAGGTATTAGAACAGTGGCAGCAAAAAAGATTTCGCATATTTCTATAATGAATTAGCATCAATAAATTAACTTCTTACATTAAAATTGCATTGGTAGGTATAGACTAGTATTACGTGGAGTCTGGGTGCTCTGAATACTATCGTTAATAAAACGCATGATAAACAGACATATGGCTGTATGAAATTATTTTATTATTCAATTATATAAAAATATATAGAATTTACCTTGATTGCAATTAGTTAATTTTTAATATTATTATGAATGTATGTCGTAAAAAAGGGAGCAACTTGATCATAGCCATAAAATAAAACAAAGAGAAAAATGGAATCCTATATGAAGCAAATACTTTATGATATCGACGAAACAAATGAGACACGTCGTAACTGATAAAATGAAATTGTTCCCAGAGCCGAAAAACTATGCAAAAAATTAATTTTTGAGCGTAACTTCTGTAAATTTTTGTTGTCTATTAATAATTTCCTTACGATGTCTGTAATAAATTATAAGTCTTTGTTATTTTAAAATCATTCATTATACTAATTTATAATACTAATATTATAATAATTTATTCAAGCGTTGAAAACTTGAATGAATAATCACATCACAAATTATAAAATTATTATTATGTATTAATTTGCCAGCAAACCGAGACTAAGCAATTTCTCAATACACTGATTAAATAATATTACTCATGAAATCAATAATTTAATGTATCCTTTTTTTAATAATATGATGTATAACGCTAGGATTACCTAACTCCCCTCCCTACCTCCAATATCCGATCGGCTGCAACGATTTACCTATACTCGTATTTTGCACTTCTTTTAATAGTATTTGGCTTGTCTATCAACTTCCTCGTCACAAGACAAGCTTGCCTTCGATGTCGGTCTGCAAGAGCATTCACAGGGCGAGGCCTGCTGGTGGACTCTGCACCCAGCCAGCAAACAGAGGTAACTTTTTAAAACTGTTAACTGGTGTAAGAAAAAAAACGATTAAATACATAGCGGTACAAGATATCAAAAATGTGTTTTTATATCCAACATTTCTTGATAATCTGTACGGAGAATTATCGTAAATTATGAGACTTGCTGTTGCTCGGACCCGTAACGGAGAATTTTTTCGTAAATTTTAATTTTTTGAATTAGTTAAGAAAATTGGTACTGCACTTTTTAAAAAGATAATACGTTGGTCAATCATAAATTGAAATTAGTGTACATAAGAAACTTAAAAATGATTATTTTTGATATCGTCAGATCTGAAGGTGAAAAGGTGCGCGTTGGAGACGACTTGATTTTGGTGTCAGTTGCAACGGAGAGATATCTGGTGAGTCGATAATGAATTCTTATACTCTAGTTAATTTGAATTCTTATACTGCAAAGTTGTTTTGTTTGTGTTATAGAGATTAAGCATCTCTACTTATCAGGTTGAAAATTGAGCACTTTTTTCATAATTATGTAGTGACTAACATGGTCTCTAAGGCTACGTTGGGAAGAAAACAGTCGACAACTTAAATTTTAATCCTAGATAGATTATATAATACAAAGTAGTTCCTATTTACCATGATAGTGCTTTAACTGAAGTGATTCTTCTTTCAGCACACGACTAAAGAAAACGAGGTATCAATAGTGAATGCATCGTTCCACGTTACTCACTGGTCTGTACAACCGTACGGTACTGGTATATCAAGAATGAAGTATGTGGGTTACGTGTTCGGTGGAGATGTTCTCAGGTTCTTTCACGGTGGTGACGAATGCTTGACTATACCTAGCACTTGGACGAAAGAAGGCGGACAGAAGTAAGTAATTTAATCTTATATAAAGTATGTTAAGTAGGAAGGCGTAGATATAAGTAGCTCAGATTCGTAATTATTAGGGCCTTCTAAAGGGACGCCAATGCTCAGCTGTGGGCTTTAACAGACTGGTGGTAAAATTGGTATGAAATTTAAGAGCGTAATATGTAGTAGATCTTAATAAATTATTTAGTGATTATGATAAATGAATCGTGGGTAAGAGCGGTGTAAGCTCTTTTAAATGAAAAGAAAGATCATGTAGGAGTGAATTGGCAAGTAAAAATTAGTTTCCTTGACACATATTATAACATTACAAGGGTCTTGAAATATTGTAATATCTGATAGATCTAGTCTATTTATTTTATTCCTTGGGTATTTATGTGAGGCAACTATTATTAAAAAAAGGTATTATAAAAATATTACTCAAGAATGATTACAATAAAAATGATCTTGTGGGTTGTTAGAAAACAAAATTTAGAGTTTTTTTTATTTCGAGGTTACTAGAAAATACATTAAAAAAACCGATATAGCTTTTTATTTGACTTAAGACATAAAATATTTACCGACTTTGTTTAGGAAACCTACCGTTGATTTTCATTGTAAGTACTTAACATTAAATTATTGTTATACAGCATCGTGGTATACGAAGGCGGTTCAGTTATGTCACAAGCCCGCTCTTTGTGGCGATTGGAACTTGCTCGTACCAAATGGGCGGGTGGTTTCATCAATTGGTACCATCCAATGAGGATCAGGCATATTACTACCGGCAGATATCTAGGTGTCAACGATCAGAATGAATTGTACTTGGTCAGCAGGTAAGTCGTTTTTACTTCTAAAATCTATAAATAAATATTTATATTGTAATGAAGTATTAAATAGTAGTTATAACAATAAATAGGAATCAAAAATCATGGAAAGTAGAAAGCTATCCATTATAAAATATGCAGAAAAGAACCCATTTATTGCATGTGCCGGTTTTGCAATGATGCGAATGAGTTTTTATATCATTAAAATTGCAGAAGTTACAAAACCTTTATGATTTTTAAAAAGTAAAAGTTGCTCGTAGCAAGTATTTATACAACCTTTTAAAAAATTTATACCATTTGTATTATTACTGATCACTGAATTTAGAGAGGAAGCAACTACTGCATCTTGCGCTTTCTGCCTTCGCCAAGAGAAAGATGACCAAAAAGTGGTTCTAGAAGACAAGGACCTCGAGGTGATAGGAGCGCCTATTATCAAATACGGTGACTCCACGGTGATTGTTCAACACTCTGAAACCGGACTATGGCTGTCTTATAAGGTATCAAAAACAATAATATTGTATAAAGTGAACATTACGAGAACATTAAAAAGTAATAAATAAATAGTTGGGATGTCACTAAGAAAATAAGACATGGTATAATAGTAGTATCGAAATATTTTTTTACTGACAACTGAGCCGTTTTTCTTAATATGCAAAATTCGAGATATGGCGGGTTAAGATGGACAGTTAATAAACTTTACTGTAGACTTATTAAACGATAATAAAAATATACCTAATAATTATTTCATTATCGTTCTAAGTTGCCTCCGTAGCATAATGGAATGGGCTTGCGCTTTAGAAATTTTACACTTTTTTTATTTTTAACAATCTAAATCTAAATATGTGTTAAAAAAAATTATTTTAAAACACGTACTCGGTATGATATTCATTAACTAGTTACATACGAAAATAATTACAAATTAAATTTATTACCATTTAAAATTTTGATAATTAATATGCAAAATTTGAGATATGGCGGGCTAAGATGGGCAGTTAATAAACTTTACTGTAGACTTATTAAACGATAATAAAAATATACCTAATAATTATTTCATTATCGTTCTAAGTTGCCTCCGTAGCATAATGGAATGGGCTTGCGCTTTAGAAATTGTAGGTCATGGGTTCGAACTTGCGAGGACTAAACGACTTTTCGTTGTTGTTTCCTAGTTAGTTTCACTCGATTGCCTGTAAGGTAAGATGATCCATGCATCGGAAGGGCATGTAAGTATCGGTCCTGCGCCTTATTTCTCACCGGTCAAGTCGGATATACGTCCCATCGGACTTTGAGATTTTAAAGGAATGGGGAGTGCACCTATGTTTGCAGGTATCTCCTGCGACGTTAGCTGATCTCTAATATAGAATGGCTCCCGTAGTCGTGATCAACTTGGAGTACATTATTAGTAATTATTTCGTTGGTTATTCCAGTCTTACGAGACGAAGAAGAAAGGCGTCGGTAAAGTAGAAGAGAAACAGGCGATTCTCCACGAGGAGGGGAAAATGGACGACGGTCTCGATTTTTCCCGCTCCCAAGAGGAGGAGTCAAGAACCGCCCGTGTCATTAGGAAATGTTCTTCGTTATTCACCAAATTTATCAAGTGAGTGTGTAAAAATTTTACACTTTTTTTTATATTTAACAATCTAAATAAATATATGTTAAAAAAGATTATTTTTTTAAAAACACGTACTCGGTACGATATACATTAACAAGTCACATACGAAAAAAAAGTACAAATTTAATTTATTACCATTTAAAATTTTTGAGATATGTAGATTTTTTTACAATAATTTTTTTGATGAAATTTTTAATATTTTATTTTTAATAAAGGAACTATATCATTCAAATTTGATAAAATTTTATTTCGTCAAATTTGAATGATTTATATTGTCTTTATAGTAGCGTTGTCGTAACATGGTTGTCGCCATCAACTTGTTCTCGAATACTTTAAATTTTACGCACGTTAGCATTTATAATATCATTATAAGTAAATTAGTTTAAATACTTAGTCGCATTGATGACGATCGAAAGAACGAACATCTTTATTAAACTATTCGCGTTTCTCTAAGACCAATAGTGTACTTCTTTAACCATTTCTCTTTCAGATCGTACTAACTTTCTAAATGAAAAAAAAACCTATTTACAGTGGCCTTGAGACCCTCCAGGAGAACAGGCGTCACTCGATGTTCTTCGCATCAGTGAACCTAGGCGAGATGGTGATGTGCTTGGAGGATCTGATCAACTACTTCGCGCAGCCAGACGAGGATATGGGTGAGCTAAATAAGCATAACATAAAATTCTTCAAAAAAATATTGTTATGTGTTATGTATGTAAACTGTTGATATTATACATCATCAGCCTGTGATAGTCCACTGCTGGACATAGCCCCCCCCCCCCCCTAATACACTCCTATCCATTGGGGTTCTGGACTGTATCCCACCACGCTGATCCAATGCGGGTTAGTGGGTGGACCGACTTTTTTACATGCCCATCCGGCTAGGCTACGGGGGCAGTTCGTAAAACATTGACAATATATTAAATTATGTATTGTTTAAATCACGTTTATCAATACAGAAAATCCAATCGTCATGCGGAAACAGAATGTTTTATCTCAACTTTCCAGTAATAGATTCCAGACATCAGTATGACAATGACACACTTTCAAATTGCGGTAGAAACAAAAATGCTGTTATTACCATTTGAATAAGCTCTCAATAAACAAAAAGACTAGTTCGTATAATATTATAATGTTGGTATAAATAAGATCCTTTTACACCTATCACAATCCAAGTACCAACATTTAAGGACCAACATATTTAATAGTAGGTTTAATGGTGTAGTAGTAGAACTTTTGATGATAGTGTTGATAAAACTATTAATTCTGAATCTATAAATCCAGAACATGAAGAAAAACAGAACAAACTACGTGCCTTAAGAAATCGTCAAGATCTGTTCCAAGAGGAAGGCATCCTTAACCTGATATTAGAAGCAATCGACAAAATTAACGTCATCACTTCGCAAGGATTTTTGGCCGGATTCCTGGCTGGAGACGAATCGGGACAGAGCTGGGATATGATCTCTGGATATCTGTATCAGCTTCTTGGTAACACACTTTCCTTCTTCTTTTTACCTGTTTATTTAGTTGTCTTGCAGTTGGCTGCATACGGATTTGCAAATTGCTCGTATAGGTTTTAAGTGGTTTAACTCTACAGAGTTACTTTCGTAAGACTTCTAAAACCAAAGAAATGCAGAATTCAGTACATGAAAATTTTCATTAATGTTAATGACTATGCACCGTTTAAACAAAATCTAACAAATATTTTAACTTTTTTGTTTCAACTTTATCTTACTTCAAGTTTTTTTATGTAATAACCTCATTGAATTCTATGTCTAATTACTCAAATTCTATCCGTAATATAAAGTTGATCCAACTTTGATATGTTAGTTTTATTGAATATAACTCTTTATTGACCGTCAATGAAAAATAAGTCAGTTAAGTATTTGCATATTTCATTTTATTCGAATTTATAATAGGTTTAAAAAATACTTAGATCTGTCATTAAACCTATATTCTAGCAGAATTTTTTTAATGTAACTTTTTGTTTCTTCTTCAGCCGCCATTATCAAGGGTAACCACACTAACTGCGCGCAGTTCGCGAACTCAAATCGCCTGAACTGGCTTTTCTCTCGACTCGGTTCTCAAGCTTCAGGGGAAGGCACGGGAATGTTGGACGTGTTACATTGCGTGCTCATCGACTCGCCTGAAGCTCTGAACATGATGCGAGTAAGTAATGGATACGTGTTTAGGTTTTTAAACGGTTATAATTAGATAACACTAGAGTATTAAATATATTTAGAATTTTCTCTGTTTTTATATATAGCTGCTTAATTTTCTGGTTTTATTTATTTTTATACACACTATCTTAACTTACACTTATATTAAAGCCGGATAATCCACAGTATCATTATTGCGACACAAATAACGCGAAAACTTACTGTGTAACGTTAGATCTTATTAAGTAAAATAAATTCGCATTATATATTTAACCTAAGGTATAGTAGTAATTTATAGACAAAAAAGAAAAAAACCGATTAGTAAAAAGTCTATAACATAAGAATATTAAAGCTAAATTTTAAAAAGATCCTTTACCAGTTGTTTTTGACCCAAGTCAATATCTAATTTGTATAAATATCCACAAATATGTTTACTTATTTGCCTCGATATTTGAATAAAATATTATTTATCTTTATAGGACGAACACATCAAAGTCATCATTTCATTGTTGGAGAAGCACGGAAGAGATCCGAAGGTTCTAGACGTTTTGTGTTCTCTATGTGTTGGTAATGGGGTCGCTGTGCGCTCCTCACAGAACAACATCTGCGACTATCTGTTACCGGGGAAGAACTTACTGCTGCAGACGCAGCTGGTAGACCACGTGTCCAGGTGAATGTCAATCTTATTACGAGGTGATAGAGTTGATTTTGAAATGGTTTTAGTGGAAATATAGTAAGAATTCTTATGTTAACAGAAGTACATAATTTTTATGGAGTATCGTATCGCACTAAAATTTGTATTTTGCTCCCGCTTGAGCTTTTCATGAGAAATGTCTATATCCAAAGGTGTCATTCCTTCCACTACCTAAATTTAAGTAATGAAATGTTGAATCTCAAAAGCATAATTGAATACAAACTCTAACAAAAACAAAAGAACGCGAACTTATAATTGCAATGACGTTTACTATTATTAGTATATTACAATAACAGTCTATCAATAAATTATATCAATACACATTGATTTTATTTTCCAATTTCATCTTATATTGTTCCTGTTGTAATCACAAATTTTTGTTTAATTATTTCACGAACTCATAATGTTTCTTAATTCAGTGTACGACCAAACATCTTCGTTGGCCGCGTGGAGGGATCGGCCGTATACCAAAAGTGGTACTTCGAGGTCACTATGGACCATATTGAGAAAACGACACACATGATGCCGCATCTGCGCATCGGATGGGCGAATACTTCGGGGTATGTAAGATTTTTATTATCTTATTGTTTAACATATTAAATTACTATGAAAACTATTTTAGTGAATATTATTGCATTGAATGGCTTTAAAATTATTTTAAAAAGTTCTTTGATCTAAACGACAAGTCTAAGATTTAATAAAAGAAGTATAAATACTATTCAAAACTATTTCACTAACAAGGTTTCAAGTTCCCTTTAAAAGAAATTTATAATTAAATATATAAAAACAGGTATGTCCCTTACCCGGGTGGCGGTGAGAAGTGGGGCGGAAACGGAGTAGGGGATGACCTTTACTCGTTTGGCTTTGATGGAGCACATCTCTGGTCTGGGGGCAGGAAAACCCCTGTCAACCGCACTCATGCAGAGGAACCATTCATCAGAAAAGGTATGAAATTCTTAAACATTCTATATCATTCATCGTGTAAGTGATCATGAGACTATGCTAAAGGCTAATGTCAAACTTTTTATAATCAGCCTGTGGGAGGCCTTTGTCGAGCAGCGGACTAACACTGCTAGACGTAGGCCTCACCTAATGCACGCCAGCTCTATTAGGGGGTTTTTTGGACCGTATCCCACCACGCTGGTCAAATGCGATTAGGTGGGTGGACCAACTTTTTACATTTACATCCGACGCATGGATCTTCTTACTTTTCAGACAATTGGGATATCGGCCCAAAATTGTCGTAACCAACCAAAAAAACGATAGCAAGTTGTTTGACCGCGAGATTCCAACCCACGACCTCCGGTTTATAAAACAAGGCCCAACACAGCTATACCACGGAGGCGCTCTGATAATTGGCATATGATATTTAAATGTATGATTCTAAAAATGTAGTCTTTTAATACTTATGTAGTATTTGTCTTGTTTTAGGTGACGTCATCGGGTGTGCGCTGGACTTGACAGTGCCGATAATAAACTTCATGTTCAATGGCATCAGGGTCACTGGATCCTTCACCAATTTCAACCTGGAAGGCATGTTCTTCCCAGTTATCAGTTGCTCCAGCAAGTTAAGGTATGGAATACTTTATTGGTATTTTGTTTTTTAATTAATCGAAAAATGACAAAATTTAAAGTTGAAATTGAGTTTAAGATTTTTTTTTTTTTATAAATTAGATTTGTGAATGGATTACCGCTTATGAAATTTATGCTTATATTTTTTCATATTGAATTAATATCGGGGCATTTCACGTCAAGAGAACAACATAAAAACTGAATTTTTTTTTCGTGAGATGGTTTGTTGTTGAATTATAAGCTTTTACACATCAACTAGCAATGAAGTCATTAATTGTTCTATGCTTGTTATAGATATATATGTCATTGAATTTTGTTTTACTCTGCACCCAGTTGCCGCTTCTTACTGGGCGGCGAACATGGCCGTCTGCGATACGCAGCACCCGAGGGCTACTCGCCTTTGGTGGAGTCTCCTTCCGCAGCAAATACTTAGTCTGGAGCCATGTTTCTACTTCGGCAATCTGGCGAAGAGAGCATTGGCTGGACCACCGCTCGTTCAAGACGACACGGCGTTCGTACCGACACCCGTCGATACATTACAGGTAGGATATATACAAACCTCTTAAACTACCTACTAGCTAAACTAAATTTGAGTAACGGTCATTTGTCCCCTCTTGGTAGGTTATAGTCTTAAAGTCAGAAATCATTATTCTAATGTTTCTTTATGCGACTCTTCACTTTTTTTTAAAACTTTAGTATTATGCTGCGTAAGAGTTAGTGTGGGTAAAGAAGATTGAATGATTTTGCTAATTTAGTTGCTTCAATTCATTTCAGATCACTTTGCCATCGTACATCGAACAAATACGTGACAAGCTAGCTGAAAACATCCATGAAATGTGGGCAATGAACAAGGCAAGTAAACTAAAATTTTCCATGAATTTGGATATTGAATGGACATAGAAAGACGAAACCGACGTAATTCACACACACATCAACCTGCATCATAAACACACTTCATATATATACGTAATCTACTTCTTATTAATATTGTATGAAATATTTTTTTATAAAATTGTTCTAAATAGGTATTATTTCTGAATTGTAATTTCCCTGATAAAAACGAGATTTGCAAAACGCTTACAACGAACCGTCTTAAGAAGTACCTCCTCCTAACTTTGGTATACAAACTGCGGTTTTCTGGTTTGAAGGACACTGTAAGCTATGAAAACACTACCGTTAGTCGCCATTAAAGTTTGACGTTAGCCCTTGCTTATATAATTTTAAGTAAATTTATTGAGTTTAATAAAAACCAGCGTACAATAACGAAATCGATTTGTTTTAAAACATGAATTATTTTGTTTTTGTAAACAATTATTAATAGTGCAGAGTTTAATTTACTAATATTATTTTTATCTTAATGTCGAATATTACATATTTCTTTAGCATTAAGCTCACGTGTGTAAATTCATGGAAATTACTGTACTGTTAACTGACAGATCGAAGCCGGTTGGGTGTACGGCGACCAGCGTGACGACCTCCACAAAGTTCACCCTTGCCTCGTTCCTTTCGAGAGGTTGCCGGCGGCCGAGAAACGTTACGATATCCAACTTGCTGTGCAAACCCTCAAGTACGTATTACATGATATGATTTATAGTTGGGCTGATTTAGACTTTGAAATGTAAACAATAGTGTGAAAACACTTCCATGTTCCGGTTCTAACGGCACCGTAGCCAGCGTATTTAGTGGGTAAACGAGACTTAACAGTCTCACGATAGGCAGCGCGTTGATAAATCCCTTGGTATTAACAATGTCTATTGGCGTCGGTCAAAACTTATCATCAGGTGACCAAACTGCTCCTTCGCCTTCGCAGGTAATAAAAAAATTTAAAAGTCAGTCCTTTTCTTCTTAATAAAATTTATAACAAGTACTTCATAAAGCTTCAAAGTTTTACGGTGGAAATTTTAATAAATTTTAATGACTAACATTTCAAAATTCTATTGCCATATTTTTTGTCTTATTGATTCTTAAGAGTCAGTTTGTCACTACCATACGTAGCACAGGTACCTACCATTTTTTATTCAACATTGGCCCTGTGATCTTTTTAATATTTCAAAGATTAAGGTGTCAAATTGATAATAACCGTGTCCGATTGAGAACAATAACTCTTTAAGTAACGTATAAACCATACAGTTACAACCCATAAAGATTTTGTGGTACTTGGTCAAGATATTGACATTCCACGCTAACTATTATTTGTGAATATGCTTCACTGAATTTCAAACGGTAAAATGTTTATTTTCTTGTATTTCAGAACAATTTTAGCTCTGGGCTACTATATCAGTTTGGACAAACCACCAGCGCGTATTCGTAACGTTAGATTGCCGAACGAACCTTTCATGCAAGTAAGTGTATAAGAATATGTGTTAAGCAATTCTAATAACCGGTATTGCCACCGTGGATTTGTCTCTTGCTTTTATAGATCGTTGGTTTAAATCCTGCGGGGATAAAACTGTGTGATAGCGTCATTTTCGATCGGCTAGGGTATCATGGGTCGATCGTCAAATAGCTTGAAAATGTAATGACCTATGGGGCATATTTAAATTTGTTCCCGGTTATCGGAACCATCTTTGCATCTGTATCTTTATGAGTGCGTTCAAATTTATTGATAACTCATGCAACCAGTGAATGCAGATCTTTTATGTTTCGAAGATCAGGCCCCAGTCATTGTGCATAATAATTAGGAAATCTGAAATCATGTGAAGCCAACCTCATGATATCTTGGGCAAATAGCTAGGAATAAAAGGGAAGTAGTAACAAAAAAAATATTCCTTTATTATATTACGTAAATACGTAGATATTATTTCTTGGCTTTTAACTAGCACTTTGATGCTATAAGTTCGATTCAGATTTTCTTTTAAAGGTAGTACTTTTCTTATTGCTTGTGTGATGTTATTATTTTAAATTTAAATATTATTACTATATATGTTGATAATGCTGACGTACAATGAACTACCTCATCATCATCGTGATGTATGTATGAAATACAATAAACTACCTATAAAATGTTAATGAACGATCTAGTTGCGGTTTTAAATGTGGTGTTAGCTGACTAGGAAAGTACTTATGCGGTGTCCATTTTAGGCAAAAGGCGTTTTTTATTAGCATACTTCCCTTACCATTTAAAAGCAACATAGCTAGTACAATCGCTATGGTCATACTATCACCATTAAGAATAATGTCTGCTTGTCCAGTAATTTTCATTTCCCTGCGTAAACAAAGTTCTAACGACCCGTGTGGCATAGTGGTAAGTGATCTTAAATGTTGCGTCAGAACGGTTTGAGTTCGATGCCACCGTGGGAAAAATATCGTGCCATAAAAAAAAATTTTCACGTGTCTTGGTGTTCGTATCTATATCATATGTATTAAAAAAAGTGCCTCTTCTTAGATTCATCCAGTCAATAACTAAGCAAAGCTTATACTATGGCTATTTTTATTTTGGGGCTAGATGATGATGACGTTTTGAAGTTTATTATTAAATCTCTAAATTTTCTCAGTCAAACGGCTACAAGCCAGCACCGCTCGACCTGAGTGCTGTCACCCTAACACCGAAGATGGACGAGCTTGTCGATCAGCTGGCAGAGAACACTCATAACTTATGGGCTAGGGAGAGGATCCAGCAGGGATGGACTTATGGACTCAACGAGGTTAGCGAATTTATTAAAAATGTACAATATGATTGTAATGTATACAAATGAAAAATGGAAACTTCTAAATAAATTGATATGGTGTAATTTACATAGAACTATCTCTATTATTACATAGTTTGAAGGCTTTAAACTATTTCTAGTTTATTTTTACCAAAACCTTAGACAAATAAAAGGCAGAATTGATGTGAACGATGTAAGCAATAGCAATGGAATCACGTTTTATGTCCAGCTTTTTCATTATTGAATTGTCACTGAATGTGTATACAAATTTTATCCTTACTTTGGCTCTGGTGACTAAAATGTATATATATATATATATATATATTTATATATTCTATCATTTAACTTGCTTACTTATGTATTTTTTAACGTTTAAATCTTTCTTGTGTATGTGAATTAATTAGATAGATGATACCTAAAGCATCAAGCTCGCTTTTGTATATCCAATTGTGCAAAAATAATAAATAAATAAAATATTAAATAACTTAATGCTTCCTTAAAAAAATATTAGTTAAAGAAGTTTATGTTTACCTATAATTTTTATGAATAAACTTAATAGCACAAAAGGTTTTAATCTACTACATCTAACAGAGCCATAGTATTTTAATACGTTATTTTTCTTGTATTTTCTTTTCTTTCCTTTAGACACGAGCTTTGCCTATTCTTAGCCTCGACAGCTGTGACTCTCACACTTAGTATGTCCAATATTATTAGGTGTGAGGGTCACAGCATGCCGCGACTAAATGCACAACACTGGAGAAGAACCGAATTTCACCAAAAAGGACAGCTTTTTACTATGGATTTGCTTATATTAAGCTAAAATTATTATTATTAGATAAATAATTTATTTATTTTGTTTTGTGATCACTAATGCTATATAAAATCAATAATTAGTCATATAAACATGAAATTTCTAACATCTTTTCTAAATAAAATGTTGGTTTGTCAATTATTATCTCAATACGTGTTTTAACTTCCATCCGTGTTTGTGGTCACAAAAAATTATGCAAATATCTCTAAGCTAATAATAAATTTATTACATTATGTACAGAAATCTGTTATTCTAATTTTACTGTTACAGTTGTAACTATCGACATCGGTATAAGAGTTCACATTCAATTGCTAACAATATTTCATTTAAGCTTACCTAAGTTCGCCTCCGTCAAACTTAAAGATTCATGGTTAACAAATGTACCGAAGTCATTCATAATTTACTTAAAATGATTGCAAAAAACTACAAACTTATATTACAAAACAGTATAATTCCAAGTTTTTCCAACTATAATATGGCCCTATAGCTTTTATAGATAATGTTGATCACAATGATTTCAATTCTTATATGGCTTCCACATACTTGCAGCTAGTTACTTATTTTTTTTATTAGTCACTATTATTTAGGATTAATAAACCTTTATCGATCAGGATCCAGACATGCATCGATCGCCGCATCTCGTACCTTATCCGAAAGTAGACGACGCCATCAAGAAAGCTAATAGGGACACAGCATCAGAAACAGTCAGAACCCTCCTGGTTTACGGATACAACCTGGACCCACCGACTGGAGAACAGCATGAAGGTAAAACTTTGTCTGAGAAAATAACCAATGGCACATCGAGTAGTTTTTGTTTTTCAGAAATAATGCTTCATATCTTTATCAAACAGGTTTGATTAATATATGAAATTTTCAATAATGTACGAACAATGATTATCTGATTAAATGTTTTTATATTAATATCATAACATTATAATAAATATCATTAATCACATCATCATCATCAGCCTGTGATAGTCCACTGCGGGACATAGGCCTCCCCTAATACACCCCTATCCATTAGAGGGTTTTTGGACCGTATCCCACCAAGCTGATCCAATGCGGGTTGGTGGGTGGACCGACTTTTTACATGCCCATCTGACGCATGGATCATCTTACTTTTCAGACAATTGGGTGATCGGCCCAAATTGCCCTAACCAACTAGGAAACAACAATGAAAATTTGTTGAGTCCCCGCAGGATTCGAACCCACGACCTCCGGTTTTTAAGCCACACGCCTATACCACTAGGCTACGGAGGCAGTTATCACATACGCATTAATATCACATGGCACAAAATACAATGATAAATACAAACAATAAATATAAGGATTTTCTTGATGATGAACTTGATATATTTTTGCATCTAAGATGAAGAAAATGGTATACAGATATGTAAATTTAATATGAATACTGAAAAATTAAATATAATTTATTAACAAAAGAAAATAATAAATTCAATTTAATCGGATTTACAGCACTCTTAGCGGAAGCATCGAAGCAAAAACAAGCCGACTTCAGAACTTATAGAGCTGAGAAGAACTACGCAGTTAGTTCAGGGAAGTGGTATTTCGAGTTTGAAATACTTACAGCGGGACCTATGAGGGTAAGTCTGTAAATGCACGATAAGAACAATTATTTAAAGCTATCCTAGTAAGACTATCAAATACATATTTATGAACAAGTAGCGATATTTTGTTAGCTTATTTCTATAGTATCTAAATAAAGTAAAATTGCGCTGTGCTCAGAAACTACAGTGCAAAAATACGTAACTTCAGGAATTTCTCTTCTTTAAATTCTCTTTATTACATCCCTATCTTTTCTAACTTAATAAATAAAATTAGTATAAAATAATAAAGATAAAATGCGTTTTTGCATCAAAAATAGCATATTTTGTAATTATTATTAGGTCGGTTGGGCTCATGCAGACATGGCACCAGGCATGATGCTGGGACAGGATGAAAATTCATGGGCATTTGATGGATACAATGTGAGTATTAAAAAGTAAGATCCAATCGAAATGTCGACGTGTATTACGAAATACTTTGTTCTAAGTAATGTTATTTTGTAATAATGTTTCATCTTTTCTATAAAATTATAATAATTACGATAGTTAATAGATTATGAGATATCCTACCACGTGTGTTCAAAGATACTTTACAAAGTAAGCAACAGTTATTGACCAAAAAATACAGCTGTGCATGAAATTACTGGGTAATATAAATAGGGTAATGGAAGATAAATCAAAACCTGTCTGAATTTCGGGTGCATAAAATAACAGGTTAAAGAAAACTACTGCGATTTCCTAGTACAAAGAAGGTTACATTGAATGGCTCAACAATCCTATCCGGCAACCTCATCTATATGAAAGCCAAATAAGATTTGGAACTCCCACAGTGCCGTCGTTTCCAAGCATTTCCTATTGATAAGTCATTAGCTGTCCTTACCCAAAATTATAACTTAACCCACAGTAGTGGATCTAAACGACCATTTTGACGAATAAGGCTGAAGCCATCAGCCCAAAGGGTTGTGAACCCTTCTTTGTTCAACAATTTATTTTGAAAATTTTATAACTACAAAATTTTAGCTAATCAATTTTTCTTCAACTTATTCGCCAGAATCAAATTCTGGATCTCTTTGCATATGGTTAATGCCTTAACATTGCTATAGATAACGTTGTACATACATATTCCATATCTTATTTGGCTGAAATATAGGCAGTGTGGTGTAAAATTTAGGAGCAAATATATTAAGCTGAAAGATAAATTGTAACGCAGTTGATCAAAGTGCACGGAGGCTCGAGCGATACTTTCGGGCAGCAGCTGAAAATCGGTGACATTGTTGGATGCTTCCTTGACGTCACCGACATGACGATTAGTGAGTTACCACTGTTAGGGTGGAGGTGCTACTCGGTGACTTAAATCGAAAACGTTAATTAAACAAAACAAAGTATTAAAGATCATATAACATTTTAAGAGAAAATAGAATCTCTCAGATATTTATCTATTGAACAACTCCTGCTTACGAAAGCGAATAGAAAAGCAACGTTCCTGCCGCATTAGATTTTTTTAATTGTTCTTGTGTTCAAGCTGGTAAAGAACCTTTGTTATATGAAGTGAGAATTATATATTAGACTTCGGTTGCAAAAAGAAAGAAACTAGCTCTGATATCACTTAATTATTGTGTGAATATAACGCCCCACGTATATTCCCATACATATATCCTGTTAATTTTCGCGTCTTCATTTCAATTGTTATGAGCGAAACGTACAAATTTTCAACATCCGAATTCACATAAATTTGAACAATTATAACTCCAAGATGAAAGTCGTGTCTAATCAAAAAATCTGAGCTAAAAAATAAATTAAAAAAAAACTAAATTTTTTTCTAATAAAATATTCGTAGATTATTTTTAAAAGCAGGACAAACATTTTTAATTAACCACTAGTAGGTAGTTTTTAAAAAATATTTTTAAAAGTTATGATAACACAATCTAAATCAATATTTCTTCAGGGTAGCACCTCAAACATTTTCTGTGTCCCGTATCGATTGCATTAGTCATTGTTGTATTCATTGTTTATCTGTGGTAACAACTAATATTAGGTGGTCTATATACGATACTGCCGTACCTGCGTGAGAAATCACATCTCCTTGACATCCCTGTTTAAAGATATATATTACCTAGTTTTTTAATCACAAGAAAAAATTAAAGTAAAACCTCATTCGAATGCCATCTTACAAAAATTCGAATTAAAACATATATTCAGTGCGTCTTTTTACATTCTTACGTTAATTTTCAACAATATTTAGCACAAATTAGTCGCAGTTTACAAAAGTAAAAGGGAAAAATGTTACCAGATATAAAATAGTATTATCATCTCTTATATATTAATATATGTATATATATATCAATATATACATTTATTTTAAATACAATTTATTAAAAACATTGTCCGTTAAGAATAACATGCTCTTTGCTTTTGTAAGAAGTGAAGATTATATATTGTATTTAGAACAAAATTTGCTGCAAAGGCTCTATAAAATACAACTTGTTCACTGTAAAAATTTTCCCAAATTTAAAGGAAGAGAAAGTGTTCAGCAGTAGCACAGAGTCATTCGGCAAGCAATGGGCTGTGGGTGACGTAGTGGGAGTTTTCCTTGATCTCATAGACAAAACGATAAGTAAATATCGCCAGCTCAAACTGGCAACAATTTTTGACGAATTCGCTTTATAGATTATAGAAGGGCATGTGGCGGGAATGTTTTATTTCGTTTAGGACATAATTTAACAATTTTAATTATGAACAACTTTGCCTATATAGAGTTATTTTATATTAATATGAAAGAATATTGGTTAAAATTAATTTAAACAAACGGAAACTAACTCTTGTTAAAAGTTTAGACGAGATCATATTACTACAATTTTGTCACTCGCATGCAATTTTTTCATAAAAAAATAGCAATTCAAGAGTTTTTAACCTTATTTTTTGTATTTTAAGAACTTTAAGTATTCTAAATTCAAGATCAGTCTGTAAAAAAATATTTCTGCCACATGAAACAGCGCGCGGCTTCAAAATTAATCGCTTCAAGCTGCAAGTCATTTGAAATTTGAAATCATCGTTGAAAAATTAGCTAAATACCTAATACGAACACCGCATCGCTTGCCTTCACTATGCAATAAAATTTTTTGCACGTAAATTTTAATGTACAAAAGTATGTACGAATAGTAAGTTCACAAGTGTATTTCTTAAACTTGGAAACTAGTACAGCATGGGATTGTAAATCACCCATAGATCTATATAAAGATCAGATAGATTATTATTATTATTACTGGTTTGCCTTATTTTTTATTCTGAAAGTAGATTTGGTAGCCGCCCTTTTAGTAAATGTTTAAAAGTAATGAAAAACTTTAGACATACATATGTATATTCCACACTCATTACACTACACAGTAATTACGAAATTACTGAAAATATATTTTACAATAGAATTCATTCATACACATTCTTAATTTTTATTTCTAATATTATACAGTTTACTAACTTTTGTTGCTGAAAGGTTGAGTAATCTACTTATTTATATCTGTCAGTATGTTATGCTGTAGTTGCGACAATTTAGTTTTATATGACAGAATGCTAAAGTTAGTACTTCAATAGTATTTTGTATCAAAATCATACAAAATAATTGTTAGAAAGTCGACACTGGCAATTAATAAAACGAATATGCGACTAATACCGCCAACTATAGCGTAAATCTTATAATATTTTACCAATATACTACTCCTTTGTTATTGTGTGTCTTAAAAGACAGATATTTTTGTGATTAACAATCGTATTAAAATTCTCCAAATACTTTTGCTCTTTTAAACTAACTAACATTCTTTGTTTTTATTGTTGCAGTAAAATGTTAGCCTACTAATTCATTCGTTAACTATTGTGTTGTTTGATATTTGCTTATTATATGAACTATTTTTTCTATAATTGCTGTGTTTTGCACAAACCTCCGCAATTTGACATGGACCTTGTTAGAATTTTTATATTAAATACAAAACGAATGCAGTACGTCAAAGTATTTTTACTCAATTGTGAAAAAAAATAGCTTTGATTTTTATAGATGCATGTAAGTTATTAAATTATCATTTCTATGCATAAAGCTTTAGGTGAAAAAGATTCAAAAAGTAAGTTGACCATTAAATTTATATTTGCATCAAGAGCTGACTAGAAATATTATTATAATTGATGTTTATCAAAACTAAATTAATAAATTCATAAAAAAATCTAAATTATAGGGAATCCCTATAGTTAGGATTATTTTCCAGAAAATTTAATTTGTAACTTCTTTAACACGAGAAAAGTCTGATGTTGGTTATTTTAACACGAGCATTGGTTTATTATACATAAATTCAATTTTAGTCTTTTGTTTAAAATCAAAACAAAAATAAGAGACATTGTTCTTCAGTAAGTCTAACATACATTATAGGTTTCTCCCTTAACGGTGAGCTCTTGATGGATGCTTTGGGTGGAGAGACGACCTTCGCAGATGTCCAGGGAGACAACTTCGTGCCGGCCTGTACTCTTGGAGTTGGCCAAAGCCCGGTATTTATCATATATTTAGTTTATTTTATAATGTTAGGTATTATAATACATAGCAATTCAATTAGTATTAAAAGAATATAACAAAATAATATCGATGTCTATGGTCGCCTTTATTGCCTAGCGATATTGGCCCTTGCTTTATAAACCGGTGGTCATGTGTTCAAATGCCGCAGCGAAACAACTCGTTTATCATTGTTTTCTGGTTGGTTGGGTGAATGTGGCCGCTTATCCAATTGTCTCAAAAGAAAGCTGATTGGAGAAGGAAAGAAGGTCGGTCCCGGTTGTCAAAACCATCTTGGCAATTATTATAGGATGTCAGAGCTTCCATATTTTGTCATCATCGCCATGATGGCGTAAGGATGTGATGACCCCACCGCCCGCTTGAAATCGGATCTGCTTGATGGTGCGAGTAAGACAGATCCGCATTACCAGTGCAATTCATCATCATCAGCCTTATAAAGTCCACTGCTGGACATAGACCTCCCCTACTACACCTCCATGAATTAGGGAGTTGACAAGTGCAATTAGTCATTCCCAATCTGCCTGTTGAGCGTAATAATTATGAGCAACTCTTTTTAATGGACGCCAACAAGATCAATCGCCTTGGCATTCATTAAAAAAAGCCTATGTCCAGCAATAGATTGCTAAAGGCTGTTTATGATGATGATGATGATGATAAGATGTCAGAGCTTTCATATTGACTGACAACTAATTCATCCTTAGAATGCAGCTTAGTGTGAAAGAAATATTAATATATCTACACATTGAGTGAGTAATTAAAAAAAGTATACATATATACATACCCTTTCTAATTTAATAGGAATCCAGAACAAAATGTATTTTAGTTAAATCACTTTAATTATTATATAAATTGGTAATAATTAATTTTCATTGCAGACTGACGTACGGTCAAGATGTTAATTCTTTGAAATATTTCACTACCTGCGGTCTACAAGAAGGTTATGAACCTTTCTGCGTGTAAGTATGGAACGTTAATAACAGTCTAATCTAGTGGAGAGTAGAATATTAAATATATTAATAATTTAAATCATAATATAAACACAAAAAAAATATATTAAAAATTATCTCTTTTGATTTCTCAATTTAGCCTGTGTTTTAGCTTTCGCTTTATTTAATGCAATTTTTTTTAAACTTCCTGATGCATATTGCCAATGAGATAAAATGAATATTGTCTTTTGTAAGTAATTAATTGAAACCTTGAAAAATGTACTAAAGTATCATAGTAATATAATTGTATAACATAATTTTTCAGAAACATGAAACGTGACGTCACACATTGGTATACTAAGGACCAACCCATTTTCGAGTATACCGACGAGATGGCTGATACGAAGATCGATGTTACTAGAATTCCAGCGGGTTCAGGTCAGAGTTATATTCTTGTGTCATTTTACGCATTTTGTATCGTTTGAGTTTGGTTGAAGTTTATTACGAATTTTTAATCAAAATAATTTTATCATACCTTCTGAGTTCTTAGCATTTTGAGATATTTCCTCTTTGCATATTACAAGTTAAATGTAATGAAAACGCATTTATTGCGTTCTTGTCATTAATATTACTATGATTCTCAACTAAATATTAGTTACTTTTGGTGCAGTGTAATCATATTTTACCTTATGTACAACACGGTACCTGCATAACACGATATCATGAAAATGTGGTCGTAAAATTTAAAAATCTAACAGAATCTTGTCTCGTTTTCAGACACACCTCCGTGTTTGAAGATCTCTCACAACACCTTCGAGACAATGGAGAAGGCAAATTGGGAATTCCTCAGGCTGTCATTGCCAGTTATTTGCCACGCAGAATTCATCGAGTAAGTTATTCGTTATAATTTCGTATATTAACGCACTTACTATACATAACCGGAGGTCGTAGATTCGACTCCTGCAGGGACTCTACCTTTTTATTGTTATTTCCTAGTCGGTTAGGTTAATGCGGGCTGAACACTTAATTGCCTGTGTAGTAAGATTTTCCATGTGTCGGATGTCATGCGCCTGGTCTCTCTCCAATCGTATCGGTTATCTATTGCTTCGGACTAGACAAGTAAAGCAAGAGAGAATGCATCTGTGTCTGCGTGTACACTCGTGCACTATAATATCTCTTGCGTAGTTCGCTGATCTCTAATGTAGATCGGACGCCGTAGTCGAAATCGGCTCCGAAAACATTATTATTATTATACATACATAGGCAGTAGTTTATTGTAAATATAATTCAAAATGACGATGCTTGATAGTGACTTGTGTCAAGTCTAGACCCGAGTCCATAAAACGATCCGTAGTCGTAATTCGCTTTGAGCATCAGGCTGTTCAGAAATATACGCTGGTTGATAAAAACATTAAGATCAGTATTTTGTGAGTTAAATTGACGAGATGAATTCCTTCAAAGTGAGAATGAGAAAGCACGGCGCTGGGTTGAGATCAAAGAGAGGCAGCAGGTTCTGATGAAGGAGGCAACTGAAGCTCAGATGCCAGCACACATTGACCAGATAATGAGAAGCGGGTTTACTATGAACGATATTAAAGGTGAGTTTTGTAATAAGTGTCAATTTTCATGAAGTATCCCGATAAATGTGCATAAATATTCTTGAAATCTTTCTAATAAAATTGCAAGTAAAAATGCGAACATACTGTACTACGATATTTACGTTCATAACTTAAAGCTTTGAATTAGAGCTAAAAACTAGACTTTTATCATAAATGTTACATATTCTCGCACTCTTATTTGGCGTACAAATCCCTTACTTCCTGTAATGATTGTTTTTGTTACAAAGTTTTGTGTAAATAATTTATCTGTTGTATATACGTATACCTTAACACGTGATTGTACCAAATGTTTGACATAATTTGCATCGTGCCCTAAACCGATAGTTCAGTGCATCAATGGACTGATTTCGCTTTTTAATACCTACTTTTTGTTATCCCCCCTCCCAAGGTTTGAACTACGTTGAGAATCAGGAAGAGATGCCAAGTACTTCCAAAGTCAAGCGACAACCTTCGAGACCTCCAAGGAAGGGTTCCATCACGCGTGGGGTCACTATACAGAATTATAATTTGCAGCCAGGTTAAAAAATTCGCTGTCTTGTCACTTCATCAAGACGAATATTATTCTCGCATCTCTCTTTCTCATTGTAATAACCTATTTCAGTTTCCTTCCTTTATGATTTAATTCCTCAAAGCTTCTTAACATTTCGTCGTGTTCTATCAAGAAGTTTGTGCTAAATCATTATACAGCGGGATTAAACAGTCCAAAATCAAGAGATATATATAAATAACTCAAGGATTTAACAGCGTTAATGTAATTAAGTTACAGATGACATTGCTTTAAGGATAGACTAACCTAATCATATATTGAATGAATTTTATGGATTTTTTAAACTTAATAGATTTTTATGCTACATCGTAGGACAAACAAACGGCATGCAACGATCGACAAGTGAAGCAGAAATGGCCAAATACGAACTAGGAGTCACCAATGGTCCGGACGACAAGAAAGATAAACGTGGAAGATCACCTTTCAAGTATGAATTTAGATATACCCTATATATAGAATTTAGAAAGTTGCACTTAAAATTTTAGATAGAAAATAAACAAACAATGTGGAAGCTATAGACTAAAACTTGAATATGTTTTTCAATATAGTAAAAATACCTTTTTAGAGGGATTTTAATGCCTTTACGCGTAAACATTAACTAATTGATTGTTAATTTTATTAAAAACTTATACTACTTTTGTTACGTAGGTTCTTTAGAAGCAAGCGTGGTGAGAGCGGAGAGAGAGCAAAGTCACGCAAATCTAAAACCCCTGATCCATTTAGTGATACAGAGGTATCACCGGAACGAGGTGGAAGGCGACCTAACCCGCAAATTAGGATTTCTCAGGTAAACATGTTATATTACTTTTTGTGCATTGTGTTTTCCCATATCGTCCAAATCAAGAAAATATTTTGCATCTTATTTTTCAAGTAGATATAGATTATGAATCAACTTAATTATTTGGAAAATTACGACTTTTCCTAATCTTAAAGATGCTTCAAATATCCATCGTATTCATATATAAACTATAAAAAGTTATATTTACATAAGTTTTCTATGATTCATGCCACCACCCTTTATGTCATGAAATTTCTATCCATTTAAACCCAAGATTACACCTGCCTTATGAATAAAGTTTACGCCCACGTTTAGAGCCCAATTAAGAAAAACTTGTAACCCATAGAAACGTTATGGCTCCTTCTGGTAGAAATTCTTCAGACACGATGTTTATCACTAAGAAGCGATTCTTGACTCAATAACACCATACGTGCATAGTCAATTCGTTGCTATGGGTTACAATGTTTACGTAATATTCAGATTTGATTTGGCTGTAGCAGGGTTTATAAATTTGTTTTCGGTTGTATTACCCTTTTGATTTTGTATGTTTATCCCTAAGGCGAACCAAAGATATAACGGCATGCAAGGTAGACCTTCTGGCCACAATTTGTATGGAAGTCAGGGAGGTTTGAACGTAAGTCGAATGTCGTCACAATGGATTGTATTAACGCTATCGCTTCTCGGTCTTTTAAATGTCCAACATTTCTATCTAATATTTGCAGCTTTATATCTGGATTTTTATAACATTCTCACAACGTGCCGTACAATGAATAACTAAAAGATTTCTTGTAACTTCTTTCTATTCGCAGCGATACTTCTTAATCATGAAATTATTATACACTCAAGAAATATCAATATCACTTATTTATTATGTTGGATTCAAATTTATTACATTATACATAAAGAGTATAGTAACTGCCTCCGCAGCCTAGTGGTAATGGCATGTGTTTTAGAAACGGGAGGTCGTGGGTTCGAATCCTGCGGGGACTCAACAAAATTTTCATTGTTTTTTACTAGTTGGTTACAACAATTTGGGCCGATCACCCTACTGTCTGAAAAGTACGATGATCCACGCGTCGGATAGCCATTAAAAAAGTTGATCCACCCACAAACCTGCATTAGACCAGCGTGATGGGATACGGTCCAAAAACCCCCTGTGGAAAAGGCGGTGCATTAGGGGAGGCCTATGTCCAACAGTGGACTAACACCGGCTGATGAAGATGATGATTATTATATTATTCTTTTTGTTCGTGTTCTTCTATTCTTTAGCTATGTTTTGATATAAAATCAGTATTTTAACAAATGGTTATTAACTATGTTTTGCATTATACTGAAATCACTGCTTTCGTCTCTCTAAAATGCCTTCTCAATTCTATTAAAAAGTAATTGTTAGTTGTATTTTGTATTAAATATTAGTACATCATATGTACAATAGATCAGACATTGCTATTGAAAATTTAAACAAACTTTTAGACTAACTTGCAAGTAGCGACACCGCCTCAAGAGCGGAAACAAATGACAACAAGCACCTTAGCAGCTGCCACTACCGAAACAGTTGGAAACGAGATCTTCGATGCTGATTGTTTAAAATTAATTAATGAATACTTCTATGGTGTAAGGTAGGTGCTATTTTAAATTACCCTTTTTTAAATACTATATTCGTATTTACTGCTTAGCCAAAATAGTCTTGAAATTGATGTAAGCAGAGTAATGCAGGACAAAAAAGTTGTGTCTTCTAGCTTCTTTTTGATGACTACATCGAAATTTTGCTCAACAAGTGAAAGTTGACCAATGACAACACTATAGAGTTGCTGTGTTTCAATCTATTGCAAGTCTATATTGGTTAAACCATAAACTATAATACTTATTTTATTAATTTATGTACTATAACTTTTCGCACCAAGACAAGTATGCAAAAGCGAGCTTAATGCCTCACACACTTTCTGCCAGCACCAGTAAACAAAAAGAAAATTAGACTCCATAAGTTAAAATGTAAAGTAATTAACTGGTGAATGCAATCTTCCATTTCTTAAATAAGAATCTTGATAAATATTTCTTTCAATTCTCTCTAAACGGAATATTCTTCTTTCTATATTTCTTCTGAGCGTTTTTAACGAGCTATGTTTTGAAATAACATACAAATACCTCCTTTTGCAGAATATTCCCCGGTCAAGATCCAACTCATGTATACATCGGTTGGGTGACCACGCAGTACCATTTGCACTCGAAAGACTTTAACCAGAACAAAGTAACTAAATCGTCTGTCATCATCACCGATGACTACGATCGAGTTATTGAAAGGTAAGAGATGGAATGGAATCCCAAATTTCGCCGTGTAATAAAAATTTACATGAATCGAGTAGGAACTATTGTGTATATTATTGTTCAAAACATTTCAGTAAAAATTTAATAATGAATAAAAGTGTTTCAGTGAATGGTAAAAGTACAATGATACGAAAGTAAAAAAATAATGTAGTTTCTTATTGATTTTTATACGACAACAATGTTTTTAAACCGGTGTTCTAAGCTAGAATTTCAAAATAAATTGAAATCTCCTAAATTTTGTATCAACACATCATGATGTGCAGTTTAAAAGCGGCATAAAAGATTAATCTAATATTCCTTGTATGAGCTTTTTCTCCAAATCTTATATATCAAACATTCTTTTAAATCGAAGTCTTCCAAGGCAGTTTTTTTATTATCATAATGCAATATGAAAATAAAAAGAGATAAGTATTTCCTTTATTTTATGATGATTGTGGCAGGATTTTTGGTAGTTCAGATGACTTTGAAAGAGCCTAAACTAAATAAATAATTTTATATTAGAATAACTTTTCCGTTCCAGCGTTAACCGACAGTCCTGCTATATGGTTCGAGCCGACGAGCTCTACAACGAAGTAATGGCAGAAGCGACCGGAAAAGGCGCTTCACAGGGAATGTTCATTGGTTGCTCTGTGGATACATCCACAGGCACTGTTTCTTTCACTTGCGAGGGGAAGGAAACGAGCATTAAATTTAAGGTTAAGAGTTTTATTTATAATAATAGATAGTGTATTAGCATTAGACGGCCATTCGAAATTGTTAGTATCAGCTGTCATGTGAGTATCAATTAACTGCCTCCGTAGCCTAGTGGTCAGAACGTGTGCTTTGGAAACCGGAAGTCGTGGGATCTAACCCTGCAAGTGGGTACAAAAATTATTTTTTTGTTTTCTAGTTACTTAAGAGCAACACGGGCTAGTAACCTGATTATCTGTAAAGTAAGATGCCACGTGTCGGATGGGCATGTAAAAAGTATAACCTGCGCCTGATCTCGTTATCCATCACATCGGAATATGAGAGTGAAAGAAAGGGGGTGCAGCTGTGTTTGAACGTACATTTGTGCACTATAATATCCTGCGTTCGCTGATATCTAATAGACCGGCTGCGAATTTCAGATGCAAGTCGCTATGTATACGTACTACAAAAAATAACAACTTGAGAAAATGGACTAGAAAGGAAAGATTGACATACTTTAAGGCCTACAAAAATAGAATTATTTCGAGTTAAATTTGTATACTTTGTAGGCAGAACGACAATCATAAATATATTAAAATCTACTATCAATTTTGTAAAGATAATAACGATATTTTTAATGTATTTATTTCTAAGCTTAAATGACTTTTCATAATCTAAGGCTCTTAAAACAATTAACTGTTAACATATAACTGATTCACTACTCTGCATATTATGTTTTTTCTTAAATAATTGATTTATACAGATGGAACCAGAATCCAAGCTGTTCCCAGCAATCTTCGTAGAAGCTACATCTAAGGAGATCCTGCAAATCGAACTCGGCAGGTCTACCACTAGTCTTCCATTAAGTGCCGCTGTTCTACCAACGAGCGATAAACACGTGATACCTCAATTCCCACCACGTCTTAAGGTGCAATGTTTGAAGCCGCACCAATGGGCACGGGTAAGAACTTACTGAATGCATGTAATCTACAAATAATGAGATCGGTGTGTGAATGTAATATCGCGTTAATTATTAGAAAACATTTTTAATGGTAGTTTTACTTTAATTATTATCTGATTCTAATAGACACGCAAAGAAAGCTTAATTCGGGTTGAACTTACCTACATGTTTTCATATGCTATAAAAACATCTCAACATTTTATTCGTCGTTTTCAGGTACCAAATCAATCGCTACAAGTGCACGCCCTTAAACTGTCTGATATTCGGGGCTGGTCGATGTTATGTGAAGACGCCGTCTCAATGCTAGCTTTGCACATACCGGGTAACTTTCAAGTAACTTCTTAATATTTCATGAGAATAATAAGAACTGTGAAAGGATTTCAATTTGAAAAATACCGCAGTGAATAAAACTCTCTTGGTTACAAACCAAGAAAATTTTGTGACATCCTACATCAGAGCTAAAAAAAATACGATTCATTTGAACTTGAACGTTGAATTCTAGTCGCATGCAAGCTAAGTTCTAGGTGGTTTTTCTTCCAAAAGTACATCACGCGACTATTGTCAGATATTTCACAATAAGCATCTTATCAAATCCACTTATTTACGGATTTTTCACGTTATTTAAATATATTTATTCCCGACGTTTCGTCGACGACATATACGTCTGACATATACCAACTTAGTCTGCCCGTGATCATGGATGCTGAAAAGAATCCGAAACGTCGGGAATAAATATATTTAAATAACGTGAAAAATACGTAAATAAGTGGATTTGATATGTATAATCACGTAAATAAAAGAAATAATTTAATAAGCATCTTATTATACCTTACTTTAATTTTAGTTTACGTGAATTCCAAATTTGATTCTGCTCTGGATTTATATAAACATCCTTACTTCATTTTTGATAAGAAAAATTTAAAATGTCTACCTTAGGAGATAATATTCCATTATCTAACCGATGGTACATTATTTGACAAACAATAAAGTGCTTAAAAATTAAATAGATATACTAGTAAATTGTTGCCATAGTAAGTTGTAAAAACACATTTGACTTGACTTCCTTGTGCAGAGGAGGATCGCTGTATCGACATCTTAGAGCTGATTGAGATGGACAAATTACTAAGCTTCCATTCCCATACGCTCACATTGTACGCTGCGCTTTGCTATCAGAGCAACTACCGGTAAGAACCTTTATTAGTTCTTTCCTATAAATATTGTTCTCGCCAATAACATCCAATCGGAAAAAAAACTATAAACTAGTAGATCTCTTGTAACAATTGTTTTAATGCCAATCCAATATTTATTTAAATGTTTTCTTTACTATTGAGTAAAAGTAATGCCGATTGAGTAAAAATTCTTACACGCATTGAAAATACTTTTGAAACTCTTCGTATTAAAAAATATTAGATTTTAAGATAAAAATAATGTAATTAAAATAATGACTTAATAATTGAATTTAGAAATCATTTTAATTTAAATTCTTGTAAGGTCTCTTTTAATTGTATCTTTATTAAAATTAATAACAATTAACTTAAAGCTAGAAGCTATCAATGTCTTAAATGATAATTTTCAATTTAGAATTATAAGAAATTGTAAAATGAAGTGTCAACGCATATAAAAAAATTCTAAACCTTCTCATCTTTTTTTTATAATTTCTATACCATTTCAGGGCAGCCCACGCATTATGTCAGCACGTGGATCAAAAACAACTCCTTTATGCAATTCAATCACAGTACATGTCAGGTCCACTTCGTCAAGGATTCTACGATCTCCTCATCGCCCTACATCTGGAATCTCACGCTACTACTATGTAAGTCCTTAAATTAAAAAAAACCTTATAAAATACAAAATACAAATACTACTCAGAACAATCATTTTAATATATAAAGTGACGACTGTATAACTTTTCTTAATGTTTCGTAAACATGTCTATTAGAAATTTGAAGAACCTTAAATTAAAACCACATATCCGCTATCAATTCTTTGTTGAGTCTAGCTTACTGTTACTTCTTATCGACAGTTCCGTTTAGATAAAATTAAAACTTTTACGTCTAAACATTACTCCTTTGTGTCAGAAATAGGCACTGCAATGATCGTCCTAGTAAAGATAGTTGTAGAAAACTAAAGTTCAAAACCATTAAAGTTTTGCTTCGCGATGTATTATCTCATTTGCACTAAAGTGTAATTCTAACCTGAGGACATTATTTTTTATTTTCCAGGGAAACTTGCAAGAACGAATTTGTGATACCACTCGGTCCAGAATTAAAAGCATTATACGAGGATCCAGATATGAGGCACAGCTTACGATCTCTACAAACTGAGAGCGTACGACCACAAATGAACATGACGGACATTTCGTAAGTTAAAACATATATTTTTTAAATAAAAATAAAGTGATATATCTTTTCCTTTTATAATTTAAATCTAAGTACAATTAGCATATACTAGTTAAATTTTTACATCAATCTCTGGCTACAGTAAACCGAAAGACTGAAAATAATTTAGACTAAAACTTATTTCATTTTAGGGAAAAAATAACGGACATCAGCAACCTCTACTCACCATACTTCCCATTAGAAGTGGTGCGCGAGTTCTCAATGCAGGCACTTGCAGAAGCTGTGGAGACAAATCAAGTACATAACCGTGATCCAGTCGGTGGTAGCAACGAAAATCTATTTTTGTAAGTTAAAGAATGTTTTTATTACGGATCAATTTTATGTCCATCCGACATTTCCCAACTTAGGACGGGCAACCCTCTATCTAGTATCATCGGACTATTTTTTTGTTTAGTCACTTAACTCTCACCTAGCGGTACCAAGTACAATCTATGGTAGCTTTGGTAACCTTTTCCTAGTATCTCATTTAAAAAGTATTAAGGCAAATGGACATTACGGATGACTGACCAATTTTGCCTTGAATAACACTTTTTTGACATTTCAGGCCTCTAATCAAGTTGGTTGATCGTCTGCTGCTCGTGGGTATGATGCGGGATGAAGACGTTGAAAAACTGCTGATAATGATCAACCCAGAAACATGGGATCCGACTTTCGACAAAGGTTTGAAACTGCCGCTATATGTTTATTTCTTTGACGTCGTTGTTAATGAATTATGAAATTTAACTTTAATCTATGCATATTTATCAAAAGATGAAATAAAAAAGGTAATGTAATAAAAATGGTTTTTACGAAGAATTTATCTCATATCAGACACCTTTGATCTATGACCATAAATTTTAACATCACCAAGTAACTATTTATTTATCTATATATCTAATTATGAAACGACTAAAGTCTCTGATTAGCATACGTAAACGTTAAATTCCCTTAATGCGATTCCAATGTTAGTAACTATTTTAAATTTTCAAATACATCATATTATAATTTAACTAAATTGTACACTGTAAATAACATAAATTTATATTTCAAGTCATATGTATAATTATTAAACTCATACGTTATTAATGATTTATACGTGCAGAGGGGAAAGACGAGCATCGCAAAGGTCTGCTGCACATGAAAATGGCGGAAGGCGCGAAACTGCAGATGTGCTATTTGCTTCATCATCTTAATGACATTCAATTGAGACACAGAGTGGAGTCTACTATTGCTTTCGCACACGACTTCGTTGGTGACTTGCAGACTGATCAATTGAGGTACTTGAATCTTGACTTTTGATCTAATGCTTTGATTGTGATTTTAAACTTTGTGGTCATGTTTAAAGTGACAAAAACAATAACATGGTATCCATTACTGTACTAGATAAAGTCTTGTACTTTATTATTACTAAGCGACTATCTAAAGAAGTGGCCAGTAAGAATTTAAAGAAAATATTTTAACCAATTAAAACTTTCGTGAGACATGGTACTAATAATGTATGCTATAAACGGCTAAACTCACGTAAACTCGGTATTGGTGCCGACTAGTTTCGGACCTATCGGAGGTCCTACATCAAGACGAGTAGACTAACTAATACTAGTAACTAGTCGGCGCCAACGGCTAAACTCACGTGAAATCGATATTGGTGTGTATATATATATATATATATATATATAGCAGGTTTAAAAATAGCACCGCTTTGTAAAGAAACACACAAGAAATGTGTAGAAAAAAACTTTGTAAAACGATGTTATTTAATATTGATAACATTAAACCGAGAATCATAAACATTGAATCGCAATCTCGAGTAATATTACTGCTATTTTAATTATTTATTTATTAATGAAATTGTGGACACAAAACTATGATAAAAGTGCTTGATTAATGCGTCATTTATCTATTTCAGACGTTACACTGAAATTAAACAGTCGGACTTGCCCAGTGCAGTTGCCGCTAAGAAGACTCGAGAGTTCCGTTGTCCACCCAGGGAGCAAATGAACGCCATATTAAGTAAGTTTCTTTACCTTTCAACTATATTTAATATCATTCAGTCCTAATAGATAACGTCTAAATAGCCATATGCATTTGACAACAGTGGTATAGTACTATTTGTTGATACTGAATTGGAAAGGAAGTATGACAAGTTTGTATTTCAGTAGTGGCTTATTATAAGGATAGTTATGTTATTTAAAACTTTTGATATCCGTTTTATGGTTCGGTACCTCAAATAACGTTCACAAAAAAAAGTGATACTGGCATAGATGTATATATATATATGATAAAAAGTGATATTAATTTTTTGTATTTATTACCAATATTGACGAGATCCAATTACATCAAATAATATATAAAGGTACTATTCAATTTTTTATATTTAATTGATTATCGGAATTATATTCAATTCACGAACGGGACATTCGTTTGAAGATGAAACTTATGTGCGTATATTATAAGAAATGGTACAATAGCCACCCTCACATTTGTTTGTTGCCAGAACCTTAATATCCTCCAAATCTAATACATTATGATTTATTTAACATAAAGTAACCATCATAAACTTTTAGGTTTCAAACACTTGGAAGAAGAGGACAAAGAGAACTGTCCCTGTGGCGAAGATCTCATCGTCAGAATGAATGAGTTCCACGAGAGTTTGATGGCGCATATCTCCCTCAATGCTTTACAGGAGCCTGATGCTGAAGTAAGTTTCCTTTACGAATATGATCATCCCTAGTATTACCCTTAAAGTGTTTTGTTCAAAAATACTTCTACCTTTTTATAGATATATTTAGAAAGAGCATTAGAACTTGCATCTTGTAGGAAATTTTTAAAAATTATTTTCCATTTGATTATATCCCCTTCGTACTTCTTTTTTTTGTATAGATTTTGTGGCACAATATTTCACAACCTTTAGAATTAGCGTTTCATATTGAGTTACTGTAGAAGCACTGCACAACTTAATTATTTTATATAGAGACCAGTATTTTTCACGGTTTTCAGAGCATTATCCAAGTCTTTCGTGCAAATATAAAATTTATGTTATTGATTATATTATTTATTGCATAAACACTGATAGACATACACATTAAAATAACCTTTGTGTATTTATCGCGTTAATCGCAAATATTTGACATTTGATGTCACGGACTTTTTGTAATGTTTCTTTTTATGGAACAATCAATCAAAGTATACCCCGTGCCCATATGCCGTCAACAAAATATTTGCTTTATACGCGATAAAATATCTAAAAAGTAGATTTAATACTTGCAATTGAATCATATTCGAAAGGACCATTTACGAGATATTTAGAAACCCCTACTAGATTTTGACTCCTATGATCAATTAGTGATTTTTGTGATAAATAGATGCCCACTAACAAATAATTTCAGGAACCAACCGAGCCAGAGACAAAACCTGGGGCATTCGGCAAACTGTACAACATCATAAACACAGTGAAAGAACTGGAAGAGGAGCAAAAAGTAATAGTTTAATACGATTTATATATTTTTTTTTTTTTTTTAGTTAAACAGAGTGACATTTTAAGCTTGCCGTTGTAAGTAATGCTACAAAAGGTATTTGGTAGGTAAATTCACATTTTCCTGAAAAATATTATTCGCTCAATGATGATTCCTATTGTATTGCCATTTCACGTAACTTTACTTGACGGCCGTCGATAGCAATATTAGTCACTTCTTTACCCATATCCTCAGTATTGACTACGATCCGATGACCAGCGCGTGGTGCTTCAGATGTGCTACACCAACCACGTTTATAATTTTTATGTAATCAATTATTAAAAATGTTCGATTACGGCACAAAATTTAAAATTCTCAGACCTCGACCTCGATGGTATATAGTGGAAAAATAGGCACTTAAAGGAGACTATTTAATACATAATGATTGTAAAGTACCTTATCATAGATATATTCGCCAATTTACTATAATTGTTTAGGAGTTATATACGAAATATCAGTTTTATAACAAAATATTTAAATGTAATTTCAACAGGCATGGCAACATTTTTGTGCTTTAAATAGACAAGATTAAGATTGAACACAGTCTGAATAAGTAATAAAAACATTAATATTTATTTTATAAACTCCATTATTACCTGTTCGGTGATACTTTAATTTAATTATAAGATTAAAATTTCTTTTACGGATTTCATCCATTGAAATCTTAAAAACGTGCGAGTTCTCAATAAATATTTTTACATCAGATAAATGGTTACATCAATTTTTATATTGCCACCAGCAATGTACTGTAATTAACAAACGCAAATTAAAATAAACTAATATATTTACTATTATTAGGCTATCGAAGAACCGCCAAAGAAATCACCCGAAGAGAAATTCCGCAAGGTTTTGATCCAAACGATCGTCAACTGGGCTGAAGAGTCGCAAATTGAAACGCCAAAACTAGTCAGAGAGATGTTTAGGTGAGTGTTATTCTTAATACTTTTATGTCTTAAAAGTAGATTTTATGTAGAATTTTATCATACATTGTATCCAACGTACAAAGTATTTTATTTTATCATATATTGCCACGAGAAAAACTACACTACAGAGTCTTATCCGACAAAACTAAGCGAAAAACATGGTATATAACATTAGTAAACGGTCTTTTAATATGACAATATGATGCAAAAAAAATAGAAAGATATATAATTTAATCATATATACCTAACAAACACCTTTTTATATAACTATACGATGCAAGAAAACAACAAAGGTATTAAAATGAAATTATATTTTCATGTCAAACAGCCTTTTAGTACGACAATATGACGCAATAGGCGAACTCATCCGGGCCTTAGAGAAGACCTACGTCATCAATGCGAAGACCAAACAGGATGTTGCTGAAATGTGGGTGGGTTTGAGTCAGATCAGAGCTCTTCTGCCCGTCCAAATGAGTCAGGAGGAGGAGGAACTGATGAGGAAGAGGCTATGGTGGGTACTAATTCAGCGCTTTTAATGTTAAATAAATGTTACTCAATAGTTTCTTGATATTTAAAACATAAAAGAATAAATATAAGAATTCAGCGCAGTACACTTAAACAAGTTCAACGTCTGATAAATGAGAGATACAAGAAGACCAATAAAACTCTCTCTAGAGTAGCGAATTTGTTTAGTGGTAATAACTTGCTATTAAACCAAAGGAAAACAAAATATATTAGATTCATGACTCCTGATGCATGGTAAATTTGAAGTGTTTATGAATGGGGAGGTGTTAGACATAGTTGAATCAACTGTGTTTCTAGGAATAACTGTAGATGCAAAACTACAATGGGCCACCTTTAAGGCTAGCAAGTAAACTAAGCTCTCAGCTTACGCAATGAAAAATTAGATTATTAACTGATATGGAGACAGCTCGTTTGGTATATTTCAGCTATTTTCATAGTATTATGTCTTATGGCATTCTACTGTGGGAAATCGGCAGATACTAATACGATCTTTGTCCTCCAAAAACGTGCAATTCGTGAGTCTATAACCTGGGCCCCAAAGAATCATTAAGAAAGTTGTTCACAGAAATAAAAATATGACCTTAGTTCTCCATACATATTTGAAATTTAATGTAGTGCAAAAAATAGGCATGATTTACTAAGACATTGTGATGCATGACATAGATACAAGGAACAAAGATAATTTAATTCTTCCAGCAACTAGACTGGAAGAATAAGTAAGCTTTATGGGATAATGTATACGTTTTACAAAAATCCCAGTAAACGGTCAGAATTTAATTATTGGTAGTCAAGGAACGGTTATGTGTTAAAGGTTATTACGATATTAATGAATTTTTAAATGATAACACAGCCTGGTAATGGAATCCTCACTCCAGGTCTTGTTTCAAAATTGTTGCATATGTTATGCCTTCAAATTGTTTGTTATTTTTAAAAGATGACATAAAAAATAGCCCGCTGAGTTTCTTTCGCCGGTTCTTCTCAGGTCTGAGGAGTCCTTTTCCGAACCGGAACTTCTTCGTAAAACATATTATCAAAGGAAATAGTTACATACAGTAATATATTTTTATTACACAGGAAACTGGTTAACAACCACACTTTCTTCCAACATCCCGACTTGATAAGGTGAGTCCAATTCATGTTTAGCTAAAATTATGTAATAATTTTATTTTTACTGACTGCAGTAACTTTTTATAACAGGTTACGAAATAATACAGCAGTCAGTTTTCAACTAAAATAAAAATTAATTCAATACGCCATTAGAGAAAACTTTTCAGAGGCCGTAGGTCTCGTTTTCACCGTAGCCAGCGTATTTACTGGGTGAACGACGTAACATTTTACAATCTTCTCGTGTACCTATCAATAGGCAGCGCGTTGTTGATACCTCCGTTATTGCTGATGTCCATGGACGTCGGTGATCTCTTTCCATTAGGTGGCCCGGCTGCTCGACTGCCTTTGTTCGCTAAAATAAAACATTTAAATCTGTTTCTGTGCAATGTGCTAAAATGTACAGAGCTGTTTTATTGTGTAAAATATAAGTATCTATAAGTCAATGTTGTTTGGTCATCAGAGTACTCCGCGTGCACGAGAACGTAATGGCGGTGATGATGAACACGCTTGGACGCAGAGCTCAAGCGCAGTCGGACGCACAACCAGCTAACCCACCGGCTGCTGATGACAGCAAAGAGAAGGTAATTGTATACTAATTTGTTTTTGACTACAATTGCCATTTTTAATCAATACAGCAAATACGAATAAAATGTTCAGATCAACATACTAATGGTTAGCGATACTCCTAGCGTCACTAAAAGGATTTCTAAACTGCTTGCATACTCTAGCTCTCTAGGCAAGACCTAAATGGTGACAACAGGTACTCTTATGAGGAGAGTTTAGTGTGAAGTAGTATCTTTCTATGAAATACATATCGTTAATATAATTAATAAAATAAAATAAGTTGTAGTCGTTTAATTTACAAGTTTGTTATTGGATCATAGTACTCAAGTACTAGGTTTTGTCAAAGAAAAATATATTTTTATATTTATCGCATACTAAGACAGAACTTGTACATAACATTACTACATAAGTACCTACAACTCAAAAGAAGGGTTACGCAAATTTTTGGATTATTTTAATTGATAAAATTTATATCTCACATAGAGAAACGATATAAAAACTATAATATAAATTTTTCAAGTCTTTTCATTCATACTTATTCTTCTTGAACTTTTGTATTGTCAGGACACATCCCACGAAATGGTTGTCGCCTGCTGTCGTTTCCTCTCTTCTGCCGTACTGGTAGGCAGAACCAGAAGGCGATGTTCGACCACTTCGACTTCCTCCTGGAGAACTCGAACATCTTGCTGTCAAGACCATGTTCGCGGATCATTCTCTGAGACTCGACTATTCAGTTCTGATGAGAACACATGTGCTGGTCGCTGGCTTTCGCTGATTTTATTTCATTTGATAGAAACTTAGATTAAGGTAACCCATTCGGGATGTTTATTTGTGATAAGGAATTGTTATTGATAAATAATTTTTAGTAATGGAAAGTTTTGATAAAATTATAGGTTTAACATTCTTGACTTATGAACCAAATTTATAATAGTTTCTTATGGTTGGTTGAACTTAGCAAATCTGCTAATTACCAAATGCTATAAAAGTGAAATTATTTTCGTTGGGATGGTCGCGTAAAAAGGTATTACTTATTGGTATTGCTTGTTGAAACTGTCTTTGACAGTCGTTATTTATATTTAGGGCCTCCTAATTTACTGACTGCTAATCCAGACATAGACTGTAGATTTCCCATCGGGTTGAAAAATATATTAATTTTCCTACTCTTTTAGAGAACATTACCTCGAGAAGATTGCGGTATACCTGTCACGATGCGGTCTTCAAAGTAATTCCGAACTGGTGGAGAAGGGATACCCAGATCTTGGTTGGGACCCCGTGGAGGCGAACGTTACCTCGACTTCTTGCGCTTCTGTGTTTGGGTAAATAAATATAATGAACATAAAACAAACATTTTTTAGATTTTAGTGTTACAAAAATAAATAACAAGTACAATATGACATCCTCAATGCTTTAATAATAAACGGGTAATAAAAACATTTCGTGTACTCAAAGCATTTTCAAGCACATAAAATTCGTACCTTAAAACTCGTTATGGAACGACTAAAGGGGACAAATTAAATCAATTTGATGTTAGTGAATGAGTTCGTTTTGCTGCTTTAAAATTCAAATTAAGTATTTCGTTTTGCACGTACTATAAAATAGCGTTTGGCATTTGAAATTTACAGAATAATTTATTCTTATTTCATATTTTAGGTTAACGGCGAAAGTGTCGAAGAGAACGCCAATTTGGTGATCCGCCTACTCATCAGAAGACCAGAATGCTTAGGTCCAGCCTTAAGAGGTGAAGGAGAAGGTCTTCTCAAGGCTATTGTAGACGCCAACAAGATGAGCGAGCGAATCGGTGATAGGAGGAAGCTGAGAGATTTGGAGCAAGAGGGAGATATTAACGTAAGTAGTCTAATTTCAGACTTAGTTTTCTAAGGGATTACAATTACAGATTGTTCATTTCAGGCTCTGTTAAAGGGATTTGCATAATTGCGAATATCTCCCGTATCATGTCTTTATCAGAGGAATGTATTCTTGCATTATTTTTACTTATTGTACCTATATAACAATAGATATTAAATTTGACTTATTGTGGGACACTGATGCGAAAGTACCTTTGCCTAAATATATTAGGATAAACACTTTAGTATATAATAGACGTTATGACGAAAACCATTTTGATTTTGAATGTTACTGTCAGCGTAATCACTCAAATCAACAATTTTACTTAAGTAATACCGTTATAAAACCGTTGTAAAACGTTAATATAATATTTGAGTTTTTTAAACAAGATGGCGCTAAAACAACATTTCTAAAGTCATAATTGCAACCATTTTTTACTTTACAGTTCAGCCATCCGCTTCCCGAATCGGACGAGGACGAGGACTACATAGACACTGGGGCAGCAATTCTAAACTTTTACTGTACGCTAGTGGATCTGTTAGGTCGATGCGCTCCCGACGCATCCGTGATCGCTTTGGTAAGAACAACAGAAAGAATATGACAATGACTTTCTAAAAGCTTCTTTTATTATATGGACTGAAAAAAGTGGTAACGACACTAAACTTTTTCTTCCGTGAAGCGGTAGTGTATAAATATGGCTGCGTTCAGATTCATTGACCAACCTTTACTAAGCAAAGTAGTTTCATTAATAACATCGGCCAACTAGACTATTATCGCCACCAAACGCCTTCCGTCCGTTAATAGGTAGTTTATAAACACTAAGAACTTGAATATTTTAATACAACGACCGATCAGGAAGATCGTTAAAGAACGCTTCTTATTTAATGCAGATGTGTGTAATGATTGCTGCGTTCCATTTTTTAAACACCCATTGGTCACACAATTTGAATGAAGTTATACAGTAAACTGATAGATATATGAGATGTA
Source organism: Lamproptera curius (assembly GCA_029286875.1). Lineage (NCBI taxonomy): Eukaryota > Metazoa > Arthropoda > Insecta > Lepidoptera > Papilionidae > Lamproptera > Lamproptera curius. The sequence goes on along the minus strand of JAGSMT010000018.1, from coordinate 5,881,925 downwards.
TTGTAACTTTATTTGTAATTATAGTTGACTTTTCAATTTTATTACAAAATATGCTTACATTCTGTTACGTATTGTGTTATAAAAAGTTTTGAATTTTATTTTAATATACTTACAGCTGCTACAACTACAGTGTTTAAATATATCCATTTATATACGACTTTACTGTTTAACAGGGCAAGAATGAATCTCTACGAGCCAGAGCTATCCTTAGATCCCTCGTGCCACTAGAAGACTTGCAAGGTGTACTTAGTCTCAGGTTTACTTTAAACAATCCAGCTGCTGGCGAAGAAAGACCGAAATCGGGTGATTAACATTGTTTTCATGATGATAGATTCGATGATAAAGACATGCGGTTTACCATCTACTCTATGAAAAACGTTTTTTTTTAACGTTAAATATCAAGGTTTTAGAGTTATTGCAATCAGCCAGTATATCAATCACTTAAAATACTGTAAATTTCCTAATTGCAAGAACTATGACGCATTATTCATCTCTTCGAAAGCTATAGCTTTGTATAAAATTTCTAATTCCCCGTAGAGGTAATAGCATACAACAATTAGTAGCATCCAATCATTAGGCGTTAAAATGTGATGATTTTTTTATTGCAGACATGCCTTCCGGCCTTATACCTGGCCACAAGCAGAGTATCGGTTTGTTCTTGGAACGAGTGTACGGTATTGAATCCCAGGAGTTATTCTATCGCCTTCTAGAAGAAGCAATTCTTCCAGACTTGAGGGCTGCTACGATGTTAGATCGGGTTAGAGATGTTCAATTTACCTAACAGTAAATGTTATCATATTTTATCAGCAGTAAACTGATTGTTTACTTATTAGAGTGAAGGGATACGCAATTTTTTTACTAATATATTACTTTTTTTTTGTAACATTATATGTTTTAATCATATAATTTTAGTTTTAGTCTCTGAAATATCGTTTAAAATAAATGCTACGAATTGTAATGCCACAGGCATGGTAATCGGATGTCTTTTTAATTGGTAATAGTTATCATGCAAACTTCGTCACAATTACATTGAAATAAAATAATAAACATAGATTCTATTTGGCTTGTATTGTTTCTAGTTCGATCATGTATAGTATACAAATATTCCTTTTTCTGTATTTCATTTGTATAGTATTATCATATATACTATTTCTTGTCATTAAAATAAAAATTTGTAATTTTATTCATCAAGGCATTTTCTTGTTACGCACTTCTTTGGATAGCGTCCTACAAGTCTATCGCGCTCGGCGTATAACAAATAGATTTTGACATCTTTATAGTACATTATATAATTAATAAGTACATAATTTGCAGAACGACGGCTGCGAATCGGACATGGCTCTATCGATGAATCGTTACATCGGAAACTCCATTTTGCCACTTCTGATCAAACACGCGAACTTCTACAACGAAGCTGAGAACTACTCAAGTCTTCTGGATGCCACATTGCACACGGTTTATAGGTCAGTTAAATACTGAATAAAAAATTTAAAAAAAATTTACGTCAATGATAACTTTATAGTAAGTTTTTAATAAGTTAAGAATAGATTTTAGTTTAATTTCATCTCCTTTATCCTTTCTTGTTTTAAGCAAATTGAATAAACGCTGATATGTAATAATATTACAAATGAAGCCTCCGTGGTCTAGTAGTATTGGCCCTTGCTTTATAAACTGGAGGTCGTGGGTTCGAATCCTGCGCGAAAATAACTTTGTATTATCGTCGTTTATTGGTTGGTTAGGACAATTTGGGCCGAGAGCCAAATTGTCTGAAAAGTAAAATGATCCATGCGTAAAAATTCAGCCCACCCACTTTGAATTTGAATTTTAATTTGATCAATTATCTATATGTTTAACTTCGCCTACGATTATTAACAATGTGTAATTTTCCTTATGCGACTTTTTTTTAGAATAGACATCTTTACATATTTACATTTTTTTTTAGCGTACGAAAGGTACATATTTTTATTTATATTTTATTTGTATAAAATTTTAAAAGGTTGTCCAAAAACCGAATGCTGACGAAAGGACAGCGGGAGGCGGTGTCCGACTTCCTTGTGGCGTTGACTTCAGCAATGCAACCTTCGATGTTGCTGAAACTCCTTCGCAAATTGACGGTGGATGTGTCAAGGCTCTCCGAATACACAACTGTAGCTCTCAGGGTAATATTAAGTTACGATATATATATAAATATACCAGAACGAATAAGACATTAAATAGATTTAAATGTATGTGTCTAGCATTTTATTGATGGGTTGTTATCGATCATATTTAGTCACTGAGCGCATTTCACAACTAGAAACGCGCGATTCAATGTTTCCATTAATTTCATGTTTTATTTGCCTATGTTATAAAATTTTATTTCAAGATCACACACACACACGCAAATACAATAATCGATTGACTTTATCTTTGATATAAAATTTATTGATTATATCGGAAAGGAATTTTAATCTAAGAACGTCTTTATTAGCGGTTAGTTTTGTTCTATCCTGGTGGTACATTCGAGCTTTTTTAGTTAATATACAGTTCCATTGATCTTTCTATCTATACTGCCTGTCACCGGCGATGTCAAATTTGGGCTATGTTCATATAATTATTAATCATTTAATTATTTTTAACTGTACTATTACGTTCTCTAATAACAATTTGACTTACGTAAATACCGGTTACCGTTTACTTCGGATGATGGCGTTTCTTAAATTATTTATTTATTTATCCGTATCTTTTAGTTGCTGACACTTCACTACGAGCGATGTGCTAAATACTACGGCAGTACTGGTGGTCAGGGTGTGTATGGAGCTTCATCTGATGAGGAGAAACGACTCACCATGATGCTGTTCTCTAACATCTTTGACTCGTTGAGCAAGATGGACTACGAGCCGGAGTTGTTCGGGAAGGCGTTGCCTTGTCTTATTGCAATCGGTAGTATAGTATAGTAAGTCCATTTTGATGTTTAAATGTTTCTGATAATTAGTATATATTTGATTACTTTTTGTATTATGGTAAACTACGATTTAACGATTCAGAAGTCTTATCTTAAAACTATTTTTTATTAACTATTGATACAAAATAAATTTAATAAGATTGTCTGTTTGTAACATTAAAATAACCGTTTTTATGTGATATGTAAGTGGTACATATAACAAAACTTTTTTTAAATTTAGCCTGTCTATCCGTCCGGCTGTTTGTTTTACCTCATCTCTGAAATGGCTGGTCCGATTTTGATGGAACGTTCACTGAAAGATAGCTGATGTAACTAGGAATAACTTGGGCTACTTTAAAAGAATTACAGATTTTTTTTATATTTCCATGCGTTGAAGTCGCAAGCATCAGCTAGTTTATAATAATATTAATAATATTTGCCACATCATATCCGCAAACTTGATAAACAAAATAAAGCACTAATTGTTGACAACAAATCTTCATATTGTTACATATTGTTTTACAGGTTGCGCTCTACCACCTGATTACTCGCTGTCTAAGAATTATGATGACGAATTCTATGGAAAGGACACACAGTCGACTGGTAATATTTTTATTCATTTTCGTTATTATATTTGTAAAAAAATAAGTAGAACATAATGACTAAATTTTATTCATACTAAAGGTATCGTATCGTATCTTGTAATACTGCTTAGAAATTTATATCCGAACATTTATTTTAGGATTTTTATACATGCATATCTTTATTTTTAGAGAAATGCAAAATAAATCAAAACATTGAATCGTTTAACTCAATCTGCCCGAAATGTCTGAAACTTCGGGAAAATTGTAAACCAAATTGAACACGATAAAATCCGTAGTCTTTTAATTAAATCATTAAATCGCTTGTTGCATTATGTTACTCAAAGTAACAAAAAAGTGAAATGATCCATCATGGATTATTTTAATTTGTCGTTACTGTGCAACCAGACCATACGACTAACGTTATCCTAAAGTTATCCTTTTTACAATTTGAACCTACGACTTTTGTTCACATAAGTAAGTACTAATACCACAGAAATGTTATCAACGTTATTGTTATTTTGAACAAAGACTCCCATTGTGTTTTTTGACCGAGTTTTTTCTTAGGTTGCCAATCAAAGCCAACGCCAGACTTTCTGACAGGCCACAGCTAAGTAATAATTCTGCACGGAAAAAACGTATTTCATATTTAAACCTAAAGTATTATTAATATTAAATTAACAGGTGCAGACAATCCACAATATGACCCGCAACCGATCAACACGTCATCCGTCGCACTCAACAACGACCTCAACACGATTGTCCAAAAATTCTCTGAACACTACCACGACGCTTGGGCTTCGAGGTGATAAAAAAATTGTTTTAATAAGCTCTTCATGGCGAACCTAAGTTAAAAACAACTCAGGTTTATTTAATACAAGCATACAAATGATAGTTTTAATTTTTGTACTCTTCTAATATCAGAGTGTTTTCAATTACATAATTTGAATTATTTACTGATATATAATTCAAAATATTAGGCAGCCATTTATCTTTCATACTACAGGCTTTGTTTTGATTAGGACGAGATTGTGTTGTGTTACTGTCTCGCAAAATGTTTAGATTTTAAAGGACATACAAATAGCGTAATATTATAATGATTATTTTTACAATTTTTGAAAATTAATTTTATTATTTTCACAAATAAAATTTTGGTACGTAATAAAATAGAAGTTTTGTGATAAAACCTGATTTGTCTGGCACTCATGTATTTACTAATGCTCAACACAAAACTATAGTCGTGTCAATGAATATTATTCAATATTTTATTTTCATAATTTAATTTGTGTCATCATGCTTCGGATGGGCATGTAAAAAGTCGGTCCACCCATGGGATACGGTCCAAAACCCCCTAATGGATAGGGGGTGTATTAGGGAAGGCCTGTCCAGCAGTGGACTATCACAGGCTGATGATGATGGATGAATTTAATTTATCTCTTTCGATTTAAGGAAAATTGAAAACGGCTGGGTCTATGGAGAATCCTGGTCGGACAGTCAGAAGACTCATCCCCGTCTGAAGCCCTACAACATGCTTAATGATTACGTAAGCTTATGTTACTTTTTGTTTATTGCAATCAATAATTTGTTTACCAATTTTTTTATTACTTTATACAAAAATTTAAGTCATTCATACTTTAGTATTTTGCTTTTACTATAAGAATTTCGTTAATTATTTTTAATACCTCGAAAAATTCGTAATGTACGTTCGTTACAATACGCGAACTTTATTTCCGCAACAAAAAAGTGTTTCTTACTCAATTTTTGTTAACAGCAGAAGTTAACCAACCAATTCAAAAAGTACACGACTGAGCAGAGGCTTCACTTTACCACAATAATTCCAATTTACTAAGTAAATGTAACATCTTTATTTCATAAGTAATAAGCGCAGTACAATACATCCTTCTGATTATTAATGTGGATACAATGCAGATCTAAGATTGAATTTAAAATAAAACAATTCGAGGTTTTAAACCTTTTTGTTTCTTTAGTCCGTCGCAAAAGGATTGATAAAACTGTTTTATTTATTAAGGAAAAAGAGCGATACAAAGAACCTGTGAGAGAGTCTTTGAAGGCGCTTCTGGCAATCGGTTGGTCGGTGGAACATTCAGAAGTTGACATTCCTAGCAACAACCGCAGCTCAATGAGGCGACAATCCAAATCAGGCGGCGTAAGTACACTGCATAAAAAGTAATACATACCTTTTTTATTTATGTTTAAATATATATTATATATATATAGTGTATGTTAATAATATGTGTTTATAAATTATCTCTTTATTTTTGAGATATTAAATTGTCGTGAAATAACGAATATACAAGGTTTTAAACCGATCTAAAAGTTAAGGAGTTCAGAACATTTCTTCTATTTTAAAATCGTATAGTTTGAATTAAGTTTTGTTTTAATTTTTATATATTTTTGGTTTTCTGCAACATTCGTAATATAGAGAATAATTTGTTGTAATGGACATACATTACTAGGCAGGAAGTGTAATTCTTAATTTTGAATGTAATAAGCTCTCTTTTACTGCAGTACTTATTTTTGCAGCAATTAAATATTGTATAATCATTACTGCTTTCGTTCTGAAGGGCACAGTAGCATTCAATATAAAAATAATTCCATATTTAGATAAATATTGTCTTGCTTCTAAATTTTATTTTCTTAATGCAATCAGGATGTAGGAGTGGAGACCGAAACGGTATATTTTCATGTATTAATTAGGAATTTAGTTAAATTAGTGACGATAATAACGAGTATATTGCGCACAATTTCTATTATAAGTGAGGTATTTTTTATCAGACGAAATCTTGCTTTTTAATTAGTTATGATAAATGTTGTGTCAGTTTTTACGGCATTTATTACTAAACAACACTTTTTCCCTTAGTATCATAATTTAAGTACCAGGGCCTCATAAACGACTGGAGCTTGTTTTGCCAAATATGAATAAATATTTGTTCTACCAATATCCTACGATTTTAAATATGCATGGTGTTTTGTATATAATGTCATATATGTCTATTTAAATAGTGGATTAAGTAACAAAACATTGTTATTACACCTTTCTTTAAATCAGGGTAGCTGATTGACTTATTTATGCTTCGGATTTAAAAATCTCTCTTGGTTTTAAACATGATGTATGTTGAAATTAAGTATTATAGGTATATTTGAATTAAAACTATCTTTCAAATTTGACGCTATGTATCTATACAGCTTTTCTAAATAATAAACTTTTAGTATGGCTATGAAAAAAAAGTAATAAATATAAAATTTCCTTTGAAATATTTCTCATACATAATCACGTATTTTAAAAACTTAAGGTCTTATTAGTTCAATTTCTTATAAATATTTTGATTTTTTGTTTTGTTTCTGACGCGGTTATACCCAAACGCTAGAAAGGGTTAAACGTGGTAAAATACAGCTTGAGTTCAATTTATATTTCAAAATAATACCAAAACATTGCTTTGTAATCTTTATAAATCAGATACCCTGCTTTAATGAAAGTTGTGTGACCCCACCTATTGTGTATAAACATAGATGTTTTTTCATATCCCCGACCGTTACCACCATCCCTACAGCGTGCACCCGATATCGTGGTAAGTGAATAACATATTTAGGCTTCAACAAACAGCTATTGCGAGCTAAAGTAGTTCAAGTTTAGTCTCTTCTTTCTCTTTATTTGGTAATGTTTAAGTAGTTTTATAATCTTTAAATGGCTGTTCTACTTTACGCTTTACTTATTCTTAGTAACAAGTAGATAAGATACTAGTAGTATAGACTCCTTTTATAACTTAATTATTTTACTTTCTTAAACTTTTATATTGTACGTAACATACGGGCAAATTTCTAAAGCCATTTTCTGTATAGCTTTCAACTGTTCTTTTTGTAGCTGGCCTGCAATAATGCCTTTTGGTAATTTAAAAATACGACTATAAATCCTTAACCTTCTGCTCACTAAAACGTCAAGACCAAAACTCTATTTCTTTATTTTTAAACTGATCAGAATTAAAATTGTAAATAATATCAAAACATCTTAGAATTAACACCATTTTCTCACTGTTATGTTTTGTTGTCTTTTTTATCTTGCATTTCTTTTTGTCCAGAAAAGTGATGAATTGTCGCAAATTAAATTCGTTAATTTTCTCATCAATGCCTATTTTTATTTACTTTACCGTCATTCATTTATATGATCTATAGTATAGCCTATTTATGGGTATAATTTCGTATTCAATGCCTAGATTTAAATTCAATTGGCGCCAAAAATGGATTTGAAATGGCTGCGATTGTCCAATAAAAACATATTTGATTATTGTTTGACATTAGATATATTTATATTTATTCCTTATCAAAATTGGCTAAACTATAGAGTTTCTTTTTCTTCCTTAATATAGTATAATTCTCTACATCTTATTTTTACAGACTGACTCAGCAACTCCGTTCAACTACAATCCGCATCCAGTAGACATGACAAACTTGACACTGTCAAGAGAAATGCAGAATATGGCTGAAAGACTGGCTGAGAATGCGCACGATATTTGGGCGAAGAAGAAGAAAGAAGAACTTGTTGTCAATGGTGGTATGTATCTTTATATTGCAACTAATTCGTTCTTGCTGACTTGACCTCAGTAGGAAGGCTTGTGAAAATGGGGTGGCTTACTAAAAAATAAGTAAGCGGTCCTAGAAATCAACGGTTATTATTTGGCTTGCCTTTTAGTTGTATAATTAGGCTTATGTATTGATAAGCAGCAATCTTAGAGCCAATACATTTATTACAAAGGACTGAATACTCGTTATCGGCCTCCTAAAACAGTAATTTGCATAAAGCAAAGGGACCTCTATATCAGGGCTAATTTAGACTAATTGTTGTAAGCTAAAAAATCACTGAGATTTCAATCGCTGAACGACTAATAACGACTATTCTATGACATTGATTCGTTACTATGATTTACTTGGTTTTAATCAATTGCGAGCTCAACTTGGTTAAAATAATAAATTATTTTACATTGTTTTATTGTATTATCATCAAATATATAATATAATACATATAAATATTATTGAACTTCAGTACCCTTTTTAGTTCACAACAATTAGATAATTAACTAGATATAACATCCATTAATTTAGTGATCAAATAGCCCGAAATATTTATATGTCAAGTGTTGTGGACTTTTCTTCTTCCACTTCTACTACTATCAATATATTTATTTTTTCATATTTCATATTGCATAATAAATATATTAATTCGCAGGTGGCATTCATCCACAACTGGTGCCATACGATCTGCTGACGGACAAGGAAAAGAAGAAGGACCGCGAACGCTCGCAAGAATTCCTCAAGTATCTACAATACCAAGGGTACAAGCTACACCGTCCGAGCAAGTCTTCCCCGAGTGACACAGAACAGACCACTACTGGAGTAGCAATAGAACTCAGATTCGCTTATTCATTGCTGGAGAAACTTATTCAGTACATCGACAGGGCGACCATCAACATGAAGTTGTTGAAACCGTCAACAACTTTCAGTCGGAGAACTAGTTTCAAAACTAGTACCAGAGATATTAAGTTCTTCTCCAAGGTGAGCTCGTTTCTGTGTTACTTTTTTATATAACATTTTTATCTTACCAAATTTTTTCCCCCTTTTAATAAATACATTAGCATAACACTTGTTAACTATTACTATATTATTTCTAAAATTTGATAATATCTTTATTTTTAAATTCTATTAGTACTTTGTCTATTCACACCCTGTATTAGTATTTAGTATCTCGTTTTTTGTTATGAATATATTTACATTTTGTGCTCATTTATATTCGTTTTTTACTGTATTACAAGCCCCACAAGTTGGAACTAAAGTATTTCAAGAAGGTATTACTCTAGTTAGTTGTTAAGCTTCACTGTTATTTATAACTAATTGCTTATATATAAATCGATGTGTGTTCCGTAGATGTACTATGATATTTTTGTCTTGTAGTTTAGATCCTATATGTTAAAAGGTTATTTATTCTTCTTTCAATCGGCAAACTTAATAATAGCATCAAAGTATTTAAAAAAATCGTTTATTATTTTTGTAACCATCCCGTCTAGATTGCTAAATGTACACCGTATTTATACAAACTATAATATTTGCTTTATAATTGCTTTGCTTTGTGTACAGTAAAATAAACTTTATAGGTGTGTAGGTACTACGCAGACAAGATTATATGAGTAGGCCACGGTGAGTGTAGGTAATTGCTGCAGAATAACATTGAATGCTAGTAGCCCATAAGATAATTCGTAGATGTTTGTTTAGTAAATACAATTAGTTTTTCGTTACAATTTACGAACAGATATAAAACAAAAAACTAAATCTATTGTATGTCATACCTTATGGTCAAAATAATTCGTTAAATTGGTTGATAATAAATGAATTTCCAAAATATGTTTTTATTAATAAAAGGTGAATAAGTTAAACATCTTTAATTCGAGAGCAAAATTTACTAGGTGGATATAAATAAGTACCGTTTTGGGTTAACTAGTGTATTTGTTTTTTACTATTCGTTGATTGGTACATGGGCAGGATGATGATGATTGGCGCCAATGAAAATGCTTTAGCCAGCATTCGTTATCCACTTAGAATCCCAATATTGATTGTTCAAAAGCATAAAAAACCTGATATTGTTCTAATCATTTGCTAAATCATCATCATCATAAACAGCCCTTATATATATACCATACCATACCAACCATAGCTGCAGGCGGATTGGTAGTTGACTTATTGCACTTGTACTACGGATCTGCCTTAGTCTCACTGTAAGGCAGCTCTGCCGTCAAGTGGACGGTGTTCCTACGCCTAATTTGCTAAAACAAACCTAAAATAATGAACTAAAAGTTTCTCGATATCAATTTATTAAATGATCATTACAATCACTTGTACAGGTCGTATTGCCACTGATGGAAAAATATTTCTCAACGCATCGTAACTACTTCATCGCTGTGGCTACTGCTACTAACAACGTTGGAGCGGCAAGTTTGAAGGAGAAGGAAATGGTTGCTGCGTTGTTCTGCAAGCTGGCGAGTCTTTTACGATCCCGGTAAGATGAAAAAGATCTAAAACCTACCTAATGACAGGATTCCTAGTATTACCGTAATAATTTTTTTTTTCGCACCACAGTAGTGATTGAATCTTCTTTTAAAAATACCTTAGATGTGACTATTAGGTATATTAACTGTGTGCCGTCTTAAGCTGCTATTATTGTAAGCATTTTATATCACTTACTATTGAATGAGCTAATGACTTGTCGTGTCACTTTGTACACTAATAATACGCATTATGTCCAAAGCTTACTATTCTGATAAAGATCAAAATATTCTGTCATAGTCCAATATTTGTAATTTTCGTTTAAATTGTTTTGGAATTTACTCAATTTCTTTTGTTTCAGCACGTTAACTTCAAACAGCTCCGTAATATCTTCAAATATATCCTTGTGAAACCAAAAGCTGTTGTTATTACAGATCTTATTCATCTTTGTAAACTCTTCTACTGAATTTATGGAATATATATAAATCAATAGTTCACCTTATAACATAAATAATATCACGATCATAGTTAAATTTAGTAATATACATAATTTTTTCTTATCTTGTTACGGATATTTCAATTTTTGGATTTCAAGTGCTTTAATATAATAATTTAACTTTAAACTTTTAACCAGACTGGCTGCCTTCGGTCCGGACGTACGAATCACGGTTCGCTGTCTCCAAGTGCTGGTGAAAGGGATAGACGCTAAGTCCCTGGTGAAGAACTGTCCCGAGTTCATCAGAACCTCAATGTTGACCTTCTTCAACAACGTCGCTGACGATCTTGGACATACCATCTTGAACTTACAGGAGGTGAGATTTGACATTGAGGTGTATAACTGTGATTCTGAAAATATAACAACGTCATGAAGTAGTACTGTAGTACTGCCTCCGTAGCCTAGTGGTATGGGCGTGTGCTTTAGAAACCGGAGGTCGTGGGTTCGAATCCTGCGGGGACTCAACAAATTTTCATTGTTGTTTCCTAGTTGGTTAGGACAATTTGGGCCGATCACCCGATTGTCTGAAAAGTAAGATGATCCATGCGTCGGATGGGCATGTAAAAAGTCGGTCCACCTACCAACCCGCATTGGACCAGCATGGTGGGATACGGTCCAAACCCCCCCCCCTTAATGGATAGGGGTGTATTAGGGGAGGCCTATGTCCAGCAGTGGACTAAAAAAAAAAGGCTGATGATCAAGTTGTCAACTGTTACTGTTCTGACACCAGACGTTCGATAATGTTATATGTTCAAACTTATTTTTATGACTATCAAATATTATCTAAAAAAGTGAAAAATATTACGGTTTCGTATTCTTTAGTTTTTACGGCTAAGTTTTTACTTTCACAGGGAAAATATTCACATTTACGCGGCACTCACCTGAAGACGTCGACGTCATTGGGTTATATCAACGGTGTACTGCTTCCAATTCTGACTGCAATGTTCGATCATTTGGCCAACTGTGAATACGGGGCCGACTTACTACGTGAGTATATATGTTATAATGTATAATAATAGTATATATATTCTCTAAGGTAATATGAAATCTCTTCATTGTTTTATTTCATATTTGTGCACCTACCAAATGTTCTATGTACAACTAAAATTTGAGAAGTTGTTATAACTCTATGATAGAATATTATGTGTACGAGTTTGTGCAAGAAGCTCCGAGAAATAAAAAAATAATAAATAAAGTATTTGACTATTATTGCTTATTGGCAAATGTACGCACTCAGTTGCCTGATGCTTGATGCAAGTCATAGGTAAAGGTTTTAAATATTTTCGAAATGTAACAACAAGTTTAACAACTTATACAGGTGTTGATCTCTTCTGACGATGGATATAAAATCGGTCCTGTATCTAATCTCGTTTCCTCCATTTCTGTTAACTGCTTTTATGAAGGTGTATCAAGGGTAGATAATTAATTAGACATAGATGTAGGCGTAGGGATGTGACGACCCCACTGCCCACTTGACTGCGGAGCGGCCTTACTTTGGGAGTAAGGTAGATCTGCAGTACAGTCAATCAGTCATTGCCAATCCGCCTGCTCAGCGTGGCAATTATGAGCAATTCTTTTAATGGACGTCAACGAAGGCAACGGCCCTAATTCCCGGTCTAGAACTAGGGCCGTTGTCCTATCTATTCCTGGCCACGGTAGCAGCCATGGTGACGGTGGGACAAGGGTCTAAGAATCCGGCTACAGATCGCTACCAAAAACTTGACCTGGCTAGGGTAAAACGGACGAACGCTGAGACTTAGCGAACACCTGACCGAGCTAGAGGTGTAACTGGGTAAGATTCGATGGCACGTTTTAGGGTTGTACGAAGTCCGAAGACAGGGAGAGGACATCGTAACCTTGCCATCGGTTACCTTTTCTACTTCGAGATCTTTTCCATCCGTCACAAGGCGGCGTGGATTCTCGTCAACAAATCCTTTCTAACAACATAATAGCAGTCTCGAGTGTGTCGACTAGGGTGGCATATCTTATACTTAGGCTCACTAAGAGGTACCCTCAAAGTGATACAAGTGTATGCGCCCACTTCAGCACACACTGACGACAAAGTGGAGGCCACATACGAGGATGTCTCTCAGGCCTTGCATACCATCTATAAGGCCCACTATAATGTTGTTATGGGGGATTTCAATGCCAAAGTGGTTGTACAAACTGGCACGGAATCGTGTTTAGGCCCTCACGGTGTCGGTAGTCGAAATCGAAGGGGACAAATGCTAGTCTATTTCCTCGAAAAAGAAGGGCTCTTCTTAATGAACTCATACTTTAAGAAAAAGCCCCACAGGAAATGAACATGGCAAAGTCCCGATACTGTGTCCAGGAACGAGTTTGAATTCATCATGACGGACCGGAAACACATATTCAGGGATGTCTCTGTGAACAATAGGTTCAAATCTGGTAGCGATCACCGATTGGGTTTCCAGCAGAGCGAGCCCGCCTGATGAAGTCTACTCTCGACCTAACTTCCGACAAACCGTGATGGGCTCTGAAAAATTCCAACTGGAATTAGAAAAACCGATTCGATGCCTTTAACACTAACACACGGAAACCACAATGGCAGTTGACGAGGCACTTGATGCCGTAGTGGACTGCATAAAAATGGCAAAGGGTTTTGCAGGAGTAAGCGTACTTTCAGGAAATCCAAAAGCTCCGATGAGACGCTTGGTCTTATGGAGGAACGTCGAAACTATGAGGACACCACTTCGACAGATGTGAAACTTCTTTCGAAGCGGATCCGCAAATTGATACGCCGAGACCTTCGCTGCTCAAATACGCAAAAGATAACTGAAGCGATTGAGCAGAATAGAGGGTCGAAGGTTTTTGTGGAGAAGCTCGGGAGAAGCCATCTGTCGAAGCTTAGGAACTGTTCTGGTTCGATTGTTTCTTCTAAGTCTGAGATCTTATCTGAGATCAAGGATTTCTATGGCAAATTGTACGCGTCACAGGCTCCTGAACCTGATTACCGGGATAACGATCCACGTGCCAGTCTGACTCGGCATCTCTCTGGTGAGCTTCCTACAGTCAGCATTGATGAGGTTAGTCTGGCTATTAAGCAGCGCAAGGGGGGAAGAGCTCCTGGAAAGTATGAAGTTACTACCGAGCTCCTTAAAGCAGGGGGTAACCCCATTTTAGGTGAGTTACGGAAGATATTCGACTCCGTTGTTGAACATGGTAATTCTCCCAAGGCGTGGCTGGAAAGTGAGGACGATATCGTCATATTGGCCGAGTCGTTGGGCTGCTTGCAGGAAATGTTGTACGGCTTAAAGTATCGTCCCGACGAATCGGACTAAGGATAAACTTGGACAAGACGAAAGTCATGTTCAACGAACACGTTCTTCCGAGTCCGGTCAATGACGATGGTGTTACTCTCGAAGTTGTCGATGAATATGTCAACCTCGGGCACATATTGCAGTTGGGAAGACACAGCTTCGAGAGGGAAGTCTAAGGAGGATTCAGCTGGGCTGGGCAGCATTCAGGAAGCTACACCACATTCTCACGTCGCCGATACCGCAGAGTTTAAAAACAAAAGTCTTTAACCAATGCGTGCTACCCGTCATGACCTATGGGGCAGAAACGTGGCCCTTGACTGTCGGACTGGTCCACAAGTTTGCCGTAGCTCAACGTCCTATAGAACGCGCTATGCTCGGAGTCTCTCTGTCGGATAAGATTCGTAATGAATTCATCCGACAGAGAACGAACGTTACCGACATAGCGCAAAGGATTAGCTCGTTGAAGTGGTGGTGGGCCGGTCAAGTGGTCCGAAGAACGGATGGCCGATGGGCACATAAGGTTCTGGAGTGGAGGCCACATTTAGGGAAACGGAGTGGTCGACCCCCGATCAGGTGGAATGGCGATCTCCGTGCAGTAGCCGGTTCAAGTTTGCAGCGAGTAGCAGGGGATCGGTCACTTAAAAAGTAGTATGTCCAGCAGTGGACTGATAAAGGCTGAATATGATGATGATGATGAGATGTACTTACTACAACATCTACCCTAAAATCTGTATAAAATCTACGGTATAAATCGGCATACAGTACGAATGAAATAAATATATTAGGGATGTAACGGAAGTAGTTTTGTCGGAACCGAAACCGAATCGGAACCGAAGAGGTGACATGAGAGAGAATTATTATTTGAGGACAAATATAACATTATGTAGTATTTTTTTTATTTCAAGTTTCTGTTGTAACATAAAATATAAATAATGAACAAAATTGGCATATTTCCAAATAAACAACAAGTTTAAATAGAATGAATTTAAACCCAAAGTAGCATGTATTAGTAATTATATTATACTAACTTACTAACGAACAAAAACTTTAAAAAAATTAAATCGTATTAATTGACTCTAAAAGTAGCGTATTATATTTTACGAACAAAAGCTTTGTCTCCTCTAATTTATTTCTTAAGGGGTCGTAGATTAGGCCAGCGCCACTAAAAAAAGTTGTTCGCTCGCTACCGAGCTTGGGACACGACAAAAATTGACGAGCAATTGATTGCAGGGCTGGAATTTGGTATTACCATTAACTTTCCACCATAATAACGGATCATCACTAATACTAATACGTTTTTTCTTTATTGAACTCATTTAGTATATTTTTACGAAGTCAAATTTATCTAAAACCTGATTCAAACCTCCGATTAAAAATGTCGGAGCCGGAGTCGGAACCGAAAGTATAATAGTAATCGAAGTTCCGACTTAACGGAACGGAACCGAAGCTCCGTAACATCCCTAAAATATATTATAAAATTGGGTATAAATGTTGCTGCGTCCCGAAAAACTTATATTTTTGGTTTCGAATAAAATCAGTTCAACAAAATAAAGTCAGTTTAAATATAATCTAAACAGTAAATAATTAATAATTAATAAGACATTTTTTTAAATTTTATTCCGAATAATCATAAGAATCACTATACTCTTCCGAAACTTCCTCGCTCGATTCTGAATATTCGCTACTTTCTGAGCTATCGCCTGGTTTGAACTTAGATTTGCATTGGGCATTGCAGTCTTTCTTCAGACGTTTGATTTTTTTATTCACACACTCGTATTCGGCGCAGGTGGTTCTGTAAAGTGCATTAAACTAAATAAATAGGGAAAACAGTAGTTTTCCCTACTTGTTTAGTTATCACAGATGATGCAGATTTGATAAAACCGGTATAATAAAT
This sequence comes from Lamproptera curius, assembly GCA_029286875.1. Taxonomy (NCBI): domain Eukaryota; kingdom Metazoa; phylum Arthropoda; class Insecta; order Lepidoptera; family Papilionidae; genus Lamproptera; species Lamproptera curius. The sequence goes on along the minus strand of JAGSMT010000018.1, from coordinate 5,865,700 downwards.
TTAGAATGTACAAATTATTTACAGTTTTAAAATTGAAGGATTATAATGAGCTGCTATTTAATGATTATTGAGTTAAATACCTAACTATAGTTTTGTCAAATTAGGCTCGAAATTGATGTTAACAAAGAAACCGATAGCAATAAGGTGGCGTTGTACGTATGGTGTTGTTGTTAATCGACTGTCAATCAGTGATTGACATCTTGGTGACTGATCATCAATGAGAACGGTAGGTGTCAACGAGACGACACCTCGATGAAATGGTCAATTATTCTGTGTCTCGGATAAAAAGGATACAGTTATATGAAGTAAAGGTAGAAAAAAGAAACATTACTACATGAATATACTTACTTACTAAATTATTACTACATAAGAATAAAAAATATTACTTCATAAAAATATTGGAAACAAAAATTTATGAGAAGTGGATATAATAATTTTTGCAAGCAAAAAAGGTTAGAAAAAAAGTAGTTCATAAATATTACGCGTATTATTATATTTCTCTAGAAATAGGAAGTTGATCGAATAAACTGTATTAAATATCATTATTATTTAAAAAAATGTTTTTTTTTTTATGCATACGCAGGCAGACGAGCAGTCGGGCCGCCCATAGACATTGGCAATACCAGTGGTATCGCCAACGCGCTGCCTACCGTGAGACATAGGGTGTTAAGTCTCGTTTACCCAGTAAATACGCTAGCTACGGTGCCCTTCAAACCTGAACACAGCAGTGTTTTCACACTTCTGCTTCGCGGCAGAAATAGGCACCGTGGAGGTACCCACCCAGACGGTCTCCTGTAAACAGGGGACCTACCACCGGTCTCATGTTAAGTTTTTTATATGGAAAGGCCGGGATAAATAAAGAAAGTTTTAATGTTTAATTATTAATATTAACTTACTCGATTGCACATGTGCATGCGTTTTTGCATTTCTTGTACAAATCGTTGTCCCACGCCTTTTGATATTTGTCCCTTAATACATTTAAGGTAATATTACCCATTTTTATATCTCGTAAGCTGCTCTCTGGAAGATGAACCTATAAGAATTATTGACTCCATTTTATTTATTTTAAGAAAACTAATATAACAATACTGCTACTAATAGCAAAATTGTATGCGTTTTTATGCCTTTTACGAAATATAATTTAAATGTTGAAGTTAGATTTTTAAGATTTTTTTGTACTTTACGACAGATTTCATTCGAGTTATTAACGACTTACAGCTTTAAAAAGATTTATTCTTAAAACTAGAAGCGTTACGGTATCTATAATAACGATCTCTATCATAATTAACTGTATCAACAATGCAAGTAGCGTCCCAGAAATTAATAATAAATATATAAAAATGTTACAAAACTTGAGCTTACACAATTAACTCGATTACCGATTTCTTTGCTGTTACGTAGTGCTGTGAAATAATAATACAGTACTTAAATATCGCAAAATCTTTATATTTTTGCATGAGTCTTTAGGATGTATTTAATATATCTCAACGCTAAGACATCATGGTTTTATGTCTACAAGTATTACATGGTTATCGAAACTTAAGGCTTGCCACTAAGGGACCGTAGCTATACCCAACCATATGAGATATAGAACTGCTGTAAACAAAGTAATGCTTCAATTGCCACTAAAACATCTGACTCTTTTATTGGTTAAACAATACGAAGGGTTTTACCAAAAAAACTAAGGCATTTTATTTTGCGCTATTTTAGACATTACTCTTTGCTTACACAATTCCATTTTGAATTTGGCTTAGTTATAGTGAAATGTTTGTAGACTACCTCTGCGATTAGTGAAGATTACTAGAGTTGAATTGTGCGAGAAAGCGACAACTTTTTGTTGTGTGTGTCAGTTAGGGCAATGCAGGCTAATTAAACCTACCAAATTGCTTGTAAAAATAATTATCTATTCATCGGATAGGCGTAAAAAGTTAATCCCTTTCCAGTCGTGTCAGTAATTGTCACCGTAGTCTTAATCAACTTGAAAGATATTATTAAGTGTTATAAAACGAGATATAATATTCGTAGAAACGTTATAATTGTAATTCTTAGGTAATAAAATACCTTACATTTACTCTTTTTCTTTTTACTACAACTCATTTGGCTGAGTTTTGTTTTATTGCTGCTTCCATAGTCGTCCGAAAATTCGTAAAGACACGCGATTTACAGTTGGATTTGAAGGAACTTTTAAATCCGCTTTTGCAATTGTATATTCGACAGGTTTCTTTAGTGGTTTCCTTTAGTGCCTGAAAAGTGTCAGTGTATTACGATAATTTCAGAGGCAAAATTTTATCAATAAGAGTTATAACTTATGTCATTTTCTTACTAGTCGTCTTGTGTATTGTACTTACTTTGTAACATTTTCTTATAGCAGCCTTCGAACCGTTACTACAACCGCCTCTTAGTTTTTCATTGTTTAGTTTATTTTTTATATTTTGATTCCTTTTTTTCTTTTTTGATGTTTGAGATCCTTTAGGCGCATTCCTATTCTTTTGACGCTGGTAGGTCGATAATAAGTTGGTATGAAAGAAAAAACCAAAATATTTAAGATAAATAACAACACGATAACAAAACATTGAAGTAACTTTACTTTATAATTTTAAATAAAAATATGTAATTCTCATAGTATTGAGAGTAATATAATAGTATCATTTTTTACAAATATGCTGTTCTGGCAATTATAATCATTTCATTTTATTAACATTTTCAATAATTAATTTTCTAGCTCTTTTTTCTTAACTCATGTTAACTTTATAGACATCAGGTTATATATAACTGATGCCTATAAATTTGTTAAACAAGCATGATTTCGTTGCACAAAAGTAGATTTTCCGCGGGTAGATAATTTAGCTTTTGATATAGTTTAATCAAATAAATTTCAAAAAGCAGCCATAAATATTACATTTCCAATTAGATTACATAAGATTAGCATTAATTTAAACTTTGTACTTGGCTTAGAACTGCTGGAAGAATTAGGCATTATAAGAATAAATTACAATATATATGTAAAAATTAAATTACCTTTGAAAGTCTTGCATGAACATAACCTTTTCCTTTCTTTCCTTTAATATAATTTACAACTATATTATAAGCGCTTAAAAGACTTTTTGATCTTAAATCAAATTGCTCATTATTTGGAACTATGATTGAAATGTAGGGATAGCTTTTTATTTTAGAATATTCGTTTGACCATCCTTTTAAAATATTTAGTATTTTAGGCTTATTTTCTAATGGATATAAGTTTTGCGATATTTTCACGTATTTATTACGATCTTCTGAAGATTTTAGGTCACTCAATTCCACATTTGAGGATATCAATTCATTTATTTTTAAGGTTCTCAAAGGATACTGAAGAAAATATTCCAGTTTTTCAAACAATTTCTGATTATCCTTTCGATGTCTAAGATCATCGAGTTCTTTGTTATCAAAAGGTTTAATATCAGTTTCCTCACTTCCTGTATTGTCAATATACAATTTCTTTCCTTTATATCTTGAAGTATCTTTATGTTTCCTTTTGTAGACCGCTCTATTTTCATGACTTGCACTTGTAAAATAATCCACACCGTATTTATTTTGCATGGAGTTATATTGCTCAAGCAAATCAGAAGCTTCGTTTATGATGTTATCCAAATTGTCTATTCTCGATTTAAGTCTTTTTATAACAAAATTGTTGTCAATGCTATCAGTACTTGGTACCTGAAATAAATTATGTAATAAAGCATATTACTAAATCAATGTGTAACTCACAAAAATGTTTCAAATTCTCTAACAGAACGAATTTAGCAATGTTAAAAATTTCAGTTTCAGTCATTAAACAAACTATAGAAAATTTTATGACATAAACGACTGAGCCATGAATTTATCTAAATCACAGACTAAAATTGTTAATAAAACTCATACTCGAACAGCTAAAAACACGAACACATAAAAGAAACCACAATTTAACAACATTATCAATAAAAAAACTTTAACTACTAGTGACTTTACGGTTGAACAACGTTACGAAATTAACTTGCTCTTTTCATTGCTTTCTATTATATGATTTCCATAAGCAATTAATGAATATTCTTTGATCATTTTAGCATAGTTTTATTTTAAAACTTCTACAGATTGAATTAATCTTTACATCAAATATGAATAGTAATTAGTTTTCACTTCGATTCCTTATTTAGTAATTTTAAATGGTTCTGCTACATTGAACATGTAGACATAGAAACCTAAATGTAAAAATATGAATACAAAAACTTAATCATTGCTACTAAGCAAACCTCTCTATAACCAATCTCTTAAATAATTAAAAAAGCTTTAAAATATATTTCATAAATTTCTTTGAGAGTCTAAAATTAATATTATTCAAGGTACCTTGGGTCATATTTGCTATTCAGGGTCGAGCAATAACAAAAAAATAAATTAAAAAAAATATTTATTTGCAAAATAAGTTTAGTACGAAGAAAATTCTGGTTAGGTAATTCGATTCTAAATACCATTCTTTCATTTTAAGCTTCTCATAAAATTATTAGCATTTAAATGTAGCAATTACATTTACTTATCACAATTATTATTTCTGTTCCTGTACGATTCAATGGACTTGCAACAAATGACATGACTCTATAACTCTCTTGACTCTCAGAACCTCTATACCAAATATTGAAGAGGAGATCGAAAGGAACAAACCTGCTTTGGTAGGATAAAATATTTTAAAGAATTTAATTTTCATATCATGAATGAATATTTTTTTATATTACATTATGTAATATTTATTAAAATAGGGATAGTGATAAATCTGTAGCTTATGTTATGGGCGTTTGCTTTGAAACCGAGGTCGTCGTTCAAATCTGGGGACGCATACAATTTCTTATTGTTTTCTAGTTGGTTAGCATTGGCGATCACCAATTGTTGCAAAATGTAATGATCCATCGTCGATGGCCATGTAAAATCGGTCCAACTTCAACCGAGACATTAGGACCAGCGGTTGGATATGGTCCAAATTCTAATGGATAGGAGGCTATGTCCAGCAAGTGACTAAAATATGGTGATATAGTGTGATGTAATTGATGTATGATATAATTGTAAATTGTATTAAAATATTCATATTGCATTTATTATTATTAGATTGAAGTAAATAAAAACAAAAGACGATAATAAAATATGCTACTTATAATTTGATTCTGTAATTATAACTAATCCGAATCCGAAGGTATGGCTATTATGTCAGAGGGTTTATAACAATTGTTTAGTTGTTTTATTTTGTCAATGTCATTTCCAACTTTAGGGGTCGTGTTTGGGTGCATTCAGCTCCACCTTTCCAGTTGCGTATTTAGAGCCTCATTTGAATAAGCACAACCAGTTCTCACTGCTAAACCGCATCGCTGATCATTCGTTAGAAGCACAAGGTAATATTTTATTATTTAAAACTGGCCATGGGGATATTTAACTTTGTAAGATAAGATTAGTTCCCGAAATTCTTACAAAGAATACTTTGACTTGAAAATAATAACAATCTTATACATGATTACATGATGTGATGAAAGCTGTGTGGTATTGGAAGTTTATTCGTATATTGAAAAATTAAAAATACATAAATGTTTTTCTACGGGAAGCTAATTTTGTGAGATATATTTTACATACAAATCAAACTTCACCATGCTAAGTTTCGTAAAGTGAACTGGTACCGTATTTAATTAACACTTGGCTTAATAACATTGAACCTTAACCAAGCCAAACAGGCTCCGTTTTTGCTTTCGCTAATACGCAATTTGATTTTCAGATATAATGGCAAAGATGGAGCAATCGATGCCGACATTAGAGACGATCTTAAGCGAAGTGGATCAATTCGTCGAATCAGATAAGACGTACAGCGAAGCGCCTCATATTATTGACGTCGTGCTTCCATTGTTGTGCTCATACTTGCCATTTTGGTGGGCGCAGGGCCCGGACAATGTGACTCCAACAGGGGGGTACGCATTTTTATAAATATGTTGAAAAAAACATGTTAAAATCTTATTTGTATAGTAATAATAAAATTTCCAATAATATTAAAAAAAAACACTTTAAAAGTCACTTATAACAGTTGTTAACTCGGAATTATTAACTTAAATAAGACGGAAATGATCTTAACGATGTAAAACATAGCAAAGTTAGTAGCGTTATATGTGTAGTGTAGTAAAGTTGATTTTCGCTTAGTGGTTGACATCCTTGTCATAATCAACAAGAAGGTTAGACGTATGACGTATTATTTATTCTTTTTTTTGGCGCAGATAGAAAGAAATTATTTACGTAGTTACTAATTTACTTGAAATTACGGAACGAAAAATATTTAACGAACTTTAACTTATCCAGAAACCATGTTACTATGGTGACAGCAGAGCACATGAACCAACTGCTTAAGAATGTTCTGAAGTTGATCAAGAAGAATATCGGCAACGAGAGTGCCCCCTGGATGACACGGATCGCAACTTACACCCAGCAGATTATAATAAACAGTTCCGAAGAGCTTTTGAGGGATTCGTTCTTACCACTTGCAGAGAGAGTTAGGAAACGAACAGACACTATGTTCCACAAAGAGGAGAGTCTTAGAGGATTCATCAAGGTTTGTGTATTTAATTTTCAAATATACATAACCAAAGCAAGTAATGGCATAAAAACCCGAATCGTTGCAATCAAAGAATTTTATTGTCTGAATGATAATTGATCATTTAATCTCAATTTAAATTAATTGTTCGTTAAAAACATAAAAATAGACAGACAAGCACAGCGTGCCATTCATTTTATAAGTAGTTGTGCTTTTGTGCCCATTTGAAATAAAAATTCATTCATGGAATTATGATTAAGATTCATATGCATGTACATGTACGTTTACGTATGTATGTTTACTATATTTCATTTTCAGTCGTCAACTGATGACACATCGCAAGTCGAGTCCCAGATCCAAGAAGACTGGCAATTGCTGGTCAGAGACATCTACTCGTTCTATCCGCTGCTCATCAAGTACGTTGATCTGCAAAGGAATCACTGGCTTCGGAACAACGTGCCAGGTAAACTATATGATTTTCTATTTCCATTATTAAAATATTAAAATTAAATTAAACAACAACTGCCTCCGTAGCCTAGTGGTATAGGCGTGTGCTTTAGAATCCGGAGGTCGTGGGTTCGAATCCTGCGGGGACCAACAAATTTTTATTGTTGTTTCCTAGTTGGTTAGGGCAATTTGGGCCGATCACCCATTTGTCTGAAAAGTAAGATGATCCATGTGTCGGATGGGCATTTAAAAAGTCAGTCCACCCACCATCCTAATACACCCCAATGGATAGGGGTGTATTAGGGGAGGCCTATGTCCAGCAGTGGACTATCAAAGGCTGATGATGATGAAAATTAAACAATTTCACCAAAACATGTTCAAATTTAAAATTACAAAAATAGACTTAGGTATACGAAACTTATAGAACATCAAAATTAGCATCAGCCACATGGCCAATGTGTAAACTAATCAGTCCTGCACCTAATCTCTTACCGATCGTATCGGACCCATCACACTATGAGAGTGATGGAATAGGGAGTGAACCTGCGTTTGAGCGTACACTTGTGCACTATAATACGACGCTGGACTATAATGAAGATCGGCCGCTGTAGTCGCAATCGACTAGGACGACTTTATTAAATTACAAAATCAATGCAATCAATTAGCTTATTGTTCTGCGTTTTAAATTACATTAAGTATAGAAATAAAATTTTATTATATTAAATACAATACATTGCCTTTCATCTATTCAAGCATGACTGAGAACAAATTTATAAATTAAATTCACAGAGGCCGAGGAATTGTACAACCACGTGGCAGAAATCTTCAACATTTGGTCAAAGAGTCAGTACTTCTTGAAAGAGGAGCAAAACTTCATCTCGGCGAATGAAATCGATAACATGGTCAGTTTTCGTAACGTTTTTTCTATTATCTTCTTGGTAACAACTATCAGACTTCATTATATGTTTATTATATGTTTATGTGATTTCTACTTTGTTTTGTTTTACTTTAACTGTGCAATGACAGATTAAATATACACAAATAAAAAAAATAAAAATAGTAATCATTATTCTGCAAAGAATTTTTTTTTCAAAAGTACGTATATACTTGAGTACGAATGTTGTGGTATCTACAATTTTATAATATACTATTTATTAAATCTTGTCAATTTGATACAAAATGTTTGTTAATGATGAATTACAAGTATTACAAAACTCGTAACTATTCTTAATAAAACATGCTTGTGGAAGAATTACATAATTATACAAGTAAAGTTCTGATGATGAAAAAAATCTGTCAAAAAAGTGTCATATCTTCTTTCATATTTCCAAGTGAATCATCATCAAATGTGTACTGACTGCATGATGTAAAATCTTGGCTTCCCGCTTTAAATCCGTAGACAATGTCATACGCGGGAAGTGTCGTTCGATTTCAAACTTTATTCTTTCATGTCTTAGAGTGCATTTTCATTTGTAAATCACAGGTGCTCATAATGCCTACAGCAACAAGGCGTGTTACCACCATTGTCGATGGAACACCGCAAGGTGGTGGAAAGGTAAATTTGTTTATGTTTTCTCTGTCAATTTATGTGTTATTCTTCTGTTAACAGTTTGTCTCTTCAAAGGATTTACTGTTGTTCATATGCTGGTAAGCTTCCACTGAAAATAGTTTCAAACTCATAAAAACATTATTGCAGACAATAATAAATATAGAAGTGCAAAGTGATAATTTTATGAAAAAATAATTCGATTGCTTATTATCTCAGTAATGTATAAGGTTTTTGTCTCGTGCTTATTTCCATATTTAGTTTTATGTTAAAATGAATGGTAATGATTTTATAAGAAAATTAACGAGCCATCGTCTAGTTAGATGAATTGTGTGACGCATTCGACCTTACTAAATGCATCGATAGGGATATTATTTTTACGGCAGAATAATCTGCTTAAGGTAACCCTAACAATCTTTTTAAATGCTAAAACGTTAATTATAATCAAACTATAAAATTTTCACAGAAAAAGAAGAAGCATCGTGATAAGAAACGCGACAAAGACAAGGAGGTGCAAGCTTCTCTTATGGTTGCTTGTCTGAAAAGGCTTCTTCCAGTTGGCCTCAATTTGTTTGCCGGTAGGGAACAAGAACTGGTGCAGCACTGCAAGGATCGGTTCCTTAAGGTAATAGTAATAATAAATATAATTGAGGAATTTCGTCATAATAATTATATATATACATAGCCTAGTGGTATGGGCGCATGGGCTTTAGAAACTAAAGGTCGTGGGTTCTAATCTTGCGGGGACTCGACAAACTTTCATTGTTCCTTCCTAGCTGGTTAGAAAATTCGTGCTGATCACCTAATTGTCTGAAAAGTAGGATGAGCCATGCATCGGATGGGCATGTAAAAAGTCGGTTCACCCTCCAATCCGCATTGGACCAGCGCAGTGAGATACGGTCTATAACCCCTTTATATATACGGTTGTATTAGGGGAGGCCTATGTCCAGCAGTGGACTATCACAGGCGGATGATGATGATGATGTTAGTTATGTCAGTTAAAATTCGAGTGACTAATCTTTATGAGGTTATGACATTTATTTATGTTAAGACATTTATTTACTGTTCTTAAAAAGTATGTTCATAAAATTAACTATTATTTTTCGGATGTTTTTTTTAATCTGCACTATTTGCAGCATTTGTAACATAATCGAAATTTTTCAGCCTAGTAACTAAGAATACTTAAAGTAATAATTGTTTACAGTATAAACTTCACAAATAGCTTTTACAGGACCAAAACTATATAATAAATTATTTTTGTACACAAAATAACATTAAACATTATAGGAGAGTGCTGCCAAACCTCAAAAATATTTTTCATATCGTTATTTCTTTATTTAAAAATATTTGGAGCTTTTATAAATTACATCTATAAATTTGCCCAGATAATGGTTACATAAAGAAAGCCAATAAATGATTTTTTTTTAATTCAAACTTCTTCTCCAAACAGAAAATGTCAGAACAAGACGTGGCGGAATTCGCGAAAACTCAGCTGACGCTTCCAGACAAGATAGATCCGGCGGATGAGATGTCTTGGCAACACTATCTCTACAGCAAACTTGGCTCAAAGAGCAAGACCACAATCACTGTCGAGACCTCTGAGAACAAGGCGAAGATCATTGACGACACGGTTGAAAGGATCGTTGCTATGAGCAAAGTGCTTTATGGTTTGCACATGGTATGTATACAACTGCCAAATATACAACACGGTGACATGCAAGAAAGCTTGTAATTACTATTATATTTATTCAATTCCATTAAATTGTTAAATCTTAACTCTTTTGAGAGTTTATGTACTTCGTTTACAACAGTTTGAGCCGTCCATCAAGGAAAGAGTGATGAAACGTAAAAATTGTTACTGGTAAATTAAATCGGATACAGAATATTTCCAAAGTGGTGAAAAGGCACTCCTTGAAGGACCTGTAATTTTTTCTGAAGTGATTCATATAATTTTAGCATTGGTGCTAATCTCATAAATTGAGTTGTTTGCTTATTCCCGTTACTTTTTTTATCCTTTTGTTGTTCATTTATTTATTTTCCTTTCTCCGATTAGATTGACCATCCCCAACAAATGAGCAAAAACGTGTACCGGTCCGTAGTATCTATACAACGTAAGCGTGCTGTAATCGCTTGCTTCAGGCAAACGTCTCTCCACTCATTGCCAAGGTGCAAACAAACTGTGGTTTTATTATGTGTTCCATTAAATTTATAGTTGATTATAACGTTAAAGTTCTAGGGACATTAACTAGCCATTTGTTTTTGTGTAACACGTGTATTGCTTTAATCCTTTTCTACATATGTGTGATTACGACTAAGATTCGTGTGTGTGTGTGTGTAAAGATTTTATGTAGTGCTACTTTAAGAAAACTCTCGTCTGTCGCTAATTTTACAAATTACTGCACATTACAAAGAACACTATTTCAAGCTCGAAAACTAATATTTCAAGATATTTTGATGATTATTTTGAAATTATAGTTTTACGTAAACCTGCCCAATTAATAACTAAAATAAATTCGCAATACTCATATAACAATTACTGTCTGTGGTAACTAATTATCTTTTACTGACACTTAACCCAATTTTAAAACAAGTCTTCCCAGTGAGTATCCAATCTTCATTAAATACGCATGTGTGCATGCTGCTATGGATAAAGGCAACTAAGCCGAAACAGCGCTCTAACAATTGGAAGAGAGTCCTATGCGCCGCTAGAAAGAGAGCAGCCATCGCATGTCTTCGTTCAATACATCTGTACAAGATTAGTCGGTATGTATTTTATTTTCAATAGTGTAGGGACGAACAGGACGTTGTACGATAATAAGTGACGAGACTTGCCTATAAGAAATGCAATATATGATGCCACAAGACGCCACCCGTGGACGTATGATGTTACGTTGTCGTTCACCCAGTAAATACGCTAGCTACGGTGCCCTTCAAACGGAACAAAATTATGTTTTCACGCTACTGCTTTTTTTCAAAAGGCCTCCCGTAAAAAGGAGATCTATCACTAACAGAATGTATGAATGTATAGCCAATTTAGACCTGGAATAAATATTATCAAAGTAACCCATGGTAACGGCGTTGAACTTACAACTGCCACACACTGATTGACATCTCTGTTAAAATTCATCAAAAGAACGCTAGTTGTATGCCGCCAATTGATTACAATAGGTTATCAGTTCAGGTCTTATTTTATTAAGCTATAGTTTCTAATATAATAATCACATATATACTTGAAGAATTATGAATTAATAACATACAAATTAAAGAAATGGTCAAATCATATCATCAGGTTAAAATCCAGCTCGTCTCACTCCAATAAATTAAGCAGTGTTGTACTTATACTACTGTGTTCCTAAAAGCGTTGTAGCCGGGTTAGCGAAATGCAAACTTGAAGTGTCTCAGGATAAATAATATATGATGTCTAAAGCGTTATTTTATACGTATAGAAAATCTGAAATTAGGATACCGTATCCGGGTTCATACAATAAAACTTAATTCAATGGCCTATAACAAACGGTTATCATATAGCATCAATAGACAATACAATTTCAATCGGTAGCAATGCATATCTGTCTCAGTTATAATGATCAAGAAACCCTGTTATGTAATAACACCTGTTAATGTTGATCAAAATCAATGAAGTATTACTGAAATGTATCTGAATATGGTATTTATTTTGAATTTTTAACGGAACAGACATAGAGCATGCAATATATTTGCCCGAACCTACTACGAGCTGTGGCTTCAAGAAGAGAATATTGGACAAGAAGTAATGATCGAAGACTTAACAGTAAGTACCACGATGTCTTATACAAAATAAACAATTAAATATTATTACTATTAGTGAAATCATTATTATAATATCAAATAAAAAGCTAAACGTTAAATTCATAATAAATGTAATTAAAAAATAAATAAATTCAAAATTATGAATTTATTTATCAAAGAGCTCAGTAAAAGGAAGGAAACGGTAAAGGGGTAGTTAGTAGTAATCTAATATTACCCTGCCATTCACGAGGTAAATACAACTTTCAGTGCAAAACAAGTAAGCAAAAATGGTGATAGAAATTCTATGCTTGTCCAATAGCAAATTTCTGTAACTGTATGTGAAGTTAAATAATATTTCAACTATTAATTTAATAACATTATCTACAGCAATCATTCGAGGATGCAGAACTGAAGAAAAGCGACGTAGTGGAAGAAGAGGGAAAGCCGGATCCACTAACTCAACTTGTAACAACGTTCTGCAGAGGTGCAATGACGGAACGTTCTGGAGCTTTGCAGGTTAATACATAGTGAAATGTAATGTATATATTGTACAAATTACCGAAAGTTAAATGTAATGTATATATTGGTCGCGAAAATATTTAGACACAGTTTTATTTACAAATTCATTACGTAAGAAAACACCGCGATGTCAATAAAACTATATAAATCATTACTGTGTTTTTCAGGAGGATCCACTGTACATGTCGTACGCACACATAATAGCAAAGTCTTGTGGAGAAGAAGAGGAAGAAGGTGGCGGTGACGAAGAAGAAGGCGGTGGAGAAGCCGAGGGCGAGGAAGAAGGACGTGCTAGTATTCACGTAAGTCAACCATCAGAACAAAATTCAGCTAAAGATACCATAGTATTGGTTAATTAGACGCGGTAATGATGTAGAAAGTAACCCAATAACGAAAGAGATGTTGTACGTATGATGTTGTAATTAGTCTACTGACACTCAGCGATTGACATCTCATTGACTATTCCTCAAAAAGAACATTAGACGTGTGAATGCACTTAGTTGCCATGGGTTACTTGGTTTCCATCAATTTAGAGTCTAAATTGGCTAAAATACAATAAACATTACTAAGATTTCTCTAGTACAGAAGGCAACAACAATCGCCTATAATACTGATTAACTTAGCATAGGCGGATAGTACCTTATTAAACTAATACCGGAAGGCCAATCAACTATATTATTTATTGTGTGCTTCTTGACCTTAACTAGTGCACCATTTAACTATTTTTCATGTTTAGGAATTATTAAAATAATTACTAATGTAAATAAATAAAATAATGAAGTGTTAACCGAAACTAACTGACAAAACTATAATTGCACGCAGAAGACGATGGACATGTTCATGGTATGTATACGATTCAATACATGATTTTTATATTACATCAAAGTGGTGGTTTACTAGCGTTTTCTACTTCGAAAATCATATTTAGTTACGAAAGCTCCCATAAACTAATTCTTACTTATAATTTGTCGTTAAACATAAACTTATATAAGAAACTGTTTTAAATACAAAGTATGATTATTTTTTTTGCATTGGCAAGCAGACAAACAGTCGGACCACCTGAAAATAAATGGTAACCGACATCTATAGACATCGGTTATACCATGATACCCTTGGTATCCGCTGCTGCCTACCTAGATATAGGATGTTTCGTCTTGTTTACCCTATAAATACGCTGGCTACGGTGCCCTTCAAACTGGAACACAGGAGTATTTAACGGAACACGGAATATTATAGTATATATAATAGATCAAATTCTATCAAATGTTCAGTCAGAAAAGTAAATGAGCAAATACCAACTGTTAGTGATTGTGTCAGTTTTTGTTTTTTTTTTTTATTTTATTTAGATTATTTTAATGGCAACTTTTAAACAGGAACAAGAGATGGAAAAGCAGAAATTACTCTTCCACCAAGCCCGTTTGGCTGATAGAGGTGTAGCAGAGATGGTTCTTCTTCATATATCCGCCTCTAAAGGTGTCCCAAGCGACATGGTCATGAAGACCTTGCAACTCGGCATTTCAATCTTACGCGGAGGCAATATCGACATACAAATGGTAAGTCAATGTATTTATTCATTTGTGTTTAGTTATTCTTTGTACAATGGGGGCATATAGGCAAAAGCATTATCGATCTCTCGATAGCCTCGAGTTGAAGCCGAAAAAGTATTATGAAAAAGTACAGCAGACAAATAATATAGCAAATGACAATATCTATGAATACTGCGAGTTGATTTAAGTTAACCGGATATACCAATGTCTAATGCGTGCTTTACATAACAGAGCCTTTATAATTTAGTTAGGCTTTGTTGAAATACGTGATAATACAGATCATAGATATCGATAAAATTATCTCACAAGCACCTATTTTAATACTGGCATAATAGGATTCTTCATAAATGTTTTGGTTAAAAACAGGGAATGCTAAACCATCTGAAGGACAAAAAGGACGTAGGATTCTTTACGTCGATTGCCGGTCTCATGAACTCCTGCTCCGTGTTAGATTTGGACGCTTTCGAAAGGAATACGAAAGCGGAAGGTTAGTGATATTAAAATTATTTTTATTTATAATATCACGTAGAAAATCTATTTAATTATAAATACATACCATATAAGCTGGCTACGGTGCCCTTCAAACTGAAGCACGATAGTGTTTTTACACTACCGTTTTTGGGCACAAATAGCCACCGCGGTGATACCACCCCAGACGGCCCACTGTAGAGACCTGCCACCTCTCAAAACTTACTTACTTGAAAAATTACGCATAACATCTCATTTACCAAAGAGTATACACTACACTACTAAACTTGATTGCTACCAAGTCAGTGTACTTACTAAATAAATAATAGATCCGTAGTACCAACTTCTATGACAAATAAAAGTTTACGAAAACTATTGCGTTCCGGTTTGTACGCTTCCATAGCTAATGAAGATATGGAGTTAGATATAAAATCCAATATTAAGCCTGAAGAGAAAAATTGCTGCGCCTCACTAACCATTTATTATAGAACAGTCGTACAACTTATCATTAGTTCTGTCCTGCACATCGATTACTTTTATTGATAAATATTGCATTATTTTGTAGGCCTTGGTGTCGGTCTAGAGGGTGCAGCTGGTGAGAAGAACATGCATGATGCCGAATTCACTTGCGCCTTGTTCCGTTTCATTCAGTTGACTTGTGAAGGTCACAACTTGGGTACGCATATAAATATTAAACTTATATTTAGTTCATATACCAAAACGTAATATCACCCAGAATTTTCATTAACTAAGCTCTTTTAGAATAGGAGTAACGTCGTTAAAAGTTATTAAGCTTCGGCCGTATCAATAACAATCAAGAAATAGGAATTTTATTTACATGCCACTTTGACATCATTTGTTTATCGACATACCACGTCTCTTTCAACGTTCAAGATCAATACAGTGTATAATATAGGTACCTGTTTCAATTTAAACTTACTATAACTTTATTCGTTATTATATGCAAGTAAATTGTAATCTATGAAAACAATCTATTCCATTTTCGCTAAAACTTAAAGCGTACATTTTAGTAATTAGCCAATAAGGCGCAAATAATTTTATTGTAATTTAACTGGCTTATATTTTCCAATAAATAATCAGGAAATAATGTTTGTCCTATAATCGCATTACAGAATGGCAGAACTATTTAAGAACCCAAGCTGGTAACACAACAACCGTGAACGTGGTCATCTGCACAGTAGATTACCTGCTTCGATTGCAGGAATCGATTATGGACTTTTACTGGCACTACTCGAGCAAAGTAAGTGATCTATATTTAAAACTTTGTGATTTTTCATTCCTTTGCACCCTTTATTCAGCCAACGCTTTCTGAAAAAACGCCAAAACAGCCGATCCCTTGCTACTCGGTTCCAACCTAAACCGGCAATGCACAGAGATCGGCATCTCACCTGGTTGAGGGTCGACCAACACCCCGTTTTTCCAATATTTTTTTTTATTAGTACTATAATCTTCTTTTACAACTAAGCATTAATTCTTTGATCATTTTTTTAGGAACTTATAGATCCAGCTGGTAAAGCAAACTTCTTCAAAGCCATCGGGGTAGCTTCACAAGTCTTTAACACGCTAACTGAAGTGATACAAGGTCCTTGTACGCAGAATCAGCAGGCGTTGGCCCACTCCAGGTGTGTTTTGATCAAATTTTGAAAATGCACATTAATTATAAAATAGAACACGTAAACGTTACAAACAAAATATCTTTTTCACAAAAAGTTTGCGTGTGTAACGATAACAAAACAGTAGAAACCGCTAACATTTATATTTATATGTTAAAAAGAGTTATTGCAGACCGACTGGCTCGCGTGAATTCAATTGTCTATAATCCTCAATACTTTCTCTTCGACGTTGGATTTTAATTGATATTTTGATCAATAATAGGGTACACCTTTAAATTAATGATTTTTTGACTTTCCTATACATTTTATTTCATTTGCTCGACTATGATCCAACTTAGTGTAGCGTTCACTTGCATATCCATAACTTATTCGCAGATTGTGGGACGCCGTTGGTGGTTTCCTGTTCCTGTTCTCGCACATGCAGGACAAACTTTCCAAGCATTCATCCCAAGTCGACTTGCTAAAGGAGTTGCTCAATCTGCAAAAGGACATGATCACCATGATGCTGTCTATGCTTGAAGGAAACGTGGTTAACGGTGAGACTTATGCGTTTTTTAAGTTCTCATCCCATATTTTCGTATAATTCTATAATTGTTTATTAATTAGTTGTACGTAATAAGCAAATTTTTTTTTATTTGCAATATCATTATCACGCTGTCCGACTAATTATGCAAATACGATTTAAAACCTATAATTGTAGGAACGACATTTTTTTGGTTTTAGAATCGTACCGTACCTTTAGTGGTATATTTACTAGATGTTTAATTTTATATATTTTACATATCGCTTCCACTACGGCCCGCGACATTTCCATTAATTACGCAAAATCCTAACAAAAGATCATATTTTACAATTGGTATTCTAAAGTCGAGAAACGCTAAAGAAAGAAACGTAAAGTAGTTGTGCGTTAAGGAGTAATTATCATTTATTTTTCCGTCATATTTCAGGTACCATCGGTAAGCAGATGGTGGACACTTTGGTTGAGTCAGCATCGAATGTGGAGCTTATCCTGAAGTACTTCGATATGTTCCTAAAGCTAAAAGACCTGACGTCTAGCGCCAGTTTCCAGGAGATTGACGCAAACAATGACGGCTGGGTTTTGCCCAAGGACTTTAAGGAGAAGATGGAACAACAGAAGAGTTACACGCCGTAAGTAAATGATTATTTTAGCCAAATAGAGTTCTAGATTTTACAGGTTCGACTGCTATAGGGACTGGAACGTTCGACCCGCGATTTTGGTTATTTAGGGCTGAAAATATTTCTCAACAACGTCTGTAAGAAAATAAAACTTTTTGATCAATTTTTATTGTTGCTTCTTACCTATTGTTCTAATTGTTGCTATTTATTTCCTATTATCTACTATTTTAAATGGGCTACTTAACAACATTTATTTTATGAATCGAACAAGTTTTTTTGGTTATGGGCTTCAACAAATATGTAAACAATCTATCAACCTTCATTTAAAAATAAATATTAATGTTCAATACTAATAAATAAAATACTATTTAGTGAGGAGATCGAATTTCTATTGGCATGCTGCGAGACCAATCACGATGGCAAGTTGGACTACAGAGTTTCGCGATCGATTCATGATACCAAAAATCGGCTTCAATCTATGCTGGTATTAACAAATCTTTCAGCAAATTTTATCCCACGAGTAGTAAATAAACTCTTTTATAATGGAACTTCATTTATATTGAATATAAAATATAATTTTAATGATGGAACTTCAATAATTTTGCCAATTGGAGAATAATAATAATACAAATTGGATTTGAAATACTATTAAATAAACACTGCCTTCGTAGCCTATGTATGGGCTTGTTTAGAAACTGGTAGTGGGTTCTGATCACTGCGGAATGAACAAATTTCATTTTGTTTCCCAGTTGGTTAGGCAATATAGATCACATATTGATCTGAAAAAGTAAGATGATCATGTCGCGATGGCTTAAAAAGTCGTCCACCCACCAACCTCAATTGGACCAGCGTGGTGAGATACGGTCAAACCCCAATGTGATAGGGTGTATTAAGAGCCTATGTCCACAGTTGACTAACAAGGCTGATGATGTGATGTAAATAAAATAAACAACTTACCAATACTTTCAATGATATATACAAAGGCCTTTCAATGACTGCTTATGTGCCTCTTGTATAAAATGCAGACATTTATATTCTGATTCGGAGCTTTCTTATTTTAAATTCATCATTTTAAAATCGAAACAAGTTAACTCAACATTCTGCATGTACATAATAAGTACAATTGTATTATATTTGGATGATAATCAATAGAAAAAGTATAAGAATATGTCTTTATGATGGACTTCATAACTGCTTATGCGACCATCAATTATAAAACTTAAATAAATTGACGCGTCCAAGAGTTTTGTCCTTTGAATATATGCTAAACATCAAAGTTATATAAAACTGATCAATTTTATAGAAATATGAAACCTAAAATTATTCCGGTTTCCATGTTTTGCAATTGATTGTTCTACAAAATCTAAACTTGTGTCTAGATTGGCGCGTTTCCTGGAGACTGCAGGTTCCGTTTGAACTACTTCGAGCCTTTCCTCGGCCGAATAGAGATCATGGGCGGTTCCAAGCGCATCGAACGTGTATATTTCGAGATCAAGGATTCAACATCTGAACAAGGAAAAGCCTGCAATCAATCAAGTTGAAATATAAACTGTTAAACTCTAATGAAGAGCAATATCTTTGGTATAGATAATGTTGTAATTTGTGAACTATAGTTACTTAACGATTTAATAGAAGCTCTATTATGAAAAAAATATTGCTGTAATATAAAAGTTCTCAATAAGAGTTATCTTGTCTTATCCGAGCAAAGTATGGGGTTTACGCATAAAAAGTATTGGCCACCTAGTTCGTGGGCAGCTTAGCACAGACAAGAGTCTGGAAGCATAACTTCTTAAATAAAAACGCAAAAAAATTCTAATGCAAATATTTATCAGCGCTAAGACGTCGACCACCTCAGTGGTCTAGCGGTATTGCCCTTGCTTTATAAACCGAGGGTCGTGTATTTGAATCCTAGGGGAAACAACTTTGTGTTATCGCTATCTTCTGGTTGATTAGGACAATCTGGGCCGATCACTCAATTGTCTGAAAAGTAAGATGATTCCTGCGTCGGGTGGGCATGTAAAAAGTACGCCCACCACGGGTTGGTGGGTTAGATCAGTGTGGTGGGATACAGTCCAAAAACCCCCTAATGGAGAAGGCGTGCGTAGGGGAGGCGTATGACCAGCAGACTAACACAGTCTAATGATAATGATGATGATGAAGACGTCGACCCTTATTGGTTAAACATGGCGTAGAATTCAAATATAGCAGCGGTCCACCACCAAACCTACTCTCTTCTGGTATCATTATTATCCTACACGTCTTTATTTACGCAATTTCCGTGCCTAATGTCGTTGTTAGATTAATTGTAAAGCTATATATTTAAGAAAAACCTATTGTTGTACTCTTTTTGTACATCTATTTCTTCCATTCCAGGAATCGAAACGTGCCTTCTTCTACAGCATAGTTACAGAGGGTGGTGATAAAGAAAAACTAGAGGCTTTCGTAAACTTCTGCGAGGACGCCATCTTTGAAATGACTCACGCTTCTGGTTTAATGGCAGCTTCTGAAGAGTCGGCAGGTGGCACGAAGAACAGGGAGGCGAGCTATATGTACATGGGAGATGATGATGATGAAAGGTGATAAATGATCATTAATAAAACCTAGTACATCCCCGCGATTTCGTCGTGAAGTAACAAAAATCACAATTATTTCTTTTATTAACGCGATTATTCTAAATATTAAGTCCACTAATTTTCGGACTCTTTCCAGCACCTATGATCACGGGCAGACTTATATGGATAAGATATATACATATGACTAAGATTATCATGTATGCTGGAAAGAGTCCGAAACGTCGGGTATAAATACATATAACTAACGTAAATATTCGTAAATAAGTGGATTTGTCGACAAAAATCACACAGATATTTTTTTAAATGGTGTCCTTGGATACTCCCAGTTACATCAGACATCTTCCAGTGAAAGCCGCGTCAAAATCGGACCTGCCATTCCATAGATTAACAGAACAAGCAGACACTGACAGATAGTTTTGTTATATGTATCTGTTATTCTAATTTTTTTTCAAAAATAAGGGTAAATACCTATTTTTTTTGATGAATAATTCATCAAGAAAATGACTTAGTCAACTTCTACTCCATTTACTAAATTAGGCAGAGCGATTTGGCAACTGACTTCCACAACCTCGAGGGTAAACTGGTCACCATGGATAGATTAGGTGTCAGCAAATTTGAAGGCCCTGACAACCTGTAACGACTGCCACGGATGATCTACACAACTGGGAACGGCGTTTTACATGACGCATAACTTTAGGACTTGGCGTTGTTTTCGTCATGCAAATAGTATAGTGCAAAGATTCCCATAATTCGGTTATAGTTAGCGTAACAAGCTTTCTGTCAATTAAAAAAATAATATCTACTAGGCTGACAAAAAGTTTTGCAAAGAACAAGGCAATACTATAAATTGAAGCATTATTAGAAATAAATCTCTATTTATCAACGGTAAAAAAGTTTTATAATAAATTTATGTAATAGTTTTATAATAATTTTGTGTGGGCTATGAAAGTACCCTTCCGTGAACTTTCCTGTGTTTGTGTGTTTTACCTATTCAACATATCTTTATTTCTTCCAGAGTAATAGTATGTTTTTATCCGTCGCCTAGTTCACGACTACATGCCATTTCAATATATTTATTTATTTATACCAGGGCTGGTAAAGATCCATTCCGTCGTGGTTTCCAATCGGTCAAGGACGGTATTTCCACGGCATTCTCGTCCTTATCGCCATCTAACATAAAGGCGAAAATCGCGGATTTACAGCAGATGCCGCCTGCTGAACTGGCGTTGGGCTTCTTCAAAATGTTCTTCTATCTGTTCTACTATATGGGATACGGTGTTGTTATTGTTGTCAGGTGAGTTTGAACCTTATGGTGAAATTTTTTTAAGTTTATATTTGAATTATGAGGTAATTCATACTTCAACACATTAACAGAACGAATTCCTTAACAAAGACGAAGATTAACATTAATCATTGGCATTATTAACATACGAAAAATGTAATAATTATTATTCTTTTTCTATAAAAATACTAGGAATGTATAAAGATATTTTACTACAATTATGTAAGAATAATAACTGATGAGACATTTTTGATTTCACGCAACGTAAATATGGCGAACAGTCATTGGTAAATGATCCACATAAACTTTTCGAATGTTAGATTGTGTTGTCTCATATTAAAATACGTAGTTAAAAGTTATTTTGTAGATATTATCTATAATTTTCTATTAGTCGGCTTTGAATGTGCTTTATACATATTGTAATACAATTTTAAACAGAATAAAAAAATACGTTCCGTTTTACTGTTTAAGGTAATGTTAAATTAGACGCTAGCAGTATCACAAATCTTCTTCAGCTTTAAAAAAATTAACCTATATATATACATATATAAAAACGCGTTTATTATATTTAAATCATTTGTATTACCTAGTATATAAGTCTTCTGATTAATATATTTTATATGTACACAAATTTGAGGCTTAAAACTAACGCCATAGCCGCGTATACAATCTAGTTTTTTTCTTCATTATTTTATAAACTATTAATATACAAACTACTCTTTACACATTAATATTTTAATCAACTTTTTTTAGCACACATAATGCACAGTTACAATTTTATATAGCAATACAAGAATAAACATTAAATTTGGTATCTTGGATTAGATAAAATATCGTGTATTAATATCGTTTGACAAATGTTTTCTTTTTGATTTTTGGTCAGAAATCATTAAATATTCTTATACTTTTTTACTAATCTATAATTGTATTGTTTTTTTTCTTTAATTTTGTTATTTAACGCGCATAAATACTGGCAGGTACATATTCGGCGTGCTCCTCGGGCTGATGCGAGGACCGCAAGCCGAGGAGACGCCTCCGGAGCCAACTGAAGAGGAGAAAATTGGTCAGTTAAGGCACAGATTACTGGCACACCAACAAAGTAAGGCAACCACAGACAATATATGTCGAACGACGTGTTGCGCTTCGCATTTCGCGCTCTGTCCGCTAACTTTTGGTTGGTCTTTAAAACGGCTTTTTATTCGCTGTCTAATTTTCAACAGATAATGTTTATTTTTATACCATTAAGATATTTCGTTCCGTAAATTTTGATTTGCTTTATGGTTTACTTTTTAATATTCATGTCTCTTGAACAATCTTTTCGTTTTCCTAAGTTTTACTTACGGCAATCATAATAAATTAAAAATATTTAAAGACAATATTTGTCTAACCTGATATCAACTTTCAGTATAACTAATAAAACACTTGATTGTATATTTATCTGGTTAGAATATGTGATTTAAACAATTGCTAATCGTAATCGTTTTATGAACTAAATAATTTTAGTAATACTATTTTAACTTTGTAATAGGTTTTGTCTTATTGTGGTTTATTTGACTTTATAAAAGCCTAAAAATTATTACAATCATGATAAACTTTAACCAAATAAAAGTTTTTAACAAAATTTTAACTATTTCCGCCATCGACATTATCTTGTCGTTACAGCTTACACTAAACATTTATGTTATTTACACAAAAAACACTTACAAATTGAACTCTTTCAGTGTCTCACTTTCATTAATGTGTATATAGCTTATTGATTGGTTTTCAAATTACGTTTCTTTTTTCAAAATTATAACTCGTTTTACTATTTATGAACTATAGATACAAAATGAAATTTAGTGAGGTACCATATTTATTATTTTTTTTTATTCAGAATTTAAAAATTTCTACTTTGGATTTACATTAAAAACGCTGTTCGTTTTAATTTTCTTTTACATAAATTTTGTATTATCCATAACACTAAATTTGTTTTTCCTTATTTATGTCAATAAATTTCTATCCTCTTTACCTACTTCGCAAGAGATAATATTTTTATATTTAAATTTTAATGTTTATAAATATTTATCAAATCGCCAATTCAGGTCCCTCAAGGCATCTGCCTGCTTTACCGCCTGCCGAAGATACGGGTCAAATGCAAGTATCTGCATTCGGATTGGACATAACTAAAGAAGACAACGGACAGTACGTAACTATTTATTTATATAAGAGCGATGAAACAATCAAGAAGTTTATATGATGATAAGTAATAACTCCTGTTCATAAAAAATTGGGTATAGACGACATAAATCTTTTTGCCTCCCCCTCTCTCCCCTCTCCCCTTATAAAATTTACCTTAAAGCCAAGTTAGAATATTCTGGTCACCTACCAAAATTAAATTACTCATATTATGGTGTGAGAACATCCACTTAGTTATTTTCTCACAACGATGCTTTGCGCGAGAAAAAAAGCACCTGGTATTTGGTTTAGTGAATCTTGTGTAAAAACACATTTCAATTAGAAAGAAATGGCTCTTCAATATTGTTATTTCTTTCAAAGCTGTTTACTAGAAACACATTTTAATTGTAGTAAAGTAACAAACATTAATTGTTCCTCGCAAATTTTAACACTCGTATCATTAGTGTTAATCAAAATCTTGTTTCTAAGAAACAAGGTTATTATTTCTAAATTCAAGATTTTTCATTCAATTTCAAAAAATTACGACAAGCGTAAATTGTTTTACAAGTTTAAAACTTATCTATACACTTTATAACTATATAACTGCCTCCGTAGCCTAGTAGCTGCCTCCATAGCCTAGTGGTAGTGGCGTGTGCCTTAAAAAACCGGAGGTCGTGAGATCGAATCCTGCGGGGACTCAACAAATTTTCATTGTTGTTTCCTAGTTGGGCCGATCACCCAATTGTCTGAAAAGTAAGATGATCCATGCGTCGGATGGGCATGTAAAAATTCGGTCCATCCACCAACCCGCATTGGACCAGCGTGGTGGGATACGGTCCAAAACCCCCTAATGGTGTATTAGGGGAGGCCTGTGTCCAGCAGTGGACTGTCACAGGCTGATGATGATGATAATACACTTTTATTTGGACTTATATTTTAGTTTTGTTATTGACATTTATCAACACAAGTTTTATTATGTACAGGATTCAAGTGAAGCCCCACGAGTCGCCTTCTACATCGACACCGTCATCTGGTGAGGAAGCGGAAGTGTCACCTGATGAAAGTGTAGAACATACGGAAGAGCAACAGCCACCATCTTTGATCGACCTCCTTGGGTAAGTGATTTATTTTTTTGTAACCCTTACGTTTCAACTTGTATTTTTTTATTGACTGTATTGAGAGCAGGATATCTACTTGATGGTAAGTAAAACGCCCTGTGTATAAAAATATAGAGTAAGCTGATTTAAGCCCATTCGTTGTCAAATACATTAGATGCTACGTCTTTTGTTACGTATCTTGGTCACTGAAAAAATGTATTGTTAATCAAAGATAACATTCTATTTTAATAAGTATGATTATAAATCTAAACTTATAAACATCAATATCATATAATAAGTATATATTGATGACGAAAATTTTGTACTAGTTGAAAATACCTTTGCTATAGATTTTGTGATAAAAATCAATGTATATACGATATGCCTTTTTTTTATTTTCATGTGTACTTTCTATATTTTTTAATATAATTTGTATAGTAATAATACGTGTTAAATTATACAAAATTAGTTTATTAACGGCGGTTTATTTGTTATTCATTATAAGTGGTGAACAAGCAAAGAAGCAAGCACAAGAACGCATGGAAGCGCAGGCCGCGCAACAGGCTGCAATGTCCGCCATCGAGGCAGAGAGCAAAAAGGTTAGATCAATAGATAGAAATAAAATAGATATGATAAAACTTTCACCTCCCTTCCAGAAAAGCTTATACATGTATCTACCATTTTATCAAAAAATCAACTTATTTTATGAATTCGAAAATTTGTCAGTATTATTGTATTATGCTTTATATTTTTGTAACTGAGATGGAAAATTAAAACTAATAGTCGAGAAAACATATTTTTTATAATATTACTTTGAGGTATACAAACATACATTAGACTACGTATTAGAAATCAGGCCTTGTCATACATTGCTATGCTATAAAATGTTTAATAACATACGCTTTCACCATTCATATTAATGCAGCTCGGAAAGGAGAGAAAAAATATCATAAATAAGGTAAAGTGCTTGTGATTTCATATGTTGGTACATTTATAAAACAACTCTGACGTACTTCATGTATAAAAGACATGTTGAATTTTTCACTGTTTCCGCTGTCTCTGGGTACCCTACTCCACCTCAGGGCGCCCTCCTCAAACTCCTTCTAAATCATATTCGGTATGCCGAATATCCCCTCCTCCCTCGGTCCCACGCCCCTACGGCCCCATAATATTGCGTTGCTTAGGCGTGGACGAAATGGAAAGCGACATACAACATACCGACATTTCTCTTCCTCCGTGATTCCACCTTGGTTGCAAAGGACAGGAGAGCACTCACTTCGCAACCCTCCTGTGCTCATCTCATCCTATGGGAGCTCAGAACAGGTTCCCTAAGCCTAACTGCGGCTGAAACTTATTTTATACTTGGGCTACACAAGCTATGAATTATGTATATAAAAAAACTAACCTACATCAACATCATTGCGTCATATATGCAGTGCTTTATGATCGGTCTAACGTTGCTTAGCGAATGTTAGCTTACTAGTGATGCACAAACACAAATGTCATATATACAACTCCAGGAGTTATTTTGAGTTTATTCCATATCTATATTTTAAAAAAGGAACATAAAGATACCTGAGAGAAAGAAATATATTTATTTAAGATGAAAGAGAAAAGAGTTGCAGATACCCGTAGAAAATTAATGTTTTTAATTATTTCTTTTATTTACGCGATTATTATACATATCAAATCCACTAATTTACGGATTTCCGCGTTACTTAATGTTTTTATTAAATACTTCTTCAGGCAGTGCAAGGACCGTCGCCATCGGCATTATCCCAAGTCGACCTCTCACAGTACACGAGACGCGCTGTTTCCTTCTTGGCCCGCAACTTCTACAACTTGAAATACGTCGCCTTGGTGTTGGCTTTCTGCATCAACTTCGTTCTGCTGTTCTATAAGGTTGGTAACCGAGAAACAGAGCATCTAACTTCAAATCAAGTAAAATTATACGGATAAAAGAATAATTAAGTTAGCTCTGTTATTAGCTATATACTGACCACTGGTTCTATGTTCTAAGTAATAAAAGTTAGACGCGTTAGAAGTTATACTTCATTGGCATAACAAGGTAAAAATCTTTTAAAACATTTTATATTTTGCCTTATTCTACGTTTGGAGAAATAACCATTGTGAATACAATTGTCAGTCTACTACAGATAACTTTAGGATGTCACCACACACCATACGCGCATCTTAAAAATTTACTTCGTTTTCTCTAGCGTGTTAAAGGAAGTATAACTTCAAAAAATCTTAAAATATTATTAGAACTCAGGTCTTCTCTAACTCACTTGCAGGTTTCCACTCTTGAAGCGGAAGGTGGTGAAGGATCTGGTATGGGCAGCATAATTTCCGGTTCCGGATCTGGTTCTGGTAGCGGTGATGGTACGAACACATTTAATATATTCTTCTTTTCAGCTATTGTACTATATGCTTCGGTTAGTTACTCACCCAGTATCATTTAAATAACAGTTGTTTACGCAGGGTGATTGGCATTTGATTATTACAATCTAAAGAGTTCTATCGAACTTATTTCATTGGTAGGTCGCCGTTTAAAGTGAACTGTCTACCCAAACTAGTAGTGTATCAGCACTACTGTCTACCTGTTTAAAGAGCACCACTGCACGTATTTGCTGGGTAAAAGAGACGTAACGTACAGTTTCTCAGGATGTTGAGCGGATTTGTGACGCCTTACGATGCGTTTTTAGGTAAACGTGCTGCTCATGTAAAGTTTCAAATAATAAAAAAATACTTGATTAACTATCGGGTATTTTTCTAATCCCAGTATCTCCTAAAAAGTTGAAAAGCAGAGCGTCTGCCATTTGAGTTTAACCAACGAAATGGTTCCAAACGATATAGTTTACTTCCCATGGATTAATTAGATAATGGTACACATTCACGTAAAGACTGCCAACGATTTTATGACAAAACCTGACCTGACTCCTGACATGACCTTAGTTGCATGTTTTGTCTTACTTTTCAAGCAAATGTGTATTGCTACAGATGACCCCCTTGGCGTAGTGGTTAGTGACCTTGACTATTACCAGAAAGAGTTCGGATAGTGTTATAAATACAACGTTTTTCTTGCGCCTGGATGTTTGTATGTA
Organism: Lamproptera curius; assembly: GCA_029286875.1. Taxonomy (NCBI): domain Eukaryota; kingdom Metazoa; phylum Arthropoda; class Insecta; order Lepidoptera; family Papilionidae; genus Lamproptera; species Lamproptera curius. The sequence continues at coordinate 5,837,856 of JAGSMT010000018.1, read as the reverse complement.
TGCAGCATATATTTATTTATAAAAGATAAGTAATTCTACGAATTTTCAACGATTCATTTTACACTGCACGTCCGGAATTATTATTAATAGACTTTGCTTTATTAACCTACCGGTTAAGTCCAATGCAGAGGGTGAATAGTATACTTAAAGGTTGATAATTCTTGCTATAGGAAGTGGCGAGGCTGGTGATGACGACGATCCCTTAGAAGTGGTGCATATAGACGAGGACTTCTTCTACATGGAACATCTGCTCAAAGTCGCCGCAGTTCTTCACTCCATCGTCTCTCTCGCAATCCTCATCGGTTACTACCATTTGAAGGTACCTCACGCTGTCAAATCTAATTTTATACCGATTCTTCTCAAGTTCAAGGCACCCATTTCGGAAGCGGTGGTAGTTTATTTGACAGTCTATAAAACATTATAAGGTTTCAATATCGAATAAAGATATTGTACTTAGTCTCAATTGAAATGTTCAAATGAGTCAATATTAAAGTTTTTGCAATCCAAAATGAAAGGCCACATTAATCTATTACCAATTAACCAATTGATACATCTTGTTAATATTGTACATGTTCTTAATTTTTCTAGGTGCCTTTAGCCATATTCAAACGCGAAAAGGAAATCGCCCGTAAGCTGGAGTTCGACGGACTTTATATCGCTGAGCAACCAGAGGATGATGATTTGAAGAGTCACTGGGACAAACTAGTAATTTCTGCCAAGTGAGTATCTTTCTTGTAACCGTCCGCTTTATGAGACAGATTGTACACGAGTCGAATGAACTGTATAATCTATGTAAATCAATTGTTAAGAGAAAATCTGAAGAGTTCTAAGCGCTATATAGCAATATAAATTAGTATGTCATCATGTCGTAACCTTATGTGTCATTTGGTCCATACTATATGTACAAAATGTTTATTTTTTATTAGATATATTTCTTTTAAAATAATATATTTTATTATAGTACCTTTTTAATTAAAGGTCTGTGTTACTGATATTCAATGACTATAAACGATTGAGACTGATTATAATGTCAGTAAATAAATAAATATTATTGAAAAAGAAAACACCCGTCATTTTGTACGTATAACCCTAATAGACCTTTTTGTAGAAATTTTGTTGTTATACAAAGACTTACTAATAAATTATTCTTTTACCAGATCCTTCCCGGTTAACTATTGGGATAAATTCGTCAAGAAGAAAGTGCGAACCAAATATTCAGAGACATACGATTTCGACTCCATCTCGAATATGCTCGGAATGGAGAAAACATCCTTCTCGGCGCAAGAAGATGAAGGCAGCAAAGGATTCTTCCATTAGTAAGTTGAATAAAAAATTGTTTAATACACTTTGTAATAGAAAATCTTGTTAACTGATAGGCTTCAGATTTGTCAAATTTACTGTTTTAAATTTAAACCGAACGAAGTGAATAAAGAAACGAACTGGCAAGAACCTTGCGGTCGTATTTTTTTACAGTAATTATTTTTATGTAATTCTATCTTAATGTACAATTTTCAAGTAGACCAAGTAGAGTAGTTCAAGTAGAGTAGTTTTAACTCATATTATAAAATATATGAACACTTTCAGCATTTTGAACATTGACTGGCGCTACCAAGTGTGGAAGGCGGGTGTGACGATTACCGACAACTCGTTCCTTTACTCGCTGTGGTACTTCAGTTTCTCCGTAATGGGTAACTTCAACAACTTCTTCTTCGCTGCCCATTTGCTGGATGTGGCCGTCGGATTTAAGACCCTTAGGACTATTTTGCAGTCCGTAACGCATAACGGCAAACAGGTAAAGAGAATTTATACAAAACCTTGAACATATTATGTAGCGTAATAATAAGAAATACGTATCATCTAAAATTTGTGGAAATTAATAGGAAAACGTTAAATTTGTACAGTAATATAGCATTGCATATTAAACTGTGAATTATTAACAAACAAATAACAATTGTTAAGTTATTTATTATTATAGAAATTAAATAGATCTGTACAATTAAAGTACCAGATTATTGTTGTGATGCTTAGGAAAATTATTTACGGCCGATTTACAGCATAATTTGTTTCAATTCATACTTTCTAGTTTAAAAAGGTGTTAAAAAGGTTTTATTGTCGTAATCTAAATTTTATTGTCATCACCCTGCGTTAGGCCTTCCTCAAAGGGATTTAGGACCGTTTTGGACCAAACCGCATTGGACCACAACGCTGGGTTGGTGGTGGTCCAATACGGTTGCTCCAAAGTACCCTAACCAACTAGAAAAAACAATGCAAATTTGTTCAGTACCCGCAGGATTCGAACCAAAGACCTCCGGTCTCTAAAGCACACGCCTTTCCGTTTTGGCTACGGAGGCAATATTATTACTTTAACAGTATTTTTATAAAAATGCTGGCCTTTATTTAGGCAGCAGGCAGGCTCATTTTTAAAGGGACCGACGACCGAAGGATAATACCACCGAATTGGCTATTTTTGCAGATGTAATAATAATAAAAAGCAGTAATATGTGAACGCTACTGTATTCCTTAAAATAAGAATGAAATAATAACGTAAGTAATGAATATATTAACTTAGTCTGAAGGCGGCAAGTTTCGTTGCGTCTTACGCTGCGGTTTCTTATAGAAAAGGGTGTATCACTTTTCAGGTCTTCTCTTAGCTTTATTCAATAAAAAAGATTAACTAAATAATGAAAAACATACTTTTCATATCACTTAGCTCTCCTGTGATCATGGATTGAAAGATCACGAAACGTCGGAATAAATATATTCTAAGTACGAAATCCGTAAATTAGTAGATTTGATATGTTTTTTTATGGCAGACGCGAGGACAGATCAGGGCCACCTGATGGAAGTGGTACATCGACACCTAGACGTTGACAATACCGTGTATGCAAGCTGTCCGGAACATAGATTTAAGTCTGTTTGACCAGTAACGCTGCTACGTGCCATTCAGAACCGGAACGCGTAATGTTTCACACTCTTGCAGGCAGAAATAACGCGTGAGACCACAGACGGTCTCCTGAAACAGGACTCACCACAATATAGGTAGTATATAATTATCCGTAAATAAAAAAATAATACATGTTTCGTTTCCTTCAAGCTCATGTCACTGTATAATCTTGGAAATCATGTAAGCATACACGTGATTGTTCAACTTCCCATAATTTACGTCAGAGGAAGACGACGAGGTCAATAGGAACTGCCACGACATGTTAACAGTAAGTCTAGATTTACTTATACTATAGCTAAGTGGGATATAATCTTAAGCTGTTGCATAGCTTGCATTGCAGACCAAAGGTTATCGTTTCGAATTTTGCAGAACAAAAAATGAGAAATTTATCCGATCCAAGAATCACTTGCATACTCAATTAATTATAAATTATACTAGTCGTGTTGCCTTAGAACAACAAATCATAGGAACATAAGAAATAATTCCCCTCACACCACACCATATTGATAGAAGAACATGATAGTAAAAAGTATATAAACGATCATAAGTACCATAGAGCGCAAATTCAAGAACCCCATTGATATGCAAAACATGCCAAAAATAGTCTCGTATAGAATAAGTTTTTTACTAGTTGTTCTAAGGTCAGGGTGATAGTGATCTTTACTATCTTTAAATAAGCATGTTACTTCAATTTTAGATAAAATAGAATTTTAGTCAGTCAACATATCTAATACAGCTCGTACTCTTAATACCCAGTAAAGCAATAGCAATTGCTTAATTCTATTACAATGCAAGTGCAAAAGTACAAATAAAACATTTAATTTGCAGTGTTTCGTCTTCAATCTATACAAAGGCGTGAGAGCTGGTGGTGGTATCGGTGATGAATTGGAACCGCCTGATGGCGATGACTCGAAGTGTATCGTATCATCTTCGACATCACCTTTTTCTTCTTCATCATCATTATCCTGCTCGCTATCCTGCAGGGTAAGTCATTCCTATAAAGACAAACCGAGCATTTTATACTTTATTATTTGATATTTCTGCATACTTTATTATTAGATGCTTCTTTATACTTTTATTGCTTTGGTAAATTAGACATTAAAAAGGTAATAAAAAAAATGTTTAAATACGCAGTGTTCGGCGTTCTTCTCAGTCGGAGATATTTCTTTACGAACAAGATGTCTTCGGCCTGGTCGACAAATATAATGCTACTGAATAAAGAATATAATGAATAAAGATATTTAAAATTGAAAATTTTAATTTATAATATGTATTTATTACAAAGTACGCATGTACTATGGCAACTTTTCTAATAAATACATATTACATACATTGCGTTCTTCATATATGTACTATAATTAAGGTTTTTAAGAAATATAATTAACATAATCAAAGTGTAATCAAGCTTTAAACCAACCAAAAATAGGGCACTCTTATAGGTGAAGTCATCGTGTTGAGATCAAAGAGGCCGCGGTCTGCCAATAATAACAACGCGTTTGCATCTAAAGGCGCTAGACTAGAGCCTTTAGTATTTAATATAATACGTTGTTTATTATATAGTTTCATGTTTACATTTTGACATACATTTATTACTAATGATTGTACTATTTTTTATAATTATTATGGTTGGTCATGATCAGGTTTGATCATCGACGCGTTCGGTGAGCTCCGTGACCAGCTGGAGTCCGTTAAAGAAGACATGGAGTCGAACTGCTTTATATGCGGCATCAATAAAGACTACTTTGATAAGGTATGGCCTAATTTATTACCTAAGACATATATGTCTATAAAGTAAATTGAATGCCTCCGTAGCCTAGTGGTAAGGGTGTGTGCTTAAGAAAGGAGGTGGTGGGTTCGAATTCTGCTGGGAAGTAATTTGATACATAAAGAAATATTTCCATGATAATGTATCCTATAAACGGCTAAACCTACGTGTAATCGGTATTGGTGCCGACTAATTTCGGACCTCAGTGCGAAACGGGACGCGACCGTGAAGTTATCCCACTCGTCCTGATGAAGGACCGCTGATAGGTCCGAAACCAGTTGGCACCAATACCGATTTCACGTGAGTTTAGCCGTTTATGGAATACATTATAAGTGCAATGTCTCACGAAAGCTTTAAGTGTTTAAACATTTCCTTAATGGTGATAATAGACTTTTGTGAAGCAGAGGTTGGTCCGAATTTTGCGATGTACTGTTGTGCTATGGATGTTATGTGCTTGATCACGCCAATTGCATTATATATGAGTTATGCGCCGGGTAGGCATGTGAAAGACGGTCTAGGGTGTCACGACGAACTTAGGCGGTCGTTATAGAACGTCATTGCCTTTCGATATTTTAAATTTCATCAAGCCATTGAATGTATAGAATTTCGAGTTTTGAAATTTAAAAGTTTTTATACAAAAACTGGTAATTAAGCTAAGATGATTTTGATTTATTTATGTGTTGTAACATGTTTCTTTCGAGTTGTTAGTCTGTTACAATATCAATTTGTATATATACATCTTTCTAATACATTTTTTCTATTATGACTTGTAAAATTATCGCGATGCTAAGAAAGTTTAATTACTGTAAACTTTGAAAACATAATATATATTTTTATATTATAACATGATAAAAAAAGTTTAATGAAACATGTTTTGTTGATAACAGGTTCCACACGGGTTTGATACTCACGTGCAAAGGGAGCACAATTTGGCAAATTACATGTTCTTCCTTATGCATCTAATCAACAAACCCGACACCGAGTATACAGGTACTGTTGTTATATTGAATAAAGTGAATTGACGCTAAGGACTATTACCCGGTGGTATGAGATGCCCCCTGATTGAGGAATGCGGTGCCACGCATACGACAAATCTTTTCCGAGATGCGTTTTGATTGTTCTGTGCTCAATATTTACATTAGTTACGGTGTCCTTCAAACTGGAAAATACTATTTGGTAACTACTAGTTTGCGGAATGTATTATAATGGAAACCATAATATTTCTCAAGTTGGCCTGTGCATATGAAACTTACACCTACCATTTCCATTGAAAATGTGTATTTTAGTCATACGACACAGCGAATGACTATTTTCTGTCTAAAAATTGTTTTTGTTTGTATATTTGGCATTTCTCTACATATAAATATTGAATTTATCGTTGCACTAAGGTATACATTATTCTAAATTATTGTTGTAACCGTAATCTCTAATTTATCCCAAAACAAAACATTATAATAAAATTAGCTAAGATTTGTTTGGTTTTGTAATCATGACTTATAAGTCGTTTCTAAGGGATTTTATCTCGTGACATTCCATTAATACATTTGAATATTTCAGGTCAAGAAACATACGTGTGGAACATGTACACGCAAAGGTGTTGGGACTTCTTCCCAGTGGGAGACTGCTTCAGGAAACAATACGAGGACGTAATGGGAGAATAGAGTAGAATATAATCCGTGTACATTTAAACTGTATATAAAATCGTTTGTTTCGAAGCTATAAAATTGCTCAAAACAAAGAACAGAAAAGATATTTTGAAAATAAAAAAAAAACTAAAACTTGTCATTACTTGGCGAATATATTTACAATTTAAAAAATAAAAATCTATTCTTGTCTATCATCGTTGCCTTTGTATGACAGCGGGAGAGTCGGCGGGAAAATTATATTTAATCTATGTATATTTTTAGAGTTGACAGTTACTCTGAATGAAACGTGTGTTTATATTTTTAAATATATAATTAACAATGTTCATGTGAGGTTCGGAGAGAAGATTATTCTTATCGATTTAAATGTTCAAATTTGTCTTTTAGATTAATAAGAATATGGAAATTAGTTTTATTATGTGAAAGTAAATGTTGAGGGTGGCCTTTCCAGTGAATTTTCTATTTGAATTTTTTCGATATAGTTTATGTAAGATGTGTTACATAAATAAATATAATAACTGATTGATGTAAGAGTTTTATTTGTTTCTATTTATTTATTTGTATTTTACAAGCGCAATTAACAAAAAAAAATATCGTAACGATTGTGTTCCAAAAAGTTATAACGGTAATAGTATAAGAAATCAATAAAGCACTTATTTATAAAACACGGAGAAACCAATTTCTCTAACAGCAATTTAAAATAATAAACCACAGTATGGCAAAAAGCATTATGGCATGTAAAGAGTCGGTCCAGGCATGGAAAAAGTCGGTCCACCCACCAACACGCATTAGACCAGCGTGGTGGGAGACGGTCCAAAAACCCCCAAGCGGTGCATTAGGGGAGGCCGATATCCAGTAGTGGACTAACACAGCCTGATGATGACGATTATGGCAAGAAAAATTTCTAACATCAGACCCATAATTCACCTAAAACTAACTTTAAATAGATAGGTGTTATTGTTTTTTCTTCTTCCTTGACATGGTTTTGTTTTATTTTATAAATTACGAATCCCACCATTATAAGCAATTAGCCCTTTCCATATGAATTGCAACATATGGCATATCCGTTCGCAACCGACTTACACTTTGTATCCACATTTACGGTATCCTTCAAACTATAACGCAGCAACGTTTACATAATGTTCGGCTGAAACTGCCCGCCGTAGTAACATAGAACAGGCAAACAGCGTTATTAATACCAATATTAAAACCATATGAAAAAAAGAGTAATAACACATGAAAGAAACTTATAAAAATATTTTATTTACACAAGTGAATACACCAAAAAGAATTGCAGAAACATTTTTTATTTTAATAAATGTACAAAAATTTTGACGCAATTGTAGGCTGAATTATCGTGCTAAAGTTATATATTCAACGTAACCTCGTTTCTTTCTCGATTTGGCGCCATTATTTTATATAAGACTTATTAAGTTAACATCGCGTCAGTATTTTTTTAATTCGCGTTATTGCTTAATAACATACAATTTTTATAAGCGTTAAACGGAAAGAAATATAACCTCGTCTGTACGATGTTTAATAAAACGTAACTGCGATAAAATATACCGCAACTACACGATTTCTGAATATATTTTAATGCATGCATGTTTGCTATTTAAATAATGTGAATCAGTTTAGTATACAAAATGATTTTACAGATAATAAAAAACCACGCTTATTATATTTGACATATTTATGTATATTTAAAATAAAATAGATAACATACATATTATGTTACTATTTATTAATACATATAGCTGTTGACTTACTTAAATATAACGTTCATATCAATGTTACATTGATTGTGATATTTACTTGATTAAAAATTATAAAAAAATACCTTAATTAAATATAACGTTATACGTTAACGCTGTGTCGACGTAACTAATATTTTTTACTTATATTCCAGAACAAATTTAAAGTCATTCGTATGACGTTATCGCTTTGTACCGAGTTATATTACATGATATTTTTGGTGTGACATCCAATACTAGACATAAAATGGTAAATAAGTTAAAATTAAGTTTTCCGTTTTACCTGTTCAAAACCAAACAACAGATACAAAATCATACAATTCAATACACCATAGACAAAAGCATCATCCAGATACATTGATTGTTAAATAAAAAACCACAGACAACAAAACGTATATTTCACTGATAACAAAACTAGCTGACAGAAGGTTGTTTATGGGCTAAATACAGTGTAAGTATGCTAGTTAACGCGCTTACAAGGAATATAACATCGAACCAGCGATGATAGAAATTAAACTGCAAATCCCCTAATACTTGAGTGATTATTATACGGTATTCGGGTGGCATGTTCATGCGCATTAATAGTACTGACGAACAGAAGTACATTCCCATTATCTGCGCCAATATTAACACTATTATATTGGAGGACTTTGATGAGGAGATCTTGTAGAAAAACTGTAAAGTAAATGTTAAAGTCACCGTATATAGGATTTTTTCGACACATTTTGTAGAATATCTAACATTGACTTGATTAATTGTTAATGTTTCGTTTATTTTATAATACATGAAATGCAATTTATACATTGCAGGCGTATGAATCTAAGAATATATTTTTAAAGGGTAACAGAATGTCCGCCTTACGACATAATAAAATCGGCTTAAGATGACAAAAATTAATTTACTATACCAAGACGGAACTGCAACTACCTCCGTAGCCTAGTTGTATGGGCGTGTGCTGTAGAAACCTTAGGTCGTGGGTTAAAATCCTGCGGGACTCAACACATTTTCATTGTTGTTTCCTAGTTGGTTAGGCAATTTTGGCCGTCACCCAATTGTCTGAAAAGTAAGATGATCCATGCGTCGGATGGGCATGTAAAATTCGGTCCATCTCCAACCACATTGGACCAGCGTGTTGGGATACGGTCCAAAAACCCCCTTATGGGTAGCGGTGTACTACGGGAATCCTATTTCCAGCAGTGGACTATCACAGGCTGATGATGATGATACATTACATACACACCTTAGTCAGTGTTAGTAGCAATCCCCTAATACTAGTGAGAACTATGCATCCCACTAGAATGAAGGAGACATGTTGCGACCAGAACGTCACATCAATACTCCATCCGAGCCAGTGTACCACTATTTCCAATCCCCTGGTAACAGGGTCCTTTTTGCCCACCCTATCGAAGACTATGTTGATCGTTGACTGTAAGATTGAATATAACATAAATATTTTAAATGTAATAAGTAATTTAAAACAATATGGAGTACTTTAATAGTGCGAATCTAAATGAGTCAAAATGTAAAACTATAAGTTGGCAAAACGCCTCAGCATCTAACACTCTATTAATAATTGCATCATATAAAAAATTATAATAATAAAAAAAAAATGTATTGTTTATAAACTATACCACTCTTATAATTAGTTTATCATACGAAATAACTGAATACTAAAGCATAAGCTTAAAAACGAACATAATACTCACTATAAAAATCTTCCAAACACAGTATAATGAGAAGAAGTATCCTAGAAAGTTGAAATATTTCCCCTGGAAGGTCCTGGACCAGTCTATTTTCTCGCGCATGGTCCGCGCGTCGTGCGCTTCCAGGAACAGCTGACGGCTGAGCTCCTCCAAGCCGGAAATCTCCTGACGTAGCTGGCTTATGTCTAGATAGAACTATATAGTAAGTATATACTAGTTTTGTATGGTGTTATATTTGTATTATGTAACTAGGAGACAACAATGAAAATTTGTTGAGTTTCCGCAGGATTCGAATCCACGACCTCCGGTTTCTAAAGCACACGCCTATACCGCTAGGCTACGGAGGCAGTTGGTGTATCTATCTATGCAGTCAAATATGGTAAGAATTTATGTGAACAAATTCTAATGTCGCAACAGCAATCCATACTAATATTATAAATGCGTGTATCTGTCTGTCTGTCTGTCCGTCCTTGCCGTATAAACCAATGAACGGATTTCGATGAAATGTAGTACATACGTAGACTGTATTCTGAGGTAAGACACAGGCAATTAACTATTGCGATAATGCTTGAAATAGGGGATAAAAGGTTATAAGAAAATTCGTCATTGTTGAAAATAAATCAATGAAATTTTGTGACTAGATATTCGAAACAAGCCATAAATGGTTTTATTCTAGCAATTTTGTAGTCTCAAACTGCATGAGGTTGAAATGGGTGTGAAAATCAATATCGAAATTTGTCGTCTTCGGAGGTAAAGCCAAGAAACTTTGTGTCCAACGGTAGACACATACAATCATAACACCTCATTTATATTCCTACTAGCAACCCCCTTGTGGGTGGAATTTCGCCTGGAATGGTGGACCTCTACTCGGCGAACGGAATATTCCTACCAAATTTCAAGTCGCTACGCCTTCTGGTTCCAGAGATATCGTGATGAGTCAATATATAGGTGAGAATCTCTTTTACATATATAGATAGATAGATAGAGTATATTTGAACACACGTCGCGACCAATTTTCCTATTCTACGCGGACATAGTCGCGGGTAACAGCTAGTGTAGATATAAGCGAACGCGTCCTATTGGTGGAACAAAGCCATATTCAATGTTTGATGACGTGATGTTAAACCAATAAGAATGCCTGATGATTTAAGTAAACGTTCGGATTAGGTTACGTTTACTAACGAAACCTAACAGCTTTTCATTATGGTTTCGCAATTGATTAGGTCGCCCTTTTGCCTGTAAAGTAAGATAATGTACGTGTCGAATGGGCATGTAGAAGCCGGTTCTGCGCCTGTGTTGGCATACACCTGTTTACTTTAATGTCTCCTTCGTAGATGGCCAATCTGCATCATAGAGCGATCTTCTATATTCTATGAAGGTAGAGGTGTGCATAAGAGGAGGACAGGTCCAGCAGTGGACTAACACAGGCTAATGATGATAACAATTCGTAATACTTTTCAAATTCAAATTCAAATATCTTTATTCAATATAGAAGTTTACACTTGCTTATTGATTGTCAAACACACTACCACCGTTCGGAAAGGACGCCTCAGACCTGAGAAGAACCGGCGAAAAAACTCAGCGGGCTATTTTTATGTCATCTTTTAAAAATAACAAACAATTTGATAATTCGGCATTACATATTATGCAATTTTGAAACAGGACCTGGAGCGAGCATTCCATTACCAGGCTGTGTTATCATTTAAAATTCATTAATATCGTAATAACCTTTAACTACATAGACGTTCCTTGACTACCTTTTAAATTTATTAATAGTTAAATTCTGAACGTTTACTGGGATTTTGTTGTACCAAACGTATACATTGTCCCATAAAAGGCTTAGTTATTCTTCATAGTCTAGTTGCTGGAAGAATTACACTTTGATACAACTACATAATTAATATACATACTCTCGCTTCCATGGCCCAATGGATTAGCAATGCTGCCAACACTAGACAATATATTAGTCCAAAAGCCACGATTCTTGACTCCTGACTGGTCCAACAAATTATACTGCTGCCTTCCACCAATACTATTTGACTCCGCTAAGGCTATCCGTTTCTTCTTAACTAATATCATATCCATTGTCTGTAATAGTTTCTTTTCTATTGAAAGCACATCCGCTTGTGTTACTGGCCTGAAATGTAATGTATTTTTTTTTTGTTTATATTCACCATGTAGTTTTGTCACTAGACCTATGTTTTATTTAAGTATTTTTAAAGTAATTACTTCGTTTTTATAATTCCATATTTTAGACAGTTTACCATTTATTTCACGTTCATTAAGAGCAAATAACCAAAAAAATGTTTAATAACGCATTTTGATTAATAATTTTCTTTTTGCGCGATTTTCATTACAAGTCATACAATAAAACATAAATGTAAAACGTGTTTTAATCAAGTTTTAACAATTATATGTACAAAATATTATTATTATGTATAGTAGTCATATTTTTACTATGACAATGGCCATAAAGAAAATAAACCTGCACAAAATTTTACAATAGCTATTTGGTTTTCGGGATACAAGAACTTGTGTACGAGGTATCAATGTTTACATTTAAATACATGTAAATGCCAGTATTTGTTGAGCAAAACCTAAAAAATATCACTTAATGCATTATAAAGTCAGGAAAAGTACATTTATAGCTCTAAAGTAATCATCTATTACCTAATAAATATTGCCATAGAAGTATATGGATAATTTACAGCACCAAATCCTGATAACAGTGCCATGACAGTAACTCCAATCACACCAATTCGGGAAACCCCTTGCTCTATGGAAAATATACCCTGAAAGAAAAATTATTAAATTAAAGTTATTTTAAGACTGTTATTTTACATGTGTTCATATTTCAAGCAAGTTAACTGACCTGTTTAGGACTTAATATTGGAAATGGATCACCAATCTTCCAGAAGAAGTACAGGTATATGAACCACACAAACATTGTCAATGGCCTTATCATGTTTTTTGATACTGATGGAAAAAAATGGCAAAGTTATAATAATAAATTTATAATAGTTTCAATATTCAAAGGTATTGTATTTATAATAAATGAAATAAAACAGTTGTTAAGACTTACAACTTAAGTGAAAGGATGGTATTTTTTAGAAGCATAATTATAAGCAAATGATTTACTCAACTTACCAAATCTTATATTACTAATGCAGAAATATGCAATGTAAAATGGTATTAGAGCTATCACCATAAATAACAGTGAATAAAGCCCCAAGTTCCAGTGGAAGTATCTGGAGCTGAAATATTGAGCAAAAGAGTAAATACATTTTACTGTCAGAGAACTTTATAGTAAGAGATAATATTAAATGAATAATAATTATTATTTAAACAGTAAATACATTTAGGTAAACATATTTGATTTTTGTCACCAATTATGGTAATAAAAGAAAAAGGCTTACAAACCCTATCCACACAGAATTTAAACTTCTATATAATGTAAAAAAGTTTGCACTGCATAAAATGTAAAAAAAAAACACTATTAATAGTCCTTCTGCTTTAATTTCTTTACATATTAACCATAACTTGCAGATATTATAATATCCTTGTAATATTAAGATAAAACTTTGACTTAATTTAAAACTACCTTGAATCTAAGTAACCAATGATTTCAAATATTATAAGCTCAAACATAGTGCAACTGAGAGCAAACGTAACGGAGAATATCAGCTGTACTAAGGTGTGATGTACTTCATAGTCACGGAAAAGCTGCTTGACGAAGAATATCCAACCACCGACAAAAAATATTGTCTGAAAAATAAAATAATGAGATGAATCAAATTCATTTAATATTTTTAACACATAAATACGTATTTATGAAGTAGATATTATTAAAATCTCTACAAGTTACATTATCTAAATCTAAACAAACTGTTGAAGCAAAGTAGAAACACTGTTAATATATAAACAACTTTCTTAGTTTTATACAACTACTGCCAATTGTACTCACCTGGGATATCAAAATGATTAAAGTATCTTCTAAAAACGTCATTTTATTGTTTTAGGCTTTCGGAGGGCCACCATGAGGTGTAATAATAATGGAAATAAAGTAATACCATTAGGATTTTGTTGATTGTGCGGTTTGACCGGCTGACAAACAGATGATCGTGACAGTTTTTTGATACAAACCATAGATTATTCGACGTAGACTGAAAAATATTGTTTATAGCAATAAGATCAGGAGACCGACTGGGTGGGTACCACCGCGGTGCCTATTTCTACCACAAAGCAGTAGTGTGAAAACACTACTGCGTTCCGTTTGAAGGGCACCGTAGCCACCGTATTTACTGGGTAAACGAGACTTAACATCGTATGTCTCACGGCAGCGCGTTGGAGATACCAGTATTGCCAATGTTTATGGGCATCGGTGACCATTTTCCATCGGGTGGCCCCGATTGCTCGTCTGCCTGCGTATGCAATAAAAAAAAAATTTAAAAGTTGAATATGTAAAATAATCCCAAATATATATATTTTGACGTCACAACGTCTTATAAATTGGTTCAAGATAATGAGGCACTCTCGATAATTGTGTCACAGTACCGTTCACGTAAAGCTCTACATAAGCTTCCATAAGTGAAAGTGGGAGGCACGCCGCACGTCTCTCTTATTCATGCGCAGTTGGCCTGCTTAAGAGAGAGACAAAGACAAAGAGAAAGAGAAAAGCGTTGGTCCTTCATACATTATCACATTAAAAGCCGTTGTCACGAATCATTTTCGCCCGTATACTATTTTGCCTTCCTTTGAGCGAGAGAAGTACCATAGAATCATTTATCCTATTTTACATTGCTTTTTCTCACGGGCCAGGCATAAACTACATAACTTCTTGTCGCGTTTTACACAAAGCCAAATAAAATACACAATCAGCAAATTATATCGCAGTATCAATAGGTATACCAAAAGGGTGCTAAATATTACCACATACCATATTACACGGTCATATTATTGATAATTAATATGACCGTGAAAAGCAGACAAACCCACGACCACTAGTTTATAAAGCTAGGGCCAATCCCGCTACGCTACGGAGGTGATGCTTTGTAAGGAAGCAAATTTTCACTCGATGGCGAAGCATTACACTTAGCTAAAAATTTAGCATGAGGCATGTTATCATTAGGTACTGTTTATTTTTCATTGTTTATTTATATATTAAAACTACATTGAATTATTAAAAATATTACAACAAAATATTAATAATTTAATAATTAAAAGGATAATAATAAGGCTCATCAAAGATTCTATATTATAAAACTTTATTAAAATAAATTATTAAATTAAGAAAATTGACCTTAAAGTTTGATAGTCTTAATACTATAATTGTCACAGTCATCAGACACTTCAAGATAAACTTTGTCATCCAATATTTGGACATCCATGCTGTCCGTTATAACATGTTTAAGAAGGCTTTTAGCATAATCAGTATTCAGATGCGTTTTTTTGTGTTTTTGTAAGACACAGGTGCGTTTTAAACTTACAATGACACACGTCACATTCTAAAGTGGCATTCAAATGGTGATGTTTGAAATGTTCCGCTCGACGTGATGCCGATAAAAATCTACTCTCACATTGTTCACATTTATACGGTTTCTCACCAGTGTGAGTCCTGGTATGATACAATAAAGACTCTTTAGTTACAAATTTGCCTCCACAGATATCACAATGGAACTTCTTCTCCTGAGTATGTTTAACAATGTGGGCTTTCAACCTGCTCTGCGCCCAAAACTTCTTCTTACACCATTTGCACTCGTGGCTTTTGTAATTGCCGTGCTCATGCTGTATATGAACTCGTAATGACACTTTCTGAGTATACTTTTTATTGCAATGATCGCATGTGAATTTTGCCTCGGCTGGGTTTGCCCTAGTTTTCTGACCGCATATGTTCAAGTTAATGTGCTTTTTGAATGTTGTGTGACTTTTGTACACTCGTCCGCAGTCATGGCATACAAGTTTGAGGCCCTTGTGAGCCATTTCATGCATTCTAAGTGTATGCCTGTTGTGGAATGTTTTACCACACTCTTTACACACTAAAGTACAGTGACTTTCTTTTTTATGTGCGTCTAAAATCGATTGTGACCCAAACCGTCTGTTGCAAACGCGACATTTATATGCTTTCGGCGCATGAACTCTTATATAATGGTTTCTCAGATTTGAGAGTGACGGAAAGTCTTTGAAGCAATCCTTGCAACGTAACTCATTCCTGTTATTCTGATTGTATAACATTTCACTTGTTGGCATTGGGACTAGAAGGTTTCTGTTTCTATTTTAAATCTATGTCTCCTGCTTTTGACTGCATTCTGGTGCATATCTTTAATATTTTCATGCTTTAATACACTGTATTTACTAAGTCCAATTTTACGCTGCCATTCCAATATTTCTGAATTTATTATAGAGTTAAACCTTTTTAAACCTGTTACTGGGCTCGGTTTTACTAGTTCTTCACAATCATAATACTGTTGACTTGTGAAATTTTCAATGTTTATATCCAAATAGAGACTCTTACACTCGTCTATTTCTTGTGTTGGATTTTTTAAACAATTGAATAGTAGTTCGATTGTACTACATAATTGTTTAGAGTTCTCTTGCACTTTTAGAATGAATGTGTAACTATTTAATGCAGTCTTCATGCATCTTTCACATATCATATCAAAGGAGGAAACATTGTTGTATGTCTGGAATGATAAATAAACATAATATTAAATAAATGTAGAATATAAAACAAACATCGAGTATATAGCACCATTTCATTAAAACAAGCAATTACAACAGGAGATTAGAAATATTACACGTTTAAACTTTTAAAATTATTACACTAGTTCGTTAATAAGCTTGCCTCAAAAACAGTTAACTCCGTATTATAAATACCTCATTCCCAAGCAAATAAGCTAATATCTCTGATAACTTTATATTAATATTTAAAGGTTTTGTTTTTAGTTCAACATCGTCTTCTATGTTGACAAGTCTGCCGCGATCCGATTCGAAGCACAAACAACAGAATTTATTCTTTCTTGAGAATATATGTTGCAAGGCTTTGTTAATAAATTGCATGACTGAAAATGTTTGTACTAATTGATAATATCGACTAAATAGTTAGTTTTAAATTTTCGGACTTGAGAGTTCTATTTTGACATGTAAAACATACTTTAATATTTACATTTGAAAAGGCAAAAGACTGCAGTAAATACTGCCAAAAATAAAATGTAGTAAAAGTTTTTGAAAATTATAAAAATCATAACGGTATTATTTTTGTAAAACTTTGTCGACGTTTTGCATTTTATTTATATAAATTATAAGTTTTCACTAAAATGTACCATAAATCCCACAAAAGCGAAAGTTTTTGACTGTTGTTAGTAAATTAGAAAAAGTAAATCATTGACAATCTCTTCCAGCTTTGGTGTATCAATTTTTATATTAAAATAATTACGTAAATAATCAATAACAATGTGTGGTTAGTGTGATTTGCTAGTTTTCTAGTCATTTAAAAGGTAAGTGACATTCTGTATCTACATTGAATGTAAGTTAAAATCGCAATTTCACCTATATTATATGTATTAAAAAAAGAAATTTAGAAATAATGCTATATTCTAAATTAATCGTGACCTATTATTTAATCGATATAATATGAAAGCTGTATTTTATAAATTTTACTGACTATTTTCAATAACATAACGTTTTGTGGTTTTTATTGAAACCTTGCTAATGAATACTTTTTGTTTTATATAATACCTACTGTACTTTAACGGCCAGAAGTAATTTATTCATATATCTACATATCATCATAGGTTTTTTATTCATGAGCATTCTGATAAGTGGGTCCCAAATTGAACAAGAAGTTGGGCATTGTTCAACTGTGGAGGCTAATCTGTTTGATATTTATGGTTTATTCTATTTCTTATTTGTATGGGGTATATGCATGAAGTTGCATTATTGTTACCAGCTCAAAAACATACCTTAATAATGTGCCTAACTTTTATTTGATACCATGTCTATTTTTGTATATTAGGCAGTCTGCAAATTGAAGAATTTAAAAAGTTATAGCTAGGTAATTTAATTAGAGAATTTAAGTAGAGCATAAACCCCTTAATATAGAAGGTGTGCATGAGGACAGCCTATTTTCAGTAGTGCGCTAACACAGGCTGATAATGATGATGATGAATATAATAAAAAAATAATCTCCACTGATGATGATAGTTCAGTTCTAGTTTTTATATGTGATACTAGAATATTGTATAATTATTTGCTGAGATGATATTGATACAACATGTATAGCAGTTTTGCTATATTTATTTGTAATAGCCTCTAATTGTTGTCCATCATCATTATCTGCCTTTGTCTGTCCACTTCTGTACATAGGCCTCCCCTAATGCTAGCCGCTTCCCACCTTTGGCTGTTCTCATCCAGCAATCCATCTTGATGCAGAGTGTCTCACACTATTTTTGCTAAATCTAGTTCACCACTCCAGAATTGTTGTCCATTTTGCCTTTTACTTTAAGAGAAAACTTTAGCTTCAGTTTTTATGTTATTGCTTCTAATAGTTTAATAAAATAGCAAGACATTTGTCATTTACACTAACTTTTTTTCATTTTAACATTGAAACTGATTTAAGGAGAAAAAGTATTCTATAATTGTAGAATGTTAACAACAGTTTGCCAGTAACACATACATTTCTCTTTGTTTTTGTGACAGAAATTGTTTTATTTACTTTTACCCATATTAATTTCTCATTTTGCTTCCTATATTTACAATATCAGAATGATTCCTATGGGTAATTTAATAAGAAAAGCCTTAGTGGTCATTTGTTGTGTATATTTTTACTAAAAATATTTAGAAGTAAAAAAATTATTTAATAAAAGGAAAGAATAAGATCCTCACTGAGTTATTATGCTGTTTTTGTTATGTCAGAGGTGTCCGTTTTTAAACCAATGATGGAATAATCAAGTTTAATTTATTTTATATCAATGCTTCCATTGAATAAAATAAATTTGCTTTGAATTTATATTAATAAATTGTGCTAATCTAATACTACTAGATATGTTATAGAATTATATTAATGTATAATTAAATTGACAGTTTAATTAATAAAGAATTATTAATTATACACATACATAACATAACATACTTTTTCTGGAGAAATCTTTTTTCGTGCTTGCCTACCAATTTTATCTTATTATGTTTGATTTTGATATTTGCAATTTTTATAATGTTTCCGTGTCCTGTCACCGCCATGTATTTTAGCACTAAAATAGTTTCACATACACCTTTTTTGCATATTCTTCTACTATTCGGCAAGATTATAAAAATTTTTACACCTTTTGTTGTTGATTATTCCTTGCCAACCATTAACATTGACAAAAAACTAGGAATATTAACTGTCCTTAAATGAGGTTTTAGTCAGTTTTTACACAACGCTAATGCCATGATCTTGACAGTCCAAAGAGTAACTTTAAATGTACTTTGATGTGTGAATATTTTAACCTTGATTTATACTGAATTTATATATAGCTTGTACTTTGTCCTTTGTGACCTGTATGCATATCATTAAGATATGTGATCAAATAACTTTTGTCAATAACAAATTCTAAAGTTTAAGTAAATGACGGGTGTAAATTTATCGCTCACAATTCTATTTGTGTTTAAACTATATTGAGCATATTTATTATGAAGGTAACATATGATTAAACATTCTTTTGGGAATATTTTGTTTGGCTTTACTAGTATTTTTTTAAATTTTTAACATATTTTTTTTAATGTTAGAATCTGGATTTGTGATTAACTTTCACTGAATTAAATGCAATCTTTTCTTTATGTCTAACAGTGCCATAATGTATGACACAAAAATTAACGACATATTAAATTGAGGTGAGTCGTAATGTTCCTGCGAAAATGCACGTATTTTAGAAAAAGTTGACGTCACAGATAAACTACATGTCAATTACATTAACACAAATTGTTGGTACTTTGCATACCTGGAAATGTCTCTAAAAATGACTTGCTTTGTTTTATTCATTTCGTTCTTTAGTTTAAGGTTTCGTTGCTTTGATTTTTTGTGTAATTTGACACTTGGTTTTGATGTCTTACTGCTAAATTACAGTTACTCTTAGTTGGGAATTAGTTAGTTTACAACGCGATAGTATAGTTCTTTTTTCTATCTTATGCGTGAGTTTTACTCCAAGTGGATTTCTACTATGGTCGATCAATACTAGAATTCAGCCAACTGTGCAGGAGAATTTATAGTGCACAAGTGTACGCGCATACACATGTGCACTTCCCATTTTTTTCCACTTTCATACCCGGTAAAAATCCGTCTTATCGGACTATGAGATATGTCAAGCGAAGAACCGCCTTTTTACATGCCTTACTTTTAAAGCAATCGGGTGATCAGCGCGCATTGCCCTAACCAACAGGAAACGACAATGATAGTAGTTCGGTCCCCGCAGAATTTGAAGCCACGTCCTCCGGTTTCAAACGCGGAGGCAATTAAGTAAAATTGTACATGATCAAAAGTGTTATTAAGTATATAAAAGTATTATTAAGTAATGAGAATAATAAAAAGTGCGCGAAGTTAAGATAAAAACGATCCATTGCTTGGCCTAGTGGTATGGGTGTGTGCTTTGGAAACCGGAGGTCGTGGCTCAAATCCTTCGCAGACTCAACAAATTTTCATCGTTTTTCCTAGTTGGTTAAGGCAATTTGGGCCGATCCCCCGATAATGTCTGAAAAGTAAGATGATCCATGCGTCAGATGGGCATGTAAAAACTCGGGCCACCCACAAACCCGCATTGGGCCAGCATGGTGGAATACGGTTCAAAACCACCTAATGGATCGGGGTGTATTAGGGAGGCCTACGACCAACAGTGGACTATCACAGGCTGATGTGTGTATATGATGTGTATTCCTTGGCTACAAATTGTTACAATAAGTCATAAAAAAAATTATTGCCCTTTTATTTAAGAGCATACTTAACATGTAATAATTTTTGCTATGTTCTTATTCAAAACAATGTAGCATCTCTGCACGTTTTTACTTCATACTATGTTTTACAATTTTAAAATACCTATATAATATCACGGTATGAAATTATATTACTGTGTCAAACATCGATATTAACAAACTTTTGCAATAATATTTCGTTTAGATAAGAACAAGACATGTTTATCAAATCCACTTTTTATAGATTTTTCGCGTTAATTCTGTATATTTACCACGATGATTCGAACTCATTCCGGGGCCCACGATCACAATGCATTTTATATGTATAATAATCGTATTAATAAAAGGAATAATTGCAAGTCACGCCGTTTAGATATAATGAGACGATAATTATTTAGTTTCAACTCGATTAACTGATAAAATGGACACTTTGGTCCCTTCCGTTATCGTAGACGCTGTTTACGATAGATAAATACTGGTGTTAGGTCCCTCTTTTACAGGGGACCGTCTAGGTAGGTACCACCCCGGTGCCTATTTCTGCCGCAAAGCAGTAGTGTACAAACACTGCTGTGTTCCGGTTTCAAGTGCACAGTAGCCAGCGTATTTACCGGGCAAACGAGACTTAACACCCTATATCTCACGGTAGGCAGCGCGTTGACGGTACCACTGGTATTGCCAGTGTCTATGGGCATCGGTGACCACTTCCCATCAGGTGGCCCGACTTCTCGTCTGCCTGCGTAGGCAATAAAAAAAAAGATGTCCTAAAGGTCCAAAGATCTATACCTAACATTGTCTATGTCTTATGCCCAATTCTAATGCGTCACAGCTTACATCGCTCTTATTGGTCGAACATCGCGTGTTGACTGCGTCGGATACCAATCAGAGTAGTTTAAACTGATAATATTTGACTATGTTTATAAATAAATTCTGGGTATAATATTTCTGTTTTAATCAGTAACTTGCTACTTTCTTTAAGAATGGGCATATTAAATATAGTTACATCTTATTTATGAAAGTGCTTACGTCCACTGGTATTCCATCATACATCAACCTTGCATCAGTCCACTCTCGACATCGAGGCATCAAAAAAGTCCTGGTCCAAAGATCACCCTATCCATTAAAGGTTTATGCCAATTCATAATCCACAGCCATCGCTCTATGGTCCAATGCGGTTGGCTGGTGGATACCAACAGGTAATTTAACTGTCAATCATTAGCATGGTTTAATCAATTCTGTATAATATTTCAGTTTAACATGTTGATTTTAGAATGGGCATAATAGTTCTATTTAGAAAATGCATTCACTCGATTATCCATTGAATACAGTAATTATTATTATTAACACAAAAGGCTATTATACTCCTGATAATAGATATCAGAAGAATTTCACTCTTTGTACTTCGTATATTTACCAGCCTTAACAATAGTTAATACAAACAATCGTTTACTTATATATAATTATAGGATAGTTATTTATATCAAGTCAAAGCGAGCTTAAACGTTCCTATACTATTATTAAAATTTTTCAGGGTTGCGTATTCATATTGATATTTATATGGAATACAGCATCAGGAAATGAATAGAAGTTAAATTTTAACAAAAAAATTATGACCGACAACGTATAAGCAGTTAACAACATGCTCTCCGTACGAAATTGCGTCGCGCGTTTTCTGCCACCGCATTTTTAAATCTCTGATAACTTTTAAGGTATTCATTTTATAAATATGTCGTCTATGACACGTTTTATGTACATGGAATGATTCTTTTTTTATTGCGACAACTTTTATGTCAACCTAAAATGTATTATGTATTATCTTCAATAAGCTATAATTGTGCCTGATTGCAATTTTTAAAAATGATTACAATAAAATGTTTCTTGCGCGTTATTCTTAAAACATAGATATATGTTATCGCGGACTGCATTGTAGACCAATTCAAGTGGTAAATTGAACTCTTATGATGAGACATAATGTTCTACATATCTTTACTTACGGTTTTGGCACCGTTTGTAATTTAATCGCACGAGGTTGTGATTTTTGGTGGCGAATTTTTTTTATTTCTCAAATCAATCTATTGAACTACTTATAAAAAAATTGTTTAAAAAAAAATTGGACCAATGGAAAGCAAAAATCTATCATTTAAAAAAAGAATAAACAAAACCGGAGCTCTAGGAACGGAGCAAACTAACAAGTAAAAATAAAGAACATACGCTCCGAATTGATTAGTTCACTATAGCTTGAAGAATAAAAAAACGTAAAGATACGTCATCTGTTTAAAAAACAATTCGACAGTCCATTGTCACGTATGATATAACGTTTTCCGCGCGTAATCGTCTAGTACACAATCTATTTTTGCAAACGCCCCCGACCGATTGCACTGGCCCAGTGCGTCTTTGTACGACAAAAGCTAACACTGAAATTAGTGCTTACAATAAAACAGACGTAATTAAGACCTAGCGAAGTTTAAGTCGATGACGGACGATAAAAGAGTGTTGAGGCGTCAGGAGGGCATGGACGGTATATATTTTTTAATTTTGCATATGGCGTCGTTCGGTTTTGGCGCGAAAATGTATTGTTTTGAGGTTATGTGTATCGTTGAAGAGGTAAGGAATGTGGAACTTTGTTTCCGGTTTGTACTGGCTTTGTTTGTTGTCGTTGTTTTGGCCGTATCTTACAATGTCACACACGTTTTTAATGTGTTTTAAAACAGTAAAATGTTTTACAACGACTTTATTTTAGGTTTTAAGTGACATTGTGCATTTGTTTTACCGCGAAAACCTTATACTTTTTATTGTTATTATTTACAATGTAATTTGCGATGCAAATTTGTACTTATTCTGCATTGAATGTTGGTAGTATCGCAATATTTTTTTACACATTATAACCTGACTCAAGATAATGTTTTTTATGCTAATTATATTTCCAATTTATGTTGACTTTGTACAGATACATAACCGGTGTTGCTTTTATAAACCCAGCTGTAACCGAATTGTACCGTAGGTATTTTTTTTATCGCCAGGGTTATTAGTTGATATCGTGTCAAATATTTGTGATTATGATATGGCAGCATTACGCGTTTTCGGCCGACAAACGAATATGAATATGCCAATAATATGTAGAAGGGCAATATATATGTTGAGTTATGACGCAATAATACAATGACCATGTTAAACTGCGATTGGGGACATTCCGAGACTGGTTGAGTTCGGTAAATAAATATATTATAATGAAATATAATTCAGTTACGACCTAAATTTTCCTCCTGGGAGCAGTATATATATATATATAATCTTTACCTATCTTTATGTAATAGGCTTCAGATGAAACCTATCCTAGTATTAATCTTCAAAAGGCTTTTTGTTTTTTGTTATATCACACATATTTATAGAATCCTCGTTCTTTACACCACTACACCCCAGAAGGAAAATTTGAGTCTATACAGATTATGCAAAATGAGGGACGTTAAATGACTGCAATATTTCTTTGTCGATTTTCGAAATCTATATATATATATAAAAGATTCCCACCAAATATTGACTCATCACGATATCTCTGCAACCAAAGGTGTAGCGACTTGAAATCTGGTAGGAATATTCCCATCGCCGAGTAGAGGTCAGCTAAGGACGGATTTTTACGAAATTCCACCCACAAGGGGTTGCGGGGTCTAGTATAGAATAAGTTATATCAAACCCAACAAATAGAAAAAATACATTCCATAGCAGTAATGTATCAACATGCGTATGATTGGGTACTTTGTGTATTGGATTTGCTTGCACATTGATAGGTATCAGGATTATTGTCATAAGAAGCTAGAATTTTATCGCTATTTTTCTGTACTAGATTATTTACATAGATTTTATATCATAATTAGTTTAGGTACATGGCGGTAAAGTGGCGTTAGTTTCTAGTGGTGAAAGCATTAGTGACAATATTTTATAATCTAGTTCTTACCTCCTAAATTTGATTCATTACTTAAGTTAATAAAACGAGAGATCCTATTAAGATGTATATTTGGTATTGTGGCGTGTAATACACTGCATTGTCCTTTTTCATGTCACTTTTCTACATCATATAAATTAATTTAACATAATATGTGTATGGTAAGTTTTTGTAATACTTGTACGCTTTGTGACGTCTTGCAATAAAGTTGTAATTGCAATGAGAGGCGACAGAACTTATTCTTTGTTACAATATTGTAAAGAGTATTTTTAACACGAATACTTGTGCATATAAATTTTGATACAGGATTGTTATGGACTGTCTTT
The DNA here is from genome assembly GCA_029286875.1 of Lamproptera curius. NCBI lineage: Eukaryota > Metazoa > Arthropoda > Insecta > Lepidoptera > Papilionidae > Lamproptera > Lamproptera curius. Next base: position 5,812,846 of record JAGSMT010000018.1, on the reverse strand, counting down.
AAACACACTTATAAACATATAAAACAAAGGACAAACCCATATATAGTACTCTTTGACCGACTTCGAGGGTATGTTTTTATTATAAAATGTTTATTCGCTCTCAGTACTCCGATTTTGTTCTATCTTTTTAAATGATAGGTATTAGCTGTTATTTGGACCCATTTTTTAAAATAATTTCGTTAACGTAGGTCCATTTCGTTTTAGGCTTGACGCTTTTGCAAAGTTTACGTGATTATACATACTTGATGGAGTTATTTTTGAAATGAAACGTTCAATAGCAAGCTACGAAGACTAAGCCAGACGTACCTACTTTAGTTTAGTCGAAGACTCGGAATAAATGTACGCATATATAATATCAAACACTAATGGCGTCAGAAGCTCAAATATTCCTATTGGTGCAACGCGGCCATTTTGAATTCCCGTACGATGTTCAACCTATAAGGTTGCATGACTGTTACACGCCAATTGAGCTTGAAATTAGACTTTGTTTGTCCAAGTTCTATTTCTAAATTGGTGAAACTAACGTTAATAAAGTCTGAAGCGGTACCTTCGTGGTGTCTATTTCAGCCGCAAAGCAGTAGTGTGTAAAATACAACCATGATCCGATTTAAAGAGTACCGTAGCTAGCGTTTTTACCGTGTAAACGATACGTCACGTCCTATATCTCACGTAGGCCCTAGTATTGCCATAGACCCCTGGTATTGCCGATGTATTTAAAATTTATTAAAAAGAAATAATACTCAAATAATCCTTCTTTGTTTTGAGATGCGTTGTCACACTATCTTTTTACGCGTTGCTACGTCACGTTCGCGTACGATAAGCCTGCGCGGTGTGCCTTGCCGCGCCCCCTCAGTACCGTTTGCCGAATGCGCGAGTGAACTTGTGCCTTTTATATTACTTTTTGTTTTTTTCTCAATCGACCAAGTTAATGGTTTTGCGAATAAGCTGCCAATGTCAATTTGCTTGAGATGGATGGAGGTATGTTGTGTCGTTTGATATTTAAAAAAAAGTTGAGGAATTGTGTAGACATAATATAATTCTTTTTTAGATTTAAAAAAAATTAATTTAATTTTATGTTATATATTAATTTACTGGATTCCAGTCAGAACGGAAAGAAGGGGTTAAAGCAAATATAAGAAAGCTTATTCAGAAAAATAATCGTATAATCCGTTTTTTTTATTATGTTTTTATTTTAAAAATCTTCCGAATTTTATACTGTTTGTTTGTTTATTACGCTAATATGTTGTTTTTTAAACGATTCTGTAGTTCACATATAATACCTTTTTATTAACATTGTCTTTGATCTGTGTTACCAAATAACACCTAATACTTTTCTATTTATTTGAATCTATTATTATTATTTTATTTCTTTGATCTTGTTTTTAAGGTGTTACTCTATATACATACCATCATGTTATTACGCCAACGGGGAAGCATTTAAAATATATATAAAACAAATTATGTCTGTGAAAAATACTAAAGGACTAACCAAATAAATAATATAATAGTTTTCTGTACTTATATTTAAAGAAGAATGAAACATTAATTTTTTTTTCTATGTAGTAAATAAACAGAAAAACTAGAAGACCAACTACAAAAGTTCTTTTGCCGTTAAAAAGCTGAAACACCATCGATTAACATAGGCTACATTTATAACAGCAAATTAATTAATTTGTTTAGTAAACTGTACTAAAACCAAATTTAGTGAAAAATGTTGTCCTAATGTCTTTACTTTCATTTCAATATCCATAATTCGAAAATGTTAGATAAATGCCTGCGAAGCCGTAACCGACAACTGGCAAGTGATAAAGTAATTAAATCCGACGTAATTTAAATGACTTTAGTGGAAAATAACCTGTTGATTACCTTTGGATCTCTTATCATTACTAAGACGCACTTTTATCAAAACATTGATATGGACCGGATTATAAGATCATGCGTTCGGTAATCGTTGCTGATAACGGAGTTATTTGACGATAACATAAATTTATAGGCGCTTCTTTGTGTCATACATTTTAAGTATATTTACGAATGTTTTATCCTGTTAATATTTTACACATATTTCTTAGTTAACTTGACATATGACCGACTTCGAACAGTATGTAACCTTATTCTTTTCAATGTAATCGGGTGACGACCCTCACGCTCCAAGAAATAACCCCGCGATTTCTGCCATTGCATTTTAAATCTCCGATATCTTTTAAGCGTATCATTTACAAATGAATTAACGTTCATACGATAGAATAGATTCTAAATACATAACTTTATTAATTTATATTTTATCCATTTAAAACTGTAATGTTCGACAATGTCATCATAGAATGAAGTTAAGTTGTTCTAAATAGATTAACTTTATAGTAACTAATATTTTACCTTAAATGAGGTTCGAAAATGACTGTTGAATTTTTATACGTTGTTTTACATTAAAATTGATGACGACTATACACTAGGTATAATAAATGTAATATGTCAAATCCATAGTAGAAAATTTATTATGCTTTAGATTCGAATTAACAGTTATTACTTATTGTAGCTCATCATATGTATAGAGATATAGTGAGAAAACATTTATTTCTTTAGTAATTTTTCGGAATAGCTCGTGTTTATTGTGCTCATACAAATAGCTTCAGACACTACAATAGGTTTCATAATATAATGAAATGAAAATGTCATCATCATTTAATACGATCATTCATTGACAGTTCGGGCGTCATCGTATTCCGATAAAGATCCGAGTTTTCCCGAAGGAAAACATTATCTCACTTCATCTATATATGTTTTAGCGAAGTCATTATTATTTTGTTACACAAATTCAATTTGTTCTTTCTCTTAAATATTGTCAACATTTGTCAGTGTGACATTTTACGCGGTAAATTGTCCGCGGAATAGCCGAATCCAATTAAAGTTAATCCAATTTCGACTAGAATCTTAAATGACCTTTTTGTCACTAATCGATTAATAAACACCAGACACTTAAAATATGTGACCTCCAAACGACAGTGTGTTATTGTTCACAGAACAAGAAAAACTTGAATAATATTCCAAGTTGTACGGATAAATAATCTTTTTGCATTAATGCTGGTTGTCTTTCGAAAGTAGCAAAAAATGTGTAGCCAAGGACGTACGGTATGCAACAATAATATTGTCCCTTTAAGATAGCTTTTGCAAGTATGACTGTCAGAAAAACTGTTTTTTTACCATTTTATGTCATAGTTTGAACAGCTGCCGACGTTACGCCAATAAATATTAAGTATATGAACGCGTCTCATGGGCGTGTAAAAAGTCGGTCCACCCACCAGCCAGCATTAGACCAAGGAGGTGGGTTACGGTCCAAAAACCCTTTAATGGAGTGGCGTGCATTAGGTGAGGCGTATGTCCAGCTGTGGACTAACACAGGCTGATGATGATGAAGTTTTAAAGCACTGACGTCCTACAACAAATGCCAACACAAAATTGTACCTGCACAACTGTTGGTGCTACATATTAATATGTATGTACGTATGTATCAGTATATGTTTTTTGCACCATAAACATAAATGAAGAAGTATTGCTCGCGACTACGTCCGCATGGTAATATATAATATAATGGAAAAAGAAGATGAAGGAGAAGCTTTTATACAATTAAATTTGCATAAATTACTCTCAGTATCATCTGTCTTAGAGTAAAGTCCAGCCGGAACGAACAAACGGACAGACAAAAACTTTACATAATGTTCCCGTTATGTTTTAAAAAATATATCGGTTACATTACACAATGTAATTATATAAAAGCTGATTTTGATGTTACAAACAGACTCCAGTTTTATACATTTGAATGGATATGCAAGGTTTCTTTGACGGTTCGCATAAGGAAAACGTGGGGGAAAAACCAATTCAAGAAAGATTACTATATTAAATCAAACATAATTGACCATTTAAACTAATTGTGGACTATACTACACCTAAGTCATATGTAGAATTTATGTAAACGAAGTCGATTGTCAAACTTTAATGGCGACAGAAGCAGAAATTCTTACTTTGTGGACCGACGACAGAGTCAATAGATTGTCAATTTTCTACTGACGACGACAGTGCCTCCTTCGTCTTATCCTGTATATGTTACTTTCATATTATATTTTCTTCGCTATACACGTAGAGTGTATTATATACAAAGCTTGAAATGATATGGAATTAGTGTTGACTACTCCATAGCAACGAAGTGGCGTTGCTATGTATGGTTTTGCTCTGGTTCTGACTAGGACAGATAGGTGGTAGATAGATATTATTGTTACATTGCTTAAATTAAATCTTTGTTTAAATTGTTCATGAAATTATCTTATTGTTGTTTTTTAAATTGTAATCTGAATTTCCCGGTTTTGGTTTCTTTTATAACTTATTTAACTTAGTTTCATATTATTTTACAATTTATTCGTATACAAAGATGAAAGATGATTTCATCTAGTTCAGCTACTTCGTTCAAGATGTTTCATATTTCTTTTCCTACACTTTCTTACCCTTTTTTGTACGTTATGTACTCTTACAGTTAGTTGTTTGACACATGTTTTTTGCGTTATATTACGTTACGTTATTACGTTATTATAACTCAATATTAATAATCAATAGTCAATATTACGTTATTAAACCTTTAAATATATGTTTAGATATTAATACGTACTGCAAATACGTACATTTCTAGTGTCACACAGATGACTTCATCTTTACTGTAATCGGAACGCTACGATTCGTTGCGATTTTAAACAATTGAACATCTTTGTATGATTCCACTCAGCCATTTATATCAGCAGAACAATTAGTACAATAGTAATTAATTACTCCTCTATTATCCCTCGCAGTCCGTAGACGACTTTATCTATGCTATGTTCTAAGTATAGACTATATATTGTTATGGATAGTGATATCTAAAATAACTAGCATCAGTAGCCTATTAGTACCCAGTAGTTATAGCCGTTGCCCGTGACATCGTCCGCGTGTTAGTTTATAACAAAAGCATTTTTTTTTTAAAGAAAATGTAGTCTAGTTCACTCCTATTAGCTATATTTCGGTGAAAATCCTACCAAAAACGTACCATTCATTCCAGAGATTAGCCAGAACAAACAGACAAAATTATAAAAAATTGTGTTTTGTTGTTAGTATCGGTTATATATCACAATGTACTAATTTAAAAACTTTAATGATACAAAAAGACAGTCCAAAATCTCCATAGCATAAGTAACTTTTTTCTAAGCGATATTCTAGTCAAAGTCGAATGTCTTTATAATGTATGCAATATGGAAGCTTTACACTCTCTTCTTGATTGTCAAATGAACTACCACCGGTGCGGAAATGGAAGCCTCTGACCTGAGAAGCATCGGCGTAAGAAACACGGCGTAAATATTTTTTTACTATAGTCCTAAATGTATTGATGAGTGTTTATTGAAAAAAAAAAATAACAAATAAATATGATCGATTTCTATAAGCGTATAGCTAACGTAAACAATTTTACGCAATAAAGGCAGGTAACAACGTGCTCGCCGTACGAAATTGCGTCGCGTTTTCTTCCACTGCATTTTAAATATATGATAACTTTTAAGGTATTCATCTCATCAAAATGTCGAAACGGAACAGTGAGGGTATATAAAAATGATGGAGAAATAGAGATGGAGAGATATATGAAAAAACATACTCCTTCAATTGAGTACCTCCTTTTGGGAAGTCGGTCAAAATATGTCCAACCAACGGCTTAAAAAGAAGTGTTTTCTTACCGCTGTTGTTTGCCATGTATTTATTCGTAAACGTTAAATTATTATTCATCAATATGTCGCGTTTCACAATAGTCTCTTGTCAGAGTCGCGTTATCGGAAGGTCAATTTCAGCATTCGGTGTCCCCTAAAACTGTCATTTGTTTTTGTACTTTGCACTCAAAAAGATATATGTATATGTACGACGCTCTGAGCAATGCGTGAATGATTCTTGCGATATATTGTGACCAGAATTTCGTTTTCTTTTAAGTTTTAACTGCTACTGTTTACAAAATGGAAAATAGTTTTTTTATTTAGATCATAATCGATATTTTAAACGATTAAAACAAAGTGTGCGGGTTTTATTGCGTAAAACTACTTTAATATCATTTTGAAATTTTATTTGACTCTTTAGACCCTTCTCATTCATGGTCACGGGACACAGAGACAATTTGACTAAGCAATAGTCGCCACCTACACCATCATGTCATCATAAGCCTGTAGCCCACTGGTAAACATGTGCCTCCCCTATTACACGCTTGCTCCATTAGGGGGTTTTCCGCATCCTACCACGCTGGTCCAATGCGGGTTGGTGGGTGACACCGACTTTATACACGACAACTTGCCCTAACCAACTAGGAAACAACAATGAAAATTTGTTAAGTCCCCGCAGGATTCTAACCCACGACCTCCGCTTTCTAAAGCAAATGCCTTTATCACTAGGCTACGGAGGCAGACCTACACCAATTTCACGTGAATTATTCCGTATTAATTTAATTTCAGTATATTGTCTCACGAAAATTTTAATTATTTTAATTAAAATTATTTATTCACTTGTATTAAAATTAATCTGATCTGCATCCTGTTAGGCGAACATTGTACTTTTGAATCGTGACCTGTGACCTTTATGTAATTGTACAGATTAAAATATGTAATAAAACTAAATTGCGCGGACTATTTTACGCTTTGAATAAAAATATGATTATGCTTAAATTCCTTTTTTTTTCTTAACATTATCTATAAAGAACATAGTCTATGATGTCTGTTAAGTCTTTTTGCTAATTTGGGCGATAATCTGCTGGTTAATAATTATTTATTTTATATACGCGATTATTATACATATCAAGTGTATTATTTTACGGATTTTATTCTCGACGTTTCGAACTCTTTCCAGCATCCTAAATCGACTAGACTAAGTTGGTATATGTCCGTATCTCAAGAACATTGATATACAGACATATATCAACTTGGTCTGGTATAAATATATATAAAACCAACGCGAAAAGGTGCTATTTGATCTGCTCGTTAATACTAATAAATTGTATAATCTTATTCTTAAGTTTGTTTAATTAGAGTGTTCATTACATTGTTTTCATAACTCTACAAATATTTGTATTAGAAGAATAAGAAAAGATTTTATTTTTTGACTCAAATTCATGTTTTATATAAATCGATAAGTAATTAATGAAATAGTATATTTACGTAAAAGTTTGTATGTGGATGTTATGAAATGTTTTAAATACATCGCAGGTTCTAGTTGAAATTGTGCTATGAATTCACATCACACATCACATCACATCATCAGCCTGTTTTAGTCCACTGCTGGACATAGGCCTCCCCTAATACACCCCTATCCATCAGGGGGTTTGAACCGTATCCCACCACGCTGGTCCAATGAGGGTTGGATGCTATGAATTCATTTGTATTCAATTATAGTTTTAAGTGTTGTAGTGTATTTTTATAGAAATTATAACAAAATTTATTCTTGTAGTGAGTTATCGAATATTTAGTTTGTGAATTATTGTCAGAAGTGTAGCAATTAAATGATCATTATTTTGCTTAATTTATCATATTTAAGGTACTTTTAATCGACACTACTTTTTTTTAAGTTATGTCATGACCTATTTCTTCAAAGTATCGAGTTAATTACTATGATAACTCGAATGCGATTGCGTTTTAAATCGACAAATTGCTCGACCACATCTCACCCAATTAAGTTATCTTCCGACGATTCTGTATGTAAACAGGATGTCGTTATCGTTTTAATTGAAATTGTAATAAATCGCTATTTGGATAAGACGTATATTTCATTTATCAAAGCCAAATAATATTAGAAAGTAGTTGCGTTAACATTGTTATTTTTTTAATTCTCTACGTAACTTTTTCTTTTAGTAAGAAATTCCTGCTAGTGATAAAAACAACAAAAAATAATTAGCAAAATCGGTTCATTAAATTGCATTTACTAGTGCATAACAATATATCTGTAAATAAAACCTTCATCATCGTCCTATATTAGTCCACTGCCGGACATAGGCCTCCCCTAATGCACCCCTTCTCCATAAGGGGGTTTTTGGACCGTAGCGCACGACGCTGGTCCAGTGTTGGTTTGTGGGCGGACCGACTTTTACATGCCCATCCGTCGCATGCATCATCCTACTTTTCAGACAATTTGATGATCGGCCCAAACTGCCTAACCGATCAGTAAACAACGATAACACAAAGCTGATTCCCCGCGGGTTTCGAACCCATGACCTCCGGTTTATAAAGCAAGGTCCAATACGGCTAGGCCACAGAGCCGATTTTTTATTACATGTGTTATTTAAATTTGCCGACGATTTTTTATACGAGTTTATTAAGATGTAATTAAATGCCTACCATTTCATCTAGATATAAACTTAACAGCGGCACGTTATATTTTTTGCATCGGCAAGGTGAATTCCTCATTGGATAGCCATTGGCCCGAGCCTGATGGAATGGACTCTACTGAGAAGGAGACTCAGTAGCCAACAGACTACTTTTCTCTTTGAAACCGCTTTTACGTAACTACAAAGTACACCAACACCTAGTTTATGAAGAAAGAACTAATTTATTAACTGGGTGTAGCTGTAGCTTTAAAGAGTCGATGTGATTTTATCTTTTCGGTCAAAATGTGATTTGATTTGCTTCACGTTTAGCGACAGTCCACCCATAACAGTGCGTTACTTTTTTCGTCATTCTTTTAAGTTATAAATAGATTACTGATCTTTTTTGGTTCAGATACAGTATGGGTCGTTTTGTCTGTTTACAGAAGCCGATATGCCGGTGAGGGACGGCTTAAAGAAGTCCCTGGTGGGCGTGATAGACGATGGAACGAAGACCGTCAGGTTTGTGGTATGTCTTAATGGTTGTATTAATGTTATGAATGTTGTAGTTTCCATATTAGGGACGGCCAAATGATGAATAAGTGACATCATCATCATCATCAGCCTGTGATAGTTCACTGCTGGACATAGGCCTCCCCTAATACACCTTATCCATTAGGAGTTTGGACCGCATCCCACCACGCTGGTCCAATGCGGGTAGGTGGGTGGACCGACTTTTACATGCCCATCCGATGCATGGATCATCTGACTTTTCAGACAACTGGGTGATCGGCCCAAAGTGCTCTAACAAACTAGGAAACAACAATGGCTATTTGTTGAGTCCCCGCAGGATTCGAACCCACTCCGGTATCTAAAGCACATGTACATACAACTAGGCTACGGATGCAGTTAAAGTAAACGTCTGTGAAAAACTGCTGAATCTATTAAAATGAGTAAGAACCCTTCCATTATTGGTGATGATAGTGTTTACCTTGTTCGTGGGAACAGTACCTTTCTGTAAACTCCCTGTTAGAAGAAGCTTACCATTGTCAAGAGTCTCGAAGCATAACTCCATAATTAACAAAAAAACCTGATAGTGTTTGCAATTACAGTTAGTTTGCATGAATTTCATGCCGTGTTCTGCTTGGGTATAATGGTGGATGCGATAGCGATAAAATAGTCGATTTGACGTTAATCGCGTAAGTAAAAAAAGGCTCCTTCTGATAGGTCACTGTGGAAATCATTAGGGGAGGCCTATGTCCAGCAGTAGACATCAATCGGCTTATGGGTGGATGGATGGATGATGGATGAAATAAGAGGAATAATAAGAAGCGATGAATATTAAATAATAAATATTTTATAAAGGGTTCAATCACGTCTTGTACCCTTCACTTTATTTTTGACAAAACGGACTCTTTCCAACGTCCGTGGTCATGAAACAAACGGTCAATGTTAATTTAAGCGCAAATACGTATATAAAAAAAAAACAATTAACTATTTTTTGAAATGTCTAAACTATTTTAGTAAAATGTAAAAGTTAACCGTTGAATGAAATTTAAGACTGTAGTAACGTTGCAGTACAATCAATAGTTCCTACGTGTTAATTGAAAACAGTTAAAACGGTGTCGAATAATTATAAGTGAATTAATTATTCACTACTATACACTATATAAAGGAAACTACATCTTTTATAGATTGCGGTAGGTATGTTCTGTTTTCGCTTAGAAGTATGTGGAAAATGTCTCGATAATAAAGAAGTTTTATTCTGAATTTACTCGATCTACATTGTACCTTGTTTATTTTTTTTTATGGCATACGCAGGCAGACGAGCAGTCGGGCCACCTGATGGGAAGTGATCACCGACGCCCAAAGACATTAGCAATACCAGTGGTATCGCCAACGCGCTGCCTACCGTGAGACATGGGGTGTTAAGTCTCGTTTACCCAGTAAATACGCTGGCTACGGTGCCTTTCAAACCGGAACACAGTAGTGTTTTCACACTACTGCTTCGCGGCAGAAATAGGCACCGAGGTGGTACCCACCCAGACGGTCTCCTGTAAACAGAGGACCTACCACCGGTCGTGTGGTCGGTGTTTTTTTATTACATTGTATTATTCAGTATACATAGTGTTAATGACTTCACAGTAACGTCCTTTGAATATTTTACTGTTCCAGAATAGTTTGTTGTGCATTTGTTGTGGTTATTGTTATTGCATTTAAAGTAAAACGATTTTAATTTGTTGTTTGATAATTTATAACCTTAATTTAGTATAACTAGACTCAGAATAGATGCATAGATATAATGTGATAAATTTATCCTTCGCCGTTTTTATGAAAAGTCCGTATTTTTCGTTCGTGCTTTCTCAAATAGCTCAGTAATAAATTTTTATATTATATGATGACGTTATTAATTTTAACTATGGACACTAAACAATGAAGATTTAAATTTAAGGACATGAAAATGTCACTCATTTAATATGATCATTCATTACCAGTTCGAGTGTCATCGTATTCCGAAAAAGATCCCGAGTCTTCCCGAAAGATAATGATTTCACAATACATCTTTAAAGAAACTGTTGTTATTACTCGACTGTTACTAAGTGATATCTTCGTGATAATTTAACAATATGGTGATAGCTGTATGTCGTCACTATGTTGGCTGAACTATAGTCTTACCAAGTTGTTATATGCGAATTTTACGGTTATTTATTTCGTCTATTACAATTCACTATTTAAGCATCTTGCCTTATAACCATGATTATAATTTTCGTATATAAAGTGAGTCGTTCACCTGATAATAATTTATACGCCCTGCACATAAAATGCGACCTAATTAGGCGTAAGACCGCTCGCCTGTCTAAGACATCGGACGTTACGTCTTATTTTTAGAGTACGCGAGAGAGCCCTTCAATCCGGAACACAGTAGTGTTTACACAATATTACGGTAGTACTTCTTCAATTTCCCTTATAAGAATGGAAACATCTACCTTCATGATATATATAGATAATAGATTTTACGAAATAACCAGCAAAATCATCAACAAGCAATATTCATTAACTAGTGTAGAACATTTATTACTTTTTCAGGAAAACTAACTAAGTGTCTAGCTTTTAAAGTATCAGCAACAAAATTTTTTATCGCAATTAAAACTGCTTACAATTTAAGTTTTACTAAAATAGTCCGAAAACTCATTATATGCCGGTCAACGGAGGAGAACCAATTTCAATTTTTGATCGGATATTGAAGCGTCGAAAGGATGTTGTTTTTTTTTTTAATTAATAACTTGAATTTTATCTCAATTTTAATATAGACTCTGATGTCTTGGCTTCTGTATGAATGTTTTAATAGGATGTCTTTTAGTTAAAGAACTGTACTGACTGACTATCGTTTTAAGACATAATGGAAAAAGAAATATGTCTATTTCAGTAGGAGATCTCTCTTCCTTCTTCCCATATTTCTCTTTCTTTACTGTAATGGACTGGAGATGGATCCAAAAGCAGGACCGAGTTTTTACATGTCCATCTGACGCAGGGATCATCTTTACAGACAATAAAGTGATACTGTGCCTTTGAAGTCGGAAGTCGTGGGTTCGAATCCTGCGGGGACTGAACAAATTTTTATTGTTGTTTCTTAGTTGGTTAGGGCAATTTGGGCCGATCACACAATTGTCTGAAACATACGATGATCCATGATTCGGATGGGCTTGTAAAAAGTAGGTTCACCTACCCACACGCAATGGACCAGCGTGTTGGGATACGGTCCAAAAACCCCTCGATGGAGAAGGCGTCCATTAGGGGAGGCCTATATCCAGCAGTGGACTATCACAGACTGATGAGACTGATCAGCCTATTGGTTGTCAAACACGCTACATCTCTTTCAAACCTTGCGCAAATCGTCGTAACCAGATTAAGATTTATTTAATTTCTCGATACTTTACGTTTCAGCGCGTTTCTGACAGACTTTAAACCTAACAACGCGGTATAATCTTTAAAGCTGCTAATAATTTTGTCGTTTTTTAAGATATTCGAGGCGGAGAGATCCGAAGAATTGGCCGCTCACCAGCTGGACAAGACGGAGGTCCAACCGCAGGAAGGATGGTACGAACAGGACCCAATGGAGATAATCAACCATATAAAGACGTGCGCGGAGAACGCTATAGGACAGTTGAACGAATTAGGTGAGTTTAATCAATATATTAGAGCTATCTGAAATTTATGTATACATAGACTAATAGGACTTGCTTGAACCGTGTGGCAGGCTTTTTAGCAATAATACTAATATCCTCCTAGTGGATTTTGACTGGCCAATCTATATTAGAGATCAGCCAACTGCGCTGGAGATATTATAGTGCACAAGTGTACACGCAGACAGGTTCACTCCCTCATCCTTAACTGTCATAGTCCGATGGGACATTAAACCGACAGTACCGCAGAGAGATCAAGACTGATTTTTTTACTTTCTTGTATTGGTAAAAGATATTAACTCTTCATATCTTTTTGTCGTAAAATTGTTAGTGTTTCATTGCGTGAAAATATTTATTTTATTCATGTTTATTTCGTTATCTTCATTGTATTTATGCGTACATTTTTTAATTACAATTTTAAATTCAGGTTACTGCAAGGAAGACATTGTAACTTTGGGGATAACAAATCAAAGGGAGACGACCATTGCTTGGGACAAATTCACCGGTGAACCCCTACATCCAGCGATAGGTATGCGTTTTAAAGAGATAATTGATTCTTTTAAGGTTAACGACAAAGTAGATAATTATATTAAATCTAAGCTCTTTCTTTCGGTAGAGGTATGTCTTATGTGTAACCAACATTAATGTGTTTTAACTATTCTTAACATAATAACAGGTATATTTCTGGACGAATGAGACAACATTATCTAGTCCCAAACCAAGCGAATCTTGTACTAACGAAACTATATAACTGATAAGTACATAGATTTACTTTTATTTTGCAAATAAATACACAGACATAAGGAAACCAAAACCACTCTGTTTATAACACTATATTTTTCCAGTGGTGAAAATCGAATCCACACCCTTTGGCGCTAAAGTCAGGGTCACTAACCACTGCTCGAAGAAGATATAATTATATTATGACGTTTCAATGGTTTATTATTACGCTTTCATGCGTTGTTTGTTTAGTCCCTGGGTAATCGTTTTGGTTAGTTTTACTATAGTTGCTTCATATTTTTTTTGCATCTAGCATGGAACGACATACGCACAGACAGCACCGTCGACTCGATCCTAGCGAAAGTCCCGGACAGGAATAAGAACTACCTAAAGAATATTAGCGGTCTCCCTATAAGTCCGTACTTCAGTGCACTAAAAATGCGTTGGTTGAAGGACAACGTGAAATCGGTACGACGAGCTAGTAGAGACAAGAGGCTGTTGTTCGGAACCGTCGACTCTTGGATACTTTGGGTGAGTGATTGAGAACTATTTGAGTAGCGTAACGGGAATGCGTTACGCTATATGATGTATTGTTCGAATAAAATCGCGTTTGTAATATCATCTATATATATAAAAGAGATTCCCACGTATATATTGACTCATCCCGATATCTCTGAAACCATTAGGCGTAGCGACTTTAAATTTGGTAGAAATTCCATTCGCCGAGTAGAGGTCAGCTAATAACGGATTTTAGTTGCGGGGTTGCTAGTATAGTATAAAACAACAGCTGCCTCAGTACGAATTTTTAATAGTTGTTTTTAGTTGGTTAGGGCAATTTGGGCCGATCACCCCAATTGTCTGAAAAGTGAGATGATACATGCGTCGGATGGGCATTTAAAAGGTCGGTCCACCCACCAACCCGCATTGGTCTAACGTGGTGGGATACGGTCCAAAACACCCTAATGGATAGGGTTGTATTAGGGTTAATGTCCAACCGTGGACTAACACAGGCTGATGATGAATGATGAATGAATGAAGTATAAATTAGTCGCTTTCTCTGTCCCTATATCCCTAGGTATGCCTACCGGATTTCAATGCGGTTGTTTTTACTAGATAGAATGATTGAACAGGATGGTTTATATGTATAACACATTCTTAATATTGTACGTATATTTTCTATCAGCAAAGCTCCCGCGCGAAGCAGGGGCGGGTCGCGATAGTATATAATGTTATAAACGCGATTATGCACATTTTTTTAAAATATGTAGCGTAACGATTTTGCGTTACGTCACGAAATTAGTTTGTCATATGTAATTTTTTTTATTTTATGCGTAATTATTTTATTGTGCGTATAAAATAGAGTTTATATTAAAAAAAGAAATATTTTAGATGGGTAAATGCGGGATTTATTTCTATCTTTTAACCTTTTGCCAAGTTCGGTTCTTATGTCGGGTTGTAATCCAGCATGTTTTACCTTAATAATAGTTTTTACGCCGTTTGACTTTGACTTTGAATATATTTAGCCCTAAGTAATAATTAATGTTTGTTTTACTCCTAATGTCGTGACAGCAATTATTAATTACATTTTTGTTTATTTGTTGTAATATTATATCATCTGTTTTGCAGAATTTGACAGGCGGTCCAAAGGGAGGTCTTCACGTGACGGACGTTACGAACGCTTCTAGAACTCTTCTAATGGACTTGGACACTTTGAATTGGGACCCTATGCTGTGTAGGTAAGGTCTAAATTGCTTTGCACAATACTTGACTTTCTATTATAGAACAAAAACTATTGGTTTGCTCTTAATGCAATTTAGATGTGAGCTAATTAGATGTGCAATATATTTATACGAACGTCATTGTTAAAATATCATCATCATCATCAGCCTGTGTTAGTCCACTGCTGGACATAGCCCTCCCCTAATGCACGTCTGCTCCAATGCGGGTTGGTGGGTGGACCGGCTTTTATATGCCCATCCGACGCATCGATCACCTTACTTTTCAAAATATTGGGTGATCGGCCCAAATCGTCCTAGCCAACTAGGAAAGAACTTAGAAAATTACAACTTGACTGAGTCCCCGCAGGATTCGTACCCACGACCAATGGCCCAATTTTTACGTGATTAGTGTGGCTTGCCACAGTCACAAGCATAAGGATTATTTTTGTATAATCCGAAAACACCAATACCAAAAGATTTAAACGCTAGGAATCCACAACACTTTAAGTAAATTAACCTTTAATATAACCATTCGGATATTCATGTCCATCATCATCATCATCATCAGCCTTTAATAGTCCACTGCTGGACTTAGGCCTCCCTAATACCAATATCCATTAGGGTTTTTAGACCGCACCCCACCACGCTGGCCCAATGCGGGTTGGTGGGTGGACCGACTTTTTACATGCCCATCCGACGCATGGATCATCTTACTTTTCAGACAAATGAGTGATCGGCCCAAATTGCCCTAACCAACTAGGAAATACCGATGAAAATTTGTTGAGTCCCCGCAGAATTCGAACCCACGACCTCATGATTCTAAAGCACATGCCTATACCACTAGGCTACGGAGGCAGCTATTCATGTCCAGTACAATATAATAGCTTCTTATTATTTCACTTCATCGATATAGGGTAAAAGCTTAAAGTTACTCTATTGAGGCTTAGTTTCTCGTGAACAATAAAGAAATGAATCCAAGTCGTTGTAAGGCCTTTTTTCCGAAAACGATTCGAATTGTCGTAAGTAAAAACAAATTAAACGTGAGAAAAATTATGATTTTCAATAATAGACTTTAATTTACAATCGTTTAGAAATTATTTTCGCTTGTTTCAGATTGTTTGGTATACATCGAGACTCGCTGCCGCAGATCAGAAGCAGTTCGGAGATGTACGGATACGTTCGAGATGGTTCCATACTTGAAGGCATATCCATATCTGGGGTAAGGGTAGATGTTTAAAAGAAGTTATTCCATACTCGGGCTAAATGAGGCATGGAAGTTACGTGAACAATAATAATGATAAGCTTCTGGAGCTTTCAGAGAAGGACTTGGGAATCGGTTCGTCCAATAAGAATATATAAAGTTTTAGCGTTAGTGGAGTTCGAGAATGTTTAAGGAAATTTCATTTTGTATTGGTTTGTATTTACACAAATGCCGTACTAGTTCGACAAGTCCTGGTGATTTTGTATCTGTTAAATTGTTCATTCACAGATAAGATTTGATATCGATATTTGTCAGGTTTAATTGTCTATTGTAAAATGATATTTTGTAGTCTATACAACATGATCGTGTATTTTTTGATATACAAATTAAGATACTTTAATTTGTAGGTTGTAATTTTAGAATTAAAATACATGCACGTGTTTTACCGCGTTGGTTCGTGTATCAATTCATATTTAAGACCAATAAAACCCCAAAATTTCCCTTATAATAAAATACTATTTTTATTATTTAACAAACATACAAGCGATTCTCTTATTTTATAATACAATTTCTTACAGATCCTGGGCAACCAACAAGCGGCATTAGTCGGTCAGAGTTGTCTATCAGCCGGTCAAGCTAAGAACACATATCGTAGCGGTTGCTTCTTACTATATAACACTGGACCCAGAAGGGTACAATCCACTCACGGATTGGTCACGACAGTCGCATACAAACTGGGTCCTGACGCGCCCGCTGTGTACGCTTTGGAAGGTATTTATTTTGCACACACACACATATATACGCGCGCGCTCGTACACACACGCACGTACCACAACACGCACGCACACGCGCACGTACACAACACACCACCACACACGACTGCCTCACACACACCACACACACAATGACCCACACACACAACACTGCGCGCGTTGAATTGCTCGAAAATAGCATTACGCGCATACGTGCAATGAAGCATTAATATTTGTTTTGTGTGACTTTTTATGGACATGGCAAGTCGTTCAAGCTGAATTCGCGACAAATGGTCAGACAATGTTCTTGGTTCTACATCGAGTGAGGATTGAATACACATAAAGAGTTCGTTCCCTTCTGGCGCCATTAGGGACGATGATTACGACAAAAACACTTTTCGTATTTAAAATAATAATATTTCTGGACGAATAACTCAACATCATATCGTTCAAATCCAAGCAAAATTGTTAAATACTGCTAAACACATATACATACGTTTCTTATGTAAATAAATACATATTATTTAGATAGGAACACCCAGTGAAGAGAACAACACTATGTTCATCGCACGTTTTTCCCCTGGTGGGAATCGAACCTCTTCTTTATTCTATCTCTTTAACGCTCACAGCCACTACGCCAAGCAAGTCATAAAACCATCGAATTTCGCTTATGCATTTATATATATAAACATATTTATTAAATCCACTCTTTTAAAGATTATTCGTGCGTATTATTCATATTACATTCCCGACTAGTTTCAAACTATTTCCAGTACCAGAATAAGCGATAAAGATAAAACGCGAAAAGTCTGATAAAAATGGAATTAATTAAGTAATCGCGTGAATTAAAGAAACAATTATATAATGTACCAGCAACTTGGGAAAATTGTGGGTGGAATTCAGTAAAATCCGTTCTTAGCCGACCTCCACTCGGCGAAAGGAATATTCCTACCAAATTTTAGGTCGCTACGCCGTATGGTTCCAGAGACATTGTTACGAATCAATATACAGGTGGGAATCTCTTTTATATATGTAGATTGTTTTTTCTTCAGGCTCGATCGCGGTAGCTGGCGGTGCGATGAAGTTTCTAAGAGACAATCTTAAATTGATAAAGGACGTGGCGAAGGACACTGAACATATAGCCGGTCAGGTTTTCTCAACCGGCGACGTATACTTCGTTCCCGCATTTAGCGGGTTGTACGCGCCGTACTGGAGGAAAGACGCGCGCGGGTAAGGCTTTGTATTACCATTGATTTCAAATATCTTTATTTGACATAAGACAATTCACACACACACACACTGCTGGACTTAGGCCTCCCCCTCTAATACACGCCTTCTCCATTAGGTTTGTTTTTTTTAGGACTGTATCGCACCACGCTTGTCCAAATGCTGGTTGGTTGGTGGACCGACTTTTTACATGCCCATTCGACGCATGGATCATCTTACTTTTCAGAAAATTGGATGATCGGCCCAAACTGCCTTAACCAACTAGGAAAAAACAATGAAAATTTCTTGAGTCCCCGCAGGATTCGAACCAACGATCTCCGGTTTCTAAAGCACACGCCCTTACCACTAGGCTACGGAGGTAGTTGCACAGACACTCACTTATTGATTGTCAAAAATCTACCACCGGTTCGGAAAATGACACCTCTGACCTGATAAGAACCGGCGAAAGGAACTCAGCGGGACTGTTATTTGTCATCTCTTATAATAAAATTGAAACAATAATTAAACAATTTCAAACATAGATTTATAATAATAATCAATACATGTGTATTGATTATTAACCTATGTCATATATATATGAAATTGGAAACACAAAAATAAATTAAAAATAATAATCAATTCAAACCATCTAGTTGGGCAATTTGTGCAGATCACTACACACAATTGTCAGGAAAGTAAGATGATCCATGCGTCGGATGGGCATGTAAATAGTAGTAAAAGACCAGCGTGGAGGAGGCGCGCATTAGGGGAGGCCTATGTTCAGCAGTGGACTAACACTGGCTGATGATGATTATGATGACACAAATTAATGAAATTGAAATGTCTTGGTGTTGTGAGTTGGTTTGCCCGCCCGACGGATGGATCATCTCACTTTTCTGACAATTGGGTGATCGGCCCAAATCGCCCTAACCAACCAGGAAACAACAATGAAAATTGGTTGAGTCCCCGCAGGATTCGTACCACGACCTCTGGTTTCTAAAGGACATACCCTTACCACTAGACTACGGAGGCAGTCACAGATAAATTAAAATATATTATATTAATCATGAATATATATTATAACTGATATATATAATTAATAAAATATGTTGTTTTTAGCATAATCTGCGGTCTGACAGCGTTTACAACGAAAAACCACATTATAAGGGCAGCTTTGGAAGCGGTTTGTTTTCAAACGAGGTAAGGGAAAAGTATAATTCTTATTTGGTTGCAATAAATACTTATTTTTTTTACGTAAAATCAACCGCCCAATGTCCTAAGTTCTAATCCCGGTCTATCAGTGATATCGTTAATTTCATTCGCAATATTAACGCACGTTCAAGTGCATTTGATGAAGTTGCTGAAATGTGATGAAGCGACTATATAAGAGGTTTTTGATGAAATTAAGTTTATAATCTCATCTCATCAGCATTAGCTTTGTGTTGATTGTTGCGAATTATAGAAACTGTGTATGTAAGACGTTACTTCGTTGCCATGGGTTACAACTTTTAATAATAATAAAACTCATCATCATCATCATCCGCCTGTGGTGGTCCACTGCTGGACGTAGGCCTCTCCTGATACACCCCTATCGATTAGGGGGTTTTAGACCGTATCCCACCGCGCTGGTCCACTGCGGGTTGGTGGGTGGCCTGACTTTTTACATGCCCATCCGACGCATGGATCATCTTACTTATAAGACAATTGGGTGATCGGCCCTAATTGCCCTAACCAACTAGGAAACAACAGTGGAAATTTTTTGAGTCCCCGCAGGATTCGAACACACGACCTCCGATTTCTAAACCACTAGGCTACGGAGGCAGTTCAAGAGCTGTAATAAAACTGACATCACGGTTATCAGAAGTGCATTAAAATTTACAATATCGAGTGTTATATCCTAGAGATATCTTGGAGGCGATGAACAAAGACTGTGGCATGCCTCTATCCAAACTGCACGTTGACGGGAAGATGACGTCGAACGATTTACTTATGCAGCTGCAGGCGGACTTAATCGGGATACCAGTGTGTAAGTGGATCGATTTTTTTTAATATATTAAATAGTATGGAAAACTATCGTTTCTCCTAAAGGACATCACAATTGAATAGTATATGAAATTATTACAAAGAATTGGATAAATTTACTTTTATTATTGTTAATAAAAAAGCAATACGTTGGTCACAAAAATTGCGAAAATATACTATTATTTACACGCTTATATATAAATTAAGGTAAGTTAACCAAGGTTTTTTAAGCACCGAGGTGCCTATTACTGCCGCAATACAGTAGTGTGTAGACACTACAGTGTTTCGGTTTGAAGGGCAAAGTAGCCAGCGTAACTACTGGGTAAACGAGACGTAACATCTCATGTCTCAGAATGGAAAGCGGATTTGTTGTGAGTTACGCTGTATTTTTAAGGGCATTATTTAGACTTATCACTTACAATCAGGTGAAAGTCCTCAGTCCTCAGTCTCATCGTACTATTAATGCATCAAATTTGTATATGTTACTGCTTCAAATTTTTGTTTTATTTCTTCTATTTTTGCTCTAAGGCTAGAACAAAGCCAATGGATATGCAAGCATATGTTCGAGATGTAGTGAGAATTATTTTTCTTTAAGGAAATTGGGATCTTTATCGGAATACGACCTGCACAATGAATGATCGTATTGAATTGACATTTTCATATCTATTAATATGAAACATTATTGTTTAGTGTTAAATGTCAAAATGAATAATGTCATTGTATAATATAAACATTTATAGATACTGAAGCCATATGAGAGAGCACGGTAAATACGAGCTTGTACTGAAATCTACGAAGGAGAGTCTTTCCCCACTTTGCACACACAAATATATTTTGATGTATTATTCATCATCAGCATGTGTTAGTCCACTGCTGGACATAGACCTCCCTCAATGCACGCCTTCTCCATTAGGGGTGTTTTGGACCGTATCCCACCTCGCTGGTCCAGTGCGGGTTGGTGGGTGGACCGACTTTTTAAATGCCCATCCGACGCATGGATCATCTTACTTTTCAGACAAATGGGTGATCGACCCAAATTGTCCTAATCAACTAGGAAACAACAATGAAAATTTTTTGAGTCCCGCAGGATTCGAATCCACGACCCAACTGCCTCCGTAGTTTAGTGGTATGTACGTGTGCTTTAGAAACCGGATAACGTTTATATATATCATATTTATTATATTAATCTTCAGTGTATATATACACTAATATAATATTGGATAAATACAATCTAATGTTAATTTGTAACTCTGCGCGTGCAGTGCGCGCGCACACGTGGGACATGTGCGCGCTGGGCGCGGCGGTGGCGGCCGGCATGGCGAGTGGCGCCTGGAGCGCGGACATTTGGCGACGGCACGCGACGCACAGCGACACCTTCTTGCCGACCACCACCGACGACGGTGAGTCAGCTTCTTCTTAATGATGATGAACAAAGAATGGTGGAATTTTATTAATCTATCAGAAGGAAAATGACCACTTTTACTTTACACCAATCACGACTGGTGGTGAGTGACCATCCTATTAAACGATAAATAAGACTAACCGGACGGTAGTTATTAGTGTCATCTTGTTTATGGTAATTTTGGAAGATGGCAATCTGTCGCCAATAAGTAAGTAATGTATATATATACTAATATATTCCTTAACTGAACTGAACTGCCTCCGTAGCCTAGTGGTATGGGCGTGTGCTTTTGAAACCGGAGGTCGTGGGTTCGAATCCTGCGGGGACTCAATAAATTTTCATTGTTGTTTCTTAGTTGGTTAGGTCAATTTGGGCCGATCACTCAATTGTCTAAAAAGCGTCATGATCCATGCGTCGGATGGGCATGTAAAAAGTCGGTCCACCCACCAACTCGCATTGGACCAGCTTGGTGGGATACGATCCAAAACCACCTTATGGATAGGGGTGTATCAGGGGAGGCCTGTGTCCTGCAGTGGGCTATCACAGGCTGATGATGATAATGACACTAATATCTTCCAGTTCAAAGCCAGGCACCGTAGTCAGCATATTTACTGCAAACATCGCATTTAAGACATGAGTAAAGATAAATCTATCGGACTTCATCAATCATTTACACCGAGCGCGTTAACGCCGTTACTATTGCTTCTATTACTTCCTTTGAAGCCTTTCAATTTATAAACTAGCTTACGTGGGATCGAATCCTTCAGAGATAAGGGCGACGGCGAGTCAAAAGTCGGACTTTCACAAAATTTCTCTCCGATAGGATGAAAGGGCAAGCGTGTCGTGCTATAATATCTCCTAGGCAGTTAGCTGATCTCTAATATGTATTGACCGCCGTAGTCGAAATCGCCCCGGAGACATTAGTATTACTCGGTTTATAGACGTTTACTAATATAATTAATTAACTAACAATTTAATCAATAGATCGCGACGCGAGATACACTAAATGGAAGATGGCCGTGCAGCGTTCACTGGGCTGGGCGACGGCCAAGCGCTCCATCGTGATGACAGGTCAGAACAAGAAAATGCATAATACGGCCTTTAATAATATACGTGAATACACAGGGGATATATCAAACGGGGAGTCCCCACTACTACGACCTCGGGGAGTCCCGAGATCGAAGCGGGAATGGATCGAATTTAGGATCTGTTGACGATGGGGAATTCCCAATAAGTGATGTAGCTAACGGGGATTTCCCGGTTAATGGTAGAAAGGGATCGATCGGCAATGATGAATCTTTAGCACATGATGTACAACCTAACAGAGAATCCCCGATAAAATGTAGGAAGGGATCAATGACTGTAAGGGAAAACCCAGCTCATAGCAGGAAGGGATCGATCGCCCTGTTAGATTCATCAAACCAAAGCAGGAAGGGATCTGAATCGTTCGCCGACGACACTAACCTAGTCGGTGAGCTGATGCGGTATTCAGCTCGCAGGTTCTCAGTATTCGTGAACGAGAAACAGTCCGAAGACGAAACCACAATACTCGACCACGCCGAATACTTTTTGGGCAAACGTGAGAGCGACTACTGCGCGCACGACCGCCCCCTGCGACGGCAGCCGACCGACTGGGGAACTATTGAAGAGATTATAGAGAATGATCCAGAGATCATATTCGACTGCGACGATAATCCGGTGGTCGTGTCGCTAGGTGACGGCGCTAGGCCTACGTTGCTAGGCAACACGGGCACAGGCTTGCTAGGCAAAGCGAGCACGGGGTTGCTAGGCGACGGTTCGAATACTGGGTTGCTAGGCAACGGCGATACGAAAGTACCGCTAGCCTTCCAGGGCGTTTGTAGTAAACTTAAGCAGTTGTCCCTTGAATAGTTTGTTCTTTCGATAACAGTTGTTCTATGGTTTATAATAATAAATCGACGAGGGTAAATTTTCATAAGGGGACATTGCTGCTTATACAAAAGCTAGTACAGCCTTAATAAGATTGGGAATTTATTAAAACTAAAGGTTAATGTCAAACTATAATGGCATCAAAGAATATGCTCATAAAGTATACCATTAGTCGTTATTTTACGTTTTTATGTACTCTACATCTTACTTTGCTCTTTTACACTTCGAAGTTTGAAATTGAAACCCAGTATTTTACTTACTGGCAGATTATCCATATTACTTAAGGCTCTACAAAGTTGAAAAAAGATGATGCCGGTGAAAGATGTTTCTCGAAATATTTTTGCAGTTTAAAATTGCTTTTTCTAGCATCCGTATATCGGCTACAACTTTTCTTTTATTGTAGACAAGTTCTCAATTTTACAAAAGACACTTTTAGACATTTTTATTTTTGTTTTAGAGTATTATTACTACAAATATTGTCGGGTAACAATGATTATATAGTAATTTTTTTTTATTTATATAATCATATACACTGGGTTCGTTTTTTATTACTAACTCATACGTAATTTCTTTTCCTTCTATAGTTTTTTAGTTAAATAGTACTTAATGAAATTTTCGAATATTTTATTATTTTTTAAATTGTCATGGCCATATCCTTTTATGTAGTGGCAACACAATGCAATTTAAAATTGACATTAGAATTAGTGTTCAACACTATCTTGTATATTAAATGGTTTCGTTTTTAATCTTGTGATAATTATTTTGACCGATTCTATATGGTTTTATTTATTGTTTATTAAAAATGTATTAGGAGATCCACTAATCATTTAATAAAAGTATTATTTTTAGTATAAAAGTCTTTAATTTTATTTTACTTTAGTCCAACTGCATGCATTTATTTTATTCCTTTCTCTGTTATTATTTTTCTTTACAATTTTTTACCTCAACTGCATTAAAAATCTATTTTTAAACCAAATCGAACGAAATTTGATTAACTTGTTTCATTATCAATATAATTGATTTATTGTTTATTCATTCCGTAACTATATCAGTTGATAATTTTTTACTAAACTATTATATGTTTATTATCAAAATATATATCATTTGCGTAAAGAGTATTGATATTAAGTCTTTATGTGTAAAAATATTCTTTTCATTTAGAAGCTATCATAAATATTGGAATAAGTCATATAAATTGATTACATATTCAACTATTACTTATTTAATTCATAGCAAAAGTTATAGGATAATGTTTAATTTAATTATTATATGTTCAATTCATATCACTAGTGTTAGGACAATGTTGAATGATTTATTTTTCTGTTTTCAGAGGAGAGATACAAACTTTTAGCATCAATCCCAGCCACTCTGTATATCATGGGGAGCTTTGCAATGCTAGTAGCCTCAAATTTGCTCAAAAATAGTTGATAAGTCAATCTAGTCCATAAAATAAGTGACACTATCTGTAACCAATTGTTATTACACTATACTTGAGGACAGTCAAGTTGTTTCATGACACCAAAGCTACACTTACAGCCAAGGTAAAGATGTGTAACTTATATCAATGAAGTGGCATATAAATAGCATTTTTTTTAGACAAATTGTCACTTCATGTCAATCACTGAGCGACAATCGACTATGAATTAGTGAGAAATTATTTTACTTTGGGAAAATTGAAATACAATGACACCTGAACTGTCAACAAATGATTGTATTAAATGAGTGATAATTTCTTATTCATTAATGATCATAATTCATGGAACTTTATTGTTTAGTGTCAAATGTCAAAATGAATAGTAAAGCTGTTTGAGAGACCATGATAAATGCTAGCTTTTCCGAAGAATTGCAAAGGAAAATCTTTTCTCATTATATGTATAATAATATTGACATACAAATAACTGTACTTCGTTGCTATGGGTTACACCATTCACATTAATTCTATGTTTCTTTAGCTCAATATAAATAGGATTTGGGGTCTTTGTAAAAAGCTCAACAAAATGGCGTCAAGCTTTCAGTGTTGCTATTATTGAACACTTCCACCATTTCCACCAATAAGAACGCTCTCAGTTTGGCGCTATTTTGATGTTGTTTTAAGAAGTCATTTGGATTAGTGTAATATTTAATCATATCTTCCCTCAATCTCTGTTAATATTTAAATATTTAAGAATAAAGTTGTAAAGTGATAAACATGTATGAGAATCATGTATGTCATTATAAAACTTGTTAATTTATTAATATAAGAATTACATATTCTTTAAATGTTTTAGAAAGTCTGTGAGTAACTTTAAAAAAACAGTATGTTCTATCACTTTCCCTCTTAATTCCTTACAATAGTCAACTCAAATCAACAAGAAATGTTTGTTGTTATATATAAAATTATGATTTAAATCATTTCTTTATAATAACATTAAATTAAGTAGAATCTGGATTATTATTATTAGACATATTTCAAATAATGATAAAATCAATTGTTTATTTGAATATTGCTATGAACATTATTCGATATTTTTAATGTTTACTATTATAATTATGTGATCATGTGTTTAACTATTTTCTATTATATTTTATATGGTTTTTTATATTAATTGTAATTTAAAAAATACGAAGCGTGCAGTTCCTAATTTTTATTGTTTTTTTTTTTTACGTTTATACGTTTTTAAATTCAGCCAATTAAGACTTAGAATTAATGTATACAAAGTATCACAATGCAACGAAGTGGCGTCTACTAGAAATAGCTGTTGCCAGCGACTTCTGTTTGGGTATCTTTACTAACCTCAAAAAAGTAACCTCAGCCATCATCCAGTATAAGTCCAATCAAAAATTTGACCAGCTATTCGAGATAGCCAGAACATACAGACACACAGACAGAATAAAGTTAAAGAAATATTGTCTTGTTATACACACCAGTATGTATAACAAGACAATATGACAATTTCATTTATTTGTATAGATTGTCACTGACATGTCAATCACAGAGTGACAGACGACTGATAATAACGCTAGTAAGATGTCACTTCTTTGCTATGTTTTAGATTGTTTATATATATATTTAGAATCCAATTTGATGTAACTATATGATTGATAATTAGTTTTAATCTAATTGAAATAATTATGCGACTTGGATTTATAAGGTGAAGGTATTAAATTATGTGAAATATGTAAATTTCAATGTTCCAAAAGACAAAGATTCACGATGTTCACATATAATGTTTGATGCAATGTTTAAATGAAATCGTGTGTATTAGATTTAAGAGTTAAATGTGGGTTTTCGAATTTGTGGTGTAGTCGATATAATGTAGAGGAAACAAGTTTTTGATGTCACTTTGTTACGTATTTAAAAATCATTCCTTTTGTGCTATTTATATTGTATGCATTTGACGCTAGAATGAAAAATTGGGGTTTTGTTTTATCGTTTTTTTTCCGTTATTTCTTTTATAAATTGCAAATACTTTCCTTTAGTCTTACAGTACTTAATGCAGAATAATAATGTAAATATAAGTAACGTTTCTATAATACCAGTTGATATTTAGGACCATCCATAAATTACGTCACACGTTAAGGGGTAGGTAGAGGGTGGATGAATATGTGTGACACGGGGGTGAGAGGGGTACCAAATTTCGTGTGAAGTCACATTTCCAAATCTACAATACCAATACTTATTTCAGAACTGCTGTTTTAATTCAAAATCGGTCATCATCATAGCCTGTCATTAATTCAACTGGTGGAGCACCATCAAGCCTGTATTTCCATTGGATTTCTTTGGACCGTATCACAACGCTGGTCCAATAGTACTTTTGATATGCCCATCCGACGAATGGATCATCTTGCTTTTCAGACAATCGGGTGATCGGTCCAAATTATTCTGACCGCCCAGGAAACAACGATAAAATAAAGTTGTTTCCCCGCGGGAAATTCTAAGGTAAAATTGTAATATATGTCACGTCACACTAGAGGGGCTGGGTCACATGTGAATCGTTGTGACAAGGAAGGGGATAGGGGTTAAAAAAAAAACTAAATTTGTGTGAAGTAATGTATGGATGGCCCCTGCAAGCTAGTTAAGCCAATTTTGAGAGAGAACTAACGTAATACAAGGTCTAATGTCAAAGTCAATTGACGTTGCCCTTTTTGCTCCATTAGTGTTTGACATTAGATTACTTTGCATTTTATCCAAATCGAAATTGGCTATACTATTATACTGTGCGTTGCTATATAGAACTGATTTGCGGACTCATGCTGTTGATTTTTATGCATTACACACATCACACACATAAGATCACATTAGCAGTGTTTAAGAGCATGCTGTATCAAACGAAATTAAAACCGTAAATTGGTTTTATTTAACAATATTATTTTTAATTGAAACAAACCTGTTCTGCACACAAACCTGTTATTGAATATCACATGTTACAATTTTTAAAAATTCAATTTATTGTTAATAAAAAATTAAATCGATTTGTTGTGTAGTATTGTTTGATTTTTCCCCTTTTTCTGTATCGGCATCCTCTGCTACTTTTTATGATGGAACAAAGCACGTTTTAAGATTTAACGAGACGAGTAAATAAAGGTACTTATTCGATACCCAGTAGGTATATATTTCTCCTCATTCGACATCCAATAGCCGTAACTAAATCATTACGTTTTGTTAAAACTTTATTTATTTATTTCAGAAATTAAAAACTAATAATTTAACTAAAATTAAGTGATATATACCTTAAATACAAACCAAATACTTAGTAAATTAATTGCTAAGACCTTCAATCATTGCCACTTGCCCACTAGTCTGAAAAGAGTAGATTTTTACAAGAATTTTCATAAATTGAGTTTAAACTACTGATTATTAGATAAAATAAAGTTTCTAACGAGAGAGTAACAGGTGACGACAGTTTGCCGATAAAATTTTTAAATTAAACGCGATTAACTACATAACTCACGTTTTAACAATTTTTGACTGCTTTTTCATTTTCTATTCTAATAATCATGCAATATTAAAAAATATTAATAACAATTAATTTACATCGTTTATAATAAATGTTTTCGGGTACTATGGTAAGAATATTGAAGACAAAGTTAGAATGAATCTGGAAAGAACAGATAAATATCCTTTGTTTTTGTTCGACGTTCCGGTAACCGGAGAAACGAAACTGTATCATCGGTTATTTGGTATGACATTTTAAATTGTTTCACTGTAAAAAGAATAGTTATGTGATAAAATATGATGTATAACTCTGTTTTTCTTTTTAGAAAAACCGTCAATATACTATTAATAATGATTTTTGTTCTTTACCTAAGTAGTTTTGTTTATAACTAAAACAAGAAATTATAACACTATATGAATTTTACACATTCATAACTTAAATACACATACTATCTTAGTATATTTTATGTTAAGATATTTCGTAAAATAACCAGAGCATTTTTAGTAATGTAAACATTCATATTTTTAGTTATCGCTATCAGTGCTGCCAAATAATCTTATGTCAAAATCACAAGATCAGAGGAAATGTTATGATTTGTTTGTTTATAAAATGAATTAAAAGGTAACATGCAGACTAAACATAAATTCGTTCTTACACTTTTCTTTTACTTCCGCGTATTCTTTTCCGTGTTTGTTTCGTAATTATGCGTACTTTGTATTTTTTACAGACTTAACATTTAGTAAATAATTAAGATATTTATAACATGGAAGACAAAACTGATATTAACGATTTGCCGCTGGAAATATTTGCAGAAGTTTTAAAAGAAGTTGACGGTGTTTCGCTAGGTAAATGCCGAAGAGTTTGCAAGAAATGGAAAGAATGTGTTGATGGTAGTGACCAGGTTTGGCAAGAAATGTGTAAAAAGGAATTTAAATTTTCCTCTCAAATCGCAAAGCGAAAAGCGGGGATCAATTGCAGATGGTATCATATTTATAAAAACTTAAAAATGTGGTTAAACGTAACAAGCTACGACAAAAAAGTTCGTGAGTTTTATAAATTTTCGCTTCACGACAAATCGCATGCACTAGACATCGATTATGGAGTTTTACCTTTAAAAGACGCAAGAGGGATAGTTTTCTACGACATGAGTACATTAAAATATATACCAGTTGCAATATCAGAAACAACTTGTAGTAAGATTGCTAATAACGACTTAGTTTCAGTCATACTAACAAAAAAAGGATTATATTTACAGAAATGTGTCGATACAAATAATATGAATGAAGCGTTTTTCAAAGCCGAGAATTTCGTTTAACTAAAGAGGAGTTATATTTTTACAACAATAGGGATATTTACAAATGCGACCTCACCTCATCAACCTTATCTTCGGAGTTAATTGTGCAATGCAGTTATAGTTTAAAAGAGATAATATATTGTGATAAAACACTACATTTATTTACAAACTGCGGCAAGATTTTGAACATAACCAAAGATAATGTTGTCACAGAGAAATCAATCTAACTGTCCAGTTGACTGGGTGAAGCATTTGAGAAATATTTGCGCAGTAAATGATTACAACTTCGTCTGCTATTCGCGTCATCTATTTAAGTTAGATACGGACAAATATCACCATATGTATTTGGAGTTTCCGCCAATAACCGCATTGTTCTTTTACGCTGATGTAGTACTTATTGGTACTAGAGCTGGCGAGCTTTTGCTGTACAGATTGTCCAGTCAAAAGAAGGGTCCAATGTCTAGGCCTATATTTGACACTTTAGCTATTTTGCCAGAAGGAAAATTTGCTGTCCAGTTAGACGTTTGTGAGAGGAAAAATGGACCGTTAATAATTGCATCAACATTCTTTGAAGTCATCTTGATTGAGTACAATTTCTTTCCGCATGTAAGTTCAAAAAGTGTTATTTATTTTAATAGTAAGGTAAATTAAATATTCATAATGAAAGATTCAAACATTTATGGACTTTTAGATTATTACATATCTATCTGTGTCTGTATTTTGTAAAATGTTTATTATATATTTACTTTTTCAGGAAGAAGAAGTTAAATGCAGTTTTCCGTTAAGCAAACTAACCATGTACAAGAGGTTGCTAAGACTCAAAGATAGGCTGCAGACAAATTGAATATTATCAAATTTTGTATACAAAAATCTAAATCAGTAAATTTTGTAATAAATATTTAGTATAAACAATTGATATGAAAAGTAAAAGTTATTAATTTAAGATAGTAAAATTTTGTTCTAATTCTACTTGACTGTTTATTTATTGGTATTTGGTTCCTGACTTTTAAATTTACTTATCTTTATCACTATCAGTATTTGCAGACATGTTTTGTGTATATAATATTAATATAACTTCTCCTATTTATTTTCTTATGTTGATCTCAAAATAATTGGTTTAGAATTGAATTTTTTCTGTAACTGTAAAACCAATATATAATCGTAAAATTATTATGTGACCGTTATTTACTGCTATTTATTCTATTTTCTAAAATGTTAAGAGTGCAATTTGTGAAATGTCAATTAGTAGATAAGGTAAAGCTTTTCCAAAAGAGTTTTAGTGTTATTAAGAACAAAGCAATGTATTGTGATAAAAAATTAGTTTTGTGTAATTGTTACTAATATTGATTGATTGGTATTGGAAATAAATAATTTTGTTGGCCTTAATTATTTTATTTACTTGAGAATTATCGTTTTATTTTTGTGTTTACTCACTAAAGCATTTGCTTTAACTTATAAATTATCTATTAAAATTATGTTTTTAATAAAATAAAGTAATTATTTCATCTAAAGATAAAAAGATGAAGAAAACTATGTTTACATGTGCATATAAAGTTAAAAAATAAGTTGCGAGAACATAGTTTTCAATCTTTTGCAATCTTTTTTTTTAACTATGTAATAAAGTTTCACTTATGTAAAATTTCTATCAATTTCAAATCAATTTTAAGATTGGTGAAAAATTAACCCAAAGCAGTGAAGGATCACTGCTTTTATTAAACTTCGTAAGAGAGAAGGAAGAAAGTAAACATAGAAGCTGTAATATTACTATCATAATTTAATAGTACAACTAGTTTCAAATGTAAAGAGCGATAAAAGCGTTATAAAATAACAAGAAATGTTTGAATCAATCAAAGCGCTTTGAAAGCTAAGCTTATACATTAATATAGGTTATTACCATGATAGAAGTAAGGAAGAGAAAATTAAAGCCACCCTGTAACCGTATGGTACCCTTGAGATGGGTCAAGAAGATGGGAATTCACTGTTTAATGCGGACATACGTCGAATACTGACTAAGATTTGACAAAAAACAATCGTAATTACCAAAGTTTGGAAAAGCGATTATTTAAAATACTTCCTAAAAACTTAATGTAAACGTATTTTAAACCAGGTATAAAATTCAGCCCGATAAAACCTAAAAAAATAATAATCTAATTAAAAAAAACACACTACTATACTGTTAAAAGGTATAAAAATTAATATGATGGCGATATTGATTCTTATAGATTTAAGGAATGCTTTTGACACCGTCAGTCACGTCATACTTCTTGAATTCTACTATCGTTGAATATAGTTCTATTGCTATTCTTATTTTGTCTTTGTATCTTTAAGGGCAACAGCAGTCTACTATAATTCATGATTTATTATCGTGCTGGTTTAATCTTGGATCTGGTGTCCCTCAAGGTGGTATTATTTGCCCACTTCTTTGTTTTCTTACGTTTATATTTAATGCGCGTAAGCCATTTTTTTTGATGACTTGTATGCTATAAAAGCTTCCAAACTATTAGCTTGATTAACGGATATTTGGCGTTAATTAATAATAGCTATTTCAGAGCTTTTTTTGCCACAATGCTAATATGGTTGGGTACAGTAATAACGCAGTGAAATAGCGGTGGTGTTAATTTACAGTCTTCCCTTAAATTGCAGTGTTACCGAATTTGGGACACTTCGATGTTAATAACTAAGTTACTACAGAAAGGCGAAAAGTTCTCGACTCACCTCTAGAGAAACTGAAACCTCTTAGGAATGTATACTGGTGTTCATCACTGGGTATATTATGAAAGTAACGCTTAAACTGAGGATTCACCAATTTTATAAGTTTTAGCTATTAAAAATAATTTTTAATTTCGTGAATAGTTATTAATTAGTCTTTAAATTCTGATTTCTCATCATTATCAGCTTGAGTTAGTCCACAGCTAGACATAGGCCCTCCCTTGGCATACTCCCCCTTCGCCGTTAGGGGTTTAGGAACGTATCTAAGCGCGCTTGTCCAATGCAATCTGCATTGGACCAGCGGGTGGGTGGACCGACTTTTTACATGCCCATTCGACGCATGGATCACCTTATTCTTCAGACAATTGGGTGATCAGCCCAAATTGCCCAGCCAACCAGAAAACATCACAAAGCTGTTCTCCCGGCGGGATCCAAACCCACGACATTCAGTTTATAAAGCAAGGGCCGCCAGACTGAAGAATTCTGATTATTATTAGAAAGAATTATTTAATGTTATTGCTCTGCGTAGAAATATTGATTTTGTAAATCATTTACAAAATGATATAGAGAAATTATTATTAATTATGCGATAAGGAAAATGCTAACAAATAAACAAGCTTATTCTATCAAAAGCTAGTAAGTAGAAAAAAAAGGAAGTAGTATATTTTATCTTGAATGGCCGCATTTGGATCAGGGCTAATAATAAATCATATTAAAGACCTTCAATATAAGTTCATTGGCGCGTTAAATTGAAAACTACACGAGCGAAATCGCTAGTAACATGTTATTGAAATAATATTCCCAAAATCTTCATTGTTATTGTAAAGAATAAAAGCAATAAGTTTTATGCTATGAGACGACAATCGCTTATTATGAAAGAAAAGGTTTTGTTATTCAAGTCAAATGATAGTTTATTATCAATACTTCAATTATTCCTTCGAAATGTAATTCTTGAAGTTATAGATATTATCAAATTGTTAATGTTTATCAAGTTTGTTCTTATATCTGTTATATATATAACAGATATTTATGCATACAGTTCTGTTGTCTTTCTCGAGTTGTAAGTAAATATGTTACGTTAAAAATATATATTTTACTGTTTATAATGTGCAGTCCCACATTTTCATCTGGTTTTTAATTGGAATTTAATCTTTGGACATTAATTATTAAAGTGTATCATCTTACAAAAAAATTAAGTATTATTACAAATTATCGTAAAAAGGCGATATAAATATTTTAATACGTTTAAACATACGTTTTCTTTCGCCAAATTTCGGATAATCAAACAACTTTTCATCCAACGGGCACCTGAACGTGACAATCATACACATAATTCTTTTCTAATTTTAAGAGAAGCACTATTAGAGATATATATTGTTGACTTTTTCTGCATATTTAATATTTAAAGTCAAATACCTATAGTGTATCTAGCGCTTACTTTTTTTTTATTATTTATTAGCAAAGTCTATAACCTGGGCTCTAAAGAATCACTTAAAGAGTTGTTTACTCAAATTAAAATAATGACCGTTAGTTCTCGATATATTTTTAAAAATTTATATACATTCAGAAGGACAAAAAAGTTTCTTTAAGTGATTGTAACGCACATCATATAAATACTAGGAAGAAATAGAGTAATTCTTCCAGCAACTAGACTGCGAAGAATAACTAAATCTTTTTTGGGACAATGTGTTTAAAATTCATTGCAATTTTACGCTAATAATTTATATTGTTTTATATTTATTGTAAAAGATCACAAAAAGTCCCACTGAGATTCTTTCACCGGTTCTTCTCAGGTCTGGGGCTTACTTTTCTGAACCGAGTTCCTTTTTAGTACCGTTTTTGACAATCAATAAGTGAGTGTATCAATCTAATGTTGAATAAAGATATTTGATTTTTAATTTGGTACTGGATAATCCATGCTTATATCAAATGCAGCTTGGAAAGATATTATAGTCCGCTGACTATCCGAAACAGGATGTCCTATTAAGTATAAAAGTAGTAAAGGAACGTTTATGTGTTTAAGGTGATTATAACATAAATGAATTTATAAATGATAACACAACCTGGTAATGGAATGCTCGCTCCAGACTTTTTCAAGTATAATATACGTATGATAGAACTGTATGTAGCTCATAAGAAAATTTATATGTATATGATTAATTATTTTAAAAGATGACAAAACAGGCCCGCTGAGTTTCTTTCCCCGGTTCTTCTCAGGTCGGAGGCGTCCTATTCCGAACCGGTGGTAGCGGCCTTGACAATTAATAAGCGAGTGTTACACTTCTTTATTTAATAAAGATATTTGAATTTGAATTTGAAGTATCTTCATTAGCAAGGTCGCCATACAAACCGGAACTTAGTATATATTCAGTATACTTTACACACGCTTCCCTGAACGGTAAGAATTTAAATTCAAACCACATACACATCATCAATCAATTTTTAAACATTTTCAAAATAAAGTAAATGAAGTTTAATTCTTCACGATTAACCTAACTAACATATTGCATTCTAGGTTTATATGAAACAAAGATAATAAATAATATAATAATATTTTATGTAGATATTACAATCCTGAATATAAAACGATTCATTATTTCAGGAGTACAAAAGGGAGAAAGAAATGGTTAATTTTGCTAGGTCAACGTACCGCGTACCTAAAATAAATAGTAATATTTTAACAGACTCACACCGAAGCCAGTCTTTATTAGATACATAACATGTTCGCAAAATTTTACAACGAAACAAAAATTACTTATTTATTACTTTATCTTTGACAAACATGTGAATGAAAAGTTAACTTTATGAAACACGCAATATTTCTGAATACGTTTACTCAAAGTAAATTAATAACATTGTGTTATTATTTTTATCTACATGCTACTGTCGTTTACGTTTCATAAAATTTGAAATTACTCTTACATCAATTATTAAACAAAGTAATTATTTTCTAATTCTTTATTTTGTATTAGTAAGGAGAAAATAATGTTTATACAAAACGAAATGTATTTCAAATATAAACGGAAACGAACACGCCTGCATTGATTTCGATCGATTTATGCTCTCGTCATTTTATTTACAGTTTTTACGTAAACAAAATTTAACTAATTTCAAACTCAATTTGCGCTAAAAAGTAAGAACTCTTATTGGTTAATTATAGCGTGGGGATTAAAATGGCCTCGGTCAACCAATAACAATGCGTTCGCTACTAGCGCCATTAGTGTCTGACATTGGATTTGACGTCAATTAATGCGAAACTTTGGCTAAAAATATTATATTAATTGATGGATCACGGGCAGACTGCAGTCTGCCCGTGGTCATGGATATATTACAGTAACGCGAAAAATCCGTAAATTAGTGGATTTGATATGTATAATAATCGCGTAAATAAAAGAAATAAGTATCGTAAAATAGTTTTTAATTTCTCGCAAAGACGCATTTATTAGGTCATGCATATTTAAATTCTAATAATTATTAGAAATTATTATTTAATGTAATAGCTTTTTGGTATATTTGAAGAAGAAAAATATTAGTAATTATGCGATAAGGAAAATGCTAACAAACAGACAGTTTCATTCTATCGTAAAGGTTGTAAATAGAAAAGAAAGGAAGTAGTATATTTTATCTTGAATGGCCACATTTGGATCAGGGCTAATAATAAATCATATTAAAGACCTTCAATATAAGTTCATTGGTGCGTTAAATTGAAATCTACACGAGCGAAATCGCTAGTAACATGTTATTGAAATAATATTCCCAAAATCTTCATTGTTATTGTAAAGAATAAAAGTAATAAGTTTAATGCTATGTAACGACAATGTTCGCGTAATATGAAAGAAAAGGTTTTGCTATTCAATTCAAATGATAGGTCATTATCGATACTTCAATTATTCTTTCAAAATGTATTTCTTGTAGGGTAAAGGGAGATATATTGGTGATATAAGTAATTTGTGATAAGTTTTAAACATCTTTTGTATGACTGCGTATAGGAATTGTACAAAGGTAAACGGTATAAACCTTTCACTCGCCGTAATTTGTCTCAGCGTTTGCATGAAAAAGCAATTCCTAACGCGGTCATACAAAAATGTTTTAAAAACTATCACCAAATTACTTATATCACCCTTATATCTCCCTTTACCCTACGTACAGATATTTCCAAATTGTTTTTGTTCATCAAGTTTGTTATTTGATCTGTTATTAGAATATATACATTTTAATTATCACAAATATATAACTGTGAGCTTTAAATCCATTCATCCATCTTTAAACCATAAATGTATCACGATTTTCTTATATTTTCAGTGAAAATGTTTCCCAGTTTTTTCATAATTCTGGTATCCGTATTTTACTATTTATAATAATAAATACTAAAATTGTAATGTTTTGGTCTAAAATGCCGTTATTCTAACATAAATGATGGTAAATGCTAAAAAAAATGATTCTAGCCAGTTTTTCATATTTCATACGGTTTTTAATAGCAATTTATCATGTTATAAAAATTTTGATGTAATGTCACAGAAAAGCATAAACAAGCGGTAAAACAGTGTTTAAAGTTATCTAAAGGGCACTGATGTACGTTGTTTTTCTTACATTTATATAAGGCGTTGATGATTGAAAAACTTTTAATCCACCGGGCACCTGAACGTAATACTCATAGATATAAAGCTTTTCTACTTAGAGAATACTTTTCATGAATATTATTCATACTCAAAATACAAGAGAATATCACTATTAGACTTTATGTTGTTGTGATCTTTTCTCTATATTTAATATGCAAAGTCAAATACCTATAGCGTATCTAGCGCTTAATTTTTTAAATTATCGAAGTCATTTTTGATCAGTTTTTCTATAAGCAAGGTCACTTGAAGGTACTCAATATGCCTTCGTCATTATCATCATCAGCCTGTGCCCATAAAAATTGCAACGTGGCAATACGTTAACCGCCCGAAATAGTACAATATGTTACTGAGTAACTACAATAAATATCGCGCCCTTCAAACTGGAACTTAAAACCTCTCTACATACTTCCCCAGACGGTTAGAATTTGGTCTACAACCACAAAAAATGTAAATTTATAAATATTTACAAAATAAAGTAAGTTTCAGTCTTCACGAATAACCTCACTAACATAATGTTTGCTATGTATTTTTATTAAACAAAGATATAAAATATATTTTATGTAGATAATACAGATGTGAATATAAAACGATTCATTACTTTAGGAGTACAAAAGAGAGAAAGAATTGTTTAATTTTGCTAGGTCACCGTTCTCAGCACCTAAATAAATAGCAATATTTTTAACAAACTCATAAAATGCCAAAGCCAGTCTTTATTAGATTCGTAACATTTTAACCTTCTTGCGTTGCTTATTTCACATGTTCGCTAAATTTTACAAAGAAAAAAAAACTTTTTATTACCTCGCCTTTGACAAACATCTGCATCAAAAGGTAAATGTATGAAACACAAAATATTTCTGAATACATTTACTCAAAGTAAATTAATAACATTGTGTTGTTATGTTGTATCTACATGCTCATGTCGTTAACGTTTCATAAAATTTTTAATTAGTGTTCCATCATATATAAAACATTTATATTAGTTTTTTTTTAATTCTTTTTATATTAATAAGGAAAGAAGAAAATTTTGTTCATATTTGTATGACACAATTTATTGAAATAATTATATTGTGTAATTGCTCTGTGAAGAAGTATATTTTACGGATGATTTAGAAAAATGGTTAGTAATTATGCTATTACAAAAGTGTTAACAAATAGGCAAATATGTTAACAAACACGCCTGCATTGACTTCTTCGATCGATTTATGTTCTCGTCATTTCTCTTGTGATTTCCGTAGATAAGTGATCAGCTAGTGTTAAACGTTCAAGAACTACCAATATACAATAACCTAAAACTTGTACAAGCCGGTAGCCAACAGCTATAAGATTGCCCGATCAGATCGGCAATAAGCCTTCCGCTGCTTCGAGCTTGCGCCAAATATGGCAGAGTAATGTAGTCAAGCTGTACAAAAATAAAATGCTCAAATAGACGCATCTGTGACAAGACAGTACATAGGAAGTGGAACGTGTAGTAGCCTCGGTGTAGATCACCCAGAATGGAATATTGCTACGAGCCAGAGACAGCTTCAACCTACAGCTTAGATAGGTTAGCATATTTGGGCTGTTAAAACTCAACAGATCCATTAAGTACCAAAACTAGATTTTCCTTGCCAGCCTTGAAAGCTGTGACAGCTTATCTAGCACTGAGCGATAACTTTGTTATTAAATGTAAATTCAGTCATATGCTTTACGTAATACACATTCATAACAAGAATTGACATGTGATAATTTTGTATTATTACATAGAATATTAAAACGCACCTCGTTTTTGAGTTAAGAGATGAAGCTCGGAGAGAGGCTTACCTCCAAAAAGTTTCGCTCCCTCAATCGAGATCCAGCTAAAACTCGCTTAAAAGCATCGCAACTCGAGTATATCTATCTCATCATCATCAGCACGTATTAGTCCACAGCTGGACATAGGCCTCCCCTATACTACACGCCTTCATTTGGGGTTTTTTGTACCGTATCCCATCCATCTAGTACGACCAAAACAAATTTCGAGGCTTTTAGTATGCGTCCATGACCAGATCGAAGGTTCGGCCTTGTGGTAATTGTAATAGCTCGCGCTGATTTCTATCTATACCTGCAGTGGATGAAATGCGTTGCTTTGACCCTAGGAAGTTCCTCAGACTAGTTTCGCGGGAGCAAAGGAAATGCCTTTTGATTAAAACTTCGTTCTTGACAATGACTGGGGTGCTAAAAACGGTCAATTTGGCTGCCTTGCATCTTTGCAGCTAAAACACACTACAGGCCGCTCAACGGCCTATTGCGACTGCTATTCCCCCACAAGGGTAGACGTATACTTATCTTTTTGCCAATTTTTCGTCGTTTTAGTCAATGATTTACAAGCTAAAACGATTAATATGGCAGATTTGCACAACTTGTAAATGACAAAATTGGTCGGTTTGCATATTTAGTACTAGAACACACAGGCCGCTCGACGGCACATTGCGACTGCTATTCCCCACGAGGAGTCGTATACTTATCTTTTTGCCGATATTTGATCCTTTTAGTCTAATAAAAGTTTGTAATTAAGAGGAATTTTGCTATTTGTGTTGGTAAGATAGTAGAGACGATGCGAGACATAAGCGGCTTTTCTCCTAACCTCTTTGACGTGGCTTTTGAAACTCATGTTACTGTCGAAAGTAAAATGTAATTATTTGGTTTTCTTTTTCTAGAGATCGGTTTCCGTAGAGGTACAATTGCCCGAGTGTTTGTCTACATCGAGCATCGTGAGCGGTTTTTTCGCAAGCATATATTTGACTTATAAATGTCAAATGCCTTCAGGCAATGGCATTCGACTATAACCCATCGGAGGATGATTTGGCTTAATTTAAGTTTGAGTATTTACTATATTATTAAAAAAATACTATTATTTAACTCTGGTCCCTAAAGACATGTTTTTAGAGGCCAGTATTTATGCTGTCGCGAAACGGAAACAAACACTTATATTTATTATAGTAGGGTATTAATCAATGGAGTGTCGACGTAATAAGCTAGGTAAATAATATTATTGGTTTAAGTTTAAACAATTTTAAGGCGAGAAAAGTAAATTTATTCTTGAGTTTCAATGAGCGTATGTTTTAAAACTCTTCTATATATATAAATAAGATATTTATAGACATCATAGAAAAGCGGCTTGTAGGAGAGAGATAAGGAAATGGCAAACAAAAACATTTAAGATGAACACAAGAGTTTTCGCTTAAGTTCCATTATCGTAAAAAAAATTTGGTATTTATTTTGAGTAGAATGCTAGGTTTTTTTGTGTAATATTTTGGTACCTTTTTATTTAATAGTCTAATGAAAATAATCGGCAGAGACCACTACCAAACCAAAGCCGATACAAGCACTATAATATTGTTAAAAACTAATGACAATACTGACAAAAAGACAATACTATAATAATAATATTATTAAAATATATTATGAAACTAATTTTAAGCGCATTTGTGGGCAGATGCATTGGCCCTTGCTTTACAAATCGGAGGTTGTGGTTATGAATCCTGGGGTTACCAACTTTGTGTTCTAGTTTTTAGCTTTCTGGATATTCGCTAGTTTCCTTTATAGGGCGTTAGTATAGTCAAAGTTACTTAATAATAAACACCTCAAAAGTAATGCAAAACACACCATATTTTATTTTACATTTCAGTCTTTATCATTGCAAGATTTCCTCCCTGTAGTCGTTGGCAGGAAAATTAAAAGAACCATGCCCCAACTTAGAATATGTCAGTTTAATGGAGAATCCCAAATAAGAGAAGAGTATCGTCGAAGTAATATTTTGAGAATATTAATAAAAACAAACGCACACTCAAAAACGCACACACATATTTTGTGTAGTGTAGGTAGACACAGCTGCACTCACTGTTCCTTCGCTCTCATAGTTCGATGGGACGGACAAACGTCACGACCGTAGAGAGATTAGGAGATTTTTTACACGGGTGATGAGTGCGCATGGTTTTGTTTTCGGTTTATATAGGAATTATATAAAAATTTCAATTAGATATGGAGATTTTCCTTTAAAGCAGAAAAGTTAATTAATGTCGTTTACTTTATGTCATTTTCATATATGTTATTCTTTTCACATCATCCCCGCTTTATATATTTCCATAATTCTGAAGAAACATACTAACAGATTGGAAGCCGCCAAAATGTCAACGAAATTACCTTTTCCGAAAGGTGTCGTTGCTCCGTACATTACCCAACATTTTGATGAGCATTTTCACTGAAAAACTAGCTATTTATAAGAAGAACGAAAGATCAGTACAATTCCATCAATTTTTCAATATTAAAAAAGACAAAATTTGAAACTGCTACTATGAGATATATAGAACATGTTTTGGTCTTACCTTAACTACCTTGAATTTAACAACTTAAAGGATTATGATTTTTTTTATTAGTATAAGTTCCCAAAACTCATATCCATAGGTAGGTGAAAAAATCAAGTCGTCTTATAAAGAACTAATATAAAATATTGTTTATTTGTCTTCATGATGTCCAGTAATTTTATTGCTTTTTTGTTATCATCAGCATGTGTTAGTCCACTGCTGGACATGGCCTCCCCTAATGCACGCCATTAGGGAGTCTTTGGACCATATCCTACCGCGTCCTGGTCCAACGCGTGTTGGTAGGTGGACCGACTTTTTACATACCCATCTGACGCATGGATCATCTTACTTTTCAGACAATTGGGTGATAGGCCCAAATTGCCCTAACCAACCAGAAAACAACGATAACACAAAGTTGTTTCCCTACGGGATTCAAACCCACGACCTCTAGTTTATAAAGCAAATGCCAGTACCGCTAGGC
Organism: Lamproptera curius; assembly: GCA_029286875.1. Classification (NCBI taxonomy): domain Eukaryota; kingdom Metazoa; phylum Arthropoda; class Insecta; order Lepidoptera; family Papilionidae; genus Lamproptera; species Lamproptera curius. The sequence goes on along the minus strand of JAGSMT010000018.1, from coordinate 5,771,054 downwards.
CACGGAGGCAAATGCTTGTCATGTTTGTTTATTTTGGGAGCATCCATTTAAAGCATAATTATTTGAAGGAAAATAAATTTACGGCAAAATCCTTTGAACTGATCACGTTTTGCTATAAAGGATACAATTAAAACATCTTAATAGAGTTTACGCCAGCAAAAATATATATAGTTTCTTGGTAAACAAAGCATTGCTATAAGTTATGGTGTTCACAATGTTTCGATCTCGTTTAAATCTTAAAAGACTCTTTCCTTATTTACTGACGAAATACACAATCAACGATACGCAAAAACATCGTCAGCATCATTATTTCGAGCACGTTATCTAATATAACTCTTTAATTAAAAAGTTTTTAAACAAATTTTATTTATTCCAACAGCCGTGAACTTCAGGAACGGTGCGTGAATGGTTTATTTAACGAGTAACATAAATATAGCATACAGAAGACATCAATAATGTTTACAATGATATAAACAAAACAAAATACTTCTCGGAACAAAGAACTGGAATGTAACAAGTACTGGTCAGTCACTGTTAGGCAAAACAGATGCAGTAAACAAACTTTTCTTATAAATACCGTTTAACTTTCGAGTAAATTAGGTGTAAAACTTTCCGATTTAATATGACTTCTTACCACTTACGTAGGGTAAGTGCCTGCCGTTACACATTTTTGTTTTTGGCAGCAATTTGAGAAGCTCCTCATGAAAATGATTTATTAAGGTATCATCATCTTTTCTAACAAGAATGATACACTATTAATATTGAATTTGAAAACAGTATTAAGAAAATAAATAATTATATATATTGAAAGTTCCACTGAGCTGAGTCGGAATTGAAACGAATTAGGTCTTTATGTGGTGGCAAAACTCGCTTTTATCAATAAAGGATGCTGATGATGCAAGTTACTAAACGCAGTATTAGTAAATCAAAAATCGAGATTCATGTACACAATTCAAGAAGTTTTATTATTCAAATTACTGCTCTAAGCGGTACAACATCGGTCAAGTGCAGTTATCTTTTCAAGTTCATCTATTCCTAAAATATTGTCGGCCATAACGACGCAAACTTTATATCCAAATGCATTTTTTTACACTTTAATCGTTACCGTGTCCACGTCACCAATTAATTTTGCCTGATGTTAACATTTTAGACCCCTGGAACGGGTGACCCGTGAAGTCCTGTCCCTCTTTGTGATCGTTTTATTTCCGCCCCTCCCGGAAAGTTATCAAGTTCTCATTGCGAAGGCAAATTGACAATGCACGGGCCAAAAGTCAGTCTCGTACAATTCGCAGCGAATTTGTTACGTCTGGTTGGAGACAGTTTTGTTCGCGATGTTGGGTTAAGTCCCTTTAATTTCTCTGTTACTTCTTGATGTTTGTTTCGGGGCGACGTTTCTCGGTGGTTTCCTGACGTTTGTTGGCGATAAGTTGAAATTTATGCGTTGTTATAAATGAAATTCACAGTGTTTAGCCATTTAACGTATTGGTTTGGTAAATCAATCCAAACATCTTTATTTAACGTAGATGCGATACACTCACTTATTGATTGTCGAAACGCTACCACCGGTTCGGTAAAGAACGACACTGACCTAAGAAGAACCGGCGAAAGAAACTCAGCGATACTTTTCCTTGTCACCTTTTACTTATAAATTAAAACATTAAACAAACAATTACAAGAATATCTTATTAGTGTATCAACACATTAGCTTTATAAACTAGCTGAAATAGGATCGAATTATGCGCAGGGAGAAGGGATAAGTTAGAGAAATATTCGTTTGAAATTGGTAAGTGCACTTGTTACAGTGGGCCGACAAGGTAAGTACAAATGCGTTGCTTATAACTGCCAGTGCTTTGAGAACAACGGAGTTCAGTTTGAAGAGTTATAAATATGTATTATTTATAAATATGTAATATGAATGTATTATTTATAGTATATAGTATATAGTCAGCATAATGAACAGAAAGTATTAAGTCTATATTTATTGCCATATCTGAATCTGATGTACAGATTATGTAACAATTTTTAAAAACCAACAAATTTTGCCTTGTAAAAAGTATCCGTACCCAGAAAAAATCGCATTTTTAATAATAGCTATTGATTAAGATGTTTTTGTCCTTAATATTGTCAATACAATGAAACGTTATAGTACTGTTCCTAAAAACAAAGTTTTGATGTAAAATTACTCTTAATAAAATGATAAGGAACAAAAAAGTAATTTAAAACTGCAAGTTTCCATAAATTAATTTAGTTATCGAGTCAAAATGACTCAGTATTGCATTTAGCTGAGCGATATAAGAAGTTGGTGCTATTTGAACAATTAGTCAAATCAAAATCTTTATAAATATTTCAACATTTTCGTATAAAATATCATTCCCACATTAATTGAGAAACTGTATGGCCCAAAAATTCTTTAAGAATCAGATAAATTGTAACGACCTTCAACTGTAATATTTGAAGACGTGTCAAATAATAAAAATAAACACTACTTTATTAATACAGTAATAAACTATTATGAGTGTACAAGTACTTGTAAGTATGTAATGGAAACGTTGGGTTTTGAGTTTGAGACGTTAACTTCGCACTTTTAATGTTAATGAAACCTTCTTTTTTTATTAAGTAGTAGTCCAGACTCTTGTTTGGTAAGCTTCGTCTAACACGGAGTTCGAGGGAAGCTGCCGTTCCCACGAACTAGGTCACCAAAACATTTTGCTTAAATTACTAAATCGTAAGAGTAAATGTCATGTATCATAGTTTTTGACTCTAATAAAGAAAGGAAATTATTACTAAGGCCTTTTTTTAATGTACTGCTTTAGAAAAATAACGCTTAAAACTCACATTCATGTATAATGTTATACTTATGCATAATCTTAAGTTTTAACGCAGCTAATTTACGGTGATACAAGATATTTCTTGATCCTTTACGAATTTAGCGTAACTTTCAATCAGGACCCAACACAAAGAGAAACCATAATAGAATACGTGTCGTGTTTCAGTTTGGGATGTTTGCGAATGTGTAATTTGAACCGAAGTTTTAAGGTTATCCTTGAACTTGGTAAGGGTGTTCACATGCTACCGTAAGATTGTTAGAGCCCATATTTCGCAAACTAACACATTATATTACAAGCAAATAAGTTATTTTACAAGAAAATTGTAATCGAACAACAAAATAACATTGTATTGGTTGAATACAGACTTATTTGGAACCTAGTTATTTAATCTGTTCTGATTGTTATTATGTGGTTAAATTGGTTTAAATAAGCTAAATTATGCTGAACTTTGTTTTCGATTAATCTATCAAAGCGGTAACGAGCTACTCTAATTTACCAAACTTTATGCACAAATCAACGGCTTTAATGATGTTTAGTGAAAATGCTTCACTGTTTTTTTTGGTTTTTCAACCAGTTCGATTAATTTATATTCAGTAGTAAGTATTAGCTGATTCAGTATCAGCACTTACTTACATGTAAAAGTTATATAATAACAACACAATATTGTTGGATTTTGTTAAATCAAGATCTGTATTTATTTTAAATACAACAATGAACATATTGAACTTTTTTAAAATAAGTAAAACGTCAAATCTGTTTTCGTTCATTGATCATATTTAAAAAGATTAAAAGTAAAACAAAATGCGGAAAGTCACATCACACATGTAATATCCATACTAACATTATAAATGCGAAAATAACTCTGTCCGTCTGTCTGTCCGTCTAAGCCGCTGACCTGAAACGCAAGGTAATTTTGTAGTTTCAAATTGTTCGGGGATAAAAATGTAATGATTGGCACGTACAATAAAAACACCCAATTTATTTTGTACTATATAGTTTTTTTTATTTTAATACACCTCACGGACAATTCTCTTATTACACGCGGACGAAGTCGCGAGTAACAGCTAGTATGATATATTTTTTTATATTTCGATTATTCATTCTTTCTGTCACATTTGCAAAAATGTATAAGTAATAAATGAATACATTTTAAATTAAAAACACAACTTTATTAATTTGACCGACTTCTTTATTAGAAACGATTCATTATATATTCATTGTTATTGTCTTTTTACTGCGTCATCTATTGATCGGAAGGTTCCACTAAAAATCAGCAATCGCGAAACTTTTCGTGATGCAAAGCTGAGTGGCGACCTTTTTGGTGCATAGAATGTTTAAATTTATTTAGTATGATGTAGTTTTTTTATGATAAATGTATATTTTCATGTGCCAAATACATGTTTCTTTCTTTCTAAAAATATTTTGTCCCTTATTAAGTAAACTTTTCAGAGAATTGCTATTTAAATAAGGTGAGCTAGGAAATTTCAACTTTATATTCTATATTTTATATGCTAAGATAATGAATCGTTTCTAATAAGTAAAATACGTTTTTCATATCATTGCTAGAAAAATAGTTTTCAAAATTAAGTATCTCATTATTTTTTAAATATGTCTTTGTTCATAATTTTGCATAGATTTACGTTATTATATATTATTTACATTAGTGAAATAATAAAAAAATCTTATAAATATCGGCAAATAAGGTTTTAAAGGGACCTAACCAATTTTACAGGGACGCGGCCGGGACTAAACCAAAACAATAATAACTATCTTTCTTTAGAAAATCAACAAAAGAATTGAATTTATAATGCCTAATTTATTACTCAACTTCCAACGCCAACGCGCCAACAAACTTCAGGAAAACCGAAAAGCATCTCCACAACACAAACATTTCAAAGTGACATAGAAATTAAGGGGACATTTAACTGAACATCCCGAACGAAACCATTTCCAACCTGACTTAACAAATTCGCTTCGAATTATACAAGACTGACTTTAAGCCCGTGCATTGTTAATTGGCCTTCGCAATAGGAACTTAATAACTTTCCGGGAGGGGCGGAAATAAAAGGATCATAAAGAGCGACCCAGCTTCACGGTCGCTTGTTTTAAGGGTCTAAAATGTCAAACAAGTTGACGTGGGGTCATTTGGGCGGTGTTGACGTCGGGTGAAATTACGGTATCGATTGGAGTGAAAGACCAAATGGCTTTCAGGTTTTACGGTATTAATTCAGAAGTTATCACAGATGTAGACGAATTTAAAAGATAACTTTGTGTTTTACCGATGGTTATTGCTGAGAATACAGATTGATTTGTTCTGGATTCAATTGTTTGATCGTTAATAACCATTTTGTAACTTCGTCCTCATTCTCCTCTCATAAAAACAGAACTCGAAAAGCAATTGATATATCTCTAACTTTAAAAGATTAGTAGTTTTACCAGCACGTAAAGATTTGTGTTCATTCTTACTCACCGAGTAGCCTAAGTTTAGAAATATAGTTCAGATTTAATTATCAGGGCATAATTTTATATCGAAAAGTCCATTAACCCAAATAATTAATATGCGTGATAATATTTTTGATTTGCTGCGAAAAAAGAGACGTTCAACACCACGGAAGTGTTTAAAAGTAGTTTTAAAATCGCAAAGTTTTCTGTTCAGTAAAAAGTTTTGCAGTTTTTTTAATTTAATTAAAGTGTTTGTTAAAACTATACAATATACATATTTTAACACAGCTTCATATAGCATTTCAAAAACAAATAACAACAGGTTAATGTTTATTTTACAAGATTCTGATGTATAGAAAAGTGAAACGCTATTTGTAAGAAAAGCTTGTTTAGGTTTTTGTAGCATCTGTTCCTTACAGGGTCTATATTTATGTTACGAATAAGCATCGCAACTTATGGAATAATTAAAATTAGTTTCAGATGTTTCTCAATTAAATAGTTAGAGTAGATAGCTTCGCCACCGTGACCTAGCAGTATTGCCCCTAGTGCCCCCAGTGAGGTCACTGAAATATACTTAATAAGACTTTCCCAAAGCAAATGCAGCGTGAGAAGAAACTATTCCACTAACTACCAGAAACAGGATGTGTGATTTTATAAGCGACAGCGCCCTTCAAACCGGAACTCAGTGGATATTCACACTGCTCTACCCACAACACTCTAGGCGCTTAGATTTTGATCTATCAACCACAAAAATACACTTATTTATAAATATTTACAGAAAAAGGTAAAAGTGTCAATCTTTCATAACTAACTTTACTAAAAAATTGGATTCTAGAACACATTGTAGATATTACAGACCTGAATATAAAACGATTCATTATTTCAGGAGTACAAAAGAGAGAAAGAAATGTTTAATTTTGCTAGGTCACCGTACCCCGTACCTAAAATAAATAGCAATATTTTAACAAACTCACACCGAAGCCAGTCTTTATTAGATACATAACATGTTCGCGAAATTGTACAACGAAACAAAAATTACTTATTTATTGTTTTATCTTTGACAAACATGTGAATGAAAAGTTAACTTTATGAAACACGCAATATTTCTGAATACGTTTACTCAAAGTAAATTAATAACATTGTGTTATTATTTTTTATCTACATGCTACTGTCGTTTTCGTTTCATAAAATTTGAAATTACTCTTACATCAATTATTAAACAAAGTAATTATTTTCTTATTCTTTATTTTGTATTAGTAAGGAGAAAATAATGTTTATACAAAACGAAATGTATTTCAAATATAAACGGAAACGAACACGCCTGCATTGATTTCGATCGATTTATGCTCTCGTCATTTTATTTACAGTTTTTACCTAAACAAAGTCTAACTAATGTCAAATTCAATTTGCGCTAAAAAGTAAGAACTCTTATTGGTTAATTATAGCGTGGGGATTAAAAATGGCCTCGGTCAACCAATAACAACGCGTTCGCTACTGGCGCCATTAGTGTTTATTTATTGTATATTTTGTTATAATTGGTGACTTCACATATTTGGAAGACTTTGATAGTAATGATTAAGTAACTAAAGAACAATAATAATGCGTTCGCTACTAGCGCCATTAGTGTCTGACATTGGATTTGACGTCAATTAATGCGAAACTTTGGCTATAAAAAATATTGTTGATTACTTTTAGAGATGGATAAAAGTAAGATATTAAAAAAAACACCTCAAATATTCAGATATTTTTACGCTGCGTTATCGACTTAAAACAAATAAAAATATCATTTAAGAAAAAATTACTTGTACTGTTTTTATATTTTGTTCGAATTTATTAAAATTCTCGACTCTCCTCTAGAGAAATTGAAACTTAGTCTCTAATGGATGTTTTTGTAGTCATCACAAGGGATGCTATGAAAAGAACGCTAACACTAAGAACAGTACAGCTTTAGTTAGATTAAAGATTAAATATTGTAAATAATTATGAGCATCGTAAAATAGTTTTTAATTTCTCGCAAAGACGCATTTATTAGGTCATGCATATTTAAAATATAATTATTATTAGAAATTATTATTTAATGTAATAGCTTTTTGGTATATTTGAAGAAGAAAAATATTAGTTATAAAATATCATTGACTTCATCGATCAGAGAAGACAGCACATAGGAAGTGGAACGATTAGTAGCCTCAGTGTAGATCACCCAGAATGGAATATTGCTAAGGCCAGGGACGCTTCAACCTACAACTTAGATGGTTAGCATATTTGGGCTGTTAAAACTCCTTCAGATCCATTAAGTACCAATACTAGATTTTCCTTCCAGCCTTGACTGGACAGCTTATCTGCACTGAGCATTAACATTGTTATTAAATGTAAATTCAGTCATATGCTTTCTAATACATTCTTAAAATTGGATAATTTTGTAATACTACATAGAATATTAAAACGACCTTGTTTTGAGTTAAGATGAAGCTCAGGAGACTTATCTCCAGTTTGTTCGGAATAAGCCTCTCTCCTTCAATCGAGATCCAGCTAAACTCGCTTGAAAGCATCAACTCAAAATTCTATCTTATCTACATCAGCACGTATTAGTCACTGGACATAGGAGCTCCCTATACTGCCTTTTCATTTGGGGTTTTTCCTTCCATCCATCTAGTAGACAAAATAAATTTCCGAGGCTTTTATGTATCGTCCGTATGGATCGAAGTTCAGCCTTGTGTAATTTTAATAGCTCGCCTGATTTCAATCTATACCTGCAGTGGATGAAATGCTTGCTTGGACCCAGGAAGTTCCTCAGGCTAGTTTCCAGGAGAAAATGCCTTTTGATTAAAACTTCGTTCTTGACAATGACTGGGGTGCTAAAACGATCAATTTGGCTTGCATCTTGCAGCTAAAACACCTACAGGCCTCAACGGCCCTTGCGATATTCCCCGGGGTGGCATACTTATCTATTTGCCAATTTTTCGTCGTTTTAGTCAATGATTACAAGCTAAAACATTTAATATGAATTTGCATAACTGTAAATGACAAAGTTGGTCGGTTTACGTATTTTATGTAAACTACTACAGGCGCTCAACGGCCTTACGCTATTATTCCCCACGAGAGTCGTTATCTTGCCAATTTTCGTCGTTTTAGTCAATGATTCGTGAGCTGAAACGATTAGTTTGTCAGACTGGCATGGCATAAAAATGACACAGTAGTTCAGTTTGCATATTTAGTGCTAGAACACAAACAGGCCGCTCGAAGGCACATCATCGACTTATTCCCCTACTAGGGGTCGTATCTTTTCTTTTGCTTTAATGAAATGATTCGTTAGCTGAAGTTAATGTGGAACTTGCCGTGACACGTAAATCCAAGATTGGTCATTTACATTTGATGCGAATACGCAACAGACCGCTCGACGGCAAATTACGACTGTTATTCCCCCACGAGGGGTGTCGTATACTTATCTTTTGCCGATATTTCGTCCTTTGAGTCAATATTTCGTGAGCCGATATTTAAACTGGCTGCCTTGCATGGCTTTAAAATAAAAATGTAGGTTAGGTTGCATGTCCGATGCTGGACCACACCCTTGTGGTCCAATTTAATTTGAAAGCGAACTGCAGTGGCCGAAGGCGAATTCCCAAAATCTCCTTCTTGGAAATTTAATTATCGAGCTATCGTAATAGTGTTTTCTAAAGTTATTAAAACAAATTACAGAACCTTAAACCAGCCTCGCTAGTTACTGGAAAAACATTAAATCACTGTTAATTTTAGTTTCCGTGAACGCCAATGAATAAACGATTGAAAATAAAAATCGGCACGCATCTTTTAACATCAACAAACAATTGTGTTGCAGTTGCGGGTACCTCTGGTGTTTCAGGTTTAGTTCCGATGTAAAAAAAAATTATTTAATATATGAAGGTAGGAAGTAATTATTCCACCGGCACTAAAATTAAAAGTTCGTCAATTACTACCCTCACAGGTTTTATTGATACTGATTGGCGATATAACCATATAAAGTAATCTCTAACTTCATAAATTATTTTCCTCGATTGTAATTTATACGGTAGTATATATGATATTACATAAGATATCACCGTCTGTTTTCGTAACATCGTATACTTGTTATCGAAAAAACAAATTTTTCAATTTTTATTGGATCACAAGTATGTCGTTTATAAACCGCCAAGGTTAAAGACGATTTCAGAACCATTTTTAACTTTTCTGCATTCATTGTAATAAATTAAATATTTAGGGGTTGTTGGGGTATCGCCTGGCTATTGATTGCACATTGGGGTTTACTGGTGATAAGGGATAAGGCAACTTGGAGGTAAGCCGTTGTGCGAACTTTATCGAACCCTTTCGACATCCAATAGAACAGCGCCCGTGTAATGGGATCTAGCTGCTTTGTTTGTTTAGGCCCGTCAGTTATGTATTCTGTGAGGCGATAAACCTGGTCGGGCAGGAGTGTTTAAGACGGAACGATTGTTCTCATGGAGGCCATTGGAAAACTAATCCTTCAACCTCGACAAGATTATGTTTAATACAATTTCCCCATGCAATTTAGGAGACTGATTGGACGATAACTCGTTGGTTGGTTTTGTGGCTTACGCCGGCTTTGGTATACCGTAACAATGCCTCCTTCGTCAGGGAAGGAACAAGTGGCTAAAGTACTTAAATACCTCTAGAAGACTAATAATCGGCCTGGTAAAGTTTAATACCTTACTAACGGTCTGGGCCAGATTGCCGATCAGGACCTATATCTTTACCTCCTCCGGTTCACTAGTTTTAAGCGTTCACCCTCTGGTGGTAAGACCCCTACCGCCGATTTCGGTCCACCTCCGCAAGATGAAACGTGTCGGTTGTACGCAGATGGCGTGCAATGTAACTCTGGTGTTCCGCAAGCATTCAGCTTTCAAAATTCGAAGGCTAATAAGCCACCAGGACAGATTGAATCCGTGAACCTGACTTTAGATTTCGCCAATTGTCATGGCAACATGGATGGCTCTAATTCTTCCGTTAGGTTTGCCACGAAGTTTTGCGGTGAATCTTTGCGTTCTCTAACCGAAGTTGTAAATCCTAACCTTTCGGTTTGTTTCGGACCGATTTGATCGTACGCTCGTTGCTGACATTTTGTCTCTTATCAGGCGAAATGATCAAACAACGCGGTTTATCTATATAAACTTTGAGACCCCTCCTGGTACAAGGTAGGGATGTTGCGAAATGACGGCAAATGAGGGAAAAGTTTAGAAAATACAACGGGAAACAACTGCCTATCTCAATATATAAGCTTCTAATAACGGTCAAGTTGTTTAATAGCATAGTTTCGCTGAGTTTCTTGCGTCGGTTTTTTGCAAGCATATATTTGACTTATAAATGTCAAGTACCTTCGAACAATGGTTTGACTATGCCATCAAGGATGGTTTAAATTTAAGTTTGAGTATTCTTTATTATTAAAAAAATACAATTATTTAACTCTGGTCCTAAAGACATGTTTTAGAGGCCAGTATTTGTCATGTCATGAAACAGAACAAACATATATTTTTATAGTAGGGTTTAATCAATGAATTCGACGTAATAAGCTAGGTAAATAATATTATTGGTTTAAGTTTAAACAATTTTAAGGCGAGAAAAGTAAATTTATTCTCGCGTTTTAAAATTCTTCTATATATATACATAAGATATTTATAGACATCATAGAAAAGCGGCTTGTAGGAGAGAGATAAGGAAATGGCAAACGAAAACATTTAAGATGAACACAAGAGTTTTCGCAAGTTCAATTTCTAAAAAAGTTGGTATTTATTTTGAGTAGAATGCTGGTTTTTTTGTAATATTTTAATACCTTTTTATTTAATAGAATAATGAAAATAATTGGAGACACTACCAAACCAAAGCCATTAAGCACTTATTGTAAAACTAATGACAATACTGAAAAAAGCTATACTATTAATAGTATTATTAAATATATTATGAAACTAATTTTAAGCCATTTGTGGGCAGATCATTAGCCTTGCTTTACAAATCGGAGGTTGTGTTTATGAATCCTGGGGTTACCAACTTTTGCGTTATAGTATTTAGCTTTCTGGATATTCCTAGTTTCCTTTATAGCGCGTTAGTAGTCAAAGCTACCTAATAATAAACACCTCAAAAGTAATGCAAAACACAATATTTTATTTTACATTTCAGTCTTTATCATTGAAGATTTCCTCCATATGTCGTTGGCAGGGAAAATTAAAGAACCATCCCAACTTGGAATATTCAGTTTAATGGAGAATCCCAAATAAGAAAAGTATCTGGAAGTAATATTTTGAGAATATTAATAAAACAAACGCTCCTCAAAACTATTTTGTGTAGTGTAGGCAGACACAGCTCACTCACTGTTCCTTCCTCTCATAGTTCGATGGGACGGAAAACGTCACGACCGTAAATTGAAATTTTACCGGTGTGGTTCCATGGTTTTTGTTTCGGTTTTAGGGAATTATAAAAAACTTAAGATATGGATTTTTCCTTTCTGGGCAGAAAGTTAATTAATATCGTTTTATTTATGTCATTTCCAATATTTATTTTTTCCTCATCCCCATATATTTCCATAATTCAAGAAAACATGTAACTGATTGGAACCCCAAAAATGTCAACAAATAACCTTTCGGAATGGTGTCGTTTCAATTTCAACTTTTTATGGCTTTTTACTGAAAATTATATTTATAAGAAGAACGAAATATCGTACAATACCAATAATTTTAAATATTAAAAAGACAAAACTTGAAACTCTATAGAGAATATAGAACATGTTTGGTCTTACCTTCCTTATTTTAACAACAAAAAGGTTATGGTTCTTTTTTGTATAGTTCCCAAAACTCTATCCAATTGGTGAAAAATCGTCGTTTTAAAGAACTAATAAAAATAAATTTTTTTTTGTCTTCTGATAACAATAATTTTTGCTTTTTTATCATCAATGTTTGTCACTGTGGAAGGCCTCTAATCCCATTGGGTCTTTGTCCATTCCTACCGCGTCCTGGTCCATCGCGTGTTGGTGGTGGACCACTTTTCATCCCATCGCATGGATCTCTTACTTTTAACAATTGGGTGATGAAATTGCCTAAAACCGAAAACAAATAACACAAAGTTGTTTCCCCACGGTTAAACCCACCTCTGTTTATAAAACAAATGCCAGTTCCCTAAACCCCGGAGGAAAAACTTGTCATTTTGTTTGTTCAGACATCCATTTAACATAATTTTGAAGGAAAATAAATTTTGGAAATCCTGAACGTCCTTTTATAAAGGCAATTAAAACATCATAACGTTTACGCCAGCAAAAAATATATTTGTTTCTTGTAAACAACATTGCTAAAGTCATGTTTTTGAATTTTCGATCTCGTTTTCAAAGCTTTTCCCTTTCTGACGAAATACATATCAACGATGCAAAAACTGTCCACATCTTATTTCGGCATTTTAACTCTTGGAATTAAAAAGTTTCTAAAAAATTTTTTTATTCACGCCCGGAACTGGGACCGGAATGGTTTTTAACCATTTAACATAAATATAGCATTCGAAACATCAAAATTTTAAATATTTAAACAAAACAAAATACTTCTCGGAACAAAAGGAATATAAAAGTACTGGTCGTCATGTTTGGCAAAACAGATCAGTAAACAAACTTTTCTTATAAAACCGTTTAACTTTCAGGTAAAAATTGGTTTTCCGATTTAATTGACTTCACCACACGGGGTGGGTCCTGGTTTTACATTTTTTTTTTGGCCAAATTTTGAGAAGATCCTCTAAAAATTTATTAATATCATCATCTTTTCAAAAAGAAAATTACCTCATCATCATCATCACCTTTAAATTTACTGCTGGACTGGGCCTCCCCTGATCACCCCTATCCATTGGGTTTTGGACCGTTCCACCCGGGTCAATGCGGGTTGGTGGGTGGACCGCCTTTAAGGCCCTGCGCATGGTTCTTACTTTTGACAATTGGGTGATCGGCCCAATTGTCCAACCAACAAACAACAATGAAAATTTAGGTCCGAAATTCAAACCCACCTCCGGTTTCAAACAAACCCTTGCCACTGGGTCAAGGTGATCCAAATTTGAATTTAAAACATTTAATAAATATTGAAAGTTCCCTGGCTGAGTCAGGTTGAAACAATTGGTCTTTATGTGTAAAAACTCCATAATAACGGTCTGATGATCAAGTTCAAACGCGGGATGTAAATCAATCAGATTAATTACACAATTCAAAGGGTTTTATTATTAAATTACTGCTCTGAGCGATACAACATTGGTCAAGTGCGTTTCTTTTCAATTCATCTTTCCTAAATTTTCGCCCCGACGCAAACTTTATATCAAAATTTTTCTAATTTACCGTGTCCACGTCCCAATTAATTTTGCGTGTTCTTTCCCCTGGGGGTACCCGTGAAGTCCTGTCCCTCTTTGTGATCGTTTTATTTTTCCCTCCAAAGTTATGGTTCTCTTCGAGCAAATTAACAATCACGGCTAAAGTCAGTCTCACAATTCCTTGGAATTTTTTATCTATTGGAACAGTTTGTTCCGTTTGGTTGATCCTTTAATTTCTCTGTTACTTTTGATGTTTTTGTTTCGGGGCGACGTTTGTCGGTGGTTTCCTGACGTTTCTGGCGATAGTTGAAATTTTCGTTGTTATAAATAAATTCTCCTGTTTAACCATTTATGTTTGGTTTTTTAAATCCAAAACATCTTTTTAACTGATCGATACCCTCCTTAGGGTTGTCAAACGCTACCCCGGTTCGGTAAAGAACGACCCACCTGGGAAGAACCCAAAAAACTCGTGGGACTTTTCCTTTACCTTTTTAAAATTAAAACAATAAACACCAATTCAAATATCTTATTGGTTTTAACATAACTTTATAAACTAGCTGAAATAGGATCTTCGAAAGGAAGGATAAGTCAAGAAATATTCGTTTAAATTGGTAAATCACTTGTTACAGTGGGCCGACAATGTAAATCAAATGCTTGCAAACTCCGGCTTCAGTTTGAAAGTCAACCCCATAAAAATTGTATTATTTTATATATAGTATAAGTCAGCATAATGAACAGAAAGTATTAAGTCTAATTTCATTGCCATTCTGAATCTGATGCGTTTTCACAATTTTTAAAAACAACAAATTTTGCCTTTAACCGTAAGAAAAAATCCATTTTTAATAGCATTGATTAAGATTTTTTGTCCTTTATATTGTAAAACAATGAAACTTAAACCGGTTTCCCAAAAAAAGTGTTGATTAAAATTACTCTTAATAAAAGCAAAGAAAAAAAATTTTATAAATAGTTTCCATAAATTAATTTAGTTATCAGGTCAAAATGACGCAGTATTGCATTAACTGAGCGATATAAGGTTGGTGCTTTTTGAACAATTATAAATCAAAATCTTTATAAATTTTCAACAATTCTTAAAATTCATATTCATTGAAAACTTACAAAAATTCTTTTAAATCAGATAAATTGTAACGACCTTCAACTATAATATTTGAAGACTCGTCAAAAATGAAAATAAACACTCTTTTTAATTAATAAACTTTAGGTTAAAGTACTTTTACGAAATGGAAACGTTGGGTTTTGAGTTTGAGACTTCTTCACTTTTAATTTAATAAAACCTTTTTTTTCTATTAAGTATAGTCCAGACTCTTACTCGTTTGTAGCTTCTTAACAAGGGGCAGGCCCGTTCCACGAACTAGGTCAAAAACATTTTCTTTTTTTTAATGCCTGCTTTAGAAAAATAACCCAAAAAACATTCATTATAATGTTTTAATCAAATTTCTAAGTTTAACGCAGCTAATTTGGTGATAAAATATTTCTTGATCCTTTCAATTTGCGTAACCAATCGGAAACACAAGAAACCATAATAGAATCGTTCCTGTTTCAGTTTGGTTTTGAAGTAAAATTTGAACCGGTTTTAAGGTTTTCTTGAACTTGGTAAGGTTTCAATGCACCGTAAGATTGTTAAAGGCCATTTCCTTAACATTATATTCAAACAAAAAGTTTTTAAAAAAAAATTGTAATCGAACAACAAAATAACTTGTTTGGTTGAATACAACGGAACCTAGTTATTTAATCTGTTCTGATTGAATGTGGTTAAATTGGTTTAAATAAGCAAATCATCTAACTTTGTTTTTCATTAATCTATAAAGGCTAACAGGCTTCCTCTAATTTAAAACTTTATTCAAATCACCAGCTTTTGTTTTGAAAAGCTTACTGTTTTTTGGTTTTTAACCAGTTCGATTAATTTTTGCATTTGTTTTTTAAAATTTAAAAAATGTAAATAACTTTTAAAAGTTCATTGAAATAAAATAAATAATTAAGACCAATTCTAACTTGTCTTTTTTTATTAGTGATTCAGTTCAGCCTTATAAAAATTATATAATAACAAAAAGTTTTGTTAAATCAAAATCTTTATTTTTTTAAATCAACAATGAACAAATGAAAAAATAAATAAAACGTCTAATCTTTTTCGTTCATTGATCATTTTAAAAAATTAAAAGTAAAACAAAACGGAAAGTCCATCATACTAATATCCTACTAAATTATAAATGCAAAAACTCTTCTCTGTCTGCCCTCTAAGCCCTGATTGAAACTAAAATAACTTTATTTCCTTGTTCAAGGATAAAATTAATATTTTGATTTAAATAAAAACACCTTTTTTTTTTTTATGTTTTTTTTTTTTACACCTCAGGACAATTCTCTTATTACACGCGGACGAAGTCCCGTAACCTTAAAGTTTTTTTTTATTTCGATTTTTCTTCTTTCTTCCATTTGCAAAAAATTATAAATTTGAATTTTTAAAAAACAATTTATTAACTTCTTTATTAGAAACGATTCATTATATATTTATTTTGTCTTTTCCGTATCATTGATCAAGGTTCCCTAAAATCAGCAATCAAAACCCTTTTTGATCAAAGCTATGGACCTTTTTTGGTGCATAAACTTTAAATTTTTTATATGATGTAGTTTTTTAGTAGCATTTTTCTTTGAAATACATGTTTCTTTCTTTCTAAAAGTATTTTTCCCATTTAAACTTTGAAAATTTTTTTAAATAAAGGCGACCTAAAATTTCAACTTTTTTTTTTATATTTTAAGATAATGATCTTTCTAATAAAAAGACGTTTTTTCAAATTTGCTGAAATATTTTCTAAAGTATCTATTTTTTTTTTAAATTTCTTTGTTCATAATTTTGATGATTTCTTAATTATATTATTTACTTTAAAATAATAAAAAATCTTATAAATATCAGCAAATATGGTTTAAAGGCCTAAAATTTTAAGGGACGGGGGAAAAACCAAAAAATAATAATATCTTTTTTGAAAAACAAAAAAATTGTTTAAAATCCTAATTTTTACTCAACTTCCCAAAACAAACCGGGAAAACCAAAAGCTCTCCCCACAAACATTTTAAAGTGACAAAAATTAAGGGACATTTAAGGGTCCCGAACAAAACCATTTCCAACCTGACAACAAATTCGCTCAATTATAAAGACGACTTTAAGCCCGTGCATTGTTTTTGCCCCGGGGAACAAAACTTTCGGGAGGGGAAATAAAGGATCATAAAAGGGACCAACCCACGGTCCTTGTTTAAGTCTAAAAATTGACAAGTTGATGTGGGGTCATTTGGGCGGTTTGCGTCGGGTGAAATACGGTAACGATTGGGTGAAGACCTGGCTTTCAGGTTTTACGTAATTAAAGTTATCACAGATTGAACAATTTAAAGATAATTTTGTGTTTTAATGGTTTTGCTGAGAAAATTGATTTGTTCTGGTTCAATTGTTTGATCGTTAATAACCAAAATAACTTCTCCTCCCTCCTCTAAAAACAGAACTCGAAAAGCAATTATATATCTCTAACTTTAAAAAGATTGGTGTTTACCAAACCACATAAATTTTTAATTCTTCCCTCACCGGTAACCCTAAATTTAGAAATATGTTTAGTTTAATTATCAGGGCGAATTTTATATCAAAAGTCCTTCAAAATAATTAATATGGTGATAATGTTTTGGGTTTAAAGTTTTAAAAGTTTGGAAGTGTTTAAAATAGTTTTAAAAGAAATTTTCTGTTCAGTAAAAAGTTTTCGTTTTTTTTAATTTAATTTAATGTCTTTTAAAATACTATATACATATTTTAACTATCATTTCAAAAACAAAGAAACGATTTTTTATTTTACAAGTTATGTAGAAAAGGTGAAACCTATTTTGAAAAGCTTTTTGGTTTTTTCTTTCCTTACGGGTTGTGATCTGTTTTGTTTCTTTGTAGAAAAGAAATATTTAGTTTTATTTATGTAAACGTTATTGTTGTCTTCGGAATGCTATATTTGTGTTACGAATAAAATAAACCAATCACCCACCATTCTTGAAACATCTTAACCTTTGGAAAATTAAAATTGTTTCAGATGTGTCTCAATTTATAGTTAGGTAATAACGCCCCACCGTGACCTAAAGTTTCCCCTATAGCATGAGGTCCGGGTATCAAAAGACTTTGCTGCAAATCAGCGGGAAGAACTTTACAACCCAAAACGGGATGGTTTTTATAAGCAGCGCCCTTAAACCGGAACTCGGTGGTTTCCGCTCTCTACCCACAAGATTTGGCGCAATTTTTGATCTATCAATCCAAAAATACCTTATTTATAAATATTTAAAAAAGGTAAAAAGTTCAACCTTTCATAACTAACTTTACTAAAAAATTGGATTCTAGCCCATTTTGATATTAAGATAAATATAAAACATTCATTTTTCCAAGTCAAAAAGAGAAAATTTTAATTTTGCTGGGTCCTCCCCTCCTAAAATAAATTAAAATATTTTAAAAAAGTCCCGAAGCCAGTCTTTATTAATAACGTTTTTAAAAATTCAACGAAACAAAATTGCTTATTTATTACTTTATCTTTGACAAACTGTGAAAGGTAATTTTATGAAACACCAATATTTCTGAATAGTTTCTCAAATAAATTAATAACATTGTGTTATTATTTTTATCTACACTATTCTTTACGTTTCTAAAATTTGAAATTACTCTTCTAATTATTAAACAAAAATTTTTTGAATTCTTTTTTTTATTAGAAAAGGAGGAAATAATTTTAACAAAACAAAAGTATTTAAATATAAACGGAAACAACACTCATTGAATTGATACTTATTCTCGTGTTTTAATTTAAATTTTTTATAAACAAATTCAAATTTAAATTTAATTTGGCCCAAAAAAAACCTTTTGGTTAATTTGGCGTGGGATTAAAAGGCCTCATACCAATAACAACGGTTCCTAAACCCCATTAGTATTAATTTTTTATATTTTATTTATAATTGGTACTTCCATATTTGGAAGACTTTGTATAATGATTAAATAAAGAAGGAAAAGTCTGACTCCCTAAAATTGAAACGTCTCTAATGGATTCTTTTTCCATCCCGGGATGTTAAAAGGAACCTGACTGTAAGGTTCAATTTTTAGTTGATGAAATTTTGTTATGATTAAATAATTATAAATTATGCAATATAACAATTTATAAAAATAGTAAACTGCCTCCGAAACTATTGGATGGGCGTGTTTGAAACCCAGGGTGGGGTTCGAATCCTGGGGACTCAACAAAGTTTCAGTGGTTTCTGGTTGGTGGGCATTTGGACCCGATCAAATTGTCTGAAAAAGTAAGATATCCGGATGGGAAAGTAAAAAGCTCAACCCAAACCCTATTGGATTGGTGGGGGATGGTCCAAACACCCTCTAATGGATAAGGGGTGTATTAAAGGGGCCTTCCCACATGGACTTCGGGGATGATGTAAATAATAGTGAGCATCGGAAAATAATTTTTTAATTTCTCGAAAAAGACCGTTTACTAATTAAGCATATTCAAATTTTTATTAAAAAATTTTATTTTCAATCCTTTTTGAAAGTATTTTAAGAAGAAAAATTATTTAAATTGTGCGATTAGGAAAATGCTAAAAGAAAATTTCATTCTTCTAAAGGTTTAGTAGCAAAAAAGGTATATTTTTCTTGAAGGCCACATTTGGATCGGGCTAATAATAAAAATTTAAGACCTTCAATGAAGTTCATTGGGCGTTAAATTAAATCTCGGCAAATCGCGAACATGTTATTGAAATGATTTCCCAAAATCCTATTATTTAATGAAAAAGTTAACTTCAATCTTTTAAACAATTTCGTGATATGAAAAGGTTTTATTCAATTTGACAGTTTATTTCATCTTCTTTATTCCTTCTTTAATTCTTGTGGTAAAATATTTTCCAAATTTTAACTTTATTAAGGTTTCTCTCCATCTGTTGTTAGAATATATTTTGGGTCCCTTAAATAATAATTATTTCTTTTTGGCCGGTTATTAATATCAAATCCACTAATTTGAATTTCTCGCATTCTTAAATATATTTATTCCCATTTCGGTTTCTTTCGGCTCAATGATCACGGGCAGGACTAAGTTGGTTATTTCTTTTGCGCCATCCGGCGCTGGATTTTACTTTCAGACAATTGGGTTGATCCCAAATTGGCCCTAACCAACAAAAACAACAATGAAAATTTATTAGGTCCCCAAAGAACCCACGACCTCCGGTTTTAAAGCATACCCCCCTGGGCTGCAGGCGGGGGTTGTACGGTTGTTTCTCTAACATTTCTATAAAAGGCCTGATGATTGAAACTTTTTTAAATCCCAGGCACCTCATCGGCCTCTTGGATATAAATCTTTTGTCTTCTTAAAATTCGATTATTATTCATTTCAAAATACAAAGAATATCACTTTATACTTATAAGTTGTTGTATTTTTCTACTTAATATTCAAAGTCAAATACCCAAATATCTGGCAAAATTTTTTTTAATAAACAAAGTCATTTATGATCAGTTTTTATATATGCAACGCTACTTGAAGGTACTCGAATAAGCCATCATCATCATCATTATCAGCCTGTGCTCAATAAGCCTTTCTTATAACAATTGCAACGTGGGAAGAAACTAGTATGTTAACCGCCTGAAATAGTATAATATGTTACTGAGTAACTTTATTAACTATGGCACACTTCAAACCAGACCTCAGAACCACTCTACTTACTTCCCCGGACGGTTAGAATTTGCTCTACCAACCACAAAAAACTCACATTATAAATTTTACAAAATAAAGGAAGTTTGCAGTCTTGTCCCCCTCACTAACATTTGTATCTCGTATTTTGATTAAAACAAAGATAAAGAAATTTTGAAGAATAATACAAACCTGAATATAAAATAATTCAATTTAATAAGGTAAAGAACAAAGGAAAGTATTGTTTAAATTTTCTAGGTCACCGTTCTCAGCACCTAAATAAATAGCAATATTTAAAAAATTCACGTAAAACCTTTCTTTCGTCTTTATTAGATTAGTAACATGTTAGCCCCACGTTGCTTAATTTACATTTCCCAGGTGTACCGAAAAGAAACAAAAATTACCTATTTATTACTTTGCCTTTGACAAACATGTGAATGAAAAGGTAATTTTAGGAAACACGAAATATTTCATGAATACGTTTACTCAAAGTAAATTAAAAACATTGCGTTGATATCTTGTATTTACATGCTCTTGTCGTTTCATAAAATTTGTAATTATTCTTCCATCAAGTATTAAACAATGTATCAAATTTTTTTAAATTATTTATTTTGTAATAATTAGGGAAATAAATAAAAGATTTTGAAGTTATTCTTCTTTTAAGGCGTTATGAAAAAAATGATAGGTGAAATTTAAGATGCGCGCACCTTGACCCAAATTAACAGTTTATAATTGAAAACGGTGAAATAGACCTTAATAGTGATAAGGTTGATTTTTAATTAGTAAATAATGGGTTGTCGTTTTTATTTTCGATAGTTTCTTATAATGTGGCTCTATGAGTTAGGATTAAGGTTCGTTTTTGGTATATATATTATTTATTATTAAAATATATTATTATTTTTAAATTTATTAAAATATAATATTAAATATATTATTAAAATAATATTAATTTTGTAATGATGCCAAAAGTATAACTTCCACGCGGTATAAGTACCGCACCCATTTTAATGATTAAGTTAGCCGTTAAAGGTGGGATTGGGGCCCGGTCATTGGTCCAAAGAACGGATTGATGAGCTGGTTATGATGGGTTCTAAGGTTAGAGCAGGCCACTTTTAAGGTATACGGAATTTGGTGTACCCGACCAAAGTGGAATAAATTCAATTAGCCATCCCAAGTTGGCAACAGTAGCAGGGATCTATTTTCTTTCTCGGATGTTCAACTTTACACTCTTCTCTATGGTAAGCTTTATATAACACAGGTTCGCGAGCTCCTCCCCGAACGGTGGCCGACGCTATGCTAAAAGTGAGGGCCGCCCAACAGAAAACTCGTAAGTTAAAGGCATTGTTTATTTCTCCTGGGATCGTCGACATTGGTGTCCGGGCCGGGACGCCGACGGTCTGGCGTGAATTGATTCTTGGGGCGGTGAAACCGCCCTGGGAAAATTGTAATTGGTTATGCGGTGTGTGTTTCGCTTTGCTCATGGCCGGGGCAAACAACAAGGGTGTGTTCTATTCCTCTTTTTGGTGTTGTAAGGTTGGATGACAGGACTCCCGTTGAAAAATACATCAAACATTAATATTTTGTTTACTTAATTAATTCCAAACCTCTTTGGTCCTAGTAAAAGCCCCTAAAAATTTTGACCTATTTCATTTGTCCTTAAATTTAAAAGAAAATCAAATATGAACCATTTCGTGTTTTTAATAAATGGATATTTTTTATTTCCTTTTTGCCAAATAAAGCCAACCGAGCGGGCAATCTTAAGGCATTTCCTTTCCAACCTCAGGGAGGTTGAAAATTCAACGTAGTTGCACTGGTAAGCAAAAACAGACTATAATTTACATATTGTAAAGTAAAATTGAAAAAACATCGTAATTTCCTTTAAAACCTTTCCCAACGTTATATATAGTATAAAATAAAACTGTAAAGATAAATTTTAATATTAATAAATTAAATGGCACAATAAAAAAAAAAAGAGATACATAAACACAAAACAATATGAAATTATTAAATAAACTATAATAATTAAAACATATAAGTTTATGTTTTAATAATTTTAAGGCGAGAAAGTGGTTAGGACCCCTGCCCAAAATGGGTGACGACATTCCAAAGTGGCCGGTTTTGGGCTGGATGAGGAAAGCCGAAATCGGGGATGGCGTGCTTAAAACCCTATGGCCAGCGGTGGACTGGCCCCAGGCTGACGATGATGATAAAATGTAAATAACTTCTCAAGGTTTCCAATAGCGCATTTCACCGGCACTACCGGATTTTTAGAGACTTATAGAAAACGGCTCGTAGTAAGAAAGGAAATAGCTAACAAAAATTTGATAACGGGACAAAATTTCACTTTCATTCCATTATCGTAAACATGTTGGCATTTTAATCGAAAACCGGTTTGTTGTTAAAGTTGAAGCGGTGTTTTCGCTTTTTCTTTCCAATAGTCTTATGAAATTGGTTTCCAGAAATCATTAACAAAAAAACAAAGACAAGCAATTCTTAAATAATTTGCTTAAATTAATTTACCTTAAAGAAAAACCTTTTCAACTAATTAAGGCCAATTATTTCGGTCCACCCAAACTCCCATTGGGGACCAGCGTGGTTTGCGTGACCCAACTATACGGTCCAAATCCCTAATGGATAAATTGTATTAGGGGAAGGCCCCACGTCCAGCGGTGGACGAAACCACAGGCTGATGATGATGAAATGTGTCTGTTTACCGCATTCCTTTGATATCATTAGTTCGAATATTGGTGACCTTTCTGATAACACCGATAATGAAAAAAATACCTCCCTCACTTTGTTAAATTCATTTTTTGTTAAAAAAACGATGTAACATGTTTTCCCGCGTTTCTTCCAAAAGGGCCCCATAAAAATTAAATTTTGGTTCTTTTAACATTTAATGAAACGTTTGTCGACTTTGAACATTATCGTGGGTAAATGTTCTTCCGTTAGAATTGTCTGTTTGCAACATTTTAAAAATGATAACATAAGTTGTCCATAATTTTGGTGATACCAATAATATTAAACGGGATACAATAATAATTTAAAAAATAATAAATTAAATGGATTCATTCTTTTTTTGATTAAAATGTTTAAAGGACAAATATTGAATGTTTTCCGGTTATTCTTTTATTTTATAAACGAAACATAAACCCATATTGCATCTTTTTTTAACAAAAACCAATTTAACGAAAGGATTAAACGGTATTTTTATGAAAAAAACTTTTTAAATCCTTTTTACCTAACATTGACTGACCAAAGTACTTGTTACATTCAGTTTTTTTCCAGTACATTTTGTTTTATTTTATCATTGAAAAACCTTAGTGTCTTGGGGGTGTATTTATGTGGAAATTAAACCCATTCCGCCCGTTCCTGGAAAGCTTCTTGACTTATGGAATAAAATAAATTTATTCAAAATTTCTTAATTGAGTTTTTAGATAGCATTGGCGAAATAATGGCGCTAAGGGATATTTTTCCCGTGTCTTTTTAAAATGAGACCGAAACTTTTTGGTCCCACTTTTATGGCAAGTTTAGAAAGAACTTGAATATCTTTTTTAATAAATGTTAAAAACATATAACATGATACTTGGCATTAAAGTAAACACATTAACTGAATAACCAATTAACATCATGAAGGACCCTTTAAAAATTTATTTTATAGGTTCTTTTTTGATACGGGTTGATTTTTCACCAACCTATCCAAGGTTGTTGGGTATGATCAAAAATGGTTTAAAATATGTGACAATCCAGTTTCAAATGTTGTCTTTTTTTTTTTTAAGGTTGATAAAAATTGGATATTACGTTTTCTTCTTAGAAATAGATTAACTTTTTCCAAAAAGTGTTCGTTGAAATTTTGGAAGAATGTGCAGGCAAGGGACCCCTTTCAAGAAAATAATTTCGTTTAATCTTTCCAATCTGTAAGTATTTTCAAGAATATGGAGATATTAAAGATTGATGATGTCATAATGAAAAATTAAGAAAGGAAAAAGACGTATGGGCCTTAAAGTAAACAAAATTATTCCCATCCCAAATGTAAAAACACCATTTTTATTAATTCCTTATATTAACCGAAAACAAAACAACTTTGGAAAAAGTAAAAATGTTTTGATTTTTAAAATTTAACGTAATATAAAAAGTTTTTTCTCGAACAAAAATATAATTGGACTAAGGTTTTACGGAAATGGTGATAATTTGTTGTTGATCACAATATACAAAATTACATTTGATACATCAATTATCATCCCAAATTAATAAACTCCCGGCGAAAACAACCTTCTTCTTTTTATAAATCCATTTTTTAAATAATTAATTTTACAAGGTTGAAACGTGTTTCCCTTTACAAGAAACTTAAACCTATCTTCAATCGTCAATAACGAAATACAAAAGGATCTGAAACTAAAAAGATTTGAAACGTTGGGCATCATATTAAAATCAATTTAAAGTAATGTATTATTAAAACTGCCTCCGTAACCTAGTGGTTATGCGTGTTGCCTTGGGACCAGGTCGTGGGCCGAATCCTGCGGGGACACCCAAATTTTCATTTTTGTTTCCTAGTTGGTTGGGGCAATTTGGGCCCGATCCCAATTGTCTGGTAAGATGATCCATGTGTCCGGTGGGCATTAAAAAGGCCGGTCCACCCACCAACCCGCATTGTACCAGCGTGGTGGGATACGGTTAAAACCCTAATGGATGGGGTTAATTAAAAGGCCCTATGTCCAGCGGTGGACTGGAAGGCTGATATTGATGGTGTTGATGACCCAAGGGTTAATAAATTCTTGTTTAAATTTATGAAAAGTTTAAACTCAAACTCGGCTTAAATTACTTTGTGGCAGGGCTCAAAAATTACCCCCGTTTAAGTGGTGGCTAAAGGAAACCCTAACCATTTCCCGACGCAGGTTTCTCAGGACACGGCCTGTTTCGGGGACCTGTGGCCCGCGTTAACCGGTAAAGTCTGAGGAAGTGCCACCATTGGCTTTGCCGAAGGGCCCAACCACGCTGGAAAAGGCCTGGGTCAAACGCCGGAAGCCTGCACGGTTGTGGGCACCTTTTCCTTTCCCTGCCGAGTGCGCGGGATGCTGGAAGGCGAAGGTCGTGGGGGCCTCCTTGCCTTTGCGGGGAGGCCCGGAAGGAGGCCGGGAAAGGGACAGGTGGGCCTGGGCGCCTGGTATCCCCAGAAAGAAAACCAGGGGCGCCGAAGGTGGGCGCAACCTTCCCCTGACACTGGGCCCTGGGGGCAAAGAAGGGTTGCCCGCCATGAAAGGGCTCAGAAAACGCCTCTTTGTTCCGGCACGGCGCCTGGCGACGTTCGGTGTTAACAACCACCCGGGGGGCGAAAGGCGAAGGCCACGTCCGCCGGGGTCGCCTAACTCATCAGCGCCCGACCCGGCTACAACGACCCAGAAAGGAACAACCGTTGGTTTTTAGTGGGTTCCGGCCGCTCCATCTTGGTCCGGGGGCCCACTTCCCCACCCCCTTTGGCGGCGGGGTCCCTAACTATTTTTCCAACGGCAAAAAAAAAGGGGCTCAAAGGGAAAATTAACGTCTAATTCTGGGTGTACTGGTGGTCAATTAAATTTGTATTCCACTATTTATATCTGTTGTAATTAAAAACTTATTCTCTTTTATTTCGGGTAAACCAAAAAATTTATTTTCAAATCAAAATAGTATTATTTATTAAAAAGGTATTATTATTAAAACCAGTTTCCATACGTTTCCAATTAACGAATAAGGAATATTTTTGGGAATTACGGAATACAAAACGATACATTACCTCCGGACAACAAATAAAAAGAAAGAAAGTTAACTTTGGGTATATTCTTTTATAAAATAAACAATAAAAAAAATTTTACCAAAAGCTAAACTCCATTAGTTACTTAAATTTTTAACCTTTTGCTTATTTTTCACTGGCTTAAATTTGGGGTAATTATAACAACCGACAAACCTGTTTTTGAAAAAGGAAAAAGGTTAATTTATTAATAATCTAAACATATAAGGTTATGTTTTAATAATTTTAAGGCGAGAAAGTAGTGTAGGACGCCCTGCCGCAAAATGGAGTGACGACATTCACAAAGTGGCCGGTTTGGGCTGGATGAGAATAGCCGAAGATCGGAAGCAGTGGCGTGCATTAGGGGAAGCCTATGTCTAGCATTGGACTGACACACGCTGACGATGATGATGGCGAGAAACGTAAATAACTTCTCAAGTTTTAATGAGCGCATGTATCACAGCACTACAAAAATAAGATTTTTAGAGACGTTATAGAAGAGCGGCTAATAGAGATAAAGAAATAGCTAACAAGAGAAATTTGATAACGGGACAAGAATTATCACTTACATTCCATTATCGTAAAACATGTTGGCATTTACTTCGTCGAAAACGCCAGTTTATTTGTTAGTTGTTGCGGTGTTTTTCCGCATTTTCGTTTAATAGTCTTATGAAATTAGTTGTCAGAAATCATTGACAAAAACAAAGACGAAGCAAGTTCTTAAATATTTGTTAACAACTTAATTCATTTACCGTTAAAAGGAAAACCATTGTTCAACTAATTATTACCGTAATTATGGCCAGTTGTGTTTGCTCTACTCATCCGTTGTGGGTTCAAATCCTACGGGGAACAATTTCGTGTCATCGTTGTTCCAGTTGTCTCAATATTCGTTACTTTTCTTTACTGGACGTTAATGTCAATGTAAATAATAAAAACGTTGCAAAAGTACTGCAAAACACAATGTATTTTATTTTACATTTCAGACTTATTCATTGTAAGATTTTCTCCCTGTAGCTGTGGGCAGTAAAATGAAAGAACCATGCTCTAACTTAGAATACGTCAATCTAATAGAAAATCCCACAGTAGCTGGTAACTGTTATGGCTAACCTGCCCTTTAAAGTTGTCAGGTTGTTTTTAGGCGTTAAAAAGGCTAAGCAGCTGATCTATATAAAGGTTGTTTGTAGTCAGCAGATGGATTTAAAACCATATCATGGTCATTTCCCTCTAAGACTAAGAAGAAACAAAAGATTACGCAAACCATACTTCTTTCAGAGAAGAGTAACGTCAAAATTGTGTATTGAAAATATTGAAAAAAAAAACACAAACGCACACTCAAAAGTATTTATTGCAAAACCATTTTGTGAATAAAAACTAACTAGCTAAATTAATGTAATATTCTATTATATTCTCAATATATAATATAATATTCTCAATATATTAATGTAATATTCTCCTACGTTGGTTGATAGAGATCGTTTAGCTACGCAGGAGATAGTGCACGAGTGTAGGCGCAGACATAGCTGCATAGTTCGATGGGACGGACAAACGTCAAGACCGAACAGAGAAATGGAGATTTATTACAGGGGTAATGAGTTCGCATTACCCTAACCAACTAGAAAGCAACAATGTAAAATTTTTGAGCCACATTAAGATTCGAACCCACGAACTCCGGTGTCTGGTGTCTGAGGACCGTCACTTTATATCAGGTTTCATCAATTCGTATGTCCTTAGTTTGGTTAATTTTATATGCTTTGTAATTATATGACTTTATTATCAAGTATGAATAAGTTATGTAAGTACTTTTAAAATTAACAATAGATAAAAATGAATTTACAGCCTTTTAAGTAACGATATTTAAATATATTTCATCAATTATAAACGAACAATTCATAAGCAACGAAGAAAGATTTCAATTATACATAACAAATTAAGTCTGTCTATATGAGTTAATAAAAGTTGCACTTTACTAAAGCAATATGCGATTTTTTAGTAAGCACCTCAAGAGTTACATTAGTAATTATAAATATTAACCAAATTCATGGTGGGATAAAAATATTATTATTTTACTGCGTTTTGTATATTAATAATACTTCGCTCTACATAAATTAACCTTTTCAAAAACATATTTGTCAAAGGTTAAGTTATAATTAATTCGTAACATTTAAGCGCACGTGAAAAATAAGCAAAAGGTTAAAATTTAAGTAATCTAATGGAGTTTAGCTTTGGTGTAATTCTTTTTAAATATTGCTTTATATTTAAGGTGCTAAGAATATACCTGCAAAAGTTTAACATTTCTTTCTCTTATTTGTTGTCCGAGGTAATGTATCGTTTTGTATTCAGGTCCGTGAATTCCAAACATATTCTTCATATCTTTGCTTAATAGAAACGTATGGAATACTGGTTTCTATGAATATAATACCTTTTTTATAAGTAATTATACTATTTGGATTCTGTAAAAAAATCGTATACTTTATGTTGACCCGATAATAAAAAGAGAATAAGTTTTACAAAATTAGATATAATAGTGTTTATAGAAATTTAATTGACTACCAGTACCTCCAGTATTAGACGTGTAATTATTCTTTGAGCCCCTGCCAAAAGTAATTTACCGCCGAGTTTGAGTTTAAACTTTGTTCATAAATTCTACCACATAGAATTTATTAACTTGGGTACAGCATATGATATGATAAATAATACAGTATTACTTTAAATTGATTTTAATATGTTGCCCGGCGATTCAAATCCTTCAGTTTCAGATCCTTTTTTATTTCGTTACGGGACAGATTGAAGATAGTTCATTTTCAATTGTAAAGTAATTAAACACGTTTCAACCTGTAAAATTAATTATTTATAAAATGTGGATTTATAAAGAGAAGAAGGTTGTGTGTTCGCCTGTGAGTTTATTAATTTGGTTTATGATAATTGATGTATCAAATATACTTTGTTTATTGTGATCAACATACGTAAAATTATCACCATTTCGTAAACATTGTAGTCCGATTATATTTTTGTTCGAGAAAAACTTTATATTACGTTAAATTTGGAACATTCAAAACATTTTTACTTTTGTCCGAAGTAGCTTTTGTTTTCGGTTAATATAAGGAATTATATAAAGAATTCAATAATAAATGGTGTTTTCACATTTATGGATACAAAAGTTAATGAATTTCGTTTACTTTACGTCTACGTACGTCTTTTCCTATATTTTATTTCATTATGACATCATCACCGCTTCTAATATCTCCATATTCTTGAAGATACTTACAGATTGGAAAGATATCAACGAAATTACCTTTTCTGAAAGGGGTCCTTGCCCCGTACATTCCCCAACATTTCAACGAATATTTTTGCTGAGAAGCTATCTATCTCTAAGAAGAAAACGAAATATCTGTTAATTTTTATTAACCTTAAAAAAAGACAACAATTAAAACTGTTACTGTCACATATTTAGAACTACTTTTTGATCATACCTTAACAACCTTGATAGGTTGGTGAAAAAATCAATTCGTATCAAAAAGAACTAATATAAAATAAATTTGTTTATAAGTCTTCATGATGTTAAGTATTATTATTGCTAGTTTGTCGTGTTTACTAATGCCATGTATCATGTTATATGTTTTTTAACATTTCATTAAAAAGATATTCAAGTTCTTTCTAATCAAAGCATTGCCATAAGTTATGTTGTTTACAAAGTTCCGGTCTCATTTAAACAACGACACGGAAAAATATCCTCAGCGCCATTATTTCAAGCACGTTATCTAATAAAACTCTTTAATTAAGAAACTTCTTAAACAAATTTTATTTATTCCATAAGTCAAGAAGCTTCAGGAACGGTGCGTGAATGGTGTATTTAACGTGTCACATAAATACAGCACTCTGAAGACATCAATAATGTTTTCAATGATATAAATAAAACAAAATGCTACTCGGAACAAAGAACTTGAATGTAATAAGTTCTGGTCAGTCACTGTTTGGTAAAACAGATGTTAGTAAACAAGCTTTTCTCATAAAAATACCGTTTAACATTCGTGTAAATTCGGTTTTTATTAAAAAAACGATGCAATACGTATTTTTGCGTTTCACTTATAAAATAAAGGAATACCGCGTAAAAACATGCAATATTTAGTTCCTTAAACATTTTAATGAAAAAAATTAATGAATCTATTTAATTAATATTTTTTTAATTAATATTGTATCCTACCTAATATTATTGTTGTATCATTTTTGTCACAAATTATGGGACAACTTATGTTATCATTTTAAAATGCTGCGTAAAACAGACACATCTAACGGCAGACATTTACTCCACGATAATGTTCAAAGTCGATTTAAAACGTTTCATTGAAATGTTAAAATAACTAAACATTGTATATTTTTATGCGGCACTCCTTTGTACAAAAGACGAATTTACACGAAAGTGAGACGGTATTTTTACTTAATATTATCGGTGTATCATTTTTGTCACCAATTATGGTACAACTAATGATATAATTTTAAGAATGCTGCGTAATACAGACACATTTCATCATCATCAGCCTGTGTTCGTCCACTGCTGGACATAGGCCTCCCCTAATACACCCCTATCCATTAGGGGTTTGGACCGTAGAGTCTGCTGGTCACGCACCCCACGCTGGTCCAATGCGAGTTGGTGGGTGGACTGACTGTTTACATGCCCATCCGACGCATGCATCATCTTACTTTTCAGACAATTGGGTGATCGGCCCAAATTGCTCCAACCAACTAGGAAACAACAATGAAAATTTGTTGAGTCCCCGCTGGAGTCGAGCTCATGACCTCCGGTTTCTAAAGCACACGCCTATACCACTACGCTATGGAGGCAGTTAAGCACAAGCCTATGCCACTAGGCTACGGAGGCAGTTACAAACAATATAACTCAACAAATTCTACAACAAAACAAAACTCAAAAAGTTACCAATCAGAACCCAACACAAAGGAAAACAATAATAGAATACGTGTCATTTTTCAGTTCGGGATGTTTGCAAATGCGTAATTTGAACCAAAAGTTTAAAGGTTATCCTTGAACTTGGTAAGGGTGTTCGCATGCTACCGTAATATTGTTAGAACTATTGTTTCACAAACTAACCCGTTACAAGCAATTCAGTTATTTTAAAAGGAAACATTATGATGGTTGAATGTAGACTTATTTGGAACCTAGTTATTTAATAACAATCAGTGTTATTATGTGGTTAAATTGGCTTAAATAAGCTAAATTATGCTGAACTTTGCTTATGAGTGATCTATTTAAAGGAAACGAGCAGCAAAGCGTAGAGAAGCTACATTAATGGACCAAACCTTATGCACAATCGTATAAAATATAATTTCCACATTAATTGAGAAACTGTATGGCTCAAAAAATCTTTTATTATCAGGAAAATTGTTACGGCCTTCAACAATAATATTAGGAGACGTGGGAAATAATAAGAAAAATACTTGTTTATTATTACAGTAATAAACTATTATGAGTTTACAAGTAGTTGTAAGTATGTAATGGAAACGTTGGGCTTTGAGTTTGAGACGTTAACTTCGCATATTCGATGTTAACGAAAACTTTTTTTTGTTAACTATGAAGTTATACTTCCAGACTCTTGTATATGATAATAATATTTCATATACAAGAGTCATATTAATATTTCATCTAACACAGAGTTCGAGGAAGGAGTTGAACATAAATGAAATCGTGTCTAGATACTCGAAACGAGCCACAAGTGGTGTTTTTCTAGCAATTTTGTAGTTACGGGGATAAACGTGCAATGATTGGCACATACAATAAAAACATCTCATTTATTTTGTACTATACAGTATATTTTAATAAATCTCACGGACATTTCTACTGTTTTATGTGGATGAAGTCGCGAGTAACAGCTAGTATTATATACTTTTTTTATTTTTCGGCCATTCATTCTTTCAGTTGTCCCTTATTAAGTAAACTTTTCATTGACATGTATGTTAGAGCCAAAGTGATAAATAAATAATTTAACCAACGTAGAGAGGTTAAAATTTTACGAATCTAATAAATAAATTAATACGAAGGCATCGTATTAATTCGTTCAAAATATTGCTATTTACTTAAAGTGAACTGGCAAATTTCATCGTTATTTTCTATTTTTTATATTTTAAGACAGTAAATCGTTTTTAATAAGTACAAGACGGTTTTCTTCTCATTGCTTGGTAAAAACTCCTTTAAATAAAGTATTTTATTATTTCTTAAATATGTCTTTGTTCATAAATTTGCATAGATTTGACTTTAGAGAAATAAAAAAAAAATCTTATAAATATCGGCAAATAAGGTTTTGAAGGGACTTAACCAATTTTACAGGGACCGAAACCAAACACTAATAACTATCTTTCTTTAGAAAAACAAAAAAAAAATTGAATTTATAATGCCTAATTTATTACTCAACTTAGCGCCAACAAACGTCAAGAAAACACCGACAACCGTCTCCACAAAACAAACATCACAAAGTAGCAGAGAAATTAAAGGGACATTTAACTGAACATCCCGAACAAAACTGTCTCCAACCTGTCGTAACAGATTCACGGCGAATTATACAAGACTGACTTTAAACCCATGCATTGTTAATTTGCCTTCGCAATAGGAACTTAGTAACTTTCCGGGAGGGGCGGAAATAAAAGGATCACAAAGAAAGAAGATAAAAGAGAAGAAGGACCCGACTTCACGGGTCTTTTTCCAAGGGTCTAAAATGTGAAACAAGTCGATGTGGGGCCATGTGGGCAGTGTTGACGTCTGGCGAAATTGATTTGCGACGTGGACGGGTATTGCTGAGAATAGAGATTGGTGTAATTTAACATCTTTATCTCAGGACTTGGATTTAATTGTTTGTTCTTATTAACATAATACTATATTTAGTAACTTCCTCCTCATTCTCATTTCATAAAAACAGAACTCGAAAAGCAATTGAACTTCAAAAATCTTTAGTTTAGGCATATAATAGTTTATTATCGATGTTGAATTATTCTTTCGAAATGTAATTGTTGTAGGTATCAAAAAAAGATATCTTAAAATTTTTCTTAAGTTCAGTGTTATTTTATCTCTTATTACAGTATACATTTTACTTATCATAAATAAATAATTTTCAGCGTTATATAATATATTGTTACATGGTTTTATTATATTTTTATTATTTTAAAACCTGTATTTTACTATTTATGATATGAAGTACTAAAATTGTAATATTTTGGTTTAAAATACCGTTATTCAAACATGAAAAATGTTTAGTATTTTAAAATATAACAAATTTTATTATAATTTAATGATTCTAGTCATCTTTCCATATAGCTTTTCAGCTTTACATATCTGGTTTTGTATTGGAATTTAATATTTTAATCATCACATGAAAAATATGATGTAATATCAGAGAATAGCATAAAACGGTGCATGAAATGATCTGAAGGGCACTGTTGGACGTTGTTTTTATTCAATTTATTTAAGGTGTTGATAATTAAAAACCATCTAATCCACCGAGAAGCAGAACCTGACTCATACAGATATATTACTTTTGTACTTCTAGGAGAATATATATTTTTTATTTATATACAAATATTTATGTTACTCCACAATCCAAGAGGATATCACTATCACAGTTATATGTCGTCGTGTCTTACTTTTTCTGCATATATAATGTATTAAGACCAAGACCTGTAACGTATCTTGCGCTTAATTTTTGTTAACAAACAAAGCGACGACACTAACTGTGATCTCACTAAAATATACTCAATAACACTTAAGAAGAAACAATTTCGCTAATCATCAGAAACAGGTTCTAAAATTTTATTAGCGACGCCACCCTTCACACCGGTACTCAGTGGATTTTACACTGTTCTACCCACGCTTCTCTGGGCGCTTAGATTTTGATCTATCAACCACAAAAATATACATTTATAAATATTTACAAAATAAAGTAAGCGAAGTTTCATTCTTCATGACTGACCTCACTAACATATTGTGTTCTAGGTTTGTATTAAACAAAGTTGAAAAGAATATTTTATGAAGATAATACAGACCTGAAAATAAAACGATTCATTACTTCAGGAGTAAAAAAGAAAGAAAGAATTGTTAAATTTTGTCAGGTCAATATTTTTAACAAACTCATAAAAAGCCAAAGCCAGTCTTTATTAGATTCAGCTCATTTTAACCTTTATGCGTTGCTCTCATTACACATGTTCGCTAAATAGTACGACGATACAAAAAATACTTATTTATTACTTTGCCTTTGACAAACATGTGAATGAAGAGTTAATTTACGAAATATTTCTGAATACATTTACTCAAAGTAAATTAAAAACTAAACTAAATTGTGTTGTTATCTTGTATCTACATGCTTATGTCGTTGACGTTTCTTAAAATTTGTAATTATTTCTCCTTCAAGTATTAAGCAACGTAACTAATAATTTTTTTAAATTATTTATTTTGTATTAATAAAGAGGAAGTAAGGAAAGAAACTAAAATAAAAAATTGTTAATCACGGTCACGTAGTCCGCAAAACGGATGACCGATGGGCTAATAATGATCTAGAGTGGAGGCCACGTTTAGGTAAACAGATTGTTGGTCGACCCCGACCTGGTGGGATGGTGATCTCCGTACAGTAGCCAGTTCAAGTTGGCAGCGAGTAGCAGGGCCTATGTCCAGCAGTGGACTGACAAAGGCTGATTATAATGATGATGGAGTAGAAGATGTTGTATAAACAAAACGATATGTATTTAAAATATAATTTTGAATGAACAAGCTCCATTGACTTTCGATCGATTTGACAAACTGCTTGGCGTAGTGGTTAGTGACACTGAATGTTACGCCAGAGTGTGTATTCGGTTCCGACCCCGGGTAAAATATTATATGATGAACATAGTGTTTTTGTCATGTCTGGTTGTTTGAATCTATATTATACACATTTATTTACAAAGGAAAATAAAGTGTATGTAACATTTCATCAGTCATCAGGTTTCCATAGTAGGTACAGCTCTGTTTAGTATGGGACTGGGTGATATCGTGTTAATTGTCCGAAAAATGTTTTCATAATATTTACGCTCTCAACATTTCATTTATAGCTTGTACGTAAACAAAGTCTAATGTTAATCTCAATTGGCGGCAAAACTTCGAGAGGATTCAAAATGGCCGCGATCCACCAATAAGAACGCTTCAAGCGTAATTTGTGTTAAACTTAGGATTTGATAACATTTACTCCGAATGTAAATTCGCTAAATTAGACATTATTGTTCGAAGTTAGGTAATACATTAATTTTAAAAGTTTTATTTTACAATAACGTATTAGTTAACTAAACGTTAAACACATAGATATTCTTACGTTGTTATTAATATTTAGTCATCACTTAATGCACATGCGCCGATTGAAGTCGTAATATTTTATTTGAAACTAAAAAAAATATTGTACTGTTTATACTTCGTATAATAAAGTGTAAAGAATTTATTGAAAAAACTGTTACACTGAGTTTCTTACGTCAGTTATTCTCAGGTCAGAGGCTTCTGAACTGGTGCTAGATTAATGGACAATCAATAAAGAAGCCTAATGTTTATATTTGGAGATTAGTGGAGAGAGAATTTCTAAATTTCGCTATGCTGATGACACCACATTACTGACATCATTCGAAGAAGAAATGGCGGTTAATTACATGGGTTTCGCCATTAACAAAAAAAAAACGAACATTATGGTAATAAACCGATTCTCAGCTATCTATATAAATATTGTTAAGGACTAAATACATTACCGTTAAAATGAAAACCACTATAAAACTAATTATAACCGTAACTGTGGCCAGAGGGTTGTGGCTACGAATCATGCGGGTAACAATTTTGTGTCAACGTTGTTCCAGTTGTCTCGATATTTGTTACTTTTCTTGATAGAACGTTAGCATCAAAGTTAACTTATAATAAAAATGTTTCAAAAGTAATGCTAACATACTACATTTTATTTTGCATTTCAGACTTGATCATTGCAAGATTTCCTCCCAGTAGCCGTGGGCAAGAAAATTAAAACAACCATGCCCCAACTTGGTATATGTCAGTTTAATGGAGAATCCCATAGTACATGGTTATAGTTACGGCTAACCTGTCCTTTAAAGTTGTCAGTTTGTTTCTTGACGTTAAAAAGTTTTAGGCAGCCGCTAAATAAATGTTGTTATTAGTAGATGGATTTAAAACCCAAATCATCATAATTTCTCAATGATCCTTGAAAATACAAAAAATATGCATTCCAAACTTCTTAAGGAGAACAGTTTCGTCAAAATTATATATTGAGAATACGAAAAAAGGAACAAACGCAAGCTCAAAAGCATTTATTGCCAAACCAATTTGTGAATGAAAACGAAAAATATTAGTGTAATTATTTCCTACGTTGGCTGATGTATGTTACATATCGTTTAACTACGCAGGAGATATTAAAGTGCACGAGTGTAGGCTGCAGACACAGCTGCACTCCAGTTACTTCGCTCTCATAGTTCGATGGGACGGACAAACGTGACGACCGAAGAGAGATCAGGGGATTTTTTACACGGGTGATGAGTTTGCATTGCCCTAACCAACTATAAAGCAACAATGAAAAGTTTTTGAGTCCCATTATGATTCGAACCTACGATCTCCGGTTTCTGCAGCCCAAGCCCCGTCACTATATATCATGTTCTATAATTTAATTAAAAACGTCCTTAGTTTGATTAATTTTATATGCTTTGTAATTAAATAACTTTATTATCAAGTAGAGATACGTTATAGACGTACTTTTAAAAATAACAAAAGAAAAAAAAATGACAGCCTTTATGCAACGATATTTAGAAACATTTCATTAATAAAAAGACAAAAAGATTATTGAGACATTTTAATTTAATCGTAACATTCCACGAACATTTAAGCAACAAAGAAAGATTATATTTAAGGATAAAAAATAAGTTAATTAAATTAAGTTTGTCTATATGAATTAATAAAATTGCGCCCCACTAACGCTGTATGTGATTTTTGTCTTGTTTAATTATCTTCTGCGAGACCTAAAGATACCATAAGCTAATGCGTAAAACGGACTAATAAATAAAATATAGAAAAGAAGATGGCCGGGTAAAAAAATTTCTACAAAAATATTCTTCATATCTTTGCATAATAGAAACGTATGGAATACACTTGTTAGAATATTCTTTTATTAATAATAATATTTTTTTATGGCATACGCAGGCAAACGAGCAGTCGGCCACCTGAGGAAGTGATCACCGACGCCCATGAGACATTGGCAATCCAGTGGTATCGCCAACGCGCTCCTCCGTGAGACATAGGGTGTTGAGTCTCGTTTACCCAGTAAATACGCTGGCTTGGTGCCCTTCAAACCGGAACCCAGTAGTGTTTTCACACTACTGCTTCCGGGCAGAAATAGGCACCGCGGTGGTCTCCTGAAACGAGGGCCTACCACCGGTAAAATATATAATACTATATGGATTCTGTAAAAATTTATACTTTATGTTGACCCGATAATCAAAAGAGAATATCGAATTCTATCAATTTTTTAATATAAAAAAATTTAAACTGAAACTGAAACTGAAATATTCAGAACAAGTTTTTGGTGTTACCTTAACTGACTTGAAGTTAACAACTTAAATGATTACGATCCTTTTCATTAATTGAGTTCCCAAAACTCATATCTATTTTCCAGGTTGGTGGAAATATCAAGTGGTCTTATAAAAAACTAATATAAATTCAATTGGTTTATATGTCTTCATGATGTATTATAATTGCTTATTTGAAGTGTTTACTAATGTTATGCATCATGTTCTATGCATATTTCTTAACATTTCAATACAATATAATATTTTGCTATAAAGGACTGAATGTATTTATTAAATATCTTAATATCGTTAACGCCACTAAAAGATATACAGGTTCTTTCCTATCAAAGAATCTATAGCAAATGAGTAATGTTGTTTACAAAGTTTCGGTCTCATTTAAATCTTGAAAGACTCTTTCCTTATTCACTGACAGAATTCACCAACAAAGACACGCAAAAACATCGTCAGCATCATATTTCAAGCACGTTATCTAATATAATATTAATTAAGAAAGTTCTCGAACAAATACAATACAATACTCGGAACAAAGAGCTGGAATGTAACAAGTACTGGTCAGTCACTGTCAGGTAAAGCATATGTTATTAAACAAGCATTTCTCGTAAAAATACCGTTGAACTTAAGCGTTAATTCGGTTTTAATTAAAAAACGATGCGACGTGTATTCTTGGTTTTGGTTTCTAAAATAAAGGAATGCCGCATAAAAACATGCAATTTTTAGTTTTGTTCGGATGTTTGAGTTAGTGTCCTTTAATTTCTTTGTTACTTTGTGATGTTTGTTTCGGGGCGACGATTGTCGGTGTTTTCCTGACGTTTGTTGGCGTGAAATTGAAATTTATGGGATGTTATAAATTAAAGTTCTTAAACATTAGCGTATTGGTTTGGTAAACTAATTCAAACCGAACATCTTTATTTAACCTAGATGCGATACTCATTTATTGATTGTCGAAACGCTACCACCAGTTCGGTAAAGAACCGGCAGCTCACACAATATAAAACAATAAACAAACAATTACAAGCATATCTTATCATTGTATCAACACACTAGCTCTATAAAATAGCTGATATAGGATCAAATAATGCGCAGGGAGGAGGGATAGGTAAGAGAAATATTCGTTTGAAATGGAAGGTGCACTTGTTACAGTGGACAATGTTAGTACAAACGCAGTGCTCATAACTGCCAAGAAAAAAAAATCATAACTGCCAGTATTTCGAGAATACCAGAGTTCGGTTTGAAGAGTTATAAATCCATAAGACTGTATTATTTATAAAATATAGTACCAGCTCAAGGAACAGAAATTATTTTGTCTATATTTATTGCCACATCTGAATCTGTAACTATTTTAAAGAACCATTAGATTGAACGGAGAGCATCCGGACCCAGAAAACATCATATTTTTAATAATAATGATTAAGATGTTTTTTGTCCGAAATTTGTGTTATGTGAACAACTAGTCAGGTCAAAATTGTTACAAATGATTTAACAGATTTGTATAAATCATTCCCACATTAATTGAGAAACTGTATGGCTCAAAAATTCTTTTATTATCAGGCAAATTGTTACGGCCTACAACAATAATATTAGGAGACGTCGGAAATAATAAGAAAAATACTTGTTTGTTATTACAGTAATAAACTAATATGAGTTTACAAGTAGTTCTAAGTATGTAATGGAAACGTTGGGCTTTGAGTTTGAGACGTTAAGTTTGCACTTGTAATGTTAATAAAACCTTTTTTTTGTATATGGTAAACTTCATCTAACAGGTCTAAGTCAACAAAACTTTTTGTTTAAATCTATAAATCGTAAATTTCATGTATCATAGTTCTTGACTCTAATAAACAAAGGTAATATTTACTGAGTTAAATGGCTTGTTTCAATGATTCCTGATTTCCTGATTTAATACATAAAAAAAAACCGCTTAAAACTCACCTTCACTTATAATGTTATAATTATGCATAATCTTCAGTTTTAACGAAGCTAATTTACGGTGATAGAAGATATTTCTTAATCTTTTACATCGAACAATCTTAACAAATTCGTAATTTCCAATCAACAACCAAACACAAATAGAAACCATTACAGCTTACGTATCATGTTTCACTATGAGCTGTTTCATCATCATCATCATCATCATCAGCTTGTGTTAGTCCACTGCTGGACATATGCCACCCCTAATGCACGCCACCGCTTCCGGTCTTCGGCTATTCTCATCCAGCCCACACCGGCTGTTTGCGAATGCGTAATTTGAACAAAAGTTTTAAAGTTATCCTTACACTTGGTTAGGGTGTTCAAATGCTACCGTAAGATTGTTAGAACTATTATTTAAAACGACAAACACGTAATATTACAAGCGAATCAGTTATTTTACAAGCAAATTGTAAACGAACAAGAAAATAACGTTGTAATAGTTGAATATAAACTTATTTGGAACCTGGTTATTTAATCTGTTCTGATAGTTATTACGTGGTTAAATTAGTTCAAATAAGCTAAATTATGCTGAACTTTGTTTTCGAGTGATCCATTTAGAGTAAACGACCATCAAAGCGGTGAACATATATATTTATTAGAAGAAAACAAAATATCTGTACATTTCCATGAATTTTTAATATAAAAATACAAAATTTTAAACTGCTCCTATGAGATATTTAGTTCTAAATAAATAGTTTTTGGTATTTTTGAAGTATTACTTGAAGTTAACAACCTAAAGGATTACGATCCCTTTTATTAGTTAAGTTCCCAAAAGTCATATTCATAAGTCTTCCTGATGTCGTGTATTATTATTGTATTGTTCGTAGAGTATACTAATGCCCAGATATATAATATTTTGCTATAAACGATACAATTAAAATATCCTGATAAGTCTTACCTAATTAAAAATATCCACAAGTTCTTTCTAATAAAAGCATTGCTATAAGTTATGTTGTTTACAAAGTTTCGGTCTCATTTAAATCTTAAAACACTCTTTCCTTATTCACTGACAAAATTCACCAACAACGACACGCAAAAATATCCTCAGCGTCATTTTTTCAAGCACGTTATCTAATATAATATTAATTAAGAAAGTTCTCGAACAAATACAATACAATACTCGGAACAAAGAGCTGGAATGTAACAAGTACTGGTCAGTCACTGTCAGGTAAAGCATATGTTATTAAACAAGCATTTCTCGTAAAAATACCGTTGAACTTAAGCGTTAATTCGGTTTTAATTAAAAAACGATGCGACGTGTATTCTTGGTTTTGGTTTCTAAAATAAAGGAATGCCGCATAAAAACATGCAATTTTTAGTTCTTTTAACATTTTATTTTATTTTTATATCAACTTTGAACAATATTGTGGAGCAATTGTCTGCCGTCGGATGTGTCTCTTTTACGCAACATTCTTAAAATGATAGCTTTAGTTGTATCATAATTGGCGACAAAAATAATACACCGATAATATTAAATAGAATAAAATATTAAAAAAATAAATAATTAAATTGATTCAAGTTTCTACTCGCTGAGGAGGGGAAATGATGAAAAAAAACTTCTTTATTATTTTATGACTTTACAAGTAGGTATAAGTATGTAATGAAATCGTTGTGTTTTCAGTTTGAGAGGTTAACTTCGCACTTTTAATGTTAATGATACCTTTTTTGTTCGTTTGCTATGTATCATAGTTCTTGACTCTAATATACAAAGGAAATATTTACTAAGGACCTTTTTTAATGTCCTGCTTGAATAAATATAAAAATAACGCTTAAAACTAACCTTCACTTTTATAAGTTACTTAAGTTTTACACGATATTTTAAGTGATACACGATATTTCTTGATCCTTTACGAATTTAGCGTAACAAGTTACTAAC
Source organism: Lamproptera curius (assembly GCA_029286875.1). Taxonomy (NCBI): domain Eukaryota; kingdom Metazoa; phylum Arthropoda; class Insecta; order Lepidoptera; family Papilionidae; genus Lamproptera; species Lamproptera curius. The sequence continues at coordinate 5,729,579 of JAGSMT010000018.1, read as the reverse complement.
TTTCAATCAGAACCCAACACAAAGAGAAACCATAATAGACTACGTGTCATGTTTCAGTTTGGGATGTTTGCGAATGTGTAATTTGAACCGAAGTTTTAAGGTTATCCTTAAACTTGGATAGGGTGTTCACATGCTACCGTAAGATTGTTAGAACTATTGTTTCCCAAACTAACACGTTATATTACGAGAAAACTGTTGACCAAATGTATACGAACAAGAAAAGAACATTGTGATGGTTATGTGATAGACTTACTTGGAACCTAGTTATTAAATCTGTTCCGATTGTTGTTTTTGGTAAAATTGGCTTAAATAAGCTAAATTATGCCGAACTTTGTTTTCGAGTGATTTATTTACAGGGATAAACGAGCATCAAAGCGGTAACCAGCTTGTTACCTATGCATATTCCCACATTTTGTTATACATATATACACATATTCATATTTCATATCATAAGAATACGAATGCCGGTAACGTGAAGCTCTCATTGTTGCGAAATTTTAGTATAATTGCATTAAGCATTGAAGTAATTCCACAGAAATGCTGACGATACAAAAGTGACGCTCATGGGACACTCGGACCATCTGTTATTCACGCTTATATACTAGCGATATTCCCAAAAGCTCTAATGTTAACCTTGCGCTTTCGCAGACGACACCGCCTCTATTACTCCTCTTCCTCACCATCCCTTATCGCCAGTAAACTCCAAGTGCAATCAATAGCCTAGGCGTGGTTTCAACCAAATGGAGGATTGATGTGAATCCGAAAAAGTGTAGCAATATACTTTAATCGGTCTTCTGTCAGAGCTGACCTCCTCGTCCTACACACGTCCGTTCAAAAAACCGCACAATATGCTGATGTAGGCAAATACTCGGACAATTGAACCTCTACGGCAAACCGATCCCTGGCGAAGAAAGCAAATATTTAGGTGTTACTTTCGACAGTAACATGAGTTTCAAAAAGTCACGTCAAAGAGGTTAGAAGAAAAGCCGCTTATGTCTCGATCGTCTCTTCTATCTTACCAACTCAAATAGCAAAATGCCTCTTAATTACAAACTTTTATTATATAAAGCTTGCATAGTCCGATAATGGCATATGCTGCCAATCTTTTGCCCACATATCCTCCACCACTCACTCAACTCAGGTGGTGCAAAATAAATTTTACGACGAGCCACTGGAGCAGAGACCTTATCAAAGAAATGTCGACTTTAAGCGATTGCAAGATGCCGACATTACGCCTCATTTTAAAAACATTATCAAAAATTTCTATGAAAGAATAGAAACGCAAAATAACCCTCTGATGGTAAGTGCTGCAAATTATCACGCAGACCCAGAAGCCTCTAGTAGGAAACGTCGTCCCCGTAATGTCTCTTAGACCCAGATGAAGAAGGGGCTTGGAATTCTGGACCCTACAAGGGTCCCGCCACACGATACACACACACAAGTAGGGATATACACACACACACTTTTAGGTATTCCTCCTCAAGAGCACGGCGAGACCAACTACACCGCGTACACGAGATACACCTGCGTTCCAGGGCGGTTCTCACCGCCCCAGCAATCGATTAGACAGTCGACCGAACATCGGGCCTCGGTCCGTATACCGAACGTCGATGATCCTAAGCGACTTCTTCTAAATCAACCCACGCATCCTTAATGCGTGTGGCCGTACTTTAAAGTTTTGGTCACCAAGTTCGAGGGATCTCGCAATCCTCCCGAACTCGGTAATAGATGAAGCTTCCACCAGACCAGGTCTAGAAGCATAACTTCGAATACATAAGACATAAGACAAAGACACTCGGACCAGCATGTGGGTGCCAATCTAGCTCGATCGCCGTAGCTGGAGGTTGTGTTTGTAGAATTAAGTTTTACTTTGGAATTTTTAATAATTAAATATTGTAAAAGGCCATATATCGTCTTTTTAAAAACTCCTACCCAACGGCCAAGTACGTATCTCTAATATACCAAACTTTATGCACAAATAAACTGCTTTAATTTAAATGTTTAATGAAAATGTTTCACTGTTTTTTGGGTTTTTCGACCAGTTCGATTTATTTATAAATAATATAAAATTTGAAAATGTAAGTAACTTTTAAAAGTTCATTGAAATAAAAATAGTTGGCAATAACCGACGCAATTCATAATACTATTGTCTTTATTTATTTTATCGAGTGATTCAGTATCAGAAGGTAGTTACATGTAAAAGTTATATAATAAAAACACAAATTTGTTGGATTTTGTTACATTAAGATATGTATTTATTATAAAAACAACACTGAAAATATTGAACTTTGTCAAAATAAGAAAAACCTTAAAGCTATGTTCCTTTGTTAATCAAATCTAAAAATAGAAAAAAGAGAACAAAATGCGAAACGTCACATCACAAACGCAACATCTCATAATTTTATTATTAATATTCTATCAGTCAATATTCGAAAAAATTTAAAAAATAAGATAAGAAATCGTCAATTTACAAAACAACTTTATTCATTCGATCGCCTTCTTTATTCCATTTGAAAATATTTTGTTTTTTATACAGTAAAATTTTCATTCGCATTCGTTTCGTTTGTCAAAGGCAAAATAATGAATAAGTAATTTAAGTTACGCAGAAAGGTTGAAATTTTCCGAATCTAATTAACACTGACTACGTATGAATTCGTTCTAAATATTGCATAAATAATTAATTAAGGTGCTTGGCAAATTTAAACTTTTTTTTCTATCTTTCATATACAAAGATTATCATTATCATGATCATCATTAGCCTGTGATAGTCCATTGCTGGACATAGGGCTCCCCTAATACACCCCTATCCATTAGAGGGTTTTTGGACCGTATACCACCACGCTGGTCCAATGCGGGTTGGTGAGTGGACCGACTTTTACATGCCCATCCGACGCATGGATCATCTTACTTTTCAGACAATCGGGTGATCGGCCCAAATTGCCCTAACCAACTAGGAAACAACAATGAAAATTTGTTGAGACATATATAATATACATACAGGTGTATAGAGCGAGAGATTAGCACCGCAGTGCTTATTTCTGCCGTAAATTGCCGAGGTCTTAAACTACGTTGTCCACCCCGTGACATTAGCTACGAGTAAGTATATTAATCGTACATCTTGATTATCCATTACGACGCCCTTTCCACCGAAAGACTAAAGTTTTTTCACCCTTCTGCTTTCAGGTCCTTGTAAATGATGAACGTTTAACCTTCCATAATAAAATAACCTTCAATAATAAAGGGAAATACTAATATTTCCCTTATCTAGTGGAAATCCACTAGACAAATTGATCTTTAGGATAATTATTTAATAAAATAACCTTTAGTAATAAGGGGAAATACTAATACGGGCTTTATATAGTGGGAAACAACTACACAAATTCATTTTCTTATTAAAATTGAATTGACGTCTACATTTAGATAATTTTAGCGGAAAATTAATTTATTATTACAATACATTAAAAAAAAACTGTTCTACATATATTAATCAAAACATTTTTAATTTTGTGCATAGTTGGTTTCATTTTTGTTAACACAAGGAATTTTCCAAAAAATTATGTACGGTCCTTTCTGGATAAAAATGTTAATGAATATCGTTTACTTTATGTAATTTTCCCATATTTTATTTCATTATGACATTTTCACTGCTTCTGACATCTCCATATTCCTGAAGAAAGATAATAACAGATTGGAAGCCGCCAAAATGTCAACGAAATTACCTTTTCCAACAGGGGTCCTTGCCCCGTACATTCCCCAAAATTTTATGGAAAATTTTCACTCAGGAGCCATCAATTTATAAGAAGAAATCGAAATATCTGAACATTTCCATTAATTTTTGATATTAAATAAGACAAAATTTGTAACTGCTACTATGTGATATTTAGAACTAGTTTTTGGTCTTACCTTAACTTTTTTCAAATAAACATCTCAAAGGATTACGATACTGTTTATCAGTTTAATTTCCTAAAACTCAAATTAATAGTTTAGTGAAAAAATCAAGTCGTCTAATAAAGAAATAACATCAGTTGAATTTGTTTATTTGTCTTTATAATATATCCAGTATTATTATTGCTTGTTTGTAGTGTTTATTAATTCCGTGTATCATATATCAACGATGCTAAAAAGGATACAATTAAAACATCTTAATGGCGCTCACCCCATTAAAAAAGTAACCAGGTTCTTTCTAATCAAAACATTCGCTGTAAGTCTTCATGTTGTTTACAAAGTTTCGATCTCATTTGAATCTTAAAAGAATCTTTCCTTATTCACTGACAAAATTCACCAACAAAGACACGCAAAAATATCCTCAGCGTCATTATTTCAAGCACGTTATCTAATATAACTCTTTAATTAAGAAGCTTCTCGAACACGTTTTATTTATTCCAACAGTCGTGAACTTCAGGAACGGTGCGTGAATGGTTTATTTAACGCATAACATAAATACAGCATTGTGAAGACATCAATAATGTTTACAATGATATAATAAAATACTACTCGGAACAAAGAACTGGAATGTAATAAATACTAGTCAGTCACTGTTAGGTAAAACGGATGTTAGTAAACAAAGCTTTTCTCATAAAAATACCGTTTAACTTTAGTGTTTCGTGTATTCTTGATTTTCCTTTCTAAAATAAAATATATTAACGTTTAGTTCTTTAAACATTTTAATGAAACGTTTTAAATGGACTTTGAACATTATTGCGGAGTAATTGTCTGCCGTTACTTGTGTCTGTTTTACGCAGCATTCTTAAAATTATAGCATTAGTTGTACCATAATTGGTGACAAAATGATGCACCGATAATATTAAGTAGAATACAATGTTAAAACTCTTCTTCTCTTTGTACATATCTCTTCGACTCGCTGAGTCGGAATTGAAACCAATCAGGCCTTTACGTGGTGTTGAGCAAGTTACTAAAAGCAGTATTAGTAACCAAGCAAAGAATCTAGATTCATATCCAGAATTCAATTACTGCTCTTAGCAGAACACATCGGTCAGGTACAGAGATACCTTTTTAAGTTCATCTATTTCTAAAATATTGTCCGCCATAACGACGATAACTTTAAATCCGAAAGCATTTTTTCTTACAACCTAATCGTTACTGTGTCCTCGTCGCAAATTAATTTCGCCCGACGTTGACACCGCCCACATCATGGCCCCACATCAACTTGTTGACGTTTAAGGCCCCTGGAACAGGGGTACCGAGAAGTCGGGTCCCTCTTTGTGATCCTTTTATTTCCGTCCCTACCTGAAAGTTATTAGGTTCCTATTGCGAAGTCAAAATTAACATTGCACAGGATTAAAGTCAGTCTTGTTTAATTCGCGCTGAATTTGTTACGGCAGGTGCGAGACCGTTTTGTTGAGTAAAGTGTCCCTTTAATTTCTCTGTTACTTTGTGATGTTTGTTTCGGGGCGACGTTTGTCGGTGTTTTCCTGACGTTTGTTGGCGTGAATTTGAAATTTATGGGGCGTAATAAATTTAAGTAATTGTTTTAAAATTTAGCGTATTGCGCTTTGTAAACAAATTCAAAGCAAATATCTTCATTTAACAAAGGAGCGATACACTCACTTTTTGTTTGTCAAAATGCTACCACCGATTCGGTAAAGGACGACTTTGACTTGAGAAGAACCGGCGAAAATAACTCAGCGGGACTTTCTCTTGTCATCTTTTACGTCCATTAAGCTGTATTATTTATAATATCATCAATAAATAGTATCAGCACAAGGAACGGAAAAAAAATTATGTCTATGTTTATCGCTATTTTAAAAAACCATTAAATTTTGTCTTGTATAAAGCATCCATATCCATAAACAATCGCGCTTTGAAATAGTAGCTAATGATTAAAGTGATTCCCGATCTAAGAAAATATTTTAGTACATTTCCTTAAAACAAAGTTTGTAAAATTGCTCTTACTAAAATAAAAAAAATTTTAAAATACTATTAGTAAAATAAATTTTAACGACTTTAACGACGTTTCTACAAAACCGTCGTTTTTATTAGTAAGTTGTTGTTGTTATGCATTTATTTAGTTTAAAATTATTTGCTGTTAATTAAGCCATTTAAAAGTTGGTACCATTTAAACAATTAGTCAGATCAAGATAGTTATAAATGTTTCAACAGATTCGTATAAAATATCATTCCCACATTACTTGAGAAACTGTAAGGCCCACAAATTCTTTTAGAATCAGACAAATTGTTACGGCCTTCAACTATAACATTTGAAGACGTGTATAATAATAAATAAAAATACTACTTTATTATTACAGTAATAAACTATTATGAGTTTACAAGTACTTGTAAGTATATTATGTAAACGTTGTGTTTTGAGTTTGAGACGTTAACTTCGCACGTTTAATGTTACCTTTTTTTGTTAACTATGAAATAATGATTCCAGACTCTTGTATATGTTGAGCTTTATAAAACACAGAGTCAAGCCAATCGCATTAGTAAATGTCGTGTATCACCTTTTAATAGAATGCTTATGGATGATTTTAAGTTTTAACGAAGCTAATTTACGGTGATACAAGATATTTCTTGATCCTTTACGAATTTAGCGTAGCAAATTGCTAACTTTCAATCAGAACCCATCGCAAAGAGAAACCATAATAGAATACGTGTCATGTTTCACTTTGGGATGTTTGCAAATTTGAACAGAAGCTTTTAGATTATCCTTAAACTTGGTTAGGGTGTTCACATGCTACCGTAACATTTTCAGAACTATTATTTCGCAAACTAACATGTTATATTACAAGCAACACAGTTATTTTACAAGCAAATTTATTGTAGTAACCAATAGTAGTAGTAAACGGAAAGGAAAATGACATTGTGATGGTTGAATATAGACTAATTTGGTAGTTAAATTTTAATCTGTTCTGATAATTGTTATGTGGTCAAATTGGTTAAAATAAGCTAAATTGTGCTGAACTTTGTTTTCTAGTAATCTATTTCAAGGAAACGTGCATCAAAGAACAGCAATGAAAATAATAAACTACATTAAAATACGAACAACGTCAAAACTATGTTCGTTTATTGATTATGTTTCAAAGGAATAGGAAATCAGAATGCAAAAGTAACATCAGACACGCAATATCTATACTAATATTATAAATGCGAATGTAACTCTGCCTGTCCATCTAAACCACTGACTGATTTCGATAAATTTTGGTGCATACATAGAATATATTCCAAGAAAAAACAGAGCCTATTAATTATTGCGACAAAAATGGTCGAAAAAGTTGAAATAGGGGATGAAAGTTAATGTGGAAATCGTCTCTGTTGAACATAAAACAATGAAATTTTGTGTCTAAATACGACGATATGGATACGAGCCATAAGTGGTGTTTTTGTAGTTTCAAATTGTTCGGGGATAAACGTGTAATGATTGGCACATACAATAAAAACACCACATTTGTTTTGTACTATACAGTAAATTTTAATACACTTCGCGTACATTTCTCCTATTTCACGCGGACGAAGTCGCAAGTAACAGCCAGTATTATATATGTTTTTATTTTTCGGTCATTAATTTTTTCAGTGACAATTGCAAAAATGTATAAGTAAGAAATTAATACATTTTTAAATTTACAACACTACTTTATTAATTTGAGCGCTTTTTAATAATTCTATATATGTACTAGTAGACCCTGCCACGCGTTGCTGCGGCTAGGTTTTACTTATTTTACATTGTAATAAACAATTTAAGGGCTTAAAATAAACGAAAAGAAAATATCAGTCATGAGGACCACCATGTTTTATTAGAAAAATGTCATTTGTAAAAAAAAACAGTGAACTCGATGATGCTACTGTTATACCGTATGATATATTTAATGAAAAATAGCAGGAGTGTAAAAATCGACTGAAGACGATTAATGAAAATGTTCCTTCTCTTGATATCTTGCAAAAATGTACACAAAGTAGTTCGTTTATAAATTATTATTGTTTATTTAATTCTTACTTTTCTATTAAAAATGTTTTGATTTGAATGTATATGGAGCACTACCAGCAAAAACATAATTTTAATGTTTTAGTTGCATGGTTATTAAAAAACAAAGAACAAAAATTGATAACATTCGTCGCAAGCGTAAGGAAACAATTATTGTATGAAATAATAAATTACGAATATATAGTACCTTCAATCGTATCCGCCGTTGAATATGTAATTTAAATATTTCCTTAATATATGATACAACATCACTTTTATCAATTTTGCCTTGTTAAAAGTCATTTATAATTTTCACATTTTATGTTATTGGCGCATGTTAGGATGCTACTGTTATTTTATTATTAATTGCTCTTTTTTTTTGGTATTGATGGCCTGGTATAAAATGAAATTGTTTTTAACAATAGATAAAAATAATTATAAAATTAACTGACCAAAATTAATTAATTTTTAGCTATTACTTTTTATTGTACCAATTCTCCTATTATCAACGAAAAGTTTATAACATTAAACCGCGACCATCTTTTTGAACACAACAATCAATGATATCGCTAACTGTCACAATCGTTTTTGTAGCAAACATTTTGCATCAAATAATAAAAGAAAAATAAATTGTTATAAAACATTATTGCAATTATAAATTAAGATGTAAGCTATTCTACCTTTTAAGTTGGATTAATCAGCACATGGTGGACAACTATATTTTAAAATCTGTTAAGTATTTTATGAGTTCATCCCGGACAAACATCGTGACACATGATTTATATATATTAAGATAAAGAATATTATGTATATTTAAAAGTTTTTTGTCCTTTATTAAGTAGACTTTTTAATCAAATGTTCGTTAGAGGCAAAGTAATATATAAATAATTTAACCAACGCATGAAGTTTAAAATTTTACGAATTTAATGAAGACTGCCTCGGTATTATTACGTTCAAAACATTGCTATTTATTTAAGGTGACCTGGCATATTTTAAGTTCATTTTCTATCTTTTATATTTTAAGATCGTTTCTAATAAGTACACAGTTTGGTGACGTCCGCGAAAATAAGTAATTTATTATGTTTTAAATTTGTCTTTGTATTACAATTTTGAATAGATTTAACGTTACCCAAATAAAAAAAATCCTATAAATATCGGCAATTAGGTTCTTAGGCACCTAACCTAATTTACAGGGACGTGATTGGGACAGTACCTACCAATCTATCCAGTAACTTTATAAGGCACTAAACCAAAACACCAATGACTATCTATCATTAGAACAACAACAAAAGAGTTGAATTTGCAATGACTAATTTATAACTCAACTTCGCGCCAACAAACTTCAGGAAAACACCAACAACCGTCTCCACAAAACAAACATTACAAAATAACATAGAAATTAAGGGGACATTTAACTGAACATCCCGAACAAAACCATTTCCAACATGACGTAACAAATTCGCTGCGAATTATACAAGACTGACTTTAAGCTCGTGCATTGTTAATTTGCCTTCGCAATAGGAACTTAATAACTTTCTGGGAGGGGCGGAAATAAAAGGTTCACAAAGAGGGACCCGATTTTACGGGTCACCTGTTCCGTGGATCTAAAATGTCAAACAAGTTGATGTAGCGGTTGTTTGGGCGGTGTTGAAGTCGGGACAAATTAATTTGCGACGTGGAACGTTACGTTAAAGTTGCGCTAACGATTGAAGTGTTAGGAAGAAAGACCATAATTGCTTTCAGGGTTTAAGTTGTCATTGCTGACAATATTCTAATAATAGATTAATTAAAAAGAATTGAGCTTGAGTATTGAGATCGGAGTAATTTAACTTCTTTATCTCTGGACCTGGATTCAATTGTTTGTTCGTCAATAATAATGCACTTAGTAACTTGCTCCAAATTTTCCTCCTCATTTTTCATAAAAAGGCTTGAAAAGCATGTTATTACTGGCTATTCGAGCTCTATAACTTTACAAAAGATAGGAGTTTTACTACCTAAAGACTTGATTAGCTTCAATTCTTACTCATCGAGTAGCCAAGTGGCTTGAGTAATTTACAGTTTATTAATTAAAATAAAATGTTTTGAAAAAACTATACATTACATGCTTCAACACACCTGCACCTCATTTTATAATTGAATAACAGCAATATAATATGTTCATTTTACAAACTTGATTTATAGAAAAGTCGAACGCTATTAGTAAGAAAAGCTTGTATTGATGTTTATAGCATTTGATTTTTACAGTGAATGTGATCTGCTATATTAAAGTTCTTTGTACCGAGAAGTATTGAGTTCTATTTATGTAAACGTTATTGTTATCTTCAAAATGTATTTGTATTTATGTTACGCCTTAAGTAAGACATTCACGCACCATTCTTAAAGATTCGCATCTTTGAATATTTGAAATTTGTTTCTGAACTTTATAATTAAAGAGTTAAATTAGATAACGTGCTTTTATTGTTATAATTTCGTCACATAATAATGGGATTGTGAAGATTGAAATGATGAAAATATTTTGTTTCAGAAATGTTTAAACAATTTCTTTATTCATTAAAATATTTTGATTAATATTTATTTTAGTTTCTAGACGCTTTCACGAAAGAAATCTATTATCGGCTGATTATAATAATAATTTTCATGAGTTTTACTCAAATGATAAAATATTTAACATTTTTACAATAAGGTTTTTGTATAAATAAAACCTTAGCATCCATATATTCATATTAAAATACGACTTCATTGCTTATAAATTGATATTAATAGCGAATCCAAAATAAAATTATTTACAAACTCCGTTATGAACCATTCAACTAGGTTGTGGCTACCATCTGCCAGATTCAAAATAGTTTTTCGTGCACTCATGAGCCATGTTATATTATGTTTGATATTTTCTGTTTTAAATAAATGCTTAACTAGTTTTGAAAAGCTTACCAAGCATCTATGAAAGCTTTTATTCTTAACTTGCTGTAACCCGCGACTTCGTTCACGTTGAACAGGATACTTTTTCGCACTTTCAGCGACTTTTATCGCAATAATTATTACCCTGAGTCCTTTTTTGTAATCTGTTATAAATACAGTCCAAATTTTTATCTAAATCGGTTTAAACGTTTCGAAGGTACAGATGGACAAACTGACAGACAGTCAGTTAGACAGAGTTACTTTTGCATGTATTATATTAATATGGATTATTGACTTCAAATATGTGTTTATTACAAAGGACTGCTTGGGATGCGCTAAGATGTGCAGAAGATGTTTTGCAGGTAGTAGGCGTGCTGATCTCTCCGTCCTGTACAGCCAAGGTAGTTGTGAAGAAAGTCAGTATTTTGTACCATCCAGCCTTATCCCTCCAGCGGGGTTGCACCGCAGATTTGGTCTACAGGAGCTCTAGGTGAAAAGCAAATTTTGCATGATGTGCTCTATGACTCTTCCTTCCGTAGCCAAAATGAGGCTGGCGTCGGACCTTTTATTCTTATTAAACCAATTGCTTAAGCGATTTAATGGTAATAACAAGCACTATGGTTCACTAGGGTCGCTCAATAAATGACGAAGCCACCAGGCTAGTTAAACCATTTTTTATGTTAGGGAAGCATCGCAGAATGCTTTAGGCGTTTTCCTTGATCTCAGAAAAGCTTTTGATTGTGTACACCATGAGACTGTTGCCAGGAAATAACGTAATATGGTATAAGAAATGCTGCACTCAACCTTTTGCTTTCGTATTTGAGCCATCGAATTCAGAAGGTTGACCTATGGTAAAAGTTCTCCCGAGGCCACGGAAAATATGGGTATCCCACAAGGATCCATTCTTGAGCCTTTTCTCTTTCTACTAAACATAAACGCCTTACCTTGTGTAATAAATAACAACAATGAGATAGAATATTTTGTATGGCTGAAAATACTTCCTTATTTTTTAAAGTTCAACGACATATGCCAATAAGTGAGGATGTAAATAATATCTCTCTAGAGTAGTAAATTGGTTTAGTATTAATAACTTACTGATAAACCGAAGAAAAACAAAATGTTTTAGATTCATATCTCCGAACTCAAAGCTATAGATGGGTAGTTGTATCAACTGCATTTCTAGGAATAACTATAGACGCAAAATTGCAATTGGGCTCCCATATTAATAAGCTGGCAAGTAAACTAAGCTTTGCAGCTTACGCAGTAAAAAAAATTAAATTAATTGACGTGGACGCAGCTCGTTTAGTATATTGCAGCTATTTCCATCCTATTATACCTTACACCATTCTACTGTGGGGAAATGCTACAGATACTAATACGATCTTTGTCCTCCAAAAACGTGCAATTCGTGCAACTAGGCCCAAAAGAATCGCTGAGAAAGGTGTTTACAAAAATAAAAATATTTACCGTTAGTTTTCAATACATTTTTCAATACTTAATTTAAAGGCAAAAAATAGGCATCATTTTCTAAGATGCCACATTGCGATGCACATGACATTGATATAACGTAAAATCATAATTGAATTCTTCTTGTAACTGCGAAGAATAAGTAAGCCTTTTATGGGACAATGTATACGTTTTTACAACCCAAGTCATCAAAATCCCAGAAAACGTTGAGAATTTAATTTAAAAAAGCTGTCAAGGAACGTTTATGTGTTAAAATTTATATAATATTAATGAAGTTTTAAAACAATAACACAGCCTGCTAGTGGAATGCTCGCTCAAGATTGTGTTTTTGTTCTAAAATTGCATAATATGTTATTCCTTAAAATTGTTTGTTAATTATTTCAAAAAATGACATAAAAATAGTCCAGTCAGTTTCTTTCACCGGTTCTTTTTTCGTCTAAGGCATCCTTTTCAAAACTGGTGGTACGTGTTTGACAATCAATAAGCAATTTATTTATTATATAAAGATATTTGAATGAGAAATTGAATTTGAGGCACCACAGTGAACTGGGATTTTTGCTAATGCAAGTGATAATATTTCTTTTGGGGTTATTTGCCCAAGCTTAGGGAATTAAACAAAGGGTGCCTAGTGGCATAGTAGGCCGTTACTGGGAGTCTTGCTCTTGCAAGTGTATACATCATTGGGGTAGTATGGCCTCTGGGAAACGGATTTGAGGGAATCTGCTTGCCCAAGCATGTTGAGGTGTCAAGGGGTGAAGTAGGCTGTAGGTAGAACTGGGCTGCTTCGGTGGTTTGCACTGGAGTTGCAAATGAATGCGAAGTGTACAATACCATTTGTGAAAATATATATAGATATATAAATTCTTAAATCGGCAACATCTGGTGCCTAAATAAATGGCTTTTAAATGAAAATTTACGTAATAATAAATAATTTCGTTGACACTTTAGCGCCATCCAGTCTTTGGGTATGTTTCATCGAGATAGCGGGAAAAGTAAAGTAAGAAAAAAAGAAACATTGAATAAATTTAGACACATAAATAGCATACAAATATCTGGTATCTAGATGAAAATGAACGTAAAAAATACAGTGAAATGTGCGGAGAAAAGACCCCTTTTGGAAAAGGTAATTTCGATGACACTTAGATGGATTCTAATCTGTGAGTATCTTTCATCTTTCATCAGGAAGATAGCAAAAAAATTGTATTATTTGGGATAATATAAATTTACTAAAATCGCCCTCCATTGCAGCGATAATTTTATTTTGTTAAATAATTTAAACAAGATAAAACCGACTTTAGGATATTTAAAAACCTTTTTTTTACACATAAAATTAATTTATATAAATGAAACCAATGTTTGTCTTAGGTTTTTAGGACTAAAAAAATTAAAAATATGGTAATCACAATGTGTGAATACCAATAAAAAAAAGAACCTTCAAATATAAACAAAAAGAATTAATAACAGACGAACACATTACCTGATAAATCTATGAATACTCTGATTATATGTAAATACATGATAAAAAATTGCAAATTACCTCATAAAGGTCTATTGTTATTAATGTAATTATTTTATTAAAAAAATTTAAAAAATGCACATTGGAATGAATAAATTTAAAATGATCAAATACTATTTTTAGATATTCGATTATATTGGATAGAGATTGATCCTGTTTCTAAGATTCAATGCAATTTTTTTCATTTAAAACAAGTCCAGTAGAGAAAAACATGGTTGGAATGTAAAGCAGCTAAATCTAAGTAATTCAATTTATGTTATGTATAACATTTTTATAGATATTATTGCGTTATAGATTTATATTAATTACTCTTTAGTGATTTTCTACTTGTTTTTCCAGCATAGTCATGTTTTATTTTTGACTCTTTTAATTGCATGTACTTTTAAGCAAGCAGTACAAAACGTTTGTGCTGTTCCAACAATTAGTCAGCAGACAAGATCATTACAAATAATTTAGTAGATTCGGTATAAAGCACCGTTCCCACATTAATTAGAGAAACTGTATTGCCCAAAAATTTTTTTCGGATGAATCATATTGTTTCGGCCTTCATCAATTGACTTGGAGATCAGCGAAGTAATCTTTCCAGACTCTTCTATTGTAAACTTCATCTAACATGGAGTTCGAGGGAAGCTGCCATTCCCGCGAACTAGGTGACCAAATAATTGATTCATAAATTAAAATCAGTAAATGTCATGTATCATAATTCTTGGTTCAATAAACATAGGAAATATTTACTAAGTCACTTTTTCTATCAGTCAATATTTAAAAGAAGTTATACAAAATAAAACAATACGTGGTATATTTACAACACAACTTTATTATTTTGATCACCTTCTTCAGGCCATTTAAAAATATTTTTTTTTTATAAAGTAAACTTTTCATTCACCTGTCGCCAAAGGCAAAATAATAAGTAATTTAAGTATCGCAGAAACGTTTAAAGTCTGGCTTCGAATGAATTAGTTCTAAGTATTGCAATTAATTAAGGTGCTTGGCAAATTGAAACTTTATTTTTTATCTTTCATTTACTAAGATTATGACTCGTTCTAATAAGTAAAAGACGTTTTTCAAATCTTTGCTTGGTGAAAAGTCCTCCCAAAAATATTTTCTTATTTTATTATTATCTTTATTAGTTTGTCTTTATTTATAACTATTAATAGATATCTTGGCAAATAAGGCACCTAACCTATACCGAGTGGGAGATTAGCACCGCAGTGCTTATTTCTGGTTCAGTTTGCAAACTAAATTCTATTATTTCGAGCTCTTGAGTTACGTTTACCGCCCCGTGACATAAAATACTTTATCTCGATTTAATTTTAGAAATAATAAACAGATACTTGAGTTTTAACGCCCCTTGTAACTCACTTGGAGCCAACAAACGTCAGGAAAACACCGACAAACGTCTCCACAAAACAAACATCACAACGTAACATAGAAATTTAAGAGACATTTAACTCAACATCCATCATTTAACCGAACAAAATTGTCTCCAACCTGACGTAACAAATTCGCTTCGAATTATACAAGACCCACTTTAAGCCCATACATTGTTAATTTTCCTTCCAATACGAACTTAATAACTTTCTGCGAGGGGCGGAAATAAAAGGATCACAAAGAAGGACACGCCTTCACGAGTCGCCTGTTCGGGGCTTTAAATGTCAAGCAAGTTAATGTTGGGCCATTTGGAATGTGTTGACGTTGGGTGAAATTAATTTGCGACGTGGACACAGTAACGATTGAGGTGAAAGACATCAAATGCTTTCGGATTTTAAGTTATCATTGCAGAAGTTATTAGAGATGTTAATGTAAAGACAGTCGAACTTAAAATGCGCTTGAAAAGTTTGGAGTAATTTGTCCTCATTAGCTCAGGACCTGACATAATATCGTATTTAGTGTTCTTAACCGTAATGTTCGTAACCGTGTGCTTTAGAAACTGGAGGTCGTGGGTTAAAATCCTGCAAGGACTCAACAAATTATCATTGTTCCTACTTGGTTAGGATAATTTGGGCCGATGACCCATTTGTCTGAACAATAAGATGATCCATGCGTCGGATAGGCAAGTAAAAAGTCGGTTCACCTACCAACCCGCATTGGACCAGTGTGGTGGGATACGAACCAAAAACCCCCTAATAGAGGAAGCGTGCGTTAGGGGAGGCCTATGTCCAGCAGTGGACTTACACAGGCTGATGATAATGAACTAGCTCTTTACTTTTTATACATATGACCAAAGTACCAAACGCAAGTATTATTTCTCTTACTTTAAATACGGAGTCTTACTCGTAGTCAAGACCTGATGTGTTTTAATTTTTACTTAGCGAGTAGCCTTAAGTTTAGAAATATTTCTAGTTTTCTGTTTAATAAAAAGAGTTATAGATTTTTCTATAACTTCAACGCAGATTCGTCTCATTTTATAATGAACTGGTTGTTACCCGCAACTTCGTCAAATATTCACTTGTGTATTGAAATATATTGTATAGAAAAATATATATTAGGTTTCGTGTGTATGTGCCTATCATTTATGGCTTTGGTTCCGACGATGACGAATTTTCTCACTTTAACATTTCGCAATAATTAGTAATAGTTAATAGGAATTACCGGTTTACACCCAGAACGAAGACACACAGAACAGAGATACTTTCGCATTTAAAATTTTATCATGTTTTCATCCCTATTGCAAACCTTTGACCACTTTCTTAGAATATTAAAGCCAGGGATTTCATGTAAAAAATAATATTTTTTGATATAATATGTACACAGTTATATCACCAATTATTAAAAAAGTCTACTGGTGCCTTTAAAGAGGATAAAGTAGTAAACTTTCTAGATATTTGAATATAATGAAATATATGGATTTTTACTTGATACTAGATGATTTGATATTATCGGTTGAAACATATATCGCTACCGATGTTTTGTAATATCAATTATATCCCAGTACTTATTAATAGCCTATATTTGGAAATTTATCTAAGTCTGTACAGAATTTAATTGTAATTGATTTAGCGGTTTAAGCAGAAAAACTGACAGACAGGTTTACATTGTATCTAGATGTTCCGTATCTATAATATTAGTGTGGATAACAACAATATATTATGTTCATTTAACAAGAACCTGATTTATACATGAGTAAAACGCATTTTCAGTTGTAAGAAAAGCTTGTATTGGTTTCCGTAACATCTGTTTCTTACATTTGTCTGTTACGTTGCAGTTGTTTTAACGAAAAATATTTTGTTTTATTTTTGTAGCCGTTATTGTTGTCTTCTGTTTATGTTACGCCTTAAATTAACCATTCACGCGCCATTCCTGAAACTCATGAAATAACTTAAATTTGTTTCAGAAATTTGTTAATTAAAGACTTAGATTACAAAACGTGCTTTTAATAATACTTCTGCCGATATTCATGCGTATCATTATTGGTTACTTTCATCAGTTCAAAATGAGATTCTAAAGATTCAAATGACGAAGATTTTTGGTTAGAGGTACATTTCAACCATTCCAAAATTTTTTAAATATTTTGATTAATATTTATTTCAGTTATTTTGTAGATACAGATTTCGTATTTCGTACATAGCTTCCTACAAAAGAAATCTATTATCAAATTATTATAATTATAACTTTCATGTGTTTCACTCAAATAATTAACAGTTTTATAATAAGGTATTTTGTAGAAATGAATCATAGTTTTTATATAATTCATATTATAATACGACTTCATGCTCGTGAAGAAAATCGGTATTTGGTATACCCTTGCCTATCCTTCAATGTTCACTGAATTTAGTTAAGATCTCTTCTTGCTTTGTAGAAAGCAAATTTCCAATTTCTATACTTTCTACCAAAACGGCGCTGGTGTCGACCTTTTATTCTTATTAGACCAATTGCCTAAACACTTTAATGCTAATTTTATAAATAACAAGCGGTCGCTTAATAACTGATGCCAGTAGCAGCCAGCCAAGAACTGGCACCGCCGTAAAAGCAATATTGATGCGAAAGTCACGGAATGCTCACGCTTTCGGTGACCAAAAAGTTTTGATTGTACCTGGACTCTGGTCAGGAAAACTCATTGGTGTGAAATGCCGCCTAACTTTCTGTTTTCGTACTTAAGTCATTGAATTCAGAAGGTAGACGTGAATGGTAAAAATGGTATTTTTTGCTGAAATGATACATCCTTGATTTTGTTAAACGACATGTGATGGACTGTAATAATCTTCCAGTAGTAGTAGTGAATTGGTTTAGTATATAACTCGCTATTGAACCAAGGAAAACAAAATGTTTAGATTCATGACTCAATAAAATAGTAATTTAGTGGTTATAAATGGGGAGGGTAAACGTAGTTGTATCAACTGCATTTAGGAATAATTATGACGCAAATTGCAATTGGCCCCATAATAACTGCTTGAGCTTACCAGTTAAGAAAATTAGATTAACTTAATCATTTAATGAGATGACATAAAAAATAGCCCGTTCAATTTATTCAGCCGGTTCTTCTCTGGTCTAAGGCGTCCTTTTCCAAACCGGTGATAGCGTGTTTGACAATCAATAAAGGCAAGTGTAAAGTCCCATTATATAAAGATATTTGAATTTGAGTTTGAACTTAATTCAGACACGAGTGAACTGGAGTTATTCGGACAAGCTTAGGAGCCTAAACGATGGATGTCTAGGAGGTATATTGACGTTACTGGAGTCTCATGAAACATCATAATTAAACATGCCTTTGGTAATAATTTGGGAAACTGTTTGCCAAGCATGCAGTGATGGAGGGTAAAGCAGGCCGTAGGTCAATTAAGGGCTGCTACGGTGGTTTGCACTGGAGTTGCAAATGACTGCGAAGTGTACGATACAATTTGCAAAAAATATACAGATATATCAATTCTTAAATCAGCAACATCTAGTCCATAAATATATGGCTTCTAAATGAAAATGTACGTTAAAATAAATACAGGGGAATGTGCGGAGCAAACGACCCCTACAGAAAATGTAATTTCATTGATATTTTAGCGGCATCCAATCTTTGGGTATGTTTCATTGAGATAGCGGGAAAAGTAAAGTAATAAAAAAAAATTAATAAAAGTAGACACATAAATAGCATACAAATATATGGTTTCTAGATGAAAATTAAAATAAAAAATACAGTGGAATGTGCGAAGCAAAGACCCCTTTTGGAAAAGGTAATTTCGTTGACACTTAGATGGATTCTAATCTGAATGGTATCTCTCATCGGGGAGATAGTAGAAAAATGTAACATTATCAGGAATAAATAAATTTATTAACTGCCTCCATTGCCTAGTGGTAAGGACGTGTGCAAGAAACCTTGAGTCGTGGTTCGAATCCTGCGGGGACAAAAAATTTTTATTGTTGTTTCCTATTGGTTGGGAAATTTTGGCCGATCACCCAATGTCGATAAAAAGTCCGGCACCACCAACCCATTGGACCAGCGTGGGGGGATACGGTCCAAGAACCCCTTAATGGGTAGGGGTATATTAGGGGAGGCCTATGTCCAGCAGTTGACTATCACAGGCTGATGATGGTGATGATGATAGTAAAAAGGAGAAAAAAATAAAAATTGTTAGGAATAAATTTAAAATGATGAAATTTTTTCAAATTATTATTTTTATATAAATTAAATAAATTATACACTAAATCCATGTTATTGTTGTGTATAAGCTTAAATACTGTAAGATTATATCATCTAATAATTTCTTACTGCAAATAAAGTAAATAAACATTCATACATGCAAACGTTCACTTATATAACTAGAATAAAACTAAATATTTGCTTGTAAAATGATTCTGTTTCTAAGATTCAATGTATTTTTTTTCATCAAAAACAGATCAGTAGAGAAAAACGTAGTTGAAATGTAATGTAGCTAAATCTAAGTTATTGCATTTATGTTATTTACAACAGTTTTATGGATTTTATCGCGTTATCAAATCAATAACTACTTTTTAGTAATTTATTAAGCGTTAGACCATTTCCGGCATCTATAGTCATGTTTCGGAATAATTTAGAAATAGTAAATTACGTTTTTTTGTTTTTTAGTTGTATGAACTTTTAGCTAAAACATCGTTCCCACATTACTTGAGAAACTGTATTGCCCAAAAATTCTTTTAGAATCAGACAAATTGTTACGGCCTTGAACAATAGAATTGGAGGTCGTGAGATATAATGAAAGAATGTTGGTTATTATTAACAGTAATAAACTGTAATGAGTTGACATGTAGTTCTTTGTACGTATGTGATGAAAAAAAATTAATCTAAAGTTATTTAGGAGTTCAAGAAACGTTTCAATATTTTTTTTTGTAAATATAAATTTGCCAACGAGTCCAATGACTTCATCCTAACTCGACCTTTTTAACTTGCGTTATTATTAACATAATAATATTTACTATGATAAATGCCTCGTTGTCCTTAATTATCCTGCTTTAAAACAATAAAATGGATAAGAAGGATCTTAAGGAGTCACCTTAACTTCAATATTATAAGTATAATCTTAGTTTTAACGGAGATAATTTACCGTGATATAAGATAATTCTTGATCCTTCACGATTTTAGTGGAACAAGTGAGTAACTTTCAATCAGAACCCAACACAAAGAGAAACCATAATAGAATACGTGTCGTGTTTCAGTTTGGGATGTTGGCGAACACGTAATTTGAACCGAAAGTTCAAAGGTTATCCTTAAACTTGGTTTGAATACTCACATGCTATCGAAAGATTGTTAGAACCGTATTTCGCAAACTAACAGTTGACATATTATTAACGAACAAGAAAGTTATAACTTTATGCTTCAGTATTGTCTTTAATTTTAATTGTAATGATTTCTTATAATTGTCATTTTATGACAAAATCGGTACAGATGAGTTTAATTATAAAATATTATATTTTATATTTTAATGCCTTTTTTCGAGGTTGAAAACCAAATATAGCCACATACACATTACAATATTGGATCCGGCAACATATCTTTCCCCGTTTGTGTTGGTTTTACGTTCCATCGGCTTATGCGTACACTTGCCTATAACTTCTACTTAGTTGACGATGTTGTTGTTCTGTATTATAGATCGAACTACGTCGATTCTCTATTATATTATGGATCGATGTCGAAATCAATTAGGAGTCACTAGGAATCGATGTAAATATCTATTCCTAGTGTTCTTTTGCTCATGTATAGAATACGTTGACATGGTTTTGGATTAGGTATCGTTGTGAATACCCCGAGTGATTTACGAAACCATAGTCTAAGATAGATATGATAAGATTAGGAAGTTTTATAGCGCCGAAAGGCCAAAATTTTACTAATACGAACGCGTTCGCTAGTGGCACCTACAGTGTAAATAAAAGTAATGTCAACCATTACCTTAATTTACGAGAGTTGAAATTCTGTAAATGAAATACAAAAATGTATATAATTTTTAATTCATCATCATCATCAGCCTGTGACAGTCCACTGCTGGACGCCTCCTAATACACCTTTTATACATTGGAGGTTTTGGACTGATCCCATCACCTGGTCCAATGGGTTTACATGCCAATCGAGCATGGATCATCTACCTTTTGACAATTTTTAATTTAATTCAATTCTTCCTTCTATCAATTTATTATTTTTATGTCAGGATTAAGAACACCGTGATATTTTTTAAATCCACACAAACGCAATAAAAAACGCTTTGCCTTATGGACCCATTCGTGTTTCATTAAATCTGTTTACATTCACACAGCATAAATTAACTAAACTATGGTTAGTAATTCTTTAAACGAAACTGAAGAAAACTGTCAAACCTGACTCAATTTACTATCGTCTATTACTTTATTGTGTTTTTATCTCAGCTTTAAGAATGGCGTCACACTTTTTATATCCCTTAACGCGTTCACATTTCGTCACAATGTTTGCTACCATCAAACGTGTGTGTCGAACTCTTAATCCAGTGCAAACGACGCAGATGTTCCAGGAACGTCTTAAACATGGCGTCCTAGACAAACAGCGGCGCGTTTTGTTTACAGTTCGCGATGCCAACACGGATTAGTGGCTCGAGGGGACGTCTTAAGGTGCGTATGCACTGGCGAACCGAACATCAATAGAAGCTTGTTTGGTGCGTATATAGGCCTAATAATGAGCGGATTATATATAATATCATTTGCATGTTGAACAGTGATGACGTCATGTACACTAATCGTCAAATTTAAACGCGAAAAAATCCGTAGTCTTAATACAACAAAGTATTAGCATGATGTCATATTTCATATTGTCATCGCTTTGTAAATAATGCAATACGCAATTCGTGAGATTTTCTGACATGCCATTGCTATGTAATGTTGCCTTGCAATTTGCCGTTATTCTGTAAAGTATTCAGTAGCAAATTGTTAATCATAAACGAACACATATCAACGCTGATCTAGCGAATTGTCTACGCAAATTAAAACATACCAATATGTCGGGATAGTTATGTAACAATTTGCAAACTAATGTCATACCTTTTGTAATATAAACATTAATGAATTGTTTTTGATATTGAATCATACAACAACAATTCACTAATAACAACGATTTATATATGACACGATTATGTTGCTATGGATGATATTGTTTTTTTATTCTTTATTTCATCTTTCTTTATTCTTTACATTACTTATAAAAAGAAAGCTACTTGCAAAAAGAAATATATCACTTTTATTATTACATAATTGTTATAAGTTATTACTATAACGTTTCACAATTAACTATGCAGCTAAATCGAGTATTTTTTGGTAGATTTACAATTATTGGTCCCTCGCAACTTTTAAAAACATTAGTTGTAGATAGAAACTATTTACAAACTAACTGTTGCCTTTCGAATTCTTTCGCGTGGTGATAAATAAAAAAAAATACAAAAAACAAAGTAGCCTTAGTTACACCCAGTTACATCAGCTATATTCCAGTAAAAGTCCGGTCAAAATCGGACTAGCCATTGCGGAGATTAGCCAGAACAAACAGACAGACGGACACAAAAATTAAAAGAAAAATGTTTTGTTGTATGTATCGATTATATATCACAACGTTATCATTTAAAGGCGTTATTTTGATTTTACAAAGGGACACCCAAATTTTTTTATTTAAATAGATGTGTATATCTATGTAGTGTATGTTTCAAGTTCGTCGTACATTTTTCGACCATTTAGCTCTTTGTGTACCACCTTTTAACCATGTTATTTTACCCATTTATATCCTTTGCTCTGTTGAACGTCAAGAGAGACGTAAGAACGTTTGATCGTCACCGCCTTTTGTTCTGATCAGATGTTTAAATTAAATCGATTTGTTTATGTTTCTCGGAGCTTTTTTAATTAAAAATAGAAACGTACACATCGTACGCAGCAAGCAGTGATAGTGTAGTAAGAAATTTGATAATTTTTTACTTCTCATCTCTGCAAATGACATATTGCGTTTCGTATAATAGGTTGAAGAAATGGCTACTTGATGTTGAAAAATGAACGGATATTTCCGTTTTGAAGTTTCTTTTAATTTCAATAATTAAAAGGAGATGAAGCATTTTTAATCATTCGCCGATTAATTACCTATCCTTTAAGGTATAATATATGATAAAATCCTTCAAAAATTGATAACTTATTCAGTAAAATTACTTAAGTTTGTCTTAAAATAAATTAGGCATATTTTGTTAATCTTTATGTATTATTTAGAGATTTTTAACTACTAAGACGTGTCAAAACCATTGTAGCTAAACATGCAACATAAAGTACATATACTAAAATATTTACTTAAACATTGCTATTATATTATTAATAGATTTCAAAGTTAGCGTATTTTTTTGGTTGGAAAATACAAAAATTAGCTGTAACCAAGTACAATTAACGACTATATCAATTTAATTAAACTATTATATTTTAAGTAGATTTTATTTAATTGGCTCATACCAGTTTAACTAATAAATAATTTCGTAAAGAAGTCTATCCTTTACAGTTTCCCATGTTATCATAGGATCGTCTTCTAATCCTTCCAAATTTATCAAGCGGTGCGACTGGCATGTGACCTTCAACCCAAAGTGTCAACTGCCTTTGACAGATAAATTAGTTTTAAGACACTGGCATCTTATTACGACTGTCAAATATGGTCTTGACAACTGGGCTCTTTTTGTATGCTTACACAAAGCAAGGATATATTGACTTTACGGACAATTAGATAAAAAATCTTAGGGTAAGCTCATATAAACTATTGCCCTAACTAGAAAACAACGATAACAAAATTGTTTCTCCACGTAATTTAAACCCACGACATCCAGCCTGTAAGGCAAGAGCCATTTCCACTAGGCCACGTTGAATGTTTCTTTGTAAAGAAGTTATTACAAATAAAGAAGTTGTAATGTATGTATGCAAATGTATTTAACTAACTATATTATTCACACCATGAAACGCCAGTCGTTATAGTATTGTTTTAATGTCTGTTTCCATCAAGAAAGTACATAAGGTTTAAGCATAATTCAAGCGTCATTAAACTTTAAGCATGGTTTTGTACAATGGCGGATTTAATGCCAAAAGGCATTCATTACCAGTCAACCGATGGGTGGTGCAGAGCAAAATAAGGGAAGGTGCACTTATTACGAATAAAAATAAAAGCTAACAAAATGCTGAGCTAAGACCGTATTGGTCTAGCATTTCAAACATTATCTTGGTTTTTTAACACTATTTGTTGTGATTTTAGATGGTTTATTCAACTGAAAATCAAAGAATCCACCCACCAACCCGCATTAGGCCAGCGTGGTGGGATTCGGTCTAAAAACCCTCTAATGGAGAAGGCGAACATTAGGTGAGGCCTATGTCCAGCAGTGGACTAACACAGGCTGATGATGATGATGTTGATGAAATCAAAAAAAATATACGTATGGTAGTAACGTTCTGTTATTTTTTGCAAAATTACCAAAACTCCGTATTAAATTGAACTTTTAAGATTAGGTATAACGGCTCTGAAATAACCGTGATGTACACTAAGAAATTAAATTTCTTGCATCTTTTTTGTGGGAAATAATAAATTCATTGTTATACATATATTTCCTATCAATAAAATTACTTCTATCGAAGCAATTGTTTTAAACGTCAAATGTCATAATGTTACATTGAAAAGTTAATATTGTTCAAAGCGCTAAGGTTAGAATAGAAAATGAATTCTTACATTTTTAAAAAGCCAGGATTAAAATTATCCTATGTCCATCTCATGGTTCTAAGCTACGTTCTTACTAAATTTCAACCACATCTGTTGTGCGGTTCTTTTGTTATAAATAGTGTAACTAACAGGACTTTCTTCTAAACATATAGATAGAAAATAGATGTATATCTGTTATGGCTGAACTGATCAAATGTGTTTATTATTATTAGCATTCAACTCTATTTTACACTACTTATTATTAGTACTTTTTTGTACAACTTATGTCAATCATCACTAGGTAGACTAAACTAAAGATTAAACTGGAAGTTTATGTAAACAAAATTCCAATTCATTCTTTAATGGTGCCAAAACATTAAGTAATCTGATTGCTTCCGCTACTAAACGTCAATCATTTTTGTTCCGTTAATATAAGGGCCATACTTTCAACAATATAAGAGTTTTACTTTAGACATTGTTTATAAAACTTCCGGACTCCATTTAGCTGACACCCAAATTTAACAATTTTTGTTTGCTATTTATTTTTTTAAGATTCTGATCATTTTTGTATTTAAGTTTGATTTATATCAAAATTGAGTCTCTCTTATGCTCATATTCTAGTTTTCAAATATATCATTCTAATAATATGGAAAAAAACTTCAAATTCCCATTTAAATTAAGTTATATTATAATTTTTCTACGAAATATTGTTTATTCATTTATTTTATCCTTCGTAAAAATAAATGTAATGTTCTTTGGCAAATATTTTACATTTGTCCAATGTTATCAAATGTTTTTACTAGTTTAAAAGTAATGTAATATGATGAAGACTACTTGAAAGTCAGTTAAACCTATATAAGTAATAATGGAAACATATTTTTAATAGCTCGCATTAATGTCTGATACGATAAGGATAAGATAGACATTTAACTTTGTTATAAACGTTACATAGTTCCTTGCAAATGACGCTTTCTTTTCGTCTTTTTACATGCCTATCCGACGCATGGATTATCTTACTTATTACACAATTGGTTAATCGGCCCAAATTGCCCTAACCGACTAGAAACCAACACTGAAAATTTGTCGAGTCCCCGCAGTATTCGAACCCACGACCCCCGATTTCTATAGCACACGCAAATACCACTAGGCTACGGAGGCAGTCAGAAATTTATTCCTGTAAAGAAAATCCCTTCGTCGTCTTAATTGGAACGTTTAACTAGTACTTACGGTGCCCTACAAACCGGAAGAAAATAGCGTCTGTACACTACTGTATTTCAGCAGAAATAAGCACTAACCTAGAACTTTGCTAGTCGATGTTAACTGTCATGACTGAAAGGGCAGTTAAATTCAAAGGTCGTTTTTTTTTGTACATGAGCATTAAAATCTCATTTTTCTCAGTGTATACAAATTCTCAAACTCGGTTTATACATTTTTTTATAAAAGCATTTAAAATTCAGGACCAGACTGTCGTCATCAGGAGGGGTCTAAAATGTCATGAATAATTAAAAGTATTTAAACTCAAACAGAAATTTGTTATACACGCTACCCAATTACTTGTATTCACGTTAAAAATTAAAACTACTTACAACGTAATTGAAAAAATATTACGTCGGACACAGCAAAACACTAAGCCGTGATATGTGTTATTAATAGCAAAATATACTCAACTAGCGAACCACCCCTCATTTGTGCAGTCTTCGTAATCGATATAAATATCTGTAAAACTTATAATAATAATTCCAGTTTCCTTAACAATATTAGTATTATTGTAGTTTATATATATATATATATATATATATATAACTTTTTAATCACTAAATCTATTAAAAAAAACCATCAAAATCCGTCCGTAGTTTAAAAGATTTAAGGCATACTGGGTACAGGACAGAGGAAGACTTTGTTTTATACTATGTATTGATTTTAATCAATATGATTATGAAAAGATATGAAAATATGTAAATTTCACTAACATTGCAATAATTTACTAAAACGAAATTGAGCAAATAAATTTTAAGCACACAAAATTTCAAAAATAGCTATGAATATTCAGTAGACTAGCATGAAATTCCAAAGTTGACATCAAATTTTAAGCTAACATAATATTTTTATTACTAGCTATTCCAGTTTTCTGTTTACTTACAGCTAATATACAAAATATTTCATTAATGCTGGCATAAATTAGATACTAGTCGACACGAAAACACTAAAAATGCATACACGAAAAATTCAGCGTCGGTTAAAAAGATTCTAGACGCATTCAAAACATGTCTTGAAGTATAATGTACTTACAAACATGCCAAGAAACACATTAATCCCCTGTCTATTACCCGGGCGCTGAATAGTTCCTGTACACAACTTTCAGTTTATGTGAAAAAGGACGCGGTATTCGACACAAGCTGGGGCGGATCAAGAATTACTAATAGTTACCGCAATGCTGACTGTTTTCATTAACAAACAATAAAATTATTAAACAGTCTCGCAAAACTTTGTGTGATATTAAGAAGATTTAATTATGAAAGAAGATTTAATTATATTAAGAAGAAGATTGATTCTATGGTGTGGGCGTAATTTTATATATATGCTGCAAATAAATCATTGATTTCAGATTGACTTTTTCTCTCATGAATATTGAAACCAACAGTATAGTCTGGTTTATTGAGGTAAAGATCATGCCAATTTTTGACATTATTTTTTTATTAGATGTCATTTTCCTGTATACACAAGAGTTCATATTGGTTACGAAATCTCCTCATCAATTTGTACTTTTTCAAGTCCCTTTGTTTTTTTAAATAATCTCTCTCAAAGAGGCATCAATACTATTGTCAGCCACTAAAAAAGTTTACTTTCCTCTGCAGAAAAACCACTTTTAATCTATTGGAAAAGGATAAAACACTAATGTAGGGTAATGTCAATATAATTTACGTCTATTTCTTCTCGTGACCTTACTACTTTAAAGGACTATACTCGTCAATACGCTCATTTCCTGTTTCAGTCGCTTTATCTCGTCACATAAGACCCTAATTTTTCAGTAGTCACGAAACGCGACGCATTTGTTCGTTGCAAGGTGCTTCGGCCGCTCTCGTGCCAAAAAAACGCGCTGCTACACGAAGGCGCAGACACTCCGACGTGTTCTGAGTGTGTTCAAGTGTTGCTACTCTGTTCTGTTGTTCTCCATAGGCGGGTTGTGTCGACACGTGTACTCGTTTTAATGGTACAGGCGTACACAAGTGCAGTGTATGTTACTCGCTATCAGTTGGTATGGCCAATGGCAGGAATGTTTAAAAGCTAGGCGGAAAGTAACGTGTGTTACAGGCTGAAAATAAACAATTGTTATATACTTTGAAGGTCTATTTATAGTCGTCGTAAAGCTTCATTATTTCCTTCCTAGCATTACTCAGTTTATTGGGGCGCTGGTAAATTCATTTAAATAGCAGTTTTAACACATAGCTATTGGCAACTGCTCAATAATCGTTAAAGATAAACAGATTTCAATGATAAATAAAAGGGCCAACTTGATTATCCAGAGGTAGGTATTATATTCTATTAAGCTATAGTAATACGTCAATTGTGTAAGGAAAATACAACGTTTTTATTGTATCGTTCAAGGTTGCTATGGTTACTATGTTTACAAACATTTTACAAGTCGTAAGTCTAGTGGCCGCGTAGTAATTGAAATTTAACCAAAGTTGTTCCATTGTTTTTCACTTTACGTGAGCAAATGAGACATTACGTGTGCATATTTTAATGACGACGAAACGGCAATTGAGACAGAGACAAGTTTGGGTATGTAGCGAAAACTAGCCCCTTTTAGTAATACGTAGTTGGTAGGGATTTTAATTTACAAAAATGGATGTTCCAATGGCTTTAGATTTAATTTCACGGTAATTAACTGCAGCATAAAGCTTCTACTCTCTTTCTTACAAAATTACGTGATAAATAATAAAACTTCTACGGATTTTCTCGCGTTTCATTTCATTACAATTATTTAAAATTGTACCTGCAGTTTCAAACGCTTTCCAAGGCCAGGGTTTAAATAATTTTAAAGTGCGCTAAAATCCGAAAGAATTGTATTATTTATCATGAAACTAGTGGTAAACTTCAAGATACCATTAGTTTATTATGCGCAAAGCGCATAAATAATTAACATTCAGAAATGACCATGGTCGGCTAAAACTTTCACTGCCAGACGAACAACATCCCGTCTATCTCTGATCATGGAGAATTTCACGTATTATAAAATCTATAATGCTTATATGTTTTAAGCAAACAGGGACGATTATAATACTAACTACTGCTTTGGTTGAAATAGCAACCAAAGTTTTATTGTCACCATTAGTCTTCGGGTTTCAACCATATTTCCTGGTCAATATCCGCAAGGAATAATACCACAATTAGATCGAAAGCAACGAAGCGGTACGTAGCCATGGCAGCGTTTGAATTGTCTTATTGATACCTCTGTAATTTGAATTCATCAATCAAAACAGTCGACAGATAAAGTCACTTGCTTTAGGGTCTTATTAAGCCTAAATGTCTAGTTTAAATTTTTATCGGTATAATTTTTGGTTTATTATTATTAAAAATTTGACAGATGTTGAAGAGGAGGGATATTTTATGAGCTATATGACATGTCTATGAGCAGAGCAAATTACTTATTATTAGGTGAACTTCCCGCTCGTGTCATTACTTTGTAAAACAAAAAATAAAAACCTTAGAAATATCATAGCTATTCGTTGAGGCATAATTTAAAACTTGCAACGTTAACCTTTATGTAGTGTACATACTTACACCATATATATTTATGATTATTTGAAGCATTTTTGATGACGATGAACCGGTCATCTCTGGCCACAGTTTTTCTTTTCCGTCCTTGTCTTGCAAGTCTCATAGACTGTCCGATCTTTCGTTATCTCTTGACAACTCGTTATATTACAAATTTGATAATCTATGTTTTGGGTACCATTTATTTTCAACATAAGTTACAACATAGGTGAGTATGAGCTGGCACTCTGAGTTTATTTCCAGCAAAAACACACATTTAATACGATAAACGAAACAGTCACGATGTAATATACTTATTAAGCAATAATTAAGGGGAAAAACTTTTTTTAATGTGGATATAATAATATTTGCAAGCAGTATGTAGGAAAATTCAGGGAATATTTAACCTTTTTAGTTCCTCTAAATTTGTCCATGAGTATATATATTATATATATTCATAGGTTTCCCATCCCGTTTTAATAAAACGTTTAAACCGAACCTTACCCCGAACGTCTCGCCCCAGACTCTACCCATAGCTCCCTTTATTGAATAACCCGGCTTAGAATGGGAAACGGATTTGTTTGATAAAATAAATGTACATTTTTGATATTCAAACCGTTGTAAGCTTGAATTATTCATTCACAAAGCGGGATCCCTTTTGTAGTAGGATGAAAAGCGCTTAATGTATTTCTGAAACGACGGCCTACGTTGACTTGAATTAAATCAAGTTAATTTGTTGCAAATGAACTGACGTTCCAGTTGATTACGTTACGTATTGGTGTTTATTGAAAACTGGAATTTGATAATTGCTTGATAATTTATTTTATACAAGTTTATGTGTCATTTGTAATACTTGTGCTAAATTTACGGTAACGGTCTTCATTTCTGAAAAGATATATAGCAGTTATAATTTTAGTTTATCTAATAACGTCTTTATCTATTAATAAAAGTAAGTTCTCGTAATATTTTTGATATTTATAGAAAATGGAAAGCGAAAGATGCGTGTTAATTATTTCTTTTGAAGTTATGTTAAGTTATTATTTCTTTACAGTTTCTGATAGATTACTGATTTTGTTTCAAAAGTTTTTTTTTACTAATAAAAGGCATATAGGTATGATATTTATTGGCATATTATTGTATCTTTTAGTTACGTTGTATTTTTATTTTTACAAAAAGTAAGTCTTTTTATAAAGCAGTAGTTAAAAGTTGAGCCAATTTAGAGATAGATGGTGTTGATGAAAAGATGAAGCCAATCGAAAACACGAAATGGAACTGATTTTTTAAGATGTAGTAACATTTTTCGAACGAAAATTGTGGTATTAAAAATTATGTCATACGATTCGAAAATAAGTGTCAGTGAGATGAAATCATTGTTAATATTTGTGTTTTATCTAACATTTATTCTTCGTATTTGTATTTTCCTTTTATCCTCTCATGTATCTTAAATTCGAAAACGCTTTTGTATTTATCAGCTACTATTAAGTACTGTAATGTATTGCAATATAATAACATACGTGTAGTGCTTCGTACAGTGTACGTTACAACACCAAAATATTCACCAAATACCAAACAGAGGGGAAGGTTTCTCTCCGCACAGCTCCTCCTTTGAAATACAGGCATTTGTTTCATATACGAAATTCTGCACAGAAATTGTAATTATACAATTACTTAGGTAAGAGGATTCGAACAGATGGTAGCTCTTGAATACACCACATTAAACGCGAGTGTACAGAGATCCAGTTACCTCTATATAATAACTCTACTTGTTTTACTGTTATTATTTTTCACACTATCTACAATAAATTACAACATAAATCTGTCTTGTTTGTCAATAAATTTCGCTGTGGCCTTCAAACCGGAAGACAGTAGTCAATACACACTCACACACACACACACATCACATCATCAGCTTGTGATAGTCCACTGCTGGACATGGGCCTCCCCTAATACACCCCTATCCATTAAGGTTTTGGACCGTATCCCACAACGCTGGTTCAATGCGGGTTGGTGGGTGGATCGACTTTTTTACATGCCCATCCGACGCATGGATCATTATACTTTTCAAAGAAATGGGTGATCGACCCGAATTGCCCTAAATAACTAGGAAACAACAATGAAAAATCTTGAATCCCCGAAGGATTCGAACTCAAGCGACCTCCAGGTTTCTAAAGCACACGCCATACCACTACGCTATAGTAATATTTGCATCACTGTTACCCATGCCCAAGCTAAACATTTGAATTTACGAAATTACAGTTTGAGGTATTACGAGAGCCGAAACATCAAACATTGCGTGGCAATTCAAAATGGCGGGGTTTTATAATAAAAAAAATCTTTAGCTTCAATTTTTGCGCCACGAATGCGCGAAATTAGACTAGGAGAAAATTCCATATCTATATAGAAAGTCATATGATGACCCACAAAGGAAAATTGATTTGGTACTAGAGCGAATGTTAGCATAGTAAAAGTATGTGGAACATGATAAAATTTCATAGCTAAGACGTTAGACTCATCTGTCTACTACGTGAGAATTAAATTTATTTGTGTATTTTAGTAATGTGAATGTTTTTTCAAATTCATGCAGATTTATCACATGACAACTATGTTTTATTTTCGGTTGGTTTTCAGTACATTTAGTAGCTTATCCAATGTTTTTTTAATAAAATTATTAAGAAGAATCCGAAGCTCTCTTATCAGGTTTTGTTTGAAAATTTATGTTGAACTAATTGATTCACATTACAACAAATTTACAGTAATTGTTAGGAATTTCTTTGTTATAAAGCCTAATAGGCTTTGAGGTGAGCAAAGGCTCTGAAAATTACAAAAGTGCAAAATCCTACCATGTTTTAATGAGCTAGATAGACAAAACATTATAGTTGATAGGGATGGTAAGTGGATTTTTTTATGACACACTGTTTTTCTGACTTACTGATTTCATTGCAACAAAAAGTACTCAATTTATTAATTTTTTATATTTCCTTTTGCCCACTTCAGGATGAAAAATACAAATTGTTCTCACATAAATAGAACACGATACCAGACCAATTAAAAGTTCTCTGTCAACTTCGCAACTATCAAATCATTTATTCGCGTTGTTATTCGATTACCAATTCTCCGTTTCGAAAAAAAAAGAAAAAGTTAATCAAACACCATCTGAATGTCAATTAGTGTTTTCTTATTTGTTTCGATGATTCCTGGAATTGTCTAATTAAAAGACTAGAACTTTTTGATACTAAAGAAAACAAAACGAAATACAATGACTTCGAAACCAAATCAATCTATTATTTCTGCAAATTTTTGCACGTAACTTAATTAAGCTTAATTAGGATTAATATATTAATACTATAAAATTTAATATTTTGTTTCCATTTTATGCCAAAGTTTATCAAAAATTTAAATCGAATGAAATGTAAAAAAATACGACTTTTAACAGCGTATAACTATTTTTCGCAATATAAGCAGGTAACAACGTGTCTCCGACGAAATTGCATGCGTTTCTGCCACTGCATTTTAAATCTATGATAACTTTTAAGGTATTTATTTCATAAAAATGTTGTCTATGACACATAGAATGATTTTTTTGACAGAAATAACTTTTATGTGAATATAAACTGTATTAACATAAATATGGCTTGAATGAGCCTGATTGCAATATTTGAAAATGTTAACATTAAAATGCTTATTAAGCGTTATTCTTAGAACATAGATATATGCTATCGCCGACTTTATAGTGGACCAATTCAAGTAGTACAATAACACATGCTTTATGTCGGTCTTATACGGTTTGCAAGCGTTTGTAATTTTATTGCATGAGGTTGTGTTTTTTGGTTTCTTCATTTTTTTCTCAAATATCTATTAAAGTACATATCACAAAATTATTAAAAAAATAGGACCAATGGGAAGCTTACATCTATCATATAAAAAAAGAATGAAAAAAGTTGGAGTCCTAGAGCTCTGATTTTGTCCAACGGAAGCAACGAGATAACATATGTAAAAAAATAAAACAAAACATACGCTCCGAATGGAGTACCTCCTTCTTTTGGGAAGCCTACAATAAAAACGATTCAAAGCGTAGCTATTTGGAAAAGTTGTCGCACAAACAATGTTGTAATATAATAATAAATAATCTCTTCAAGCGCTTTGTCAATAAATAAGTTAACATCTTAATTTTCTTACGTAAAACGTAATCCCACAGTTTTTTTCACATTTGTATTTAACATGGGAACTGCATGACGTTTCTTTTTTAATTTAAATGTCACCAAATTACTCTTCACGTATGAATATACTTTTTATGCACATACATACATAAAAAGTATCATCTTTAGCCTGTGTTAGTCTACTGCTGGACATAGGCCTCCCGACCCAACCGTGTTGACCGACTTTTTATATGTCCATCCGACGCATGGATCTTACTTATCAGTTAATTGAATGAACTAGGAAACAACTATGAAAACGTGTTGGATTCGAACCCACGAGTTCGAATCCGTCAAGTTAGGTATCTAAAGCACACGCCTTTACTACTATATACTTTTATATATTTACTTTTTGGACATTGGTATTTAAATAATTTGTCCGCATTTGCATCCGTGTCCATTAAATTCTAAAGGCACACATGAATTAAATTTAAATACCGTAAATAGTCCCTAAGCAATTACTAAACTAGATTTAGTCATTTGTTTAGGCTCTGTACATATTTTAAGGTAAAGTTTTATTGAACGTACAAATGGAATAGGTACGATAGAATTTTTATTCGAATGTTATATTTCAAATTAAAGCAAAGTATTAAAGTAACATTAATAGAAATAAAGTTATATTCTGCTACTTGGATTTAAAATCTTTATTATATTACTATTGTTTTCCTCTTTTCGGTCGTTTTACCATATCTGAGGATCTTGGTCAGCATCAGAGTTGCATGTCGATCGGATGATCTACCTTAATCGGTTTTCAGTTATTTTGTCTCCTAAGACTGTGTGGGAATTAGAGGATGACCAGTCTATAACCTGGTATATCCATCTTGTTATAATATTTAGATACATTTGAAGATGACACAAATGGAGTTAGCCTGTTATTACACGCATGCTTTACCAAGCTGTTACTCGCGACTTCGTCCTCGTTAAATAAAAAAAATATTCGCTAGGTGTATTGAGTGTAGTGAGAAAGTAGCTATCATCTATATCTTTTGCGTCGACAATGACAAATTTTTCCACTTTAATGTTTTAGGTTCAACAAAGACTATGTCCAGGTAAACTTTTATCCGCTTTTGACTACTTTTATCGCAATATGTAATAGCCTATGTCCTTTCTTGGAACCTATTCTAAGTATGTACCTAACTTCATTGAAATCGATTCAGCGGTTTAGACAGTAAAGACGGACAGACAGACAGATAGAGTAACTCTCGCTTTTATAGTATCAGTATAGATTATATTTTTGTGCTTATTGTTTTTATTTTAAACATGTAAGTTTAGTTATGGTAACGTACGTGAACCTGTTTGATAAAAAAAACAATAGTCCTACTAATTATTATTAGGTTTGTATAAATAAGGAGAATCAGAAGCTTTCTTATCAGGTTTTGTTTGAAAATTTATGTTGAACTAATTGAGTCACATTACAAAAAAAATTACAGTAATTGTTAGGTATTTCTTTGTTATAAAGCCTAATAGGCTTAAGGTGAGCAGAGGCCACTGAAAATTAATAAAGTACAAAAATCCTACCATGTTTTGAATGAGCTAGATACAGAAAGAGCATTACAAGTTGATAGGGATGGTAAGCGGATTTTTTTATGACACACTGTTTTTCTTATAGTCAGGACGTATTGTTAATACATTTAATGAATATTCATTTAAATCCTGTTTATTATATATGCAGAATAATTATGGAAAACCAAAGAATAATCCCTTCGATTAAGATCAAGATCGAGGTCTACGGAATCAACCAACACATCTTCTTCCGCTACTCCATCTCAGCTGCAGAGCTTTCCAACTATGCGCCGCACCATCTCCTTTTAAAGCGGCCCCCACGGCCAGCCAGGCTCCTCTTAGCTTTTCACACTACCTAGAGCCCCAACACTATGACAAAGTGGGAACAAATTGGAGTTTTTTTATTCCCAACAAAGTCAGACGAGCAGTCGGGCCACCTGGTAAAAAAGTGGTCACTGACGCCCATGGATATTAGCAATACCAATGGCTGTCTACGAGAGACATTGGATGCTACGTCTCGTTAACCTAGTAAATATGCTGGCTATGGTACCTTTTAAACCGGGACATAGTAGCATTTTACACGCTACTGCTTTGCGGCAGAAAAAGGCACCGCGATGGTGCCGCCCTAAAGATCCTCTCGTAAAAAGGTACCTACCTACCACCCTGCGGTTAAAAAAGGAAATATCCTTAAAAATTTTGACGTAGATTATATTACTGTCTGGTATATTTATAGTAAAAACGAAGTTTTATGTATGTGTTAACTCTTGAAGATCTCATGAAACGTAAATATACTCTGATAACAAAATAATTTCTAAAATAAATATGAATCGGTTAATGCCATTTTTCCGTTTACAAATTATGTAAATGTTAGTTTTCTTTATTAAAAAATAGTTTCTAGTAGTTGATATATAGTGTCTAGTTATATTAAAAAAAATAAATTATAAATAAATTCAAAGGAAACTATTTCTCCGTTAACATTTTGCTTTCACATATTGTGCCGTTTTTATCGTAGCAATTTCTTGTGTCGGCAGCGTTGGAAAACGCCGAGTAGTTGGTACATCCGACAATAACCTTTACGTTTCACGGCGTCATTACTTGCCGTACGTACTTAGCAGTACTCGACGCGTACACTGCGGTACACTTTATACTGGCAACACTCTTATAGTGGCAACACGTAAGAATCTTTGTTTAAGCTATGTTCACAAGACGTTACTTATGTCACGTTACTTTTGTGGTTATGGAATAACTACTAGTTACTTGAATGTTAATAATAAATGATTAGTTGACATT
Source organism: Lamproptera curius (assembly GCA_029286875.1). NCBI lineage: Eukaryota > Metazoa > Arthropoda > Insecta > Lepidoptera > Papilionidae > Lamproptera > Lamproptera curius. Next base: position 5,692,911 of record JAGSMT010000018.1, on the reverse strand, counting down.
TTGAGAGAAAGTTTTAAAGATCCATAAATGGACGAAACCGTTGAATTTGACAATATATTATTGTCTTTGAAATTTACTTCTTACTTGAATACAAGAGGCAGTTAAATTAATAAATTATTTCGGGTAAAGTAATATAAAAGCACTTGTAAGGTATGTACTATATTAACATTTACGATAATTTTTAAACCTTTATATCTCGCAAAGGTGTTAGCTATCTTTTTTTAAAAAGAAGTTTGATCAAGGCATTTTTTAGATTTACCTTAAACATTGAAATCTACTTACGTAAATTGTAACCCCTTGATCTGCAGATGGCCTATATTATTGTTATGACACTAATGTTTAACTAAAATGTTTATTCACTGCCATTTTAGTCTCACATATAAAAAACTAAGACTTCATTGTATGTTCCATTTAATGTTATAAAAAGTACGACATTTACTTCGAATGCACGAAACAAGAAAGCGGAGGTCGTCGGATTAGCCAATGGGCATGTACAAAAACGGGCCCGGTTTTGACAACCGTTTTTATATACCATCTTCGGCAGTTGATATCGGAAGTCAGTGTCATCAAATTTGCTGACAACTAATTCATCCTTATAATTTTGATTACCCTTTGGGCTGTGGTGATCAGATGCCAGTCGATTTGCGTGAAAACTGTTATTCAGGTAAACATGGATGGATTAGAAGCCGACCTTGAGGTACATGGGAAAATGGCTAAGTAAAAGAATAGATTAATTAGCTTAACAATTTCAAGGTAAAAATCTAAAAATGTTTTGATCTGAAAAAAATTTAAACACAAGCATTAATAAAAAAACGATTCTTTATGTTGATAAAACAATCTTTTACATTAATTTAATATTATTTATTGATTTCATTGCAACAAAAAGTACTCAATTTATTATTTTCTTTTGCCCACTTCAGGATGAAAAAATACAAATTGTTCTCACATAAATAGAACACGATACGGGACCAATTAAAAGTTCTCTTTAACTCAGTCAACTTCGCAACTATCAAATCATTTATTCGCGTTGTTGTTCGATTACCAATTCTCCGTTTCGAAAAAAAAGAAAAAGTTAATCAAACGCTATCTGAACGTCAATTAGTGTTTTCTTTTTTGTTTCGATGATTCCTGGAATCATCTAATTAAAGGCCTAGAACTTTTTGATACCAAAGAAAACAAAACGAAATACAATGACTTCGAAACCAAATCAATCTATTATTTCTGCAAATTTTCGCACCGTATCTTAATTAACCTTTGGGATTAATATTTTAATACGATAAAATTCAACATTTTGTATCCATTTTATGCCAAAGTTTATCAAAAAATTTAAATTGAATGAAATGTAAAAAAGAAAAATGTACGACTTTTAACAGCGTATAACTATTTTATGCAATATAAGCAGGTAACAACGTGCTGTCCGTACCAAATTGCATCGCGTTTTCTGCCACTGCATTTTAAATCTATGATAACTTTTAAGGTATTTATTTCATAAAAATGTTGTCTATGACACATAGAATGATATTTTTTACAGAAATAATTTGTATGTGAATATAAACTGTATTAACATAAATAAGGCTTGAACGAGCCTGATTGCAATATTTGAAAATGTTAACATAAAAATGCTTATTAAGCGTTAATCTTAGAACAGAGATATATGCTATCGCCGACTTTATAGTAGACCAATTCAAGTAGTACAATAACACATGCTTTATGTCTATACGGTTGGTCTTATACGGTTTTGGCAGCGTTTGTAATTTTATTGCACGAGGTTGTGTTTTTTGGTTTCGTCATTTTTTTTCTCAAATATCTATTAAAGTACATATCACAAAATTATTAATAAATAGGACCAATGGGAAGCTTACATATAAAAAAAGAATGAAAAAAGTTAGAGTCCTAGAGCTCTGATTTTGTCCAACGGAAGCAACGAGATAACATATATAAAAAAAATAAAACAAAACATAAGCTCCGAGTGGAGTACCTCCTTCTTTTGGGAAGCCTACAATTAAAACGATACAAAGCATAGCTATTTGGAAAAATTGTCGACAAACAATATTGTAATATAATAATAAATAATCTATTCAAGCGCTTTGTCAATAAATAAGTAACATCTTAAATTTCTTACGTAAAACGTAATCCACAGTTTTTTCCATTTATATTTAACATGGGAACTGCATGACGTTTTTTTAATTTAAATGTCCCAAATTACTCTTCACGTATGAATATACTTTTTGCATATACATACATAAAAGTATCATCTTCAGCCTGTGTTAGTCTACTGCTGGACAAAGGCCTCCCGACCCGACCGTGTTGACCGACTTTTTACATGTCCATCCGACGCCTGGATCTTACTTATCAGACAATTGAGTGAACTAGAAACAACTATAAAACATGAAAAACAGATTCGAACTCGTGGGTTCGAATCCGTCAGATAAGTATCTAAAGCACACGCCTTTACCACTATATACTTTTATATATATACCTTTTGGACATTGGTATTTAAATAATTTGTCCGCATTTGCGTCCGTGTCCATTAAATTCTAAAGGCACACATGAATTAAATTTAAATACCGTAAATAGTCCCTAAGCAATTACTAAACTAGATTTAGTCATTTGTTTAGGCTCTGTACATATTTTAAGGTAAAGTTTTATTGAAATAAGTAGTACGTACAAATGGAATAGGTACGATAGAATTTTTATTCGAATGTTATATTTCAAATTAAAGCAAAGTATTAAAGTAACATTAATAGAAATAAAGTTATATTCTGCTACTTGGATTTAAAATCTTTGTTATATTACTAATCTTTTCTTTTGGGTCGTTTTACCATATCTGAGGATCTTGCTCAGCATCAGAGTGGCATGTCGATTGGATGATCTACCTTAATCGGTTTTCAGTTCTTTTGTCTCTTAAGACTGTGTGGGAATTAGAGGATGACCAGTCTATAACCTGGTCTATCCATCTTGTTATAATATTTAGATACATTTGTAGATGACACAAATAGAGTTAGCCTGTTATTACACGTATGCTTTAACAAGCTGTTACTCGCGACTTCGTCCTCGTTAAATAAAAAAAATATTCGCTAGGTGTATTGAGTGTAGTGAGAAAGTAGCTATCATCTATATCTTTTGCGTCGACAATGACAAATTTTTCCACTTTAATGTTTTAACAACTTTTATCGCAATATGTAATAGCCTATGTCCTTTCTTGGAATCTATTCTAAGTATGTACCTAACTTCATTGAAATCGATTCAGCGGTTTAGACAGTAAAGACGGACAGACAGACAGATAGATTATATTTTTGTGCTTATTTTTTTATTTTAAACATGTAAGTTTAGTTATGGTAACGTTCGTGAACCTGTCACGAATAATAATGATGAAAAAAAACAATAGTCCTACTTATTTATTATTAAGTTTTGTATAAATATTCCGTATAACGTATAAATTTTTGAATAGCAATAATATTTGGTGATTAATTAAAATATCTCGTGACATATCACTCAGAGCATATAATGAAGCTTCCATATTCATTGTGTGCTGAAATTGAACATTTAGCGGACAATACTATGAACCGTCATTAATGAATTAGATTTAAAATTAAACACCGCATTGACCGAAAATATGAGTGGCTGTGATTAAGCGTGAAGTTTAATACAGAATTTTTTACTGCTTTAATTCAATCAAGCAGAAAATAATTTGATTTAAATTTATTTATTTATTTGGTAGGCATGCCAACAGCAACACATATACAACAAAATCAATAATAATTGTAAATTAAACAGATGCAGGTTTTAATATAAATACTAATAACAATAAAAGAAGTGCAGATAACTTAACTAAAAATATAAAAGATTTTATAAATAATATATTATTGGGTTTTTTTAAGATTCAACCCAGATTTTTTCGATTTTAAAACTTAAAATTTTATTTGAAATAATGAAGGGAAGTGGGTTTTTCTTATTTGAAAATTTAGCGAAAAAAAAGTAAATATTTTTGTCATCTTATTAAATGTAGTGGATATATTGAGCTCCTCGTATAATTGTAAAGTTCAGTTGTTTTTATCCTCTTATATCAGATTTGTTAATTACGAAGCGTTTTTAATATTTGTAAAGCAATTATATCTGACGATTCATTACGATATTGATTAAACCGTAACCTATCGAGTATTACCAAATGAAGCTTCAATAGCCATTGTACGTTTAAATTAACAAAACATTTGGAAAAGGGACAATGAGTTTTCACTATTGAACTGTTAAACTTATCCAAACGATTGAAAATATGAGTCGTCACCATTTGGTCAAATTAAAAGTTTTATTTTCAAATTGTTTTAGGTAACTTTAATTAATTAAAAATTGTTATAATTCTATAAAATAAATATTTAGTTTGTATACTTGTATACCAAATACAATACAAAATTCGTTAATTGAAATATCCTATATTTAACAATATTTTCATTGAACTACACATTTTATCGCAATTTCTATTTATATCAAATGAAATATTTTTGCTCCATGTCTCTTTATTTATTTGAATTTTTTCGTTATAAAACAAATCATGTCGTTTAAAGAGGTGATTGAAGGAACCAAGGTTTAAAGTTTCGCCAGAATCTGTTGTCGGGCAAAGCCACAACAAAATTAAAGAATGTGGGCCGTCATCTCCGGTAGACCAGAAGTTTTAAGTGAATAATCCGGAAGGCTTACACAATCGTCTCGGAACCCTTAAAGGGGACGACCCAAGAGCAAAACCCCGGACCTTCCGGTTCGAAAAATTAAGAAGCAAAGCACCGGGTGAGGACGGATCAGCAGAGCTTCGAAAGGGTGGAAAAACCCATTTTGTAGTCATTCAGAGGCTCTTTAATTTTTCCCAGGGATATAGCCTGAAGCGTGGAAGGAAGTTTGGTGCTGTTCTTTCAAGAAAGGTGATAAAACCCTTGAAGAACCAGACCAATTTCCTTCGACCCGTTTTTCCTTTCCAGTCATCTGAATCGTCTCGCTTCCAGACCAGACGACTTCCAGCCACCCGAAAGTTGATTTCAAAAGGTTTTTGAATAGACCATATTTACGCTGCGGAGTTATACAGAAGACCAGGGTATAATCCCTTTTGCTTGGCGTTTGTGGACCCGGAAAAGTTTTTCTTCGAAATTTGGGCGCGCCCTTCGCTTTAAAATTGACAGTCGGTACCCAGGTTCGAGGTGTTTGGCAACCATGCCGTCCAGTCAAAGAGAAGAAGCCCAATTGCAGAGGGGTAAGACAGGGGAATTTTCCCGAAACTCTTCACCGCTGATAAATCTTCAAACATAATTGAAAGGACGTATAAGCATCAACGGCGGGTGTATTACCACCTTTAGATTTGCCGACGATAACCGGCGGCGCTGGGGACCCAAACGCCTTTCAAGACCTCAAAGTTCCCACGTGGGCCTTAGGGATGAAATGGACAAGACGGTTATGTCTAACGGCTGGGCCCCCAGCCGGTGGTTGTTGGAGCGGCCAGTTGTTGACGAATATTACCTGGGACAAAGTTCCGATTAGGTCCAACTCGCCGAGGTTCACGGCCGTTAAAAGCCCAAGTCCTCAGCGAGCATGGAGCGGCTATGCCGGTATTTTGCGTGACAAAGGCGTAACGCGCCATCTGCAAAAAACCAGGCCAACGGCCGCAAATTAGAAGCTGAAATGGCAAGGGCCGGCACAGCTCGTAGAACCGATAACGTGGGGAAAAGGTTCTGGGGCACCTTCTGGCCATCGGTGTCGGACGACCCCACCAAAATGGAATGGAACCTGTGAAATATGCAGGAGGTCGGTGGATGCGGTCGGATCAAATTTGGCAACCCATGGGGAGGCCTATGCTCACAGGGGTCGACAGGTGAAACGACGAACCAACATTTCTACCATTCCATTGACAAACCGCAAAGGAAATTCATCTATTAAAGATATTTCCCACGACGCCAACAATTTTTATGAAAAATGGATTAACAATTTTAACAAGGGTCATCAAATTAAACAAAATAAGTTTAAGGTGAAAGAATTTTTCAATTCTTTTTGACATTAAAAGCCCAAAAATGTCTTTAAAGTTAAAAATGGATAAAATATAATTATCACGTTGATATTAAAATTCAAACGAACCAACTTTTTAGTATCACCTAAAACATTCAATTACAATTAAAATTTTATATGCATATTATTCCCAAATGGCAGACAATATGTAAAAGCCCTTTAAACGAACCCAAGCAATTACCAAAGATTTTTTGTCCCTTTGTACTCATTTAAAGTTAAAGTTCAATATAAATTGGAAGTTGTACAAATAGAACGGAGAAGATTTTTATAAAGAAAAGTGGAACATTTAGAAACAATTTTTCAAAGTTTTGACCATTGATAATAGATAATTTGTCGAAATTGTTAAATGTTAAAAGTTAAAACTATTAAATTTTGTTTAAATGATAAACCATCATAAAGCGCGCGGAAAGAAGTGTCAATTTGCAAAAACCATGACAATTATACTACGTTAAATTAGTATCTCGGCTTTTTAATGTTTACTATTAATTTTTCAAAACTTTATGCTTAATTTCCCGAATGAAGGGCATTTAATCCATCACTTACTGATTCCAAATATTTACCCAGAGTTTGATTTTAATTAAAGGACTAGGGGATCACCAGTTTTGAAAAGTAAGATGATCCTGGTTTGATAAAATTAAAAAAGTCGGTCCACCAAAACCCTATTTTTAATTTTAGTGGTGGGAAACCCGGTCCTTCCAAACCGTAATGAAGAGGCTGGGGGGGTTTTAAAAAAGCCTTTTAAAAGATCAAAAAAATTTTTATTAAAATTATGACTAACATTACAATTTATTAATTCAACCAGTAAATTTTTCTCCTCGATTGTCTTTAATTTTCTTTGATACGCATAGATCGAACTTTTTAACTGAGAATTTTCCCTGTTTTAAAGATAACAAAGAAGCCATTTTCAAAAAGTTCATTTATTCTACTTAAGAATTTGTTCAAAAATCGAAAAAAAATATTGTAACAATATTTTAAACTTTCGTATTGAGAAAGACATTTACTTGTTGCTACTATTTATAACAAACTCATATTAATTTTTGATCAAATTTAATGTTTTTAATTATAAAAATAATAGAACACCCCAAAAGTTCCTTAAACAAACTTTCCAACAGCGTTCATTCGTGTAAATTAAATTTAAACAGGGTCAAGAAAGGTAACTGAATGGGTCTCTTTGCAAAAACAATTTTTTTTTAGTGTCCTGTTTGGGATATACCAACGTGGTGCCTATTTCGCCGAAAAATAGTATTAACTTCCTGTGTCATTGAGCTGCCTCCATAGTATATGGGTGTGCTGAAACCGGAGGTCTTGAACTGGGACCAAAAATTACAATTTTTTTTTGAGAAAAATTTCCTAACCGACTAGGGAACAATGGCCGATCAAAAGTCCGGGGAGAATCCATGGTGGAGAAAAAAGTCGTCCACCCACCAGCCCGTATTGGACCGGGTGGATAAATTCCAAACCCCAATGTTAAGAGGTGTATGAGGGAGGCCCATGTCCCAGTGGACTATCCTGGGATAATGATGATAGTACTATGCTCAATGGCAAAGATCATTGCCTTGAGTCATTTCGGTGTTCTCAGTTGAAAAACTCAAGAAAGTAATTTTTGACTAAAACCGAAAAATATCTTTTAAAAAAATCGTTTAATTGTTTATTTATCTAATTTAATATCATTATTCAAGTTCTAAGCATCGTTTCCCAATACCCAACCATTTAAAGCAAAACCTAATCCTTTATTGAAAGGGACATTTTTAATTGGGATTTTTACGATAAAGTTATTTTGAGGTGTTGTGCTTTAGAAACTTTTGATTGGAGATATTTCATTAGGGAGGAAAAATTTTTCAGTAATATAATAAGACAATTTGAGTTTATTTCTTCAATTTGTTAATTTTCAATATTCACGAGCGCCCAAATTGAAAAGGTTTAAGTTTTTGGAATAAAAATATTTAGGAAACGCTAAATAATTATCTTATTCTTGACAATTATAATTAATTATCAAATTAAACTTTCTTCAAAATCAATCCTAAATTTTTTCTCAACTCATCTAAACAATCTTTTTTTTTGAAAACCTTCAGTCTTGATTCCTGAAAAAATTTCGCTTGTTTGGAATAAATATGATTTATTTGCAGGTAAAATGTGGAAAAAAAGGCAATGTAAACTTCTTCTTGTAAACCTTTTTGTTGTTTAAAAGTGAACTCGATCCAATTTTAGTCTTCTATTTTTTTTTCGGGTTGGAAAAATTATCAAATTCGATCTTAGATTTTTTTAATATAATCACAATAAGGGGATAATTTTTAAAGGGAAAGAAATTGTTTATTTTTGTGTTGAAAATGCAAATTGAATGAGTGATTTTAAAACGATTCAAATTAATGTTTTATTTTTTTTTTAATATGTCCAAAAAATATTTTTAGACAGAAATTATGTTTGAATTGATAAAGTCGTTTAAAACTATTTAATTGATAATAAAAAATTTTAAAATACGGCGTTATATAAATTCCTTAGGGGAAAATTATATCAGGACTTTATATTTAAATGCCCGGACTTGGGAAATTAACGTTTAATTATCGGGAAGGATAAACGGCGGTGTCGAAGTTTTGGGTTCAAATTAAGATAAGACATTTTGCTGTCCTTTCGGTGTCTAAGTTAATTTAAGCAACATTAGCTCGAAGCTGATTTCAAACCAAATAATTTCACTAAGCTTAGTTGTATAGGAAGTTTATTTGTTGTTTTATATTGGAAATTTGGTTTTTATGGAATTATCTTATGTTTTATTTTTAAAAAAAACATTTTATATAATTAATTAGATCAATATACACCTTTCTGCCTTTTATACCTTGACATGTAAGGTTTTCAGATGTTAAAGTTTAAGAAATTGGTTGCTATAGTTTTAGTTTTGCTTATTTTTCTCTTTTCAACATCAAGTATAATAAGTAATGAGTAAACCGAACGTTTTTCTAATAATGTAACAAGAAAAAAATACCGGTTTCATTTTTGTTAGGTTTTTTGTACTTTATTATACGGCTTTGGAGCCATATAATTGACTTCTGCCTCAGTGTTAAGAAATGACAAATAACTTCACGTTTTAAGTGGGGTAACAGTAAAAATTTTTTATATTTAAAATATAAAAGATTGTTACATAAAAAAACTTCCAAACAAGGAATCCCTTTAATGTGATTAGAAATGGGAATTTTAACAACCCCTGTACCATGGTATGGGCGGTGCTTTGAAACCGGGGTCGTGGTTGAACCTGCGGGGACTCAAATTTTATTGTTGTTTCCAGTTGGTTAGGGCAATTTCCGACACCCAATTGTCTGAAAAGAAAGATCCAGGTCGGATGGGCATGTAAAAGTCGGTCCACCCCCAACCCATTGGACCAGCGTGGTGGGATGGTCCAAACCCCTAATGGATAGGGGTGTATTAGGGAGGCCTATGTCCAGTGGACAACGGCTGATGATCGGTGATGTGATGTGTTTTAAAACGTTTTTACATTAAATGGTTTTTGTGGGTTATTTTCAAACATAGATAAAATGCTCGGTTTTATTATAGAAATTTCAAGTTACAATAACACAATAACTTTCGTCATCTTTTTACAATAAATTGGATTTTTTTAATTCCTTGAACTTTATTTTATAATTACAAAACTATATTTAAAATGCGACCAAAATGACGCTAATCCTTTTAAAAAGAATAACCAAATCGAACAGAAGCAGAGCAATAAGGAAATAATTAAAACAAATTTTAGACTTTAATTTTAATGAAAATTTATTATTAGGTAATTTTATAAATAACAATTAAATTTAACGTTCAAGTCGTTATTAATTTTGAGAAGGAAATATTTTTAGATCATAAAATATGGATTATCTTTTGACCTATTATTTAAAGCATAAAAGGGCCTGTATTCATTTGTTCAATGGAACATTTGAGAAAATACAAAAACCCAAAAGCTAATAAAAACCCATCGAAAACAATCTGAGTTGTATCGTTGGGTAAAGACTAAAAAGTAATTTTACTTTTAAATTCAATAAGTTTTTATGTACTTTTCTTTTTTTGTGACAATTGATTACAAAAAGAGCCAAAAATCCTTTTTACCCCCAATTTTTTGCATGCCCAGATTCGGAATGTATTTTTCTCCTAAACGAAAATGTATGATTTAAACTATTTCCGAAATCTTTGATGTTACATCCCTTTGATGAACTCAAACAACCCTTCTTCAAATAAACACGTATAGCACCCGAATTGCGTAAAAAGATCATCAAAAATGTTTCCAATTATTAAAAATCCTACCAAATTGTCATAATTATTATCCTCCTAAAGAGAAGAATATCATCACTATATACAGATTCAGATTAGTTCGATTGTTACCAAACTAAAAGCCATATATCCATAAAAAACGGGGAATATCGATGGGAAAAGCCTTTAAAAAAACAAAGTTTTGAATATTACTTCATCTAAAAACTCTTTTCTTACTAATATATACCTGACTTCACGTTTGACAACGCGTTCTTATGAACTTTAATTATTTAGCCATTTTTGTTATCCAACCTCAAAACTTCAAATTATTTTATTAAATATTTTTACGTAAATGGGTTTCAAAAAAAAAGTTTTATAAAAGAAAGAAAATCTTTAAAGCGTGAATAATTTGTCGACAGAATAATGAAATCATCTTTCACATATATGACATATTTTTATTTATGTAGTTTTACATTTAGTTTATTCAAGATATAACAAAAGGTAAGTATTAAGAAATGAATTCCATCCAACCATTCTGAACGAACGAAAACTTTGATTACCTTAAATACGTAAAATACATCAGGGAAAGAAATACCTATTAATAAATTGGGTAAAACTTGTTGAAAGGGTTAAATTAGGTGAAATATAATTAAATTTTCATCATTGAAATAAAAGATAAAGTTTGGTTTAATACTTGACACGAAGTCAAAGGTTGTTTAAATTTTAACTTCAGGGATAAAGTTAGAGGAAATGGATTAAAAGTTATTTAAATTCAAAATTAAAATTGTCTTTTCAAAAAGTTATCGTTAAAATAAAGATGAATTTTTGTTCAATTATATTAATATAAATTATAACACTAGTTTATATTATATTAAAAATTAATTCAAAAACCCCTATTCTTTGCTGTTCATAATTTGAAGCAATGCTAACTTTTAGGGAAAATTATAAGTTATGAAACTATTTTTTTTAATAACATGTTAGTTAAGTTTGCTGGAGTTTTACTTAATAACAAAAGGCCGCAAATTAGGGGTTTTCTTGTTTAAATTTAAATTTGAATGAAACCTTAAATAATTAACAAGGATTAATATTATAATCCCAAAAGAATTTGAACATCAAAGCTTGACCTTTTTACCCGATGAAGCTTGGGGAGCAATTCCAAAGCCTCTAATTTTAAAGTTAAAGGAAAGGATTTTTTCAGCGATTTTAATTAAAGATTATAATTTGAGTTTATTGTGTTGTGAGAGATAAACCTATTTTCATTACGTTAGTGTGGTGAGCAAAGGGAGATTAAATAAAGGCTAACTCAAACACGTAGAAATTTAATTTAATCTAATTAATGCAAGCTTTAAAAAAATTAATATTTACCAATCATAATTTCAATGCGTTTTTTCTGATGACCAGGGGCCAGATTGCTTGACCAACGGTCCATAAGTTTGTCGGTCAACGTGTTGAACGCGCTATGTCGGGTTTTGGGGCAAAGTTTGTTGAATTAATCCCAAAGAACAAAGTCACCGACAAGGCAAAGGATTGCTCTTGAAATGGCAGGGGGTCACGGGAATAAAACCGATGGTCCATGGGTCAAAAGGTTCGGAGCGTTTGTTGATCCCAACCAGGTGGGAACCGATTTCCGTGGTGTCGACTTTGGGCGGTTGTCGGTGGCCGTCTGGGGCATTAAAAACCAGAGGCTGTTAATGAATGAATGATATGACAATTTTGGGTATATTGTTTTATTCCATTTTAATTGAATACATCTAAAAACTAAATGGAAAGCTGACCAGATTGTATAGATATTTTAAATTATTTTCAAGAACCGAGTTAAATAAAAATATAAATTTGCATCATTTTATTTTTTTTTTGTATTTTATATATAATTAAAACAACGAGACTACCAGAACGTTTATCTGACGGTAAAGTGCCGAAAAATTCTTGCACCCTTTAAGCCCCAAGACAGCAATATTAAAAACTACTGATTAGCGATAGAAATACGGACCGCGGTGGTAGTTCTCAGACGGTCCCCGGTAAATGAATAATTACCACCTTGAAAAGTATATAAATAACAATTATAGTAAAAAAAAACTACACTATATTATATCGACGCGTTTAAGTCTAAATAAAAGTATATTTTCGCTTTCAATTCCAATAACCTAAATTTAGGCAGCGAATGAAACCAGATAATTTGACTACTATCCAAACAGGTAATAAATAGCTGTTATATTATTAAATTCGTTTGGGAATTTCAAATTTAATTGTGAATTATTGTATAAAGGAAGAAAAATATTTTAAAAACGTATGTATAAAATATTTTAATAACTTATATTAAATGTTTTTTCGTTAAATTTACCGTCTTTAAATTAAATTTTAAAAGGTTGTTTTTTTCTGAATTTCGAACAATCATCATCACACATCAGCCTGTGATAGTCCACCCTGAAATTGGTTAAACCCTGGATCCATTAGGGTTTTGGACCCATCCCACCCTTCCAATGGGTTGATAACGACTTTTTACATGCCCATCCGACGTGGATCATCTTACTTTTTCAGACAATTGGGGATCGGGCCAAAATTGCCCAAACGAACTAGGAAAAACCAAAACATTTTTGAGTCCCCTGGGATCGAACATACGGCCTGGTTTTTAAAGCACATGCCCATACCACTAGGTAGGAGGGTTTGTTTTGAATAAAATTTTGAAAATAAATTTTATAAAGATATTTTAACTCTAAGGAATGGCAAATTATCCAGAAAAAAATAGGAAAACTGCATGAAAAAACATCACTCAATATTCTGATCGGTTTAAAGAAACAATAAAACCCGATTGATACCTTTTCCACCCAGGATAAAATACCATTTCATCTCATATAATAGAACATGATACCGGACTTAAAAAAACTCATTTAAATTCCATTAACTTTACAAATAGAAAATCATTCATTCGGGTTGTTAGTCGACTCACCAATTTTTCGTTTAAAGAAAAAGAAAAGTTATTCGGACAGTCTGAATACCAATTAGTGTTCCCTTTTATTGAGTCTTGGAACCATCTAATTAAAAGACTTTTTGATCCTCAAGAAAAACACAACGAGATACAATGCCTTTAAAACCAATGACAACGATCAACCCAAATTTTTCAACATAAGAAATAAGCTGTTAAAATATTAATAATAAAATTTTATATTGTAATTGTTTTTGTCAAAGTTAAAAATAACCGTGTAAAATTTGGGAATAACAAATTTTATAGATTAGTATTTGGAAAGTTCGACAAAAATGTTGTAACATAATAAATAATAATTTTCCGCTTTGTCAAATAAAGCCAATTTTTAAATTTGTAAAAAACGTAATCCACAGTTTTTACTTTATTATTAAATAACATAGACCTTTATTTTTTAAATAAAAAAGCCACTAAATTATTTTCACGTACAAATATATTTTTATGTTATATTCTATATATGAATTACACTTTCATCATTATCTGTGTTATCCATTTCCGAATAGGCCTCCCGCCTTTTTCCGATTTTTTTTGACCGTAACCCACCCCCCCAATGCGGATTGGGTTTGGACCGACTTTAACGTGCCCATCCGACCATGGATATCTCCTTTAAAACAGTAGGTTGACGCCCAACTAGGGAAAACAGTGGAGTCCCTGCAGGATTGAACCCACAACCTGCAGTTTGTATAGACAATTTTACCATACTAACTTTTATTTTTTTTATATACCTTTTGGGAATGGTATTTAAATAATTTGTCCGATTTACGTCCGTTCCATTAAATTCAAAGACAATGAATTAAATTTATGTCCCCCAAACAGGCCTAACAATTACTGAACTAGATTGTCATTTGTTTTGGCTTGGTATACAAACACGTTTCATTGAAATAAGTTGTACAAACAAATGGAATAGAATAGAATTTTCATTGAATGTTATATTTTAAATTAATAGGTATAAAAGTAACATTAATAGAAATAAAATTATGTACTGTTACTTAAATTTAAAATCTTTATTAAATCACTAATCTCTGCCACCCCTTCCATTCCATCTATTGGAATCGTTATGACTGTGTGAAAATTAGAGGTTAACCTGACCTACCTATCATGTTATAATATTTAGATACATTTGTTGATGACGCATTTTTTTGATTTAACCGGTAATTTTTTTATAGACTAATTTAACTTAAAATTTTATTTGAAATAATTAAAGGCCACGTCGGGTTTTTCTTATTGTTTAAGATTTTACACGTAAAGAGCAAAAAGTAAAACATTACAATTTCTTTTCTAATATATGGAGTGGATATATTAAACTTCTCATATAATTGTAAACTTCAGTTATTTTTGGGCTCTTATATCAGATTTGTTAATTATGAAGCGTTTTTAAGATTTAAAGAGCAATTATATGGACGATTAATTACGATATGGATTATCTCGTAACCTATCGACTATTACAAAATGAAGCTTCAATAGCCATTGTATGTTTAAATTACCAAACATTTAGAGAGCAGCACAATGAATTCTCACCATTGAACTAGTTTCAAAAGTTTATCAAAATCGTTTATTTTCAAATCGTTGGTAGATTAATTGAAAATGAATAAGAAAGTGTTATGCCTATATATTAAAATAAAATATTTATTGACTTTGACTACAGATTAAGATTTCACTTATCACTTATACGTTTCGTAGGGTATAATCTTATTATTAAGGTTATACGCTACAAAATTAAGGAAATATTGGCGAAAGTACTTCAAAGAACTTATTAAGCACCTTAAGAGTGTAAATAATTACTTATTTATTAATGAATATATTACACAGAAAAACTTAGTCTCGAAGCTATTTTAAGTCTTACATATATATGTTTTGTAAGAATCATGTATGAAAAAGTTAATGATTTCTAATTGTCTCAAGTATTTATGGGTAAAAATGCAACTCACACAGTATCGTTAGCAAAAAACATCCTATATTTAACCATATTTTCATTGGACTACCTATTTTATCGCAATTTTACACGAATTATACGTAGACATGAAATATTATTGCTTAATCCTTCTTTATTTATTTGAAATTTATTTCGTTATAATAACACATCATTTCATACCAAGTTTAAAATTTTATAAATGCTACGTTGACAAACACGCAGACACAAGGAAATCACTATATATGTATTAGTATACAGTATTATTTCCTTAGCAGGCTTCGAACCGAAACCTTCTAATGCAAGATGTACTAACTATTACTAAATGTACTAAATTGAAAAAAAAATTACCATATTTTTTTCACATGGAAGCCGTAGAAATGCCCGTAGACAGTAAATAAATGTACGATAAAATGCTAATTATCTATAGAGATATAGGAATTAAAATGTCATGAACTTTTAATATCACGTGCAACATTCGAATAATATTAAATCTTATGTACGTGTATATTTTATCTGTAATGGCAGACTTAACTAAGTACTCTAAACAAACCCTAAGCGATTACCAGATCTAGTATTTGATTATACTTTGTATTCATTTAAAGTTAAAGTTTAATATAAATAAGAAATTTTACAAATAGAATGGAAAAACAATTTATACGACATAGGTCTTTATTTATTTAAAAGCTTAAATATAAACGCACTATAAAAAAATACATTGATATAACCGCGATATGAAACGAACATCGTCTTCTAAACAACTTCTTTTCTTATCGCTACTATTGCAAAAATATTCCAGAGTTTTATGGCTTCGTTATTGCCATAACTTGTATTTGCTAACGCAAATAAGAAACTAAGTTCTTAGAATTGCCTTAAATAGAATTCAGTACAAAAGTTTGAAAGGGAAATCTCGAAGCTAATAACTTTCGTAAGCAGCATTTGGTGATTAGAAAGGTTTGTAACAATTAAACGATATACCAGCAACTGAAATGGCAGATAAAAAATTCAAATAGAAAATTGAGATTTAAGCTAATGCACGGGTACGCCGTCGACTGTGTTTTTTTTTAAGTTTTTAAGCTAAGAAAAACTTTAATAATAAGTTATGATATACTGCTGTAATAGAAGTCAGCTATAGCTGTTTTTATATGACTTTTATTGGAGTTTAGCATATGAAGGCTTTAATCATTTTCACGGTGATTGTATCTGGCGAACAGTTAAATGATGGATTAATTATTGACCTAATAATTAACATAAAATAAAGCTATAAACGTTGGATTTATTAATAATTTTAATAAAGTAATCCTTTGTAGAAATGGAACAGTTAGAGAACAATTTGTTTCAAAGCTTTTGATCCGTATTGACTGAATAAAGAGAATCTCTATTAATATATAAAAGCGTTAAGCGTCACAGAGTTAAAACCATTTTTATAATTATGTAGGCTGATGATGATGAAACATTATTATATATTAGCAACGAAACGGCTTAAATATATATATATATATACATATATACACACATATATATATATATATATATATATATATATATATATATATAGCATGTATATTTTATATATATATATATATATTGTGTTCTATTACGTTTACTTAATAGACAGCCAAATGGAGCGAATGGTGGAGAGCATTAAGAGAGGCCCGTGTCCGTGTAAATTTTTGCTCGATTTTTATGTTAACAATAAGTACTAAGACTTTATTTTATGTAAGTATTTACCAAGATATATAACACAGTTGCCTAACACATAATGGTACGCAATATCGGACCAATCTAAAGTTCCGAAACTGAAACTAAACTTTTCAACAGAATTCATTCGCGTAAATTCGATTACAACAGAAGCCAATCGTAATCGTTTTCCATTTAAATAAATAGTAGCTGAATATAGGTATAAGTTACAAGAGACTATTTTTTGTTACGTTACAAAAATAGGATATACCACCGCGGTGCCTATTTCTGTCATAAAGCAGTAGTTTATTATTTTCGAGGAGTAGGGTAAAGGAGATATATTGGTGATATAAGTAATTTGGTGATATTTTAAAACACTTTTGTATGACCGCGTTAGGGATTATTCCATTGCCTTGAGTCGTTTTGGTGTTCTCAACGCCTCTAGGTCGTAGTAAAACTCAAAAAAGGACCTATTTTGTTTAAAACCAGGAAAAATATCATTGAAATACAATCGTTCAATATGTTTATTTATCTATATTAATATCATTATTCAAGATTCTAACCTGCATCGCTTGTCGCAATAGGCCCAACCATTTAGCTAATAACCTAATCCTATTATTGAAACGGTTAACATTTTTTAAATTGGATTTTATTGGACGTGTCAAAGTTATATTAAGGCTGCGGTGGTTTTAGCAAACTTTTGATTGGTACGATATTGCTTCATTATGTGGGAAAGGGAAATTTGTTCAGTCACTGTGAATAAGACAATATGGGTTTATGTTTGTCTTAAATTAAGCTCATTTTATGATATTCATGGCCGCATTCATGAAGGCTGAAAAGGTTCTGAAAGTATGTAAATAAAATATTTAGTAACGCTTTATAATTCTAATTTTCTTCTTAACAATTATAATTAATTATTCAAATTGAACTTAATTAAAAACTTTCTTCATAATCAATCTATAAAGTCTATCTATACAGAAAAACACCAATAATTTTCATTTAACAATTTCTTATTCCCAAATGGTATACACTTCGAAATCAGACTATCTATTTTCTCTGAAACTGCAAAACTTTCGTGTCTACATTCTACTTGAAAACATTTCGCCTGTTTGGTATAAATATAATTTATTTGCAGGTAAAATGTAGGAAAAAAGGAAACGTAAACTTCTTCTTGTTAACCTTTTTGAAGTTTAAAAATAAAGACTATTCACTTTTTGTCTTCTATATTTACTTTTAAGGGATTTTTACTAGTAATCAAAAAGCTTTGTTTTTAGATTTTGGTGTATAATCTTTGATATTTCAGGAAAAAATTGTTTATTTCTTGTGTTGAACGTGCTAACATTGAATAAGTTGAACAGTTTTTATTTATTCCCTAGTTAAATATGATATATGTCAAGATAATATTTATCTAGAACTGAATATTATGCTGAAATAAATAAGAGATTTAAAATTACTAGATTTAATTATAGTACTGATAACAAAAACTGTTTACAAGTACGGCAGTTATAGTATACCTCCTTAAGGAGCAGAAATTATATCAGGCACTTTATATTTCGCTGCCTGGGACTTAGGAAATTAACGTTTGAATTATCGGGAAGGATAAACTGCGGGTGACAATGTTCGACAGTTTTAGGGTTCAACGCATTAAGATAAGACATTTTGCTGTCCTTTCGGTGTGTAAGTATATTTAAGCAACATTAGCTCGAAGCTGATTTTTGAACCAAATAAATTTACTATGCGGTTGTATAGGAAATATATTTGCGTCGAACGTGCCGTTTTACATTTGAAATTTGATTTTTTTTAATACCTAAGTTCCCAAAATAATTTTAGATCCGAATTGAGTGGCTCTCCATTTGGAAAATCGGTCAAAATACAACACACCTAGTTTTATCTATTTTTAAATGTTTTCGATATAAGATAAGAACGATTGTGAAACATTGTAAATTGACATTCAAATACTCATTTAATTGAGAGAAAATCTATTCATGACTTTATAGCTGTAATGAATATTATGTTTAGGTTATTTTATAACAAAATGTAATTGAATTTTAACATTTAAAACCGTTATTAATTTTAGAGAAGCGATACTATATCTTGTGACCTATCGTTTAGCATAAAACAGGGCTTCAGTATTCATTGTACGCTTAAATAGAACATTTAGAGAACAATACATTGAATCGTAACTGCTGAATTAGTTTTGGAACAAACCCGCATTGACGAACAAGTTATCGTTAAATGTAAAGCCTAAAAAATAAATATATTTTTACAATCAATTACGTTTTATTTATGATTCTAATTGTCATTGATACGATTTAAAGATTCTTTATCTATCTCCTAAATTTTGTGCGATCTGTCAGCTTTATTAGATGCTTGACACGTATCGAACTTTAGGTACAGAACTGATGAGTTTTAAAATACTTTTTTTATAATAATTGCGACATTAAGTCAACTATACGTTTGCTGAAGTTTTACTTTTAATCACAACAAGGCCACCCAAATGTAGGCCGTTTTAGAGCGATTAATATTATAATTCAGCCAAAGAATTTGAACATCAAAGCTTGACCTTAATTTACCCTGACTAAACTCGAGGTAAGCAATTCGAGAAGCGCTCTAATTTTTGAAGTTATACCTTTAGGCGCGTTATGAAAATATGATGAGAGTGAAATTTTAAGATGCTCGCGCACCTGTGACACAAAATTAACAGTTTATAATGAAAACGGTGAAATGGACCTTATTACATAGTGATAGGGTTGATTTTTGTGTAGTGATAATGGAGTTGTCGTTTTTTATTTGCGATTGTTGTTGCATAATGTGCTCTATGAGTTGGGATTAAGGTTCGTTTTTGGTTGCGTTTATTTTGAAGTTATACTTCTTTAGGCGCGTTATGAAAAAATTATGAGTGAAATTTTAAGATGCGCGCCCACTGTGACACAAAATTAACAGTATGAAGCCGTCTGCTAATATATATATATATATATTTTATATATATATATATTAAATATATTATTATATAAATATATTAATTTTTAATGATGTCAAAGTATACTTCTCACGCGCGTACATAAGTACACGCACCCACTTTTTAAATGTAAAGGAATAGGACTCTGTTTCACTCAATTTAAATTGCAATAAAACATGTTATATGGATGTTTATTATAGTGGTTGATTGATAAAACATGATTTTATTTATTACATTGAGGTGATGTGAATATTGACAGAGAAGTTATCATTTCTCGGTATATGTAAATTTGTTTTCAAAAGAATTGATAGAAGTTACACCTATCCTCTGTAAATAATATATAATTTCAAATTTACTTTTGTACTTTGTAGTCGTTCCATGTTAATGCCGGATTCTTCTAAGAACTTAAAGATTGAACCTTCAATTAATTTTTTTTCTCTAATCTAAATTTACATCACTTTATTTTGATTAAAAGCGAGGCGGCAGAACGTTCACTGGCTGCTAAATATAAGCACCGCCCGCAGCGTCATAAGCCGAAAATCCTTTCTGCCCTTTAAACCGGAATACAGCGTGCTTACACACTACTGATTAGCGATAGAAATAGGCAACGCGGTGGTAGCCTCAGACAGTCTCAGCAAATGCATACCTACCACCTTTTATAAAAATAATAAACATCTGGTTACGCGGGCGCGTGGTCACTCAAGTTTCGTTAGGCAATCTGATTGAAGCAACTATCTCAGTGACGGCTTTATGGTAGATCCTATTTTTGGACCAGAACCGAGGATGCGGTTCGATGGACTATGGTAATCCGGCTCGACAACGTGGTTAAGAAGCCGGTTAGGAAATGGAAGGAAGGATAAATACCTTCGTCTGATAGTGGCACAGTTGCAGGCGACTGCGTTGATGCGGTTAGGGTTTGCGGTAAACGTAAAACTATAAGAACGGAGCGTTGGTTATTCGCGTCGCGTGACGACGCTGACGTGATAAATTATAAGATGTCAAATGTGTAAGCAGAGATGCCATTATACAGTGCGCTGGAGTTAGCGGTTCGGGGAATGTATTCTCCGATAAAGCACAAAGTGGGTCTAGAATTTAATATTGTTTCTATTTGCGTTAAAACGGTTAGAAGTTCTTCATATGTTAACAATTGAGTACCAACGACCCTGTTTAAGTGCGTCTTCTAATATTTGATTGACATATTGAAATTTATAATTGTGAACTGCGCGAATCAAATAAATTTCCGCTTGTCCAATTCGAAGCGTTAACAGTGATACTAGTGGACGAAAGTATAATACGTAGAGCTTTTAGAATATAAACGACAATGCGAGCAGTTTATTATAGGCAGAAATTTTAGCGCACACTAAGTGAACAGAAATATTACCCTGACAATCAGTAACATGCAAATATATGACATGCACATACATTTTAAGCTAAAATCGCTATGCGACAATATTAAGAAATTGATCGTTTGAAACATTTAGATGAGGCGCTATTTTAAGTGGACTAAGAAGCGGTAGTTGCGCGTTAAATTGTTCAAATAACGTAAAACATGAGCGGTAGGATGCCTATTTCATTCAATAAGTTCTAACCATAACTGTTTAATTAATAATTTTAGAAAAGAATAACTGGTGTAGCGAGTCCTATCACGTCCCATAAGCGGGCAACCAATGAAAGAATATTGCGTTTTGTGCAATCACGATTATCTTACATAGTTTTAAACATAAAATGTATCGTCCGAAGGGTCCCATTCTCAAACCTAAAATCTTCTTCATTTCTGATTTATGAAAAACTCATCATTATCATCATCATCATCAGCCTTTGATAGTCCATGCTGGACATAGGCCTCCCCATATACACCTATCCATATCGTATCTCTGGTCCAATGCGGGTTGTTGGGACCACCGTTTTACATGCCAACTGACGCATGGATCATCTTACTTTTCAGACAATTGGGTGATCGGCCCAAACTACTAGCGAGAAATTGACTTTGATGAAATATTTCTAAATACTAAATCACTGTTACTGGACCATTTTAATAACTGGAATCCACCGGCGTTAAACGTATTAATATATTGATTAGAAAGTTCTATAACTTCACCTTTCATTTAACACCGACGTCACTAAATCATCCAAATACATCTCCTTCACAGCGACATTTGCAGCTTCGGATAATTATGCTGCCATCGTTGCATAATTCACGATATGTGCGCATTGCAAAATAGGGACAAGATTTAAACCAAATGCCACACGGTTAAACTGATATTCACGGATAGGTTCTGGGGATCAAATCTAAATAATATTTTTGATACTTTCTATCTTCCTCTTTTACTAGAATTTGCAAGTACATCTGTTTAATGTCAGACGTCAAAGCGATTGGAAACAAGTAAAATTTACAAAGTAGAAATATATCTGCTTGCAAAAATAGGCCCTGAGGTTATACGTCATTAAGAGATAAACGTTATGGCATTTCGCGCTTGCAGTTCTAAGACAGGTCTAATCTTTTGTACTATTTTGTCATTCCGAATAATAGTGATGCGGTATTAAATAACCTTTCTCAGAGTCCTTTGACTAAATTTCGAAAATATATCCTTGAGCGAGGTTTTTTTTAGAAAATTATTGTAACCTTTCTAGTGTTGTTATATTTTAGTTTATGCGTTCTAATAGCAAAAACCTACAAAGTGTACTCCTGAGGGTTATTGTTGAACGGCAATGCTATACAAATTCACATTCCTCCTCCAAGTTCGAAAATTATCGTTTTGGACAGCAATAGGTACTTCACCCATTAGTATGTATCCGAATACAATGTCAATAGCAGGGGGCGCTGGAGGTGCAATTACTATATCACCTAATAGCAAACATGGAAATAATTGAGCGCCTAACAATAAGTTAACTACACTTGGCTCGTGCCAGTGAGGATCAGCTAGCGGAACATTGACTAGGTGTTGCACCACGGAAGTATCAATGTTGTCTAAACGTATCAGTGATACAATCAACAACTAACGCGTTTATATTGCTTATTTTTTTAAAGATGCTAATCCGATACCCTTAATAGAATAATTTAAAAGCGGAATAACATTCAAATCAAGTTGTTTGCAGCACGCGATGGTTATTATATTATTTTTGAACGCACGGGTTCAAAAACACCATTGCTATTGTTTACATAAACTTGCGCAGTAGAAGTAAGCACGGTCGTAAATGGTGACTATGTTTTGTAAGTCTGGTAATGGTAAATGGAAAACTACGTTTGTAGAATTATCTTAAATAGAATTTAGTATCAAAGTTTAAAAGCGATGTTTAGCTCGAATATGATGACTTTCTTAAGCAGAGTACTATTATACCATTTGGTGATTTCAAAAGCTTTGTAACAACTTTATGGTAGCGACTAAAATGGCGCATATATTTATTCCATATAGAAAGTTGAGATTTTAACTGATATTAGGGTACGCCTTCGATTGTGTTTGTATTTTTAAGTTTTAAGTGAAAGAAAATAAAATATGTTAGAGTATCACAAGACAGGCAAGGGATTTCTATTTAAATAGAAAGTAAGAGTATATTGCTTGTATAAAAGTCCACTATAGCTATCTTTATGTGACTTTTTATTGGAGTTTAAAATAATTTTAACAGAGATTATATCTGACGATCAGTTAAATGATGGATTAACTAATGACATAATAATCAACAAAAAATAAAGCTACCATTATGAACGTTGGAATAATTTTTAATTTTAATAAAATAATCTTATGCTGAAATGGAACATTTGAGAGAACAATTTGTTTCAAAGCTTTTTATATGTATTGACTGGATAATGTGAATCGTCATTATTATAATAAAACGTTGCAGAGTTAAAGTCACTTTTATATTTACGTATGTATTTATTAGAAAATCACACAAATATAACCTCGAATCAAGCTTTGCTTGGTGTATGACTTGGAATAAACTTAATCAAAGTAACTAACAGCAGGCTGTTCACATAAGTCGCAGAAGTGACGACCGCTAGAGTCGTAAAGTTCTGGAGTGTAGACCGAGGCTCGTCAAGCGTGGTGTGGGACGCCCTGGTAAGATGGAGTGACGACACAAAGTGGCTCATGTGGGCTGGTTCAGAAAAGGCGTAAATACGAAGCGTAGCGTGCATTAGAGGAGGCCAATGTCTAGAAGTAAACTGACAGGCTGATTATGATGTACTAATAGCAACGAAGAGGCGTCGGACGTATTGCTATCTCTGTGACAATTCTCCTGTAAATACCAATTAGTATTTTCGGTCCATTTTTTTACGTTTACTCCAACTATCATTTCGCTAAACTCTAGTAGGTATAATGTTGAATTTCCTAATAAGTGTTTACTTAGTACATTGAATCAATCAGCTTACTGATCCGGAGAGCCATTGTTAATTTGGTCAGTAATAATATATTTGATATTAATTACAAGACTCCTACATAAGCGCTACCTTAATATTTCAAACAGTAAATTTGTCTGGTAGATTGTCCTTCATTTTCCTTGATGAAACTGAACACTTGTAATCGAAAGCTTTTCATTTTTTTAAAGATAATAAAGAACCCCTTTTCAAATCTTTGTCAATGCTATGTAAGAATTAAAAAAATATATATCATAACATTATTTAAAACGTATGCCTTAAGAATGAAATATGCTTATATCTAATATTTATAACAAAATCATATAAATTTTGATTTTGATCGATTTTAATATAACAATAAGTACTGTCTTTATTTCATATCCGTATTTTCCAGGATATATAATTCAATTGCCTAACACATAGTGGAGCACAATACCGGACCAATATAAAGTTCGCTGAAACTGCCACAACTTTTCAACAGCGTTCATTCGCGTAAACTCGATTTCAACAAAAAGCCAACAGGAATATTTTTCATTAAAAAAAAAGACACTGAAGTCTACATTGTAAAGTAAACCTAACATTAGTTACTTTTATTTGTTAGGGTCCTGTAGGACAAGAAAATTGTAGTTGATACTGCTGTGAATACATTTTATTTTTGTAATTTACTAATTATTGTGGAAGAGTGATGTAAGATTTGCCACAAATCTAATAACTGATAGCGTAAATTTATCGTTTTATCCTTTAAATAAACTGTTTAGCCATCGATTAAAATTTAAGCTCCATTTTGTGCTAATTGGTAGGCTAAGAGATAAGCCTTGTAACATTAAATATTACCGCCGTTTTAAATAATTGAAGGAGAGATCAAATTTACAGTCGAATGCATCAATACCTCGTGTATTGATTAATAAAACTTGAATCTAATGGTTTTCTATAAAGAATTAGCAGTCGGTTGATACTCATAATAGTGTGTAATAATATTTAAAACTGTTTTAAAATAAAAAATATATACAGAGTGAATGACAATTGAGTTTTCAGAAGAAAATTGAGCTAATGGTTTAATGCTAAGCGAATTGTTCATAAGAATTTTTCTAGGCAATGAAATTAAGACCTTACATTTGTTAACATGTATAATGAACCTTTTTAATCCTTGTGATTAATTGAAATCAAATAATAACACTCTCAATCACTTCACTTCACAAATCTAAATCTCCTCGATATCTTCTCGCTTTGCCTTAGCGGTGTTTCCATTATGTAATTTATCATATGTATCGCTTTGAAACATTTCAGTGTGACGGAAGCCTCTAGGTGGACGTTAAACTTAAGATACGGAACGTTTTAACAAAACAGTAGTTGATGCACGAACTAAAAATAGTTTCAAATTTTAACTTTTCCTGAACAGGAAAATATCATTGAAAAACAATAACTACTTGATAAATACTTTCATATCATCTTGAGTTAAACCTGCAACATTTGTCGCAATAGGCACAATCATTAAGTTAATAACCTAACCCTACTGTCAAATCGGTAAACATTTTTTGATTGAATTTTGTTGGACGTATCAAAGTTAAATTGTGGTTTTAGCGAACTTTGATTGGTACGATATCGCTTCATTATGAGAGAGAGGAAAATTTGTTCGGTAATTGTAAATAAGACAATATGAGTTTATTTCTGTCTGATATTAAGATCATTTTACAATTTACACGGGTGCGTTCATCAACTGCCTCCATAGCTTTGTGTTAAGGGCGTGTGCTTTAGAAACTGAACGTTGTAGGTTCAAATCCTGCGGGGTCTCAACAAATTTTTTATTGTTGTTTCCTAAGTGGTGAGGGCACTTTGGGGCCGATCACCCAATTGTCTGAAAAGTAAGATGATTCATTCGTCGGATATGCATGTAAAAAATCGGTCATCCGCCAACCCGCATTGGACCAGCGTGGTGGGATACGGTACAAAAACTCCCTAAATGGAAAAGGTGTGCATTAGAGTAGGGCCTACGTGCAGTTGTGAACTAACGCAGGCTGATGATGATGATGATGCGTTCATCAAGACTATAAAGGTTTACAAATATAATTATAATTAATTATCAAGTTAAACTAAATTGAAATCTTCATAATCGATCTATAAAGTCAATCTATTAAGAAAATCTAACCAAACTTTTTGATTCAATAATTTCTTTCCCCCAAATGGAACACACTTCGAAATCAATTTCAATTTTTTTCGAAACTACATGCAATGAAAACTCTTGAAAATCATCATACTCTCAAAATATAACTAAGCTAAAAGGTGTATAATCTTTGATATTTTAGGAAAAAATGATTATTTCTTGTGTCGAACATGATTACATTCAATAAGAGCTTTTTAAAAACCGACTCAATTTCAATAGTTTTAATTTATTTCCTAATTATAAATGATATATGTCATAAAAAATTTATGTAGTACAGCATATGCTGGAATTAATAAAAGATCATTAAAATTACTGTTTCGGTACTGATAATACAAACAACTTACGGCAGTTATAGTATACCGTACGTAGGGAGCAGAAATTATATCAGGCACTTTATATTTGGCTCGGTCTTGGGACTTAGGAAATTACCGTTTGAATTATCGGGAAGTATAAACTACTGGTGACAGTGTTCGACATTTTTAGTGTTCAACGCATTAAGATAATTCTGCTGTCCTTTTGGTGTCTAAGTATATTTAAGCAACATTAGCTCGAAGCGGATTTTTAAACCAAATATTTTCGATAGGTTGGTTGTACAGGAAGTTTAATTGATTAATTTAGTAATAATTAATTTTTTTGTAATACCTGTATGTGTGTGTGTAGTACCTATGTGGTTTGTACATTGCATTTGTTTTAATTAAAAAAAATAGTTATTTTTTGAGCCTTGTATATCTTGTCTAGGCTGTATTGATTTAAGTTAAGGATTCTTATTTAAATATAAAGAACAGTTTTCTTTGAACTATACATAGTAAATTTAAACATATTACAAGCAGAACATTCTGCTCATCACGTTGATAAATTTAATAATTCAACAGCATGTGACTTCTTCAATCTAATGGGTTTTTTTAATGCAAATAAACCCATTATGGAAACCTACTGTCAGGATAACTAATTGTTTGAAAAATTGTATTATATTGGGTATTGAAGAAATAATAGTAAAATAACGGATTAATCATCTCATCTCAATTTGTATATTTCAAATCTGTTTAATTTCAGAACAGATAGCGGTGAGTTAGAATTTCCAGAATTTGTTTGAAAATTAGCTTAATCAAGTTATCATCATCATCATCATTAGCCTGTAACAGTCCACTGCTGGACATAGTCCTCCTCTAATATACCCCTATCTATTAGGGGGTTATTGGACCGTATCCCACCACGCTGGTCCAATGCGGGTTGGTGGGAGGACCGACTTTTCACATGCCCATCCGACGCATGGATGATCTTACTTTTCTGATAGGGGTGATCGGCCCAAAAAGTTTCCTAACAACCTAGGAAACAACAATGAGAATTTGTTAAGTCCTCGCAAAATTCGAACCCATGACCTCCGGTTTCTAAAGCACACGCCCATACCACTAGGCTACGGAGGCAGTTAATTAAAGTTAATGTTTTCCTTAATTTTCTTTTAAAAAATTAACATCACATAACGTACTACCAGCAAGTAGTTAACGACTATACTCGTTAACTTTATTTGATAATGAAACAAATCGAAAACGAGAAAAAATACATGTGATTTTTTAGTAATGTTTTTTGTACTCCATTATACGGCTTTAGAGCCATATAATTGTCTTTTAACTCTTTGTTAATAAATGATAAAAGAACTTTAAGTTTAAATAAAAAGTAGCAGAAACATATTTATATTAAAAGTAAACAAGACTACTAAATAAGAAAAAACCTTCCTAAATAAGGAGTAAGCAGTTGCAAGTCAGCCATTATTAATGTAGGTTCCGTGTAATATTTGAAGTTAAAATTAATAGGATTTCATATTGAAATGGCATACATTTTACGATATCCCTGCAATTTATTACTCTTAATCTCTTAAATTAAAGTTTCGTTTAAGGGAAAAAATCCTTTTTGTAAGCTGTTGACACCTGCGGCATTATTTTATATTAGTATCGCTTTTGTTACTAATATAAAATAAAAAGGCAAAAAATTACTATTTCATCATTATTACTAACGTATATATTCTATTTGATTTATATTAGAATTCAGTACGTTAGTTTTAAAACAATATTAAAAGTTATCAACTTCGTTCAAAATATCATTGTTTTGCTATTCGGGGAATAACAAAGACTTGTCTGGCAACAGTTCAAAAAACTTAATAATAAGTTTATTATCTTTTTAGATGGCAGATACGTTGTATGCACATATAATATTACTATTTTGCATTAAAACAAAACAGGTATTATATGTTGGAGAAATCACAGCAATGAGATGAAGAAGCAGTCCTTATGATTCCATAGATTTATGCAAATGTCCTCAAAATGGATAGAAATATTCGTCATTCTAAGCGTCATTGCAGTCTTTTTCAGTCATTGAATATTGTCTGCTTATTGGTAGTTAATATGATTCAAGCAATCTTCCTGCTTATTGTAGCCTTTTATACTTTTTCTATACTTAGAGTATACAATAATATTTGATCCAATGATCAAATACCTTAAGCATTGCTCAGTTACAGTTCATGGCACAGTTCCGCACTAGCCTTTTATAAATGTTGGTAGTGGACAATTATTTTTATCACTGAAAGGCTAATATTTAATAATGTAGTACACCTTTCATGTAATTTTCACGAATAACCTACTTGAGTGCTCCTACTTTCAATATATTGGTCTATTGCCTGATAGGCTGTCAGGGCTTGCTCCCAGCCGCATCCGCTGTGTTTGAGATTAGCAACATTAGGGCTGAAAGTGTGTCCTTCTGCATAAAACCCACACTTTAGTTTAAAGGCACCTCAAGTTTCAAGATGTTGCCAATTTGCCTATGAAGTAGAGGCTATTTAGGCTTATACCCATCGCATCCGCTACATCTGTGATTAAGCAATAAAAGGAATTGGACTGCTCTGTGGTGCATCCAACAACCACTCTAGATTATACTCATACATTTTGCTGGCATAGAATTTTGAGTAATTCATGCTATCTTGATTTTTCACTTTGAATACATGGGCTTATAGCTTTCATAAGCTACATTTGTATTAAATGAATAAGAGGGGTTGGACTGCTGTTTTGTGCATCCAACCACTTCTCAAGATTGCTGGGAATCCTGCTTTTGGCTGCTTGCTCAATTATAGGAGTAATGAAGAATGATTATGCTCAGCTCATTATTTACATTAGCTTCCAGCAAGCACGTATCATCTGCATCAGGAGCTAAGCAATAAGGGTTGGACTGCTCCTATAGCATCCAACCACCACCTAAGGTCCTTTAGACCAATGAGTATAATTGTATTTTCTACGCATAGAAAGAAAAGGTTTGGGACCAGAAATAACTTGGCATACTAATTAGTCTATATCTATTCTAACAAACATAAAATTAAATGACATCTTTCTGATAAAGTATGTCATATTTGCAAAGAAGTCTTGTAGCAAGAACTGTAACTTTTAAATTACAATAATCTTAACTGCGAGTATTTAGTGTGCCATTTGAGTGCCATGCTTAAAATTTGCAACAAAAACAATGTTTATATGGCACAACTGTTAAAGTCAATTTAATAACCGTCAATACAGTATAGTTTTTAATAGAGTAATTCTCTTCAAATAAATAAAATCTGTAAGTTTTGCAACATTCTCTATACCTGGTTCAGTCTGATTATTACCAATCAGCTGCTATTATATTAAAAAGACCATATTGAGTCTCTTGAGTCTAATTATGCCTTCATAAATACATTGTACGAGGGTGGTCTAAAAGTTTCTGACCTCAACTCAAAATGGCGCCACTCGTTAATTAAAGCTATTGAATGTAGGTCATATTTTAACAGTTACTCACGAAAGTTTCGGCCATTTTGGACGCGCTGTTTTAGTTGACAGTCGTTTAAGTGAGTAGAAGTGAGTGTTTTTGTGAAAATGGAAAAATTGAGTATCGAGCTGTTATTAAATTTTCCACGCAAATCAAAGATGAGATGGACTCATGTATGGGGACTCTGCACCATCATTTACCACAGTAAAATTTTGGGCAGCTGAATTTAAACGTGGCGTAAGAGCTTGGAAGACGATGAACGTCCAAAACTGCAACTACTGACGATAACATTGCAAATTCACAAAATGGCGTTAAACGACCGCCGAATTAAAGTGAAAGAGATAGCAGAGGTTATGAAAATGTCCAAAGAACGTGTTTGTCACATATTAAATCAAGATTTAGACATGAGAAAGCTGTCCGCGCGTTGGGTACCGCGTTTGCTCACATAAGACCAAAAATACATGTTCGAATGAACATTTCCAAAGCTCTGTTAGCGCAGTTTAGGCGCAATAATCCGAGTTTTGCGCCCATTAATTACTGTAGATGAAACTTGATACACCATTATACGCCTGAAACAAAACTACAGTCAATACAGTGGACTGCAAAGGGAACCAGCGCGAAAAAGCAAAAACTGTTTTTCGGATGGGAAAGTGATGGCGACTGTTTTTAGGATAGTCATGGAGATATCTTTATAGATTATCTTCAAAAAGGAAAAACCATTACAGGAGCATACTACGCATCTTTACTTGACGAGCTGAAGGCATAAATTGCGTAAAAACGGCCACATTTGTAGAAAAAGAAAATCCTGTTCCACCGAGACAACGCGCCGTCTCACACCTCAGTGGTTGCCATGGTTTCAACTGCTTGACCATCCACATTACTCACCAGATTTGGCCCCAAGCGACTTCTTTTTGTTCTCTCATCTAAAAACTGCGCTCGGAGGACAAAGATTTCCGTCAAATGAGGAGGCAATCACCTTTGTGAACAGTTATTTTCCAGAGAAAAACGCCAAGTACTATTTGGATGGGTTACAGAGATGGGAGCATCGCTGAGAGAAGTGTGTAGAGATACAAGGAGAGTACAAGGAGACTATGTAGAAAAATATTTAAAAAGTAAGAAAAAAAATCTTTTATCATTGTTAGGAAACTTTTCAGACCACCCTCGTGTACAAGTATATATTGGCAAGAGCGTATTGACATTTCTTTTAGAAATTTATAGCTCAAACTTTCACCCTGTTCACTCCTTTATTTAATACATTCATTAAAATTAAATATAGTAAACAGGCGTTTTAGTTTTAAAGTTAATGGTCTTTAGGTTAGTTTAGTTATTTTCTTTCTTCTTAATAAAAGTTCGTTTAATTATTCAGCCATTTATGTGACCCTCCAAAGGGACTAATTTTAAGACTATGTTAAATGTTTGTTAACTGGGTCTCTAAACTATTTGTTATATTTTTATACAGATGCACAAATTTATGTAAAATTTTCTAAGCACAATTTAAAGAAAAACAAATTCTAGGCAATATAATATGCATCTAGATTTTTGCATTATGTTTTACTGGTTTTGCATAAAAAAATATAAATAAATATAACAAAACCATTGAGTTTCCAAAAGCTCAAACCACAAAAAAGTATAAACTTAAAACTGGTTATTAATTTAGATCACTAAATCCTCAAAGAAACTTTGCAATCAATAAATTTTTCCATACAAAAGATTTCTGAGGTTTAGTCGACTTATTCTAGTATATTCTAGCAATTATAAAAGCTTAATAGCTGTATGTATATTGTTTCTTTATGACTTCTTGTCACAAAATGATATTACAATTTTATGTTTTTAAAGTTGACCACATACAATATTTTAATAACTTTGAAAAGCTAGGCTAAATAGGTTATATAATGAACATCATCATTAGTAAACACACATGTTAGATGTTAATATTACCAAACCTTTCATTGCTAAAAACAGCATTTATGGGATTCAATTTACACAAATGTATAATGAATCAGAATGCTTTAAATGTTTTAACCAAATTACTAGTTGTATTTCAATTAAAACATCTTAATAATTTATACAAAGAATTTAAACTTTTCTTGATGAGTCCAGGCTAGTAAATACTTGACGAGGCGTATTTATGGAACTTCATTATTTTTGCAGTGTGTAGTTTTTGGTATTTGTGCAGTTTTTTCCAAGCTCCGAGCATAAGAAACTGCTTTTTAAAACCAAGAGCGTGTATTTTAATGTCGTTCTTCATCCGAAGAACAACGACTTCGCTCAAGTTTGCTTTGGCCTCACTTACTGACTAATTTTTGAAGAAAAACACTGCCGTGTCTCCAACATCAACAACTTAAAATTGCTAACTAACACTATTTTATCACATATAAAATATAAAATATTTTAGATAGGAAAACTTTTTTCATTTACGGAAAAAGTTTGAACTAATTTGAAAGGATCACAAGAATGCAATGACGCTTGACAGCAAAATTATGGGAAGCAGATACTCGCCAACTTGAGGTGACATAAATTTAAAAAGTTATGACGAATATTTCTATCCATTTTGAAGCCATTTGCATAAAACTATGGAATCATAAGGACTGCTTCTGAATCTCTGTTTTTCGAATACATATAATGAAGAATTTTTTATTTCCATTAACTTTTATGTTAACTTACGTTATATTTGATGTGGTTTCAATATATTATATATTCAAACTGAATATATAACATTATATATTATAGATGAAATTGAAATTTTTAACAACGTTTTACTCTAAAAAGCCTATTGTGGGTTATTCATTAAACATAGATATATGATTCCGTACTCTAGTAGTATTGGCCCTTTTTTAAACCGGTCGTGGCTTTGAATCCCGCAGGAAAACAACTCTGTGCTATCGTTAATCATAAGAGGAGGCCTATGTCCAGCAGTGGACTGACAAAGGCTGATGATGATAAGATAAATGTGCTCCCGGACTTTATCATATATTCAGTCTATCTTTGCAGATCTTTATTTTTTAACATCTATTAAACTACAATTTACAAAATTATATTAAGAAATGGGACAAAATAACAGTACCATAAAAAAAAGAATTAACAAAGTCGGAGCACTTGGAGCAGAGCAATAAGGTGATATATGTAATAAAAAAACTTAAATCCCGAAATGAGTAGCTCTTTCTTTTGGGAAGTCGATCAAAATAATACATCCAGTGTTATATTTTTTGAGTGTTTAGGTATCTGTTATCTCAAATAAGAACGGTGAAAGATTGTAAATGGACAGCCAAATACTCGTAAAATGTAGAGAAAGTCTATTCATGACTTAATTATAACTGTATTGAATATCATCTTTAAGTAATTTTAAAACATAATATAATTGAATTTTAATAGTCCAAACCGTTATTACTTTTAGAGAAGCGGTACTATTTTATGATCTACTGAAATATCGATTTATCTTGTGACCTATAATTGAGCATAAAATAGGGATTCAGTATTCATTGTACGCTTAAATGGAACAGAGAGAACAATACAATGAATCGTAACTGCTGAATTAGTTTTGAAACTAAACCCGCATCGACAGAACAATTTGAGTTGCTATCGTTGAGTGTAAAGCCTAAAAAGTAATTATTGATTTTTAAAATCAATTAAGTTTATATATATATTATCCATTTTTTATTACCAAGATTTTTGTGTGACATTATTGATTACAGCTACCAAATTTTTTGAATGCCGTCAGATTCAAGTAAGAACGGATTTTTCTCTTCCTTCAATTGTGGCATATATACGACGTTATATCTTGTTTATTATATTTTCTCTTGTCACAATCCTCTTCAAACGGGTACCCAATGTAAGCACAGTAATGAATAGCAGTGAAAAGGGCAATACCAAAGATGGGTCCAATGAGTAGGAGACCTCAAGAACCACAAGAAATAAATGATATTATTTATTTGTATCTTGAAAGTTGTAAAAATAGACTTAAGCTAAAGTACGGTTAT
Source organism: Lamproptera curius (assembly GCA_029286875.1). NCBI lineage: Eukaryota > Metazoa > Arthropoda > Insecta > Lepidoptera > Papilionidae > Lamproptera > Lamproptera curius. Next base: position 5,658,839 of record JAGSMT010000018.1, on the reverse strand, counting down.
ATGATTAACCTACTTTGAGAAATCCTTCTTGTAAATTGCATGTTGTGTCTACGTCTAGTAGAATACTCTTTGAATTATTTAAGCAATGATAATTTTATATGTATATATAGTATAACGATGTATTCAGTTTTGTAGACGAAATAAATAAAAAAAAAACTACCAAAATGTCCAGAAAAATATTAAGGATGGTATAATTATATATTAACACATACAGTACACTATCCCAACATTATAAAAACTTATATACATTCCAACTCTTTACCATATTGTAATTTACTTAAATACACTAATCAATCCAACACTTAAGGACCAGGAAATCATTGATGCTAATCCCTGCAAGACAAGTTACAGACCTAGTGCAGGGTCATTGATCAAACGCAAATCAGGACCAAAATGTTTATTGCTCACACAAATTAAACAATATATACATGTTTTTATCGTATTGTACGTATCTTTCTTAATGTGTATGAATGCTGTACCCTTAGTTTAAATAAAGATTTTTATTATTTATTATTGTTATTTAATTATATTTCGTCCTAAAGCATAGAGTATCATTATAATGTATAGATTTATTGATCGATTAATTGTTACAGGAATTCGGAAAAGCGTGTCAGTATATCATATTTAAAAGTCATTGTTTTAACTACTAATGCTAATACAGAGCGCTTCGATACAAAGACTTTACAAAATAACTCATGTTTTGAATATTACGCCATCTAAAAAACTCTCCTACCTGACTTCGCGTTTCCGAAAGCGTTTCTATTTAACTTTTAAATGTGCCTTAAATTTAAGCCTCTGTCGTATATCTAACCTCAAAAGCTTCTAAATCTATGTTATTGGAAGATAATTTTTACATGTCTTTATATGTATGTAGGCTTCAGAATAAAAAGAAGTTTTATAATAAGAAAAAAAAATGCTGAATTATGAAATCATCTGTCACATATTATTTTAAATGTTTATTTATTTATGAGATGATATATATTAATATTCTTCAAATATTTTTTATTAATTCTATTATTGCAAGATATAACAAAAAGTGTCATGTAGGTAGTAATAAATTTGCTATCGGTGACCTGTTCTGACATAACTGCAAAAATTTGGGCTTATCCTTACATACGTAGAATAGATTGAAGGAGACAACAAAGTCTATTAATTGTTGCGATAGAAGTTGTTGAAAGCGTTAAATGAAGTAAAAATATAAATGAAAATTTTCGTCGTTGAAAATAAAACGATACAGTTTTGTTACATTATTTAGATACTTAAAGTGATATTTAAAGAAGTTTTATTCTTAATAATAACAAGGTCACCCAAATGTAAGACGTTTTCTTAATGTCAAATTTAAATTTTAATGAATCCTTAATATTACAAGCGATTAATATTATAATTCAGCCCGAGGATTTAGACATCAAAGCTTGACCTTAATTTACCCTGAAGAAACTCGGAGGTAAGCAATTCGAAAAGTTTTCTAATTTTTTTTCAAGGTAAAGGAATAGGACTCTTTTTCAGTCAAATTAAACTGCAATCAAAGATTGTAATTTGGATGTTTATTATTGTGGTTGATTAATAAAACTTTATTTTATTTTATACATTAATTAGATGTGAATATTTTCACGAGATGTTATCATTTCTCGGAATATGTAAATTTGTTTTCAAAATAATTGTATAGAAGTTACACCTTTCCTTCGTAAAATAATATGTAATTTCAAATTTACTTTTGTACCTGCCCCATGGTAACGCCGGGTACTAAGCACTTAATAGATTGAACTCGATCTTTCCATTTTGCATCACTTTATTTCGATAAAAACAGCGAGACGACCAGAACGTTCACCTGACGGTTTGTGTAAGCCCTGCCCGCAGAGACATAAGCCGAAAATCCCTTCTAAACCGGAAGACAGCAGTGTTTACACACTACTGATTAGCGACAGAAAAAGGCAACGCGGTGGTAGCTCCCAGACGGTCTCAGCTCAATAGAGATCTCCCTTTAAAAGTGTAAAAATATCCATTATACTACAAAAACCGCTCTAGCAATCTTACTACACTATCACTTATTTATTATCTCGCCGCGTAAAACCGTAAATAAAATTACTTTAGCCGTCCATTCCAATAACCTTAATCTTAATTCCCCATACGTCCCTAGACAACAAATGAAACTAGCCAGATAATTTATCTACTATCCAAAAAGGTAATAAATTACTAATATATTATTAATTTGGTACCGGGATAGCTTTTTTAATACCCTGAGTTGTAAATTATATATACTTGAGAAAGTAAGACGCTGCGAATTCGCTTAACACCCTGAGGCATGGGGTGTTATGGCTCGTTTACCCAGCAATTACGCTGGCTACGGGGCCCTTTAAACCGGAAATCAGTAGGGATATAAATTACTACGCTAAAAATAAATGTTTCAATACCAATAGTTATTCTGTACGTTTAAGAAGTACCTTGACATATTTATTACATAAACACATTTCATAAACATAGTTAATAGTAACTAATTGCAACAATAGCAGTAATTCTATTATTACTGTGAATACAATGGATTATCTAGCAGGTAATATTTTCCTGCCTAGGGACAGAGATTATGTTAGAATTTTCGAAGTAAATGCTAGTAATGCTTTAGCGTTCGAGCGTAAAGATAAGAAAATTTAATTTCCTTTCGGAAGCTGAGTATATTTTACCAATATAATTCGAGCATACATTGCATTGAACTTTGCACCGAATATGTTTACTGAGTTCGGTAGTAAAGGCCCAATACAAACGTCTTATTAGCATGGAAGCAATTCTAACATTGTCTCAAATAAAACAGTATTATTATGATTTTAATACAGAGACAAAAGTTAAACAACGTTTATTTATTCTGATATTGTAATATTTAGGGCAAGTCCCACATAGGCACTGAAGACGATGATAAAAGTTAGAGATATAGTTGCTAACATCTGTGATAAAAGTGGCCTTTTTGACGTGATGTCCCATTGGCTTCCACGTTCGTGTGCAGGAGAACAAGAAATGTAAAAATATACCTTTAAAATAAAAAAGCACTACAAATACTATTTATAGTTCAGGAAATATAAACACGACTACTAGATTTAAAGGAGTTTTAAAACATTATTTTATGATTTCTTTTCCAATAATTATTAACAAGATATCTCTATTGTATTCCTCCAAATCTCTGAGTTTTTATACATTTTTTATGGGACAAGGAAACCTTATAATAAGTCGCTGACACATCGATTGTTTTTATTCTTTTATCTCTTGATGTAACGAAAAACAACTAAACTTATTATTTTACTTTATTTGTTAGCTGTATAAATACAAACTTTCGTTTTTCAAATTATATTATTTGAAATTAAATTTCCGAATTTTACTTTACTTTATTGTAAAAATCTCTATTAAATCGCTATTTAGAAATAAAAAAAAACATCCTAGCAACAATTTATTAGCTTAACAACAACATTAGTGACACTTTTATATTTGCATAGTTTTATTTCGATTAAATTATCTGTCAACTTTTTATGGACATGGAGAAAATTAAGATTTGAATTATTGTAAGGGATACGCTGGTTAATATAGCTGGAAAACTGTGTTATATTTTTTTAAGGTTTTACGGCACCAGATAAGAAATAAGGAAGACTATAGTGATACAGTCAAAGCTTTACTGTCTTAATAAAACTATATACGTAATATGTTACTCCTGTACAACTGGTGCTGTACTGTTGCATGGTGTTCCTTCGGTATTTTTATGGCTGGTTTAATTGGTAAATAACATTTAAGAGCCATATTAATTTCAGACTAGCGATAATATCTAACTATCAATTGAAATATAACTCGTGACGAATCAATTAGCATCAAAGCATGCTTCGATATTCATTGTTCACTTAAATTGAACATTTAAACAACAATACAATGAATCGAAACGAGTTATATTCGAAACTTTCACCTGTCGTTAACCGAACAATTTAAGGATTTTGTTTTATTATCGTTCGTATATTATCATCGATGTGATTAAATTTAGTGCCCTCGCAGGCACTAATCTTAGGAATCTTAATTTAATTTTAGAGAAGAGTTATTATATTTATATTTTTTATTACACAAAAAGTTTAACATTTGGTCCTATAAGATTTAGCATATATTTAACAGTAAAATATTTAAGGTATACCGGAAACTTTAATTTTAAATTGAATGCTAAGAGCTTTCCGACTCCAGCTGTCGCCAGATCAGTGGCATATGTGACCGGTCTACTGCCACTTCATATATTAAAAATACTGTTAGCTATGTCGGTGACTGTCGTTCTTTGATGGACCACATAATTTCGGATGCGGTTGTTCAGAGATACTCCAAGAATAGCCATTTCATAGCTCTTTAAGCGACTTTAAATTTGTGAACCAGTCGAATCGCCGAAAGTTGTTGTTGCATGATAAAATTGTAAGAGACAAAAATTTATACACAACTAACGATCAAATCGAGCGCACAATTGTTATTATATATCAAATCATTCCGTGTTTCTTTGAAAATATGTTATGTTTGCTTTAATATAAGCAAAAATACTAAACTCATCTATCGTATATATTTCTCTAAGGACATAAAACACGATTTCGAAAACCAATTAAACATTTTCTATAACAAAAGGAGGGTTAATTATGAATGAATAACTTAAATGATGATCCGAATGCCAGTCCCTGTTCTGTTTTTTAATTAAATGTTTTTCTGATCCTAAACGCAGTTATAATAAATCATTAAGGCTTCAGTAAAACTTTAATAAGTATAATTTTACGTTTTACGTAAATTTAGTAGTTTGATTAATTAACTACAATTCTATCTTATTAAGACATGATAGATAAATCTAATATCGAGAAATTTACTAATTGATACCAAATAAAATTATTTGCGTTTTAAAACTAACAAATATTGCCACCATTTTAAATCACTATAATTTCATAGTAATAAATACTTCAGATTTTCAAGCTTACGTTATTTAATATTATAATTTTTTTATGATTATATTTTTATTATCGACTGCCTATGATAGTCCACTGCTGGACCTAGGCTTCCCATAATACGGCGTGTATTATATTCCATAAGGTAGTTTTGGACCGTATCAAGCTGGTACAATGCGGGTTGGTGGGTGGACCGACTTTTTACATGCATCCGATGCATGGATTATCTAACTTTTCAGCCAATTGGGTGATCAGCCCAAATAGCCCTAACCAACTAGGAAACAGAAATTTGTTGAAACCCCACAGGATTTGAACCCACGACCTCCGGTTTCTAAAGCACACGCCCATACCACTTGGCTGCGGAGGTAGTGAGTACTTAAGAACTTAATATCCCTTATTATGAAATATTCAAATACTATTAAATATTAATATTTTATTAAATATTATATATTATCGAAGCTTATTCAATGTTACAAGTTTAAATACTAATAAAAAAGGTCCTGGTTTTGAATAATTTCTCATTTCACTGAGTGAAAACAATGACAATATTTGATATAGCCACCGACAGCGAGTTCCACACCCTAACTAACACTATAATGCTATAACGAACTTTGTTTTCTACAAGAGTAAACAGCAAATTAAAAATTATAACACCATTTTCTGCTATCGGATAAAAATAGTATCCATTTACTTGGAAAAGTATCTATCTATTTCGTTATTTTACAATCTGTAACAAAATATCTTCGTCAAGATACAAACTCTATCGAATTTCAGTTGAGCTATTAAACTTAACGTTATATTCGACATCAAGTCAATAGCAATTTAAACAAGCGCATAGAAATATTAAATTTATATTAAAATGTCTTATTTCAAGAGTAAATTATACTATCAAATGATCTAGTCATAACATCACATCATCAGCTCAGTGGTTATCCACGTGGACATGCCTCAAAGATCAATTCATTGATTAGTAGGCATATATATTCTTTATTTACGCATTATTTATAATATAAACCACAATCTTACATGTGTGCTGTTAGCTTCAAAAATATATTTATTCGACGTTCGTTGGTATAGTCATATACCAACTAGTCTGCCCGTGATCATGGATGCTGAAAAGAATCGAAACGTCGGAATAAATATATTTTAATAACGCAAAATCCGTAAATTAGTGATTTGATATATGGTAATATATACCTGTTTTAGTTAAATATAATATTGAAGGTAAGGTTAGGATATAATATTAGATATATATATATTATCAGCAAACTGGCCAGCAATATATAATGTAAAATCGCGAATAAATATCGAGAGGTTGGTATAAACAAAATAATAATAGTCTATCCGTTGTAGCAAAACAGCTTTTAATTCTTGCCATATCATTGTTATATTTTATTTATTAAACATTCACTGTCACATATTTATTATCTACACCCGTGAAGCCTTATACAAGTCAGCTACCCACAGGACACCTATATAAAAACCTTTACCTCAACTTACCATAAATCTCTAAAAAAAATCTTAAATAGAGTTGCCTACGTATATTGCTGAATTATTATTTATTTAAACTAAAGTATGTTAAAGTAGTAAAACGTTATTTATTATAATAAATATAGCATTAATTAGAGCTTGAGAACAAACTTTCAACTTTATTTTCAAGTAACCTTTGGATTATACTTAAAAAGTAGGAATCAAAGTTTTAAAGCTCTAAAAGAGCAAAATGTCTCATGCATAGTAAATAGCATGGATTCTTCTCGTTTCTTCTTCTTCTCGTTTGTTTTACCCTAAGGCGTTATTTTAATAAATTATTATATAAGATTAAAAAATAACAGCGCTATTTTTAAGCTTGTTGGTTTTCTTTGCTTATTTAAAAGAAATAATAATATGAGTGGTTGAAACTCCCTAATGAGGAAGGCGTGCATCAGGGGAGGCCTATGACCAGCAGTGGACAGTTAACACAGGCTGATGGTGATGATGATGATGCGTGGTTCGCTGTACGGTGGTGTAAGACGTGCCACTAAAGTGCACTTAATTAGAGGGCATGTATTTTAAAATCTTTCATACGCTGCCGAGATTCGGAGTTTAAGAAGCAGCGACGCTTTAAACTGCCTCTGAAGCCTAGTGGTATGGGCGTGTGCTTTAGAAACCGGAGCTCGTGGGTTCGAATCCTGCGAGGACGCAACAAATTTTCATTGTTGTTTCCTAGTTGCTTAGGACAATTTGGGCCGATCACCCAATTGGTTGAAAAGTAACATGAGCCATGCGTCGATGGGCATGTAAAAGTCGGTTGACCCATCAACCCGCATTGGACCAGCGTGGTGGATACGGTCCAAAACCCCCAACGGATAGGGGTGTATTAGGGGAAGCCTATGTCCAGCAGTGAACTATCACAGGCTGATGATGTGTGATGTGACGCTTAAAAGATTGATGCATTTGAGATGTTCTAGTGAGCGATGAGAACCAACAAGTCAATATTAAAATATTTTAATATTGACTTGTTGGTTCTGTCTGATATTATTATTTTATTATCTGATAAACAATTGAAATATACTTTATGTCGTGTAAAGCATGAAATGAAGCTTAAATATTTATTGTACGCGTGTAACTGGAAAAAATTAAGAACAATATAATGAGTTCTAAGTACTGAATTGTTTTCGAAACTTAAGGAACCGTATTAACATGAAACATTTGTTTTGATATTGTTGAGAGTAAAGCTAATTAAAGTAATTTGCACTTTATTCTAGAGTTATTTTTAATCAGATTATTTATTATCTGTGCATTGTATTATTAATGCAAACAGTTAAATTATCTACGAGAAACTTGTAAAATTAATCTGTATTGGGAGGCCACTAATGTATGCGTAAGCCGTACATAAACCCATTCGCTCTAAATCCGTGTGCAACAACGTTTCTGTAATTCAAAATCCAATATCTAAAGTTACACTTTATACTTTGGAATCCTACTAATTTATATAAAAAACAATGAAACAAAATGGATATGAAAAATCAACCAAACAACTTTTTCCATAATTTTCTTAATTACCACAATTATCGTAAATTTAATTTGCTGATCGAAAACATTAAATTAACTAACTAACGACATTTAATAAAAACTCAGTATCAAGTTTAAGTAATCTAAAGTTACTTACTTACTTTGCTGATAAAAAATGTTTCACCGCCCAGACGTTCCAAAGGTCGTTGTAGAAAATTTTCTGGATGTTATGATGAATTACCTAGTTATTTTATTTTGCTGCTTAGGGACGTAGAAAATTAAGCTGTGAATTATAAGATATACTAAGGAGTGGCTACGTTATTTATTATCAAGGTTAAAGCGAGAAGATGATTAGATGGCTGAGAAATTGTGAAATGGCTTAAAGTAAAAGAATGTTATAAAGGTATGTCAGTAGAAGTCTGTTAGCCCTTATATTATAGGTAACGATTGAACATAGCATGTAAGCCATTAGGTTACTTGGCAATTGTATTTGTTTCTAAGAGTATTGATCTCGTTGAACAATATTTAAAAGTCTACGTGATATTTAAGCTATACTTCTTATGGCACGTTAGGGATACATAATAATGTGACAAGCCTACATCTTTAAGCTAGCTATAGTAAACTGACAACCGTATTTAAAGTTGCGCGCACACCGTCACGAAAAGCCGACACTTTAAAGCTGTCTGTAGTCAACTGACAACAGTATTTACAATATTTATTTCTGGTTACGTAGAATAAGGCCAAAGATAAAATAACTAAAAAGATTTTTATCTTGTTACGCCAAAGAAGTTTAATTTCTAACGCGTGTACTTAAGTACACACATACTTTATTTCTGTCTGCAACCATTTTATATTAAATTTTTAAATATATTAACGACTAGCTGTTACTCGCGATAAAGGCAGACAGACAATATCTTTTGCATTTATAATATAAGTATGGATGATACAAATGAGGTGTTTTTTTTTGTATGTGTCTATCAGTAGACACACAGTTTTATAATATTAGTATGGGAGTATGAATTAAATTTTTTTTCGATTAATTTTAAAACGCACAATGCAAAAGATTTTCCTTTAACTTTTACGTTCTACGCACCAAAAGCACACAAAATTAATGTAATGTTTTGAATTGTTTATGAAAGTTCTACGTCAAATGTGATTTAATAGTTATATACATTTGGTAGTGTAGAATAATCGTTAAAATGCTGCTACATAAACTCCGGACAACTATCTGCCGTTTTTAATAGATATCTATCCAAACAAAATTAAAAAGTAATTGGTTATATTGCCACTGTTAAAACAGAATTCATTTATAAAAAATACTAAATAAAGAAAGTAAATAAATAATATTTCAAATTACATTTGATCTGAAAAATTCCTGCATGTTCTACACAAAATTGACGTCGCATTACGTGCCCTTATTATGTTTCTGCCCTTGAAACGTCTTACCGACCCTATGTCATAAATGGCCAGATCCATTGTTATTGGAAGATATACACTATTTATGTTTGAACTGAAAATGTTTTACTTGGGTATCAGTAGTATAATCCTATCGACCATCTATCAAATATAACAACGTTTGTCGTAGTTTTCAATGTAACCGTGAAAGAATAAAAATAAGTACAAAACAAGTTAAACATTGATTCGTCATTTAAATGTGGCATTGATCAGAATCCTGAAATTTCGCATATTAATTTTACTTTTTCGTTGTTCCCTCGTTGATGAAAGTCGCACACATATTTCCATCCCACAGCTCCATCCGGTGCTGCTATAAGATGCGTGGACTGCCCGGTGCATGCTGCCGTCCACAGCCTAATAATAAGCCTAAATAATAAGTATACCTATAAAGGTACACTATCACGAAATGAATAACGCTTTCAAATGTTATTCTCCATTAAAACAAGTCATAAAAGTAAACTACCATGAATTTTTATACTAGTAATTGTAGTATAATTAAAATCCTCTGTATATATATGTATAATATCAAAAGGTTTAAAATTTGTTTTGTAACTTCGGCACTGAATTCTCATAAATATAATTTGAGAAACTAAGACTCGATAATGACGGTGAAATGGAAAAGTTTGGATCTTTTTTGGTAGCAACAAAAGCAGTTTTAAGCAACAAGATTAGGAAAAATTCCGCAGGTGTCAACAGTTTATACAAAGGTAATTTTTACCATTAAAACATTGAGAAAGTTTACATTTTCTGTATACAATGGAGAGATTTTGTATTGTATAATTGCTATACACAAAAAGGTTACTCATTTTAACTTTAAATATTATATGGATTATTAACTACTACTGGCTTGATTATGTGTATGAAGTCAGTTTAGAAACTTTTATTTTAGTTTGGTTGTCATAATTTTATTCAATATAATTTTGTTACTTTATAAGAAAAATAGGAAGTTATTTTATTGCCTTCATAGTATAAAATAAATAACAGATATTATTATACAGATGAAAAAAAAATTTAACATATACAACGTGATTTTTTTTGTACAGGGGAAACCTGAACGTTAGTTCAGAATCAGTAACATATTCCAATAAACAAATTTTCAAACTAAGTTAAATTTTAGTCCAGACCTCAGTTAAAATCTTAACGAAATGATCACTGTTACAAATAAAGTATATCGTTAGCACGTTGAGTGAGCGACGACGGTTAAACACACAATAGCGTCGGATTTGAAGTAAAACTCTTGTAAACGATTAATCACGTTGCATATTTACGCCTAACCTATTTCCGATCGTGTTGGTTGTCCGTATTTTCACACTATGAGAGTGAAGGAAGAAGTAATGTATCTGTGATTGCGCGTGCTCTTCTACACATTATAACATAACATTTTGTGTGTATGGCAATATTAGTTAGATACTCGTGGTAAGTCCCCTTTTTACAGGGGACCGTTTGGATTGGTACCACCGCAGTGCCTTTTACTAAAGCAAAGCAGTAGTGAAAATAATACTGTGTTCCGGTTCGAAGGACACCGTAGTCAGCGTATTTACTGGGTAAATGAGACTTAATACCCTATGTCTCACGGTAGGCAGCGCGTTGGTGATACCACTAGTATAACCGATGTCTATGGGCATCGGTGACTACTTCCCATCAGGTGGCCCGACTGCTCGTTGGCCGGCGTAGACAATAAAAAAAATTTAAACGTACAAACTAAGAGTAAAACATACTATTCTCAAATGATCAATTCACAGAGTTAGAAAATAACCATAATTTAGCTAGCTACACCATTTGGTGATTTTTTTAAACCAAACATAAATATATTCTAAGCGCACCACTCAAGTCCGAATGTATATTGAGGGTAAAAGGTAGATTAGATATAGTCTTCATTTTCGTCAACATTAGCATCAACATCACCATCATCATCGGCCTGTATTTATCCACTGCTATACAGGGGTCTGTACAGTTTTATTTTAATCCTTTTATTACATAGGGATATACTCGGATATTACCGTTGAACTGACAATAAACAATGAAAAATCTCAAATATACGTGAAAAATATCGAGAAAGATGAGCCACAGGTTGGCCTTAAAGCAAATAATATACGTCTATCCATTCTAGTAATATTCTGTTCTTGCTATATTGTACAAATTATACTTCTATATGTTTATTATTTACTTTGCACTCTCGATCATTTCTCATATAAAATCGTAAAGCCTTATAAACTTACCCCCGGAATATCTTATAATAACCTTAACCTTAACTTACTATGAAGCTCTAAAAATAGTAGCAGAAAAAATAATCACTTTTGTACATTGCTGAAATATTATTTAATGGGTATGATAAGTACGATAATAAAATCTTACCTTACATCAGAGGTCACCACAAATCGTTATATTTAAAGCGACTTCTATTAAAACAATTATAGCCGCCAAGAAGATTAGCCAATTATTACCATCGTCAAATGTTAAAATTCTCTCGGAAAGGTAATATTACAACTAGGACTGTGATTGTGTCTCTCACATTGGACAGACAAAGAGACCAGTAAAACCAGAGTAAAGAACATATAGCTGATGTTAAGCACGACCTATAAGAAATCTGCAATTTGCGACCATGTTCCTAGAAAGCAATCATTATATTAGTTTGATGAACCAAAATACTGGCTAATGAACATCGTTTATACCAAGGATGATTCGGGAAGCAATAGAATTGAAAATATCCAGATTTTAATAGAGAAGATGGTTGGTCTTTTCCACCTTCCGGAATCCAATAATTGCAAAATTAAACGCGATTAAAAAACTAAAAACCGAAGAACAAAAGAAATACTTTTTGTCAAACAACATTAAAATTAAGAAATCGAAAGATATGTCAATTTTTAAATAAAACGCAGTTATTCGAAAAACATACAGAATACAGACATATACCAACAGTCTGCCCGTGATCATGGATGCTGAAAAGAATCCAGAAACTCGGGAATAAATATATTTAAATAACGTGAAAATCCGAAATAAGTGGATTTGACATAAAAATCTTTAAAATTGTTATTCTTATTTTGCGTATGCTAAATAAAAAATTGTAGATATTGAAATTGCCAGTTGACTATAGGTAGCTCTAGCGTGTCGAATTTTTGTGACAGTATGTACGCATCGTAAAATACAATTATCAGTTCGCTATATAGCTTTACGGTGTCGATTTTTCGTGGCAATGCTGGCGCATTTCGAACATATATATAATTCACTTTCCTCATTTTTCCCTAATGCACCATTAAAACAATTATTTCAAAAAACATTTAAACTACGGAATATTTTTCAAAAAGACCAATTCTCTTATACCGAAGACAGTTATTTAGGGCATAATATGTTTCGTACTGGTACTAAGAGCTTTTATAATATTTTTTTCTTTATGCTATTTCACAATTCTCTCAGCCATTTATTCATCAACCCTGAGGTTGCCATGGAATTTATTCGCAACAAAAATAAGTACAAAGGATCGGCGCGCATTCTTCCTGATCGCACCAAACGACAACACGAACATCTCTCATCATTGAGAAATCAACTTAGGGACTTGGAGGCTGAGGGAAACACCAGCAAGCACCTCAAATACCTGAACGGCGTGCCCATAATCGTGGATAAGCAATCTCCTGGAAAATCCTCGGTGCCTAAACCTTCGGGACACTAAACGCAAATTTTTTTCCTCAGTAATTAGCACGGTCAACTCGCTAGCAGATCAAAATTTTGTCAAGGTCAAAACATCGTCTGGTAATTATATCATCGGTTGTGCATTCTTTCCTCCAAATCAACTTAACAAGCATATATTAATTTCACTGAGGCAATTGAGACAATTTTCGAAGTAAATCCAACTTATAAATTTATCATATTAGGTGATTTCAATCTTCCTCATGCAACGTGGTCGTTTGACAACTCTCGTAAGTATTGCCTTGTAAACATAATAACTATATACAAAACTTACATAACAGAACTCTCGACTTGATATTTACCCCTGATAAAGATACTCTTATTAGCCGTTCTGTGATTGACTTAGTTCCTTACGACAAACATCATCCACCGCTTGAATTCTATCTAACTTACAATGATGCATTTTTAGAATTAAGTTGTGATGAAGTGTGTTTCGATTTCAATCGAGCTGACCATCTTAAAATTATTGAAGAATTGTGCAAAGTTAGCTGGCTCCCATTTTTCTTGCAAAATTCACTAGACTCTTCTCTGAATTACTTTTATAGCGTTATTTACAACCTAATCTTCAAATATGTTCCTTAATACACGAAAAAGTTTCCAATTATCCACCTTGGTACTCATCTGAATTAAAAATCTCCTTCATTCAAGCATCTTGTGCACATCAATAATAACTAAAATACAAAACTAGTCATGTCAAATCTGACTATCTTAAATTCTCTGAAATTCGAAACAATGCAAATCTATGGCTATAATGACTACCTGCTCTACATTGCAACACTGAAGGAGACATTAAGTAGATATTAAGTCATTTTGGAAATTTTGAACACAAAGAGGTGTAAGTGTTTTGTAAGGTGAGGTGTGTTGCCTAATGAGGTCATCCTGAACGATTCTGTTGCAAATTCTGGTCAAGACATTGTTAACTTATTTGCCGAATACTTGAGTCATAGTCTGACTACAGATGTAAACTGGACTTGCTCCAATTAGCGATTCTTCTTCCAGTCTGAACCTTGAATTATTTCTCTATTACAATAGAAATTTTCAAAAAATTGCTGGTTTAAATCAGAGATAGGAGCAGGTCCTGATGGCATTCCGCCATCCTTTCTCATAAATTGCAACTAATATAATGCCTATGCTCCACTTATTATTTAACAAATAGCTTAGCGAAGGAATCATTCTAAGATCTGAGAAGTAGCTTCATTACGCCTGTACATAAATTGGCTCAGAACTGATGTGAAAACTACAGACCTATCTATTCTGAGTACAATACCCAAGTTATTCGAAAGTGTAGTGACACAAACTATTTACAACTTTAGTGAACCCTAATTTGATAGATGAACAATAGGTTTTGAGAACACAGATCTACGTATCTAATTTACTAAGTTTCCAGCATTTCACTGTAGAAAACTCAGTCAAGGCTTGCAAATCGACACTGTGTATACTATTTACTAATTTTATTAATGTTATAAAACTCTCGCTATCCGAATGTCAATTTTTGCTTTTTGCTGATGATCTTAAAATCTTCCATCCAATTGGAAGTCCCTCTGATTGCGAGGCATTACGACGTGTTCTCGCAGCCATGTCAAACTGGTGCCATGCAAATCATCTAATGCTCAACATATCTAAATGTAAAGTCATGACGTTTTCAAACTCAAAAAATAAAATAGTTGAGTCATACTGCATCGATAATGTAGTTCTCGAAACAGTAACCGAATTCAAAGATTTAGGAGTGACATTTGATAACAATCTCAAATTTGACAAACACGTAGATCGCATAACTAACAAATCCTTACAACTCTTGGCGTCATACGTCGCATGACAACTGATTTTCTGATCCATTTATTTTACGCTCACTCTACTTGACTCTCATAAGATCAGTCTTAATGTACACGTCACCTGTATGGTCTCCTACGTACAATAATCTTTTGACGTATTGAATCAATTCAACATAAATTCTTTAACATGGTTGCCTCGAAACTTCACTGGCCACTACCAGTCTATACACAGACCAAATTGTAAAATGTTTAAACCTGAGCCTCTACAGTCATTTAGGAACTTAAATTATATGCAATACTTTTATAATTCAATTCAGAATATAACTGACTGTCCTTCTGTTGTCAAAATAAACAGGAGAGTTCCACCACGAAGGATGCGCCTGACTGGCAACTTATTATATGTACCGGTAGCCAGAACAAACTATTGGCACCATGCTCCTTTGTGGAGAATGAGTCGACTTATTAATGAGTTACTAATAGATTTGTTTAATTAATCACCAACGCAATTTACACGTATATATAAAGAACTCACTCTGATAGACTTTTCATAAACATTGTATCTTTGTCTGCGACTCTTATCACTTGTGCTGCATGTTCGAATTTTGAAAGATTATGTATCATATACGATTTTGTTAGCTTATATATTAATGGCTCTTTTTTTCACTCTTTTTTGCTATTCTGTTGACACTGTGTTACTTTCTGTAATTCCTGTAAATTTTTAATATTACTTTTTTTAACCAGCGCTTTGAAAAATATATTGAAATAGTTGTTTTTTCATACCTATTTTTGTTTTATTGTTTATATATCAATACTTTTGATATTGGATACTTCTGCAGTGCCTTAATAGGAATGGATTTACGTAGTTGCCTTTTATATCTAATTAATTATTAATCTGTGTCTAATCATTCATAGTTAGAAATTGTTTTATTAACATTTAACAAAGAAAAGTGTTTTTTAATTTAAGAATAGCGATAATGTTAGGCGATATACTGAATTATGGAATATCTCGTGATTTATCAATCAGCCTCAAATTCTCCTATAGTCTATCCCGTGGCCACGCGGTAAAATTGTTAAAAACATCGGGAGTAAAAATGTAAATAAACGCGATTAAACCCTTTAAAAAGACCTTTCATTTGAATTGGAGAATTCCTCAATATTCATTATTCGCTGAGATAAAAATTTTGAAAAATACAGTCAGTCTAACTCTATTGAGTAAATAAATAGTCATAAACTCGCGTGGCATAAATTAGTTAGTCTGTTGATGTTAGATTCCCCCATAGTGTCTCAATAGAAAACAATTTACGAAGATGCAATTTACATTTTATAATTTTTTCTGCTAACACTGTACTGTTACCTTAAAAAATCCGTAATATCCATATTTTGGAACAATCTTGATTTTTTTTTATGGCATACGCAGGCAGACGAGCAGTCGGGCCACCTGATGGGAAGTGGTCACCGACACCTATAGACATTAGCAATACCAGTGGTATCGCCAACGCGCTGCCTACCGTGAGACATAGGGTGTTAAGTCTCGTTTACCCAGTAAATACGCTGGCTACGGTGCCCTTCAAACCGGAACACAGCAGTGTTTTCACACTACTGCTTCGCGGCAAAAATAGGCACCGCGGTGGTACCCACCCAGATGGTCTCCTGTAAACAGGGGACCTACCACCGGTATTGGAAATAAATTGGAATTAAAATCGACTTAAAATAGAAAAGTAATTTAACATTCAGATCGTCATTGATTAACTTTATATTTTGTAGAGAAAATATTTCTGAGTTGTTTTATTGCAGGAATTGAGGGTCCGTGAATTATTGTACTCGCAAAGTTGTTTCAATATCTGCGAAGTTTAGATTGGTCCAGTATTGTGTTTCATTCCGTCGAAGGAAATTGTATTTAATGTGGTGGTAAGGGGAAAAACGTATATTAATTTAGTACTTTTTGTTATATTTTTAAATGAGTTGCAGGAGTTACTTTTTCAATGCAAAATAAAAACATCCTAGGCTATAGCTATGAAGCATCATTACAAGGATTTAAATCTTTATAAATATAGTATCGTCGAGTGAGATCGATATTGCGGGCGGTTTAGTGTGGCGGTTTTTTGTTATTCATAATGTTGTAAAATAACATTACGAAATCAATCTTTCTAATATAATATGCAGATAAAGAACCAATTCACCTATTTATCGCTGAGTATAGAATTTTTTTTACTGTTATCACAACATTGAAAAAACAATGCACGGATTTTGACTAAACGTATTAAAGAAGAGCGCCAAAGTATAGTGTAGGTATCGCTTTATTTAACTTTACGTGCAACGATAACAAGTCAATTGTTTTGAAATTATTTCATTACTTACAATTGATTGTATTGTTCTCTAAATGTTCCATTTAAGCTATAGCATTTTATGCTAATTAATTAGGTCACGACATAATCCATATTTCAATTAATTATTAAATATTATTTGATATCATTAAATTAAAACGCTTTCAAATATTATTCTCCAATAAAAAGATTCATAAAAGTTAACTACCATAGACTTTTATCGTGTAATTCTAGTATTATGTAAAACCTCTGTGTAGAATATCAAAAAATTTACACATTGATATGTAACTTGGGCACTGAGTTTTTATAGAGATAATTTCAAAAACGTAGACTCGATAATAACGGTGAAATGGAAAGTTTAGTGCTTTTCAGAGAAACAAAAGCAGTACGATTAGAAAAAATAACCAGAGTGTGAACAGTTTATAAAAAAGTAACTTTTTCCCCCTAGAGTACATATAGAAAATTTACGTTTGAGTGATTGAGGAGTAAAAAAATGAAGAGATTGTATGTATTATATTTTTATATTGAGTTTCTTCATGTTATACTTTAATACTAAGAGTTATTTTAGTTTTTAGTTTTAGTCTTTATCGTAATCATGTTCATATTCAGCATATTGTTATCACTTTATGAAAACAATATTGCCTATGGAGGCAAAACATGGTGTAAATAATGAACAAAAATGTATTTACTCATACTGCCTCTAGCCTAGTGGTGTAGGTGTGCTTCAGAATCCGGAGGTCGGGTTCGAATCCTGCGGGACTCAACAAATTTTCATTGTTGTTTCCTAAGTAGTTAGGAGCAATGGGGATCACCCATTTGTCTGAAAAGTAAGATGATCCATGCGTCGGATGGGCTGTAAAAGTCGGTCACCCACCAACCCGCATTGGACCAGCGTGGTGGGATACGGTCCAAAAACCCCTAATGGATAGGGTGTATTAGGGAGGCCTATGTCAGCAGTGGACTATCAAAGGCTGATGATGTGTGATTGTCATTTATCATAGACAAAAAATAAACATGAAATTTTATATGATATGTTTACGCCTAATGATTTTTGGTTGTGTTGTTTATCCGTTTTGTCGGACTTTAAGAATAAAGGAAGAGGGTATGCATCTGTACGTCTACGTGCACGTATATACTATACTATCTCTTGCGTAGATGGTCAGCCATCTCTAGTATAGATCGACAGCCGTTGAAATTAACTCGGGAGACATTATAACAATACTACTACTTTACAACAGTGCACAAACCGGAATATTTAACCATTACCACTTTGCCACAGAAATAAACACGCAGTGGTATTTCCCCACTTAATATACTGTAATTAGGATTGTAATTAGGACTGTAATTAGCAACTAGCAAACTTAAAATTGCTATCAAAAATTCAATGTACATCTTGAACCGTCAAATAATAACAAATATAATGACTGTTATTTAAAAAAATATGAATATTAACTATATTATTATTAATAATAATTAAAATTAATACATATATTTTATATGTCATAACATAACAAAAAGTGTGTCACTCTATCAAGGCAAAAATTTCGGAAATTTGCGGTAATAACGCCCATACGTTTATATTGCAAATAGCTTTTATTATGTCGCATATAATATTAAGAAATAAAATGAGATTCAAAGAAATAATACATACGATGATATAATTTCTTCTCATGTAATATTACAATTGTCAGTATAGTGGACCGCCTCCGTAGTCTAGCGGTATTGGCCCTTTCTTAATAAACCAGGGTTCGTGGGTTCGAATCCCGCGGGGAGACAACCTTGTGTTATCGTTGTTTTCTGGTTGGTTAGGACTGTTCGGGCCGATCACCCAATTGCTTTAAAAGTAAGATGATCCGTCAAGCCCCCTAATGGAGAAGACGTGTGCATTAGGGGAGACATATGTCCAGTCGTGGGCTAACACAGGCTGATGATGTAGATTGTGAAGTATAGTGGATGATAAATATATTACCAACATTGGTCATCTTAGTTAAACATAGAAAATTTCGAATAGACTTCTTTTCGTTTTCATGCGTATAAAGATATTGAATGTTGTAAATCTTCTTTAATTCAGCAATTTTATTATCGTCTCTTTAATATCATTAATCAAAAAGCAGAATTGATTTTCTTTTTAAGTGTAGGCAGTTGATTTTATCAGACCGACCCACTCACTTATTGATTGACAAAAATCTTCTACCGGTTCGGAAACGCTTCTGACCTGAGAAGAACTGGTGAAAGAAACTTTACAATAATCAAACAACTACAAACAAGATACGTACTTGGGCGTTGGGAAGGCGTTTTTAAAACGCGATATATGTCCTCTACAAATTTTGATTAATAAAAATTACAAACTAAAACTTAAGTCTACAAACACAACCTCTAGCAGATTGGCCCCCACATGTTAGTCCGAGTGTCCCGCTAGCGTCCACTTTGTATCGTCAGCATTTCATTGGAATTACTTCAATGCTTAATAAAATAATATTGAAATTTCGCAACAATGAGAGCTTCGCGTTACCAATATTCGTCGTATTCTTATGCATATGTGTATTTATGTATAATATGTTGTTTATGTATAATAAGGTGAAAAATATCATATTCTTCCATTACCAGAGTGGATTATCATTAAAAGACTCATTTACATTGTAATAAATTTTAACACACAAACGTCCCTTGACAACTTTTTTAAATTTATTAATATTTAAATTTTGAACTTCTTTACTTTACCTCAAGCTGCAGTTAGATTTTTACACGTAGTCTTAAATAAATTAATACAACTTAAAATCACTACCGTAAATTTGTGCATTATTTTCGTAAGTTTAAAAACACTCTCTTCAAATCAGAAAAGGTTGCCCTTTAAAATATACAACGCCGTCCGCTTTGTAATAAATTATATATTTATCTAATTTCATCAAATGAAATATAGGTTTAGACATAAAATCTATTTTCAACTACATTTTCAAATGCGTGATTCAAAAGAGGTTAGTGAATTTATATCATGAGCTAATGTAGACGAAACATACTTAGCGACTGAAACAGGCAAAATATCTTATCTTAATGCGTTGAACCTTAAAACTGTCGAACACTGTCCCCGCAATATATCCTTCCCGATAATTCAAGGCCTTGTCCCAAGGCAGCAAAATATAAATTGCCTGATTTAATTTGTTCTTCTTAGGAGGAATATAACTTACGCTCTTGTGAGTTTTCATTGTACATTAGCCTTTTAATTACTCAGAGTCGCGACAATACTCTTATACGTTATGAAATTAATTGAGTCCTAAACAACTTCGCCTAAAGATTGAATATAAGGTTTAAGGTGGATTTGGAGTAATTATTATATTAACATAGTATTTTAGTCTAATATTTTTTATAATGAGAGAGCGATGTAATAGTTATTAAATAAAAAAAAAACAACCATTTATATTGTAGAAGTGATTATAGGTTATAACGTACAGCCCGAAACAGGAAATTTGCATTAAATATTTGTAAATATTGGTAAAGGTCTAGATTTAGACTTTAATTGAAAAGTACACGTATATATTGCACCGTGCAGGTTTGATCCTATTTAACCTGTATCACTTCCAGTTATTATGTTGAACATTTGATATTAAGCTTATGTTGGATATTATTCTGAAGCATTCATTGTGTACCGAATTGACAAACATTTCATGTTTTGGTTAAGATGTTCTACGCCAATAAACGTTATATAGTGTAAATACAAATTGTCTAGATCCTCCAATAACATTAGATCAGGGCAGTTATGGTTTGAATGTCGGCTAGACGGTCAAAGATACAAAT
This sequence comes from Lamproptera curius, assembly GCA_029286875.1. NCBI lineage: Eukaryota > Metazoa > Arthropoda > Insecta > Lepidoptera > Papilionidae > Lamproptera > Lamproptera curius. Next base: position 5,637,887 of record JAGSMT010000018.1, on the reverse strand, counting down.
GTAAGACGGAGCACGTAATGCGAAGTTTTCTTTCGTCTCATTTCGAAAAAAATCTTTCATCTTGAACATTATACGGTAGATTTTGTAGCTTTTGTGTTATTAGTTTAGATATCAGCATGATATGAACAATTATTTCATTCGGTACCTAGTAAATACTGGCATAGTTAGATACTTGTCTAGAGTAAGCCGCAGTTTAGTTTTACAGAATTAATCTTTTTCGTTTTTAATAACTATAAGTATAGATAGAGCTTAGACATATTTTTGCTTAGTTATCGTATGAAAAAATCAACACACTTTATTTTTAGTTATAAACTTATTGATTAACACACTTACAATGTGCAAAACCGAAAAATCAGTTAAAATTGCTATTTTTGTCATTCATTCCGTCGTCCACTACTGAACATTCGCCTTCCCCATCGCTCGTTATTACCTTTACCAATATAAGAACTACGAAATAAACTTAAGTAACGTCTGTCAACCAGTGGACCGCGAGGTGACAAGTAATGGTGGCATACATTCTGTTAAAGAGATGTGGATTCGTTGCCGATTGGCTCTCATAGAAAAGGGTTGAATTTTAGTTTCCGCAAGCCCCGTTAGGGCTGCAGGATAAATGATCGACTACACCGATGATTCCGCATAATGGCCCCTTTCGCCATGGACAAAGCAACGCTTATATTATCTCCCACGGCAAAGACAGAACTATCCCGTCACCTTCAACCTTTATCTTATGCAATTTCGTAACGCGATTTTAAACAAAGGCCACTTACCACCAGTCTCGAACGCTGAATTTAATATCAACAGTGTTTAATTGGTATTCTTAATTAAGACACTGAAACATACAGTATATGCGTCATATTCCTATTTATTGATACTCTTTTTGAGCCTCTAAGAGAAGACAAGGAATAAATGATATGTTATTCTCCTACAATTTGGTTGTGAAAAAAATTTCAAAAGAAATTAAAGTTTGCTTTTAATTTTGATTAGTTTTTAGAATAGAAGTTAAAAAGAATATTCATGATTCAAATTATAACAACTTTTTTCAGCACAATAACATTCCGCTATTTGGGAATTAAAAAAGGCCGCCCTGGCAACAATATGAAATCATAACAGCAATTTAGTACCCTTAGACAGCAGAAAATTATCTGGCAACTTTTATTTCGCTGCCTTACGCTACATAGAAAATTAAGATCGAAATTATAAGAAAGGATACGCTGAAGGTTGCTGTATAATATTGTAAGAAAAAGCTATTAGTATTGTTAAAGCTACAGCCATAGTATTTACGCACCTTAAATTCAGACTTTATGCTTATTAACTAGTTGTAGAAAGCACAATTACCGGGCGGAATTATTCATTAAAGTAACTCTATGCCTAAAAACAATCATAACTCGAAGCTTCAACATCTATTGTACGCTTAATACAGTAAATGGACCAAAATCATTAATTAATTTTGAAATTTTCATTCTAAATCGATAGATTTTGACGGATTAGTTACTAAATGTAGTCCCCATGTCACTATTCCATTAAAATAGAATATAAGCTGGCGACATTGCCTGCTCTAAGCGATGAAATCTGTAATTTAAAAGAAATATCGGTAATTTTACCAATTGTTTTTTTTTAGTTTACAAAAGTGTACTAAATCATTTTTCAAGTGTGAGAATTTTAAGTGGACATAAACTATAAACTTCTTTTAATAGTAACATTTGAAATTTTAATTAACAATATATTGTTTTTATTTTACTAGAAGATAGTATAAATATAGGTTGAGCATTGATCTGTGTATGTTTTAAAAATCAGATTCGTGACAGAATGATGAATACGTAGTTAATTTGGTCACAAGTTTGTTCGAACCCGACAAATGATAAGTTAGGTACTTTTTGTTAATAAACTATATAATATTTACCTTTAATAAATTGAATTTTTACGAATTATTTTAAGTTATCTAAATCTAGAATGCCGATGGGCTTATAGTGTTCTGGATCTGGAACGTGGCCTCCACCACGCTCGGGAAAACGTACTGTTGGTCGACCCCGACCAGGTGGGATGGGGATCTTCGTGCAGTAGCCGGTTCGGGTTGCAGGGTATCGGCCGTTTTAGCGTATTTTGAAAAAGGCCCATGTCCAGCAGTAGACTGATAGGAGATTACGATGATGATGATGATGAAGTCTCGAATATTTTTTTCAATTTATTAGGCACTACTAAATAGTAGTCAACTTGATTCGCGTACTTGTAATGCGAGAAACCATGACATTATTAAAGTATTTTGCTTTAGGGTGCAGGAGTAAACATAATGCACCATCGATTTCCAGATGGTATTAGCTGCATTTTAAGTTATATCTTACATTATTAAAAGGCTGTGCGTATCGCTTACTTTGAAGTGTTACACAAACAGGTTATAGAATGTAACTATTAATTGTGTTATACAATTAAATAGGCAATTACTGACGCATTCCTCTCAAATATTAATAATAACAAAACTAGTCTAATTTTCGCCGCTTTCCTAACGATGAATTTTAATTATTTTAAACCTCAATATCGAAAGCGTTCCATGTTAATTCATCTTGAGAATTTAGACATTCAAATTAATATTTATATTGATGGTACTCTTAGGAAACAAATTGTAAGGAGGAAAATAAGTAGCTACGTAAAATTATTACACAAGGTACTAAAAAATAAGAATACTGTTTGTATTTAAGATATTTAACATCTTAATTGATTAGTGGATCTATTGATTATTATCTACAATATAAATAATTTTCTAAAGATGTTTATTTCAGTATTTTAAAAATCTAAATAGATTACACTGATAAGAACTATAGTATGGTTAAGATACGTCCGATTTAGTTTTGTTTGCCAAACTTTCAGTGCCAAAGAATGTTCTGTACAAGTAATGTGTTTTATTAGTTTATTAAACGTGGATATAATGTATAGCGTTGCCTTAAATAGAAAATAACGCATTGCTTAGAAAAAAAACAATGTTATTTACAAATATACTAAATGAAATGCAAATAATACTACTTTTACAGCGACCCGCCCCCGCTTCGCACGGGAGCTATGCTGATAGAAAATATGCATACAATATTAATGCAGGGAAAGTTTTGCGTTTTCTTTTTAACTTTAAACCGTTACTTAAAAAACGTTACTCTAAATCATTCGTTTCGTTACTTTAAATCTAAACGAAACAGTTTGACTAATTATCCTAAACAAATGACATGTGGTAGTCTTATGTTAACCAATCCTGTAGCTATTTGCTTTCAATGACTTCTTTGAGAAAAACTTTAGCACTATCACCGATAATAACTATTTTGACCTTCTGGGGTGCCACAAGGTTCCATTCTCGTCCTTTATTATACGCTTGTTACTTATACGATGTAGGTACCTGTTTTCACCACGCTAAGTTCCTCATGTACGCGACGATACTAAGATTTTTATGAAAATTGCAAATGTAGATGATCATGCGTTAAATTACAGTCGGATCTAGATCGCCTTGATTATTATTTAAAAAAATAAAATAAACGTAAACATAAGTAAATGCATTTATATTTCGTTCAGCAGGAAAAAGAAACCTATTAAAACCGTCTAAACAATGCATTCATCAGAAATTGGTAAAGAAAAAGTAGTTAAAGACCTTGGTATCTTCGACGAAAAATAACCTATTCATAACACATAGAATATATAAGGAATTCGGCTTATAAAAGTCTAGGATTCATTTTACGCATGAGTAAACTAGTGTCTAAAACTGCTTTACTTTGCTTATGTTAGCAGCCTTCCTGAATACTGCAGCCCTATATGGAATCCGTGCTATACGACGTATATAAACAAATTAGAAAACCTACAACATAAAATTATTAAGCACTTAAAAATGTAAGAGTTTTAAATGGTTACGATATATCATGCAAGCACTATAACATTCTCAATCTCGAAAATAGACGTACATTGTTAGATATGGCATTTTACACGGGCGTGCAACGGAAATGTTGACTGCGAAGAACTAATTTCTAGATCCCTACGACTTTGTACGCCTAAAACTAGAACAAGGCATACACGGTTATTTGCTACTAACAAAAAAAACACGCATATTGTGAACAAATTTCAATTGTTAATCGCTTACAAAAAACCTACAATAATTAGTTTCAAACGTTTGATATATTTTGGAAGAAAAAGAATGCTTTTAAACTGGATGTAATAATCATTTTGACGGAAAGAGATAATGTTGTTATTGTTTTCACTATTTGAGTTGGTTGCAATTGGATTGCTGACTCAATAGTTGTTTACTCTAATATGTCGAGTCAATATCATTCGAGTTATAAAATGTAAATCCGTTATTGGCTTTAAGACAAGGTCATAAGTGAAACTTGTTACTAAAAGAAGGCTGTGGATTTTGTTTTCAAATAAAATAAATATAAAATAAATTAAAAATTTATTGTTTCATTAGCGTAATTAATATATATTTAATTTTATATCACAGCTAATTTTATCTCTCCCTCATTTATCTACAAATAGCGCAAATTTTAAATGAGACATAGATTACTATGTCTCATTTAAAGCCCCTCTTAGCCTCCAATTAGCATATAATAGTGCTTCAATATTCATCAAATGCTAAACGATGTATTGAAATTAAACAATTAGTCTTGCAACGTCAATATCTATTCTAAGTTCAAATGAAATTCTGATAAATTTTTACTACGATGTAAAAATATATTTACTAATACTAATAACATTTTTTGTATTAACAATGCCATGTTCGTGTTACTTTATTGCTTTCGCCACAAAATAAAACACAATTTCCACCCACACATCTCGATAGCAATCAATATCCACACAATACCGGACCAATCTAAAGTTAGCTGGAACTGCAACAACATCGTAGTTACGGTCATTTACGTTCGATACGCCCAACATAAACCGTGAAAACCTTTTATATTTACGTAAAGGACCTGGATTGCGTAGAATTCTACGGTGCTGGTTCTAAAGGTTAGGAATTGTTTAATTTCTGGTTTTGAAAGAATATAACGCATATATTTTAATTATATTTAATCTTATTTTGAATAGCTGCTTCTTAATATTTCTAGAAAAAATATGAAGGAAGACCGCAGAGTTTCTTGTTGGTTCTTCTTTGGACTGGTTTGAGTTCTTGAACCGGTGGTAAATTTTTGACGTTCATAAGTGCTCACTTGAGCCTAAATTCAATAAATATTTTGGCTTTGTCTCTAAGACTTTTTCAATGTAAAGAGGTATGTGTCAGCAACAAAATCTAATTGACCACTATTTTTCCTCCCCTAGAATGTCGCGAAAACGTCTTCTTCTGTCATTAAATTTGACCAAGAGGAAAGACCAAGATGCAACTCTTGGTTTTACTTTACTCTCCATTACAATCCTTGACAATTTTCATCCTGATATCTCTAATTGCTTCTTTAGCTACATACAAATACAACAAAAAACTGTCTGTAGGTCTGTACTGTTAAAATGTACTCTAGGAAGGATTTGAAATAATCGTAATGTAATTAATCACTTGAAAATTCGTAAAACTGAATTTTTATTTATAAATAAATGTACAACATTATGAGCTCACCGCAATGCACGCCCTGACGACAATTCTGGTATGTTACACCATATTAAGTTAATTAAACATTTATTTTGCTCATATCTCTCTTGTTCTTTTGCTTTAAGGTCCTATACGGTTGATTAGTTATGAAATACATTTTCATCAAGCAAGTGTTAAACAATATTTTTGAAAATAGTAAAAGAGTAGATGTGTTCATTCTTCCTATCGGTTGCTTATATTAAAGCTTTATTTAAAATACGAAAGATATTAACATATTTGTAGATGCGTAATTTATAGTGAGTAAGAGTAATTTACAGTAGGGATAGATTTTTATGAAAATTATACTCCTACTTAATATCGATGCATACATTATTTATGGTTTAAAATATCTTGTACAGTAAGAAGTAAAAAAAACCTTTCTCCAATGAAGAGTCTTGAGTTAAGTAGATTTTTTCTGTAGTTTAAAAAATTAAAAAATATTAAAAAAAAATTCTACTAATGAAAACTACAAGACTTCAGATTTTTGCTATACTTAAGCAAAATAGATGAGGATTCATTTTCATTTAGCCTAAACTTAAATTAGCTTTAAAGAGAAACTTAAGTTTCTAATAATCTTGATTAGAATTTAGCGTAGAAGTTTAAAACAATTTTTTGAATTCAAATTATAATAACGTAGTTTAGCAGAATAACATCTCGTTATTCGGGGATTTAAAAAGGCTGCCCTGGCAACAATATGATATCATAGCAACAATTTAGTACCCTAAGATTGCAGATAAATTATCTGGCTTTATACAGCTGTTCTGGGATACAAAGAAAATATGGAGCTAAATTATTAGAAATAATACGATGAAGGTGGTTGTATTTTATATTTTTAAAGATTCATCGTAATAAGAAATATGAAAAATATCGCTATGGTCTTTGTGTTTGTAAAAGAAATAAATATTAATATCTTTAAGTAAAATAAAGTCCCTATGTAAAAAGAAGACCAAAATAATGCTTCGGTTTTTTTTGTCACACCCTAAAGTCATTTAGTTTTAAACAAAACCTTACAAGATTTTTGTAATTTTAATTAAGAACAATATTAGAAGAACTTATTGCAAAAGTGAGTATGTTTTTTTCGATACTAACGCTTTAGATATAAAAAATAGTTTTGGTTAATTATAAGACAATAATCTAAAATGAACGCCATTTTAGAATCACTTCCTTTCAATAAAAAGTACACAATCGATGCTACTTTTATGTCAGTAAGAAATATAATACAATTTCCTCCCACATAATGGAACACGGTACCGGATCAATCTAAAGTTCGCTGAAACTGCAACAACTTTGCAATTGCAGTATTTCGGGCACAATTCATCCTTTCAACATACACCATTAGAACATTTTATTTTTAGAAACATTGTAAAAGTTATCATAACAGACCTAAATGGTTAACTTCTATTTCCTATTCGATCAACATATCAATCTTAAACGGTTTTTCTAACGGATTACAGATTAGTACTACTGCTAATTATTGTTACTTACTTGTAGAGTGCTGAAAAGAAAACATGTTAAGTACAATAAAAAGCTTTATTAACTCCTAACAAATTAATCTTAGAATAACGTGGGTTTAATGCATAAATAGCAGAAGTATACTAATAGAAGTTCTGTATCGTAATCCATAAACATTTTAAAAATGAATGTCAAAAAAATGTTAATCGATAATTAGTTACTGACATTAAATCTCTTGATATTAAATTCAGTTTGAACTAAAAAGGAAGTTAGCTTATAGATACATAAGTCGACGTTTATAACTGACCATTTATTTTATTTTTTGATGGATCTCGTGCTCTGCGAAATTAACCTATTAGATCATAATAAGGTGTGGGGGGCCCGTTGCCACAGGCGCGTCTCCCCACAGAGTGACTTAACTGCACCAAGGGCCCCGGACGGGGAGTTGGTCGTTACTTTCTGGTACCCGTTAGCAGGCTGAATCGAGGGCTGCCGAGGTGGGCCGACGCCTCGGCTCGATTCAGACGCTTTACAAAGATAATTTAATAGCTAGAAGAGCTCTTTCTAACTTTTACTACCACTTCTTAAAGCGTTGGCGCTGGGAGAAAAACTGGCGCAAGAAACTCCAGCAACGCTCCTATCTAAAATGGTGTTAAGCTACAGTGTCATATAGCAAAGGGTGTGTAAGTTCGACCTCACCGGTGGGGCCAATTTCATGAATGTATGTGTTTGTCCTACACTCTATGTGTAGGGTGTGTCTGGCTACTGCTAGGGTGTCGCAACCTATGCCTTAAGGGCGTTATTAAGATTGTTGTATTTTACAAGTACCAAAAACCTAGCCATAGCGTCGCCGGCAGCGGCGGCGAATGCATCTGCTGCTTGATTGAATTCTTCTAGATCAAAGAGATCTAGCGATTTTAAAAATAACGCGCAATTGTTGCCAGTGCTGCCATTACTGTGGCTTTCATGCTGGCTATTTGAGGCGGCGGCGGGCCGCTGTGCGCTCTGAGTCGGTTCCGGTGCTGGCTGTTGCCACGCGGGGCGGAATTGTCAAGCGTTGGAAGGACGGAGGGGTGGGAATGCAGTGTTGTTGGATGGGTTGGGTGGTCGCCTGGAAGAGGCTTCCCTTGGGATTGCATTAACTCTGCGTTTTGGCGTCTTAGGGCAGCGAGGTAGTTGGCGTGTGGCCGGGATTGCGGCTGGTTCATCAGGAGGTTCGTAGGTGGCGAGGACTTTTTGTCCTTGGGTCAGGGACAGGAGGCGGTTCGTGATCCCGAGGCACTTGACGCAACGTGGGCGTGCGAACAGTTCCGCGCAGCGTGACCGAATAACTGGCAGTTATGACACTGCCCTGGGAGACCGTTGGAATGCGGCCGCTCAAAAGAGATACGGCCGATCCACACAGTTGATCTACATCGTAAATGCGCTTGCCTTCCTTGGAGCGCTCTAGCGTAACCAGCACCATACCGTAAGGGCGGTTGGTGCGTGGGTGGAATGCGTTGACCGATAGGGCGGGAATATTTATTATTTGATGCGAAGCTATCTCAGAGCAAGGATTTCGTTAGGCAGTCCTTTGACTACTGTCCTAAGTTCGCGCTGATCCGGGAGCGCAAATGTGGTATTGGTGTTCCTTTCCCTAAGGAATAAGGTCACCTTTCTAAAATCGTTGAATTTTTAATTGTAATTTGATCCCTGATTGCTATCAGAGGCCACAAATTTGATATTATTATTGGACAGGGCCGAGCGAATCTTGACCCACTTCTCCTTTTCGCGGAGGTAAATTGGAGGTGGGCGTTTCCCTACGGGAAGCCGTGCCAGGGAAGGCTGGGACCGCTGGGCGGTGCGAGGGGCCGGGGGCGCCGATCGGCGGGATGGATGGATGGGGGTTTAGTCGCCTGGGAGGCTGACGGTTTGGGAACCTGCTGAGGGCAGGTGGTCAGAGCGTCAGGCTTTGCTGCCTTGACAGGAAGGATAGGCACAGGTGATGAGGTGCGGACCTTGCGCTTCCTCTTGGATTTGACGGTTTTGAAGCCGTCGTGGGGTTTGGGTTTGGAGTTTTGGATAGCCTCAACCTCCATGTCCGATTCCGTGTGGATGCTGATGTCGACATAATTATCGTCATCTTCATCCGCTGAGGAGACAGCGTGTAGGTCAGGCGTTTGAGCAGGAGTTGAAGCGGGTGGGCAATGTTCCGGATCATGAATGCGTCGCATCGGTCTTTATGTAGAGTTTCCGACAAGCTCTCACGATCTCTTTGGTATTATACCGAAGCGATCACTGGCTCCGTCGACCATTATGCGGATTAGGTCGCGTCTAGTTGAAGCGAGACTTTGGCTGCGTCCAACGCAATCTGTGAGTCCGGCGATGAGCCGGATGTGCAGTACTACCGTCCTGCCGGGTTCGGCAGGAGGTATGTCGTGGCTGATTATGTAACAAGAAACAAAATATTCAAACGTTCACGTGGCCTGTGTAGTTGTAAAAACAACTAGTTCGGCCGAGAAACAAAATAATTAACCTAAGAAACAAGAATGAGATTTCCAACAAGCGGCTAGCAACACAATTGTGTTAGGCAAACGAGTTGCAAAACACAGCTGTGCATAAAGCCGACCGCTTGAGGTAGTACAATAAATCAACCGCGATTACGTCAGCGGTGTGTCAAAAGGCTCTATGAGCGCAGGTGCACTCATAAAACGCAGATAGCGCAGCGTGATGACTTCACGGAAGCGGACAATGTTGACTGCGCGGCGAGCTCAGGAGACTGCGGCGAACACGTCGGACGGGACCGCTGTGAGGCACTCATATAATAATAATAAGTTTATTGAGTTCAGCACAGTATCAACACAAAGCTATCTCTAACAAATTGTACATGTAAACGGACACTAAAGATTTAAAATCACACTAGCCCTCAATAGGATGCCTTGAGCTGAGAGGGACTACTTTCCTCACATGAGAACAATAAAAAAAATTACATACAGTGCGAAAATTTAAAACATAAAAAATCTAGGTGAAATATAAAAGGTGAATTAAAATGTTTCTGGTTCGTTTTATTGTAGGAATTAAGGGTCCATGAATTTTGTAGTCACGAAGTTCTTGCTGTTTTATCGAAGTTAGATTGGTGCGGTGTATTTTATGTCATGGTAAGGGAAAAAACGAATAATAATTTAGTAACTTTTAGTTATATTCATAAATGAGTTGTAGGAATTACTTGGTCAATGCAAAATAAATACGTCTTACGCTTATATCTATAAAGGGTCGCTATTAGACTTTCAACTCCATATACAAAGGATCGTCGAGCAGAGTATTTGAATGGATCAATATAGTGGGTGAATTCGTTTGTATTAAGGTGACGAAATCCGTCTTTCTAATTTATTATATATCTTTCGAAGGAAACTTCACCAAAATAAAGCATTGTTTCACACGTATTTAAAGCCTGAACTGGTTTTCACACGTACATTAGTGACCTCTCTTTGCAGATAAAGAATCAATTCACGTATTTATCGCTGAGGGTTGAAGATTTTTTTAATGTTATCACAACAATGAAAAAATAATGCATGGATTATGAATAAACGAATTAAAGAAGAAAGCAATTAAAATAGAATGTAAGATATCGCTTTATTTAACTTTACGCTCAACGATAACAAGTCAATTGTTTTGAAATTATTTCAGTACTTACGATTCATTGTATTGTTCTCTAAATGTTCCATTTAAGCGTACAATAAATATTGAAGCTTAATTTTATGCTAATTAATTAGGTCACGATTTCAATTAATTATGAGATATTATCCGATATCATTATATTATAACGCTTTCAAATATTATTTTCGTGCGTGTAACCGTGTAATTCTAGTATTATTTAAAACCTTTTGTGGTATATCAAAAGATTTACACATTGTTATGTAACTTGGGCATGAGTTCTTATAGAGATAATTTCAAAAACGTAGACTCGATAATAACGGTGAAATGGGAAAGTTTGGAGCTTCTTCCGAGAAAACAAAAGCAGTACGATAAGAAAAAATACCGCAGGTGTGAACGGTTTATAAAAAGTAACTTTTTCCCTCTACAGTACATTTAGAAAATTTACGTTTGAGTGATTGAGGAGTAAAAAATTAAGAGATTGTACGTATTATATCTTTTTATACTGAGGTTGTTCATGTTATACTTTAATATTATATGTACTTTTAAAAAATACTGGCTGACTATTATTTGCATTAACAGTTATTTTAGTTTCATCTTAATCATAATTATGTTCATATTCATCATATTACTATCACTTTATGTAAAACCATAAAGTTATTGCCTCCATAGTATAAAATAATGAACAGAAATGTATTTTACATAAAAAACAAATAAACATGACATTTTAAAAGACATATTTTCATCTGATGATTTTTGGTTGTGTTGTTCATGAGTTTTGTCGTACTTTAAGAATAAAAGAAAAGGGTGCATCTGTGTGTCTACGTGCAATTGTGGACTATTATATCTCTTGCGTAGACAGCCGATCTCTAATTTAGATTGGCAGCCGTCGAAATTAACTCAGGAGACATTATGACAATACTAGCAAAAGTGCATTATAAACCGGGATTCGGTGGTATTTAACCATTACCACTTTGCCACAGAAATAAACACGCGGAGGGATTTTCCCACTTAATACACTGTCACTTGGATCGACTACCAAAGTTAAAATTGCTATATGCTCATCGTGAAAACTATTGGTTACACTGGAACACATGGTAATAAATTCAATATATATTAATTTTGAACCGTCAAATAATTACAAACAAAATGTGAATATTATAAAAAAATATGAATATTAACTATATTATTATTAATAATAATTAAAATTAAAACGTATATTACTTATGTCATAACGTAACAAAAAGCGTATCACCTTGTCAAGTCGAAAATTTCGGATATTTGCGGTGATAACGCCGACACGTTTATTTTTCAAATGTTTTTTAATGTGTCGTGTATAGTATCGAAAAATATAAAGAGATTTAAAGAAATTATATAGATTCTCATGTAGTATAATTATTGCCAGTAGCAGTCTAGCGGTATAGGTCCTTGCTTTATAAACCAGAGGTCGTGGGTTCGAAGGTTGTTTTCTGGTTGGTTAGAACAATTCGGACCGAATCACCCAATGGTTTAAAAAGAGAGATGATCCATGCGTCAGGTGGGCTTGTAAAAAGTCGGTCCTCCCACTAATCCGCATTGAACCAGCGGGATATGGTCCAAAAATCTAGAATGATCTTTATTAAACGTAAAAATGCATGAACAGAATTTTTCACCTATTTTCGTTACTTGTATGGTACAGATTTTATTTGAGTTTTGAAGCGTTTATAGATAGGGCAGTATAAATATTATTTTACAGTGTGGGCAGATCTTTTAGATTTAGAAAAATAAATAAACAGTTAGATTTAGTTTCCACGTAATAAATAAATTAATACAAATTTAAATCTCTTCATTCGAATTGTGCATTTTTTATATAAGTTTTTTAAGTTTGAATTTATATTCCATACAATGAAATATAAATTCAAACACAAAAGCTGAATAAAAGAGCAAATTTCAAACTACATGTTTACAAACGTGATAATAAAGAGGTCAGTGAATGTATTTCATGAGCTAATGCAGGCAAAATAGTAGCTAATAGCCACCGAAAACGCAGCAAAATGTCTTATCTTATTGCGTTGAACCCTAAAACTGTCGAACACTGTCACCCGCAATATATCCTTCCCGGTAATTCAAACATTACATTACTTTGTCCCCAGGCAGCGAAGTATAAATTGCCCGATATAATTTAAGCCTTCTTAGGAGGAATATACCTTGTGAGCTATTATAGTAAATTAGCCTTTTAATTACATAAGTCGTCGTGAAAATACTTTTACACGTTATGAAATTAATTTAGTCGCTAAACAACTTCGCCTAGAAATTAACAGGTTTAAAGTGGATTTGGAGTAATTATTAAACTAACATAATATTTTAGCTTATGTAATGATTTTTATAATGAGAAAGCGATGTAACGCTTATAAAATTATAAAAAAAAAACATTGAAAATTGTAGAAGTGATATATAGGTTACAACGTACAGCCTAAAAAAGGAACTTCGCAAGTAATATTTGTAAATATTGATAAATGTCTAGATTTGTTGTAAAACTTTTTTGGTTGACTTTAATTCAAAAGTAAACGTATATTGTGCATACATTTTGCAACGTGCTGGTTAGATACTATTTAACCTGTATCAAATCAAGTGACTATGTCAAACATTTGATATTAAGCTTACCTTGGATATAATTCTTAAGCATTCTTATTTATTCTTAGATGTACTAACATTTCATATGTTTCGGTTAGGATATTCTACGTTAGTAAACGTTTCAATTCAAATACAAATGTCTAGATCCACTAATAACATAAGATCCGGGCAGTTATGACATGAAGGTCAGCTAGAAGATGAATAGACAAGAAAGAAGAAGAATATAGGTAAGACGAAGCACGTAATGCGAAGTTTTCTTTTGTGCCAGTGCGGAAAACATAGCTTTTGTGTTTTTACTTCAGATATCAGCATGGTATTAACAATGATTTTAATGGTTACCTACTCAATAATGGCATAGTAAGATACATGTCTAGAATTACGCAGAGTTTAGTTTTACAGAAATAACCTTTTTCATTTTTGCTAACTATAAGTTATTAAAAATATAGATATAGAAAAATCCACGCACGTTATTTTTAGTTATAAACTTATTGATTAACACAGGGCTTACCTAACTGTGCGTCAATACCCTGAGGGCGTCGCAGGGCGATCGGCAAACATTAGCTGTCAGTGTAGATGCGATCAAGTTCTATGAGCGCTGCGTTCTGACGTTCGTAGTCACGTGAGCTCCGACCCTGTTGACATCCTCCCGCCTGATATACATTGTTGCTGCTCTATCTCTATCAGTGCATTCAATCTTTCTTTAGTTTTGAATGATTATTTATTTTAGTGTCGCGAACTTTTGATATCGATAATAGATATTTATATTCAAAGAAATAGAAAACGAAATTAAAATTCAGGAGAGAGCAGTCAAGAAACTCTAGAAAAACGGAAGAAGTATCGAAAATATGACGACCAATATTTGGATTTTGGTTTTGATAATGATTTGAAATTTTTATAATTGGTTTTGGTGATGACCATAATTATCAAGGTGGTGAACTATATTAAAACATGACCTGCGAAAGCAAGGTTTTTCATAAAGCTCTGTGAAGAATTGGGTGCCAAACATAAATCTTTAATTTACTCTTTGGTTGTCCAGAGGCAATGTACTTCCATGTGTTTTCGAATTACGAAATGAGATTTACACATATCTGCAAAGAATCCAATGATAATGCGCAAAATTTTACTAACACTGAATTTCTAATAAAATTGGCATATCTCTGCGACATTTTCCAAAAATTAAATGATCTTAATAAGTCCTCGAAAATAACTGGATTTCAAAAGAAGTTGCTCTTATAGAAGTGAAAAGTAGAAGAAGATAATATAAACACTGACTGTTTTCTTGCTTTATACAGCATTTTACAAGAAAATTCTATGGAAATCCTTGAACCCTCCGTAAAAAATATAATTACACAACACTGTCATCATTAAGCAAACATTTTGAACAATATTTTCCGGAACATATGGAGCAATATGACTGGGTTAGAAACCCTTTTCAGTCGACCTCATCATCAACCCTTTCGACAGTGGAAGAAGAACAACTGATAGAATTGTCCTGTGACTCCAACCTTAACCTCCAATATGATGATGATAAACTGCTTGAATTTTGAATCTCAGTTTCTCACGAATATCTTACCACCAGCACGACAGCATTGAGGGTTCTACTGCCATTTGGGACATACTTGTGCGAAACAGGCTTTTCTGCAGTTGCTGTGATTAAGAACAAGTACAGATCCAAAATAAATGTTGAGAAAGAGATAAGAGTTGCAATTTCACACAATTGAGCCTCGATTTTAGAAGCCATGCTCAAAAAAGCAAGCACATCCTTATCATTAGCATTGTTCCTTTTAACAAATTTAAAAAAGTGTAATAATAATTAATATGTTATAAATTATTTATAATTTTACTTTCTTGTTTTCTTTTGTGCGTATTTATTTTGTAATTAAAAAATATTAAATGTATCATTATAACCTGTTACTAGGCTAAACCTGCAACTATTTGGTTTCCGTAGGTTGTGTGGTGGCGTCGCCAGAAAATAACAATTGTAAAGGGCGTCATAGTGAAAATAAGTTTGGGAAGCCCTGTTAATCATTAACAAACTTACAATGTGCAGAACCAAGAAATCAGTTGAAATTGCTATTTTTGTCATCCATTCCGTCGTCCACTACTGAACATTCGCCTTCCCCATCGCTTCTTTATCAACTATATATCATTAATTACAACTAGTTACCTTTACAAACATAAGAACTACGGCAAAAACTTAAGTAACTTCTCTTCTCATCTCATCTTTACAGTCAGTTGAAATGTACACTCCGTAGCTTAGTGGTATGGGCGTGTGCTTTAGAAACCGGAGGTCGTGATTCGAATTCTGTGGGGACTCAACAAATTTTCATTGTTGTTTCCTGGTTGGTTAGGCAATCTGGCCCAATCACCCAATTGTCTACGGTTTCTAAAGCACACGCCCATACAGACATGCTACGGAGGCAGTTAGTAGGATTAGTTTTATCTTATTTTATTTTATTAGGTTAGTTGATCTGTACTAGTTGTGTAAAATAAAAAAGAAAAAGATAACGAATAATATCATTCGAATTAAATGACATATTACCCTACGACAATTTTACTGTTAAAAAATTTTAGAATCTGCTGTAATCTTAACTTATATTTACTTTAAAGAGAAATTTAAGTTTTCTTATAATCATGATTAGTTTTCTGAGTAGAAGTAAAAAAAATTAAATTTAAATTATAACAATTTTTTTCAGCAGAGCAACTTTCCGCTATTCTGGGATTTAAAAAGGCCGCCCTGGCAACAATATGATATGATAACGGCAATTTAGTATCCTTATATAGCAGTTAAATTATCTGGCAACTTTTATTTCGCTGCCTTGGGACACATAGAAAATTAAGATCTAAATTATAAGAGGGGATACGTTGAAGAATGCTGTGTTTAATATTTTACGAAAAAGTAATATTATTATCGAGGCTGCAGCCATAATATTTACGAACCTTAAATTTAGACTTTATGCTTTATAACTGAGCGTATTTAAAGGGAATATTTTGATTTAAAGTCAAATCGTCGATAATTGTAAAAAGCTAAATTACAAGGTGGAATAATTTATTAAACTAATTCTATGTCTACACATTATCATAATTCGGAGCTTCATAATCTATCGTACCCTCAGTAGAGTAAATGGTTCAGAACTCTGAATTAGTTTTGAAACTTTCATTCTTCATCGATGCATAAATATAAGCTAAGACAACAAAAGTGAGTCGATTTATTTTAGTGCTCAATTTTGACGCATTAATTACTTAATGTAGTCTCTATAACATTTTTTATATAGTAGAATGTAAGCTGGCGACATTGCCAGCTTTAAGGATTATATATGTGATTTAAAAAAAATATTGGTTCTTTTACCTATTCTGTTTTTTTAGTTTAGGAAAGTTTACTAAGTCTTATTTTAAGTGTCGCAATATTAAAAGGACATAAAATGTAAACTTCTAAATATCAATACATTTGTATTTTTTAATCAAATTGGTCAAAGCGATAAGACGAACAGTACTCAGTTCATCTAGTGGTAAGTGATACCTGCCCTGCTTTTAAAAATCTTTGGTAGGCAGGGCAAATTTATCTCTCCCTCATTTTTCTACATCAACAGCGATAATTTTAGATGAGACATGGATTATCTCTTAGCCTCCAATTAGCATAGATTTGTGCTAAAATATTCATCAAATGCTAAACGATTCATGTGATAAATATTGTAATAACGAATGAACTAGAATAAATAATTTAGTTTTGGAAAGTCAACATCGCTTCTAAGTTCATATAAAATTCTGATAATTTTTTTCTATGATGTACAAAAACTAATTTATTAATATTTATAACTATTCAAAAAACCATATTACTTTATTGCTTTCTAATTCTAATACAATTTCCTCGCACATAATAGGGCAATCAATATCCACACAATATCGGACCAATCTAAAGTTATCTGAAACTGCAACAACATCTCAATTACGGTCTTTCACGTTCCATACGCTCAGTATTAATTGTTAAAACCTTTTCTATTTACGTAAACGATGAAGATAATAATTGAGGACCAGAATTGCGTAGAATTCTACGCTGCTTGTTCTAAAGGTTAACATTTGAATAATTTATGATTTTGAAAGAATATAACGAATTCATTTTATTTAAATTTTTATCTTATCTTTCTTCTTTCTATTACCTGCTATTTTTTAGTATTATTCCTAGGAAAAAATATGATTTTTTAAAATTTTTAAAAGAAAGAAACAGACTAATTTATTATGAAAAGAAACAGACTAATTTATTACTTTACTTGTTCCCCTCCCCTAGAATGTAGCTCTGTCTGTAGGTCTGTACTGTTAAAATGTGCTCTGGGTAGGGTTTGAAATGACGATAATATGGTATGCATTAAAGTATATAAATACGACAAAATTCGTAAAACCTTTATTATTTAATAAAAAAATGAACAACATTATAGGCTTACTTATAGACTAATATGCACGCCCTGAGTAGAATTCTGGTATGTTACACCATATCAAGTAATTTGAACGTCAAAGTGTTTCTGGTTTCGCATTTATTTTGCTCATATCTCTCTTGTTCTTATGCTTTTAAGTCCGTTACGGTCTATTACTTATCAAATACATTTTCATGTAGCATATGTGAAGCAAGATGCAATATTTTTTAATGGAGTAAAAGAGTTGAATTGTTCATTCTTCCTGTCAGTTGCTTATATTAACGCTTTTATTAAAACAAGAAAGTTATTAACATATTTGTGTATGGATTTTTATGTTAATTATACAGTTGTTTATTCTCTACTAGTAGCTTGAAAAGAACTTTACAGTAATAATGAATATTATTAGCTACTATCGACGCATAAATAATCAACGGAACAAAATATCTTGTAGGGTAATAAATAAAAAAAAACATTTCTCCAATGAAAGAGCCTTGAGTTTTTTATTTCTTAAAAATATTGAAATTATTTGGAAGAAAAATTCGACTAATAAAAATTACAAGGCTACAGATTTTTGCTCTACTTATCTAAATAAATGAGGATTTCTTTTTTTAATCTAATTTCGTGACAAAATGTTATTTAAAAAAAAAAACTGTTATGCTACGAAAATTCATGAAGCCAAGAAGTCTTCAAAGAAAATTTTTATTTGTATTTTCTTAATTTTTTCTCACAGCTTCTGTGGCGAGTCACCGACAAAGAGGCCATTAGGAAGGAAAGACTGAATTCCAGTTGGAGGCTCTTTATCAAGTTGCTTTGTCAAAGGGGACAGTTCAAGCTGACGAGCAAATCAGATTCTTACATTTCGATATTTAGATATTTATAGATGATCGATACTTCATTCTACCCATGACCATGGATATTGCAAGGGATCTAAAACTTTGGGAATATTGTAAAACAAATAATACGATAAAATCCGTGAAGTCTGTTATTAACTTCTTTTCATAATTTCTTTTTTCTTTATTCTTTTTAAGAAACATCTCCGATCAGTAAAAGGTAGGTATTTGATTATAAAGAGTGTTACTAGTGCCTACTAGAAAAACGTGACGTACAAATCAAAGCTCGGAATGATAATAATTCTGAATGATTCTTCTGTTTATCATATTAACAGAAGGTTTATAAAAATTTTGTATCCGTTTTAAAGTACTGAAAGTTTATATTCATATTAAATTTATTTTCTGACCAAGTAAAGTTCTGCTTACTAATTTACAATAATAATCCATAAATATTGAGCTTTAGTAAATAATTGTAATTCAATAAAAAATGTTAGTTTTATATCCAAGAAGTTGATGTATTTTCTCGAAAATAGTTATGATTCTTATATGTTTACAGTCATAATTGTTTTGAAGTTCACGTAACATTTAGATTTAATGTTAATTTATTTTTTCTTTTCCTCTAAATTTATCTGATATTAAAAACATTAAATTATTTTTTATTAAATATTTACCCCAAATCATACACACATATTTTAAATTTCTTAGTACAGCCTAAACTTATACCTTTATAAATATTAGCTTTAAACAGAAACTTAAGTTGTCTAATAATCTTGATGAGAATTTATCGTAGAAGTTTAAAAGTATTTTTAAGATTCAAATTATAAAAACGTAGTTCAGCAGAATAACATCTCGCTATTCGGGGATTTAAAAAGGCTGCCCTGGCAACAATATGATATCATAACAGCAATTTAGTACCCTAAGATTGCAGATAAATTATCTTGCTTTATTCTGCTGTCCTGGGATACAAAGAAAATTAGGAGCTAAATTATTAGAAATAATTAGTGTCCGACCGAACTTTCGGTTTCGGTTTCGGTTTCGGCCGAGTTTCGGCCGAAAATCAAGTTTCGGGTGCAGTTTCGGTTTCGGCCAAATTTGGCCGAAACTTTTGCCGAAACCGAAACTGGTTTCAGAAGTGTTTTCAATTTCAAAATAGTAGCGAAAGTTAAATGTATCATTGCTACAATCGAGCTCAGATCAGTCGATTTTAGTTCAGACAAACATTCCAAATTTTACAAAAAAAAATGATGATTCTTCTAGAAAGACGAGGAGGAATAGTAGTGAGAACAATATATGTACTCCTTGGTAACCAAAAAATAAATACAGATAATACTGGAAAGTGTAGCTCAGATATTTGTTGTGTTAATAAAAAAATCTTCGAGTCTGTTTACTTTTTTTCTGAATGTAGTCATGTGTTTGCTATGTGTGGCGAAATGTTCTCGAAAAAGAGAAAACCAAGTGCAACCTTGTCATTGAAACCACTGTTATAAAAAGTTAACAACGCAAGAGATTTACTGCGGCTCAAAGGCAACATGAGAAGAGACTGCTCTGTCATAATCAATTGGGCAAAGTGGGCTTCTTAATTTTGAGTAGGGAAAACGTACACAGAAGACGAACATGGTTGCAGACGTCCATCGAAGCCAGTAATCAACAAGAAACAATAAAAATATGCTGCCATATTCGAAAAAACTGTTTTTAGTGATTAAAGAATTACCATCTGATACCTAATCCAAGAAACGAGCATTTCATATAGAGGTACTCAATGCATATTGACACAAATTTTGAATATGAGAAAAGTCTCCGCAAGATGGATGCCGAGAATCAGAAACAAAATCGACTTCGAAGATATCGTTTGACAAGTTTTAGGAAGATTCTAAAAACTTTAAATCTAGTTTTGCGGCAGTGGACGAAACACGGGTTTATCCCGAAGGATCTTCATGCCTGGTATATGGCCTGGCTGGGGTATGGCCTCAATATTTTGGGCCTCAGAAGTGATATTGTTGTTTGATTACCTGGAGCATGGAACCATCATTACAGATTATGCAGCTTTAATACCGAGGTTGAGAAATGCCGTCAATAATAAAAAATAGGCAAACTTTGAACGGGCGAGCTGTTTCATTTTGACAACGTACCGGCGCATAGGTTGGCATTAGCGATGGCCACCTTTCAGCATGCTGGCGTACAATTGGTGGAGCATCCCCCTATTCACTAGATCTGGCGCTCTAGCTCTTTTCGTCTTCTCTCCAAATTGATACAATACTTAAGAAGAAACATGTTAAAACTATAATAACAAGTAAACGATGCCGTGTGACCTTTTGCAGGACCAAGATAATCCTTTTTAAAGGAATTGAAGCATTAGAAACTTGGAACGCTGGACTTGGTGTTAGGTGGGACTTCGGAGATTATGTAGAAAAATAAATAATTAAGCTATCATTGTCATTATATTCTATCTCATTTTTACTTTTGATCCCCCTCGAACTACAAATACAAACCAAAGTATTAATTAGTAAGATTTCAAAATACCAATATTAGTCTTTAATGCAACAACACAATTATTAATCTATTTATTAATAACTCATATTGTTATAAAAATTTTTTTGAAAAAATTAATATATTTTTAATATTTTGTTACATAAAATATTATTAGCAACGATTACCACACGTTTAATATACTGTCTCCATTCCATGACTAAAATAAAGCAAAATATAGGCATTAAAGCTCATATTTTAGTATAATAAGTATTTCTATACTTGATCACGTGAGTTTCGGTTTCGGTTTCGGTTTCGGCCTGAAACTGAAGCCGCGGCCGAACTTTCGGTTTCGGTTTCGGTTTCGGCCGGAAAAACAGTTTCGGTCGGACTCTAGAAATAATACGATGAAGGTGGTTGTATTTTATATTTTTAAAGATTCAGCGTAATAAGAAATATGAAAAATATTGTCATAGCCATTGTGTATATCTAAAAGAAAAACCATTAACGTCAATTCTTTCGTTGCATTATATAATTTAATGAACTTTTTAAATTTACAATGTTGATAATTTGAATGGCCTCCGTAGTCTAGCGTTGGCCCTTACTTTATAAAACGGAGGTCGTGGGTTTGAATCCCGCGGGGAAACAACATTGTGTTGTTATTGTTTTCTGAATGTTTAGAACAATTCGAGCCGATTACCCAATTGTCAGAAAAGTATGATGATCCATGCGTCGGGTGGGCATGTAAAAAGTCGGTCCTCCTGTCAACCAGCATTGGACCAGCATGGTGGGATACGGTCCAAAAACCCCCTGATTAACACAGGCTAGTGATGGTTATGATGATAATTTAAAGAAGGTAAAATATATCAAGATATGATATATTTAAGTATTGATTATTAATAATATTACATAGACCGTTATTATCCATTGTATGATTAATATAAATTTCTTATTAGTTTCAAAACGTTTATCCTACATCGAAGTACCAATATTTACAATAACAAAATTTCATTGATTTATTTTAGTAAACAAATTCAACTGTCTAAGAACTATATGTAATAGTTTGCTTTTCACTAAACGTTGTATAATATAGGATTGACAGAGCGACATCGAAAGCTAAATAGGCGGCTTTAAGGAAGGACTTTTTTTTTACTTTTATAACATACATAACTTTTAAAAAATCCATTCCATTTATTTGTAAGTTTTTTTTTGAAAAATGTAAGAAACAGTCAAATATCGAAGCATTAAGTTTGAAAATGTAAGAATATTAAGCAAACACAAATAGTAAATTTAAACTAAGGGCAGTTTATATCTATATATATATATATATATATATATATATATATTTATATATATATATATAAGAGTCCAGACATCTCTAGAAACATAAGGCGTCGCGACTTGAAGTTTGCTAGGAATATTCCTTCGCCGAGTACAGGTCAGCTAAGATTTAGGGATTTTATGAAATTCCACCCACAAGGGAGTTTGGGGGGTTGCTAGTTTGTTATAATGTAATTTGTTTATATTTAAGGTATTAAACTACTCAATATTTTACGACGTTTATAACTGACCATTTAGACAAAGCAGCTTTCTATTCTAAATGAATTGCCCCAGTGGCTGTGAGTAGAAAGTATAATTTACCTTGAGAATGCTCTTGAGAATGCAATAAAGGGAATGTATACTACTTGCCAAAGCCCAGTTTATAATATGAAATTTAGAAGCGAAATATTTTTCAAACAACTAATTAAAAGATGTTGGTTGAACGTGGTTCATGCGTCAGATAAGACTTTTGGCCCCTGATCTACCCGATCATGTCAGTTATTAGTCATAACGAATTATCACTGTGAACCAAGAGATAGTGACTAAGATAAAAAAGATAAGGTTTTATCTTATCTATTTAATCCTTAATTGACTGACTTCCAAAAAAAGAGGAGGTACTCAATTAGGAGCGCATATTTTTTATATATATCGTTGCTCTGCTTCTAGTGCTCTGATTCGTTCATTATTTTTTATATGATAGGTTTTAGCTATCATTTCTTGAAGATTATCATTTTTAATAAGTAGTTCAATAGATATTAAAAAATTAACAAAATGACGGCATCAAAAATCACAACTTCTTACAATTAAATTGCAAACGCTGCTAATTCTCAACCTTAAGAGACAGACATAAACTATGCTCTAAGTTTATGCATAGCATATGTTTATGCATAGCATTCCTCTATAGTGTCTCTGATCTGAATGTTCAATCGTTTTTCTAAAAATAGAAAAACAATTGAACATTCAGATCGCCATTGATCAACTTTACCTTTTTTGTAGAGAAAATGGTTCTGTTTCGTTTTATTACAGGAATTGAGAGTCCGTAAATTTTGACGTCGTAAAGTTGCGGCAATTTTAGTGAAGTTTAGGTTGGTCCGGTATTGTGTTTCATTCTGTGGGAAGAAATTGTATTTTATGTCATGGTAAGGGGGAAAACGAATATTAATTTAATGTTTTTTGTTATATATATTAATTATTTGTGGGAATTACTAGTTCAATGCAAAATCGAAACGTCTAAGGCTTACAGCCTGGACGCATTATTACACGCCCTTTATTTCCATTTACGTCGGATCGTTGAGAGGAGTACTTGAATCGATTGATCTTGTGGGCGATTAGGTTTTTGGTGATGCAAAACGTTACAAAATCAATTTTTCTTATTTATTATAATTTTTAGGAATAATTACTTTGTTGCACACAGATTAAGAGCCGTAGGGTTCACGTACGTCTTTCACACATACATAAGTGACCTCCATATACATATACAGAATTTGTATATGGAGGTCACTTATGTATGTGTACTTATGTATTCAGTAATTTATTACAGCTGTTTTGTTAATTTTATAAATAGTGTTTTAACTGTTTCTGCGTCAATAATAAAACGTGCATAAATTATAAATAAACGGAAAAAAGGGATGGATCCAGAAAAAGGTTTGAATTCCTTTATTTAGCTTGACGCTCAATTACAGCAAGTCAATTGTTTACTGATGATTTTGTTGTTTAAGTTTCCAAATAAATCAGTACTTACGTTTCATTCCATTGTTCGCTAAATGTACCATTAAAGCGTACAATGAATATTGAAGCTAATTAATTAGGTCACGACATAATCCATATTTAAATTGATAATCTGATATTATACGCCATTATGAAATTAATAACGCTTTCTAATGTTAATCTCTTTTTTTTATAGCTTACGCAGGCAGACAAGCAGTCGGGCACCTGATGGAAAGTGGTCACCGACACCCATAGACATTGGCGATACCAATGGTATTGCCGCGCTGCCTACCGTGAGACATAGGGTGTTAAGTCTTCCGGTTTGAAGGGTACCTGACCAAGCGTATTTACCAAGTAAATTAGATTTAATCTTAATCCTATTTCTCACGGTACGCAGAACTTTGGTGATACCACTGGTATTAATAATAACTATAGGCGTCGGTGAACACTTTCCATCAAATGGTAGCCTGCTTGTCGACAAAAACACAAGTCCGACTATTATTTGTGTGATGTCGGTTCAGAAAATTTGTACGCATGGATGTATCTTGCTCTTTCACTCAAAATTACTCGATGGATTTTAAGGAAAATTTAAAATAACTAACTTACATATAAAAATAACATAGGCTACAAGTATATTTAAAATATAATAAAAATTTAGACTAAAGTTAGACTGAAACTAATGTTCAAATATTCTATCATATGATTTTTGACCATCAAATATTTTATCATCAAACATTGACTTATATAGTGACTCATAAATAAAGCAGTTACTATTTCGAAATGTTATTTGTTATATAAAAATATGTATCGAGGTTTAAAGAAATAATACATCCAATGAAATAATTTCTACTCATGTAAGTTAAGTAAAGTAAGTGTTGTAGAGGATAAGTATATTTTCATCTGGCATGGTTATCTTAATTTAAGTAATAAAAACATAAACATACTTCTATATTTATTTTCTATAAAGTAATGATACAGTTTTTATTTCAGTTTTTTGTTCAAAGATAATGAATATTGTACATCTTCTTTAATTCAGCAATTTTTACGTTGCCTAATTTAAAATTAATAATATGTGCGCAGATTCTTTATTAGTTTTCAGTGTGGCCACATGCCTGACATTTGGAAAAATAAATAAGCGGACAGATTTTTCCACATAGTATTATACAAATTAATGCAAATTAAAATCACTAGCGTCGATCAGGTGCAATTTTTTTGTTAGTTTAAAAACACTGTCTGTAACCACAGAAAAGGTTGCCTTCTACGACTTACAAGGCGGCAGAACATAATTGCTTACTAAAACTGTCTAAAAAAACATAAGTTTAAACCTACAATCTAGAAAAAAGTGCAAATTTCTTAATACATTTTCAAATTCTTGATTCAAAAGACATTAGTGAATATATTTCATGAGCTAATGTAGATGAAACAATAGTTAATAGCTACCGAAAACACAGCAAAATGTCTTATCTCAATGCATCGAACCCTACAACTGTCGAACACTGTCGCCCGCAGTATATCCTTCCCGATCATTCGAACATGAATTTACTTTGTCCCCAGGCAGCGAAATAAAAATTGCCTGATTTTATTTCAGCTTCTTAGGAGGAATATAACTTGTGAGTTATTATTGTAAATTAGCCTTTTAATCACTCAAGTTGTCGCGAAAACACTTTTACTCGCTATGAAATTAATTTAGACGCAAAACAACTCCGCATTAAGATTGATAATCAGGTTAGGGTAGTTTTGGAGTAATTATTATAATAACATAGCATTTAAGCCTTATAATTTTTATAATTAGAAAACGTTAAAATATCTTCTAAATTAAAAAAAAATATTGTAAATGTAATTTGTAGGTTATAACATACAGCCAAGAATATTTAAATTTAAATAGTGTTTTTAGTTTAGATATCAGCATGATACAAACAATTATTTTAGACGGTACCTAGTAAATATTGGCATAGTTAGATACTTGTCTAGACTTACCCGCAGTTTAGTTTTACAGAAATAGACTTTTTCGTTTTTGATAAGTATAAATAAAACTCTTTACTTTCTTTGCATATTTTTGCTAAGTTACTGTATGAAAAAATCGACACACGTTATTTTTAGTTATTGATTATCATTCTCACAATGTGCTATAATCAGTTGACGTTGCTATTTTAGTTATCCATTCTGTCGTCCACTACTGAACATTGGGCTTCCTCATCACTTCTTTAGTTGACAAAGAAGCGATGAGGAAGGTAAATGTTCATTTCATATCTTTGATTAGAACTTATTATATTAACAAATTTAGAATTACGAATCATAATTAAATAACTTCTCTTCTTTTCCAAAATGATTTTCCTAAGTATTTATAGTCAAAATCAAAATCATTTATTCAATTTATAACATATCAATATGTAAATATATCAATATAGTCTGTTGAAAGGTACGCAAAAAACGCACTTGTAGTGTTGCAGTTTTTGCAAAATTGAAATGAATCTCGAATTGTGTTATATTATGTGAAAAGAATGGCCGTCAACCAGTAAACAGCGCGGTGACAAGTAGTAGACGCCACGTTAACGCGGTGTAGATTGAGTGCCGATTGGCTCTCATAGATAAGCGTTGAATTTAAGTCTCGGCTAGCACCGTTTTGGCCGCAAAAGGAAAAGTGATCGACGACACCGATGACTCGGCATAATGCCCCCCTCTCACGGCCAGAGCAACGCATATATTATCTCCTAAGACAAAGCCAGAAGTATCAGGTCACTTTAAAACTTTATCTTAAGCAATTTTGCGATATAAAATCGCGATAAAGCAAGTTTGTTAAGCACCCACCACTAAGCCTAGGAGGCCAAACAGTAAGATATACATGTTTATTATCTACAGTTTATAATTGGTGTGAAAATTGAGATCTAAATTTTAAAAGGGGATACGTTGAAGGTTGCTATGTTTAACATTTTAAGAAAAAGGTACTATTCTTCTCAAAGCTACAGCCATAGTATTTACGCACCACAAATTTATACTTTATGCTTAATAACTCAATGTATTTAAATGGAATTTTTTGATTTCAAATCGTCAATAGTTGTAAAAAACAAAATTACAAGGTGGAATAATTTATTAAATTAATTTTATGCCTACAAACTATAATAACTCGAAGCTTAATCATCTATTGTACGCTAAATAGAGTAAAAAGATCAAAACTCTGAATTAGTTTTGAAACTTTCATTCTACACCGATCGGTAAATATAAGCTAAGACAAGAAAAGTTAATTGATTTATTCTCTCTTTCTTATTTACTCAATTTTGATGGATTAATTACTAAATGCAGTACCTACGTAAATTATTTAAAAATAAACTGGTGACATTTCCAGCTTTAAGGAAGTTAATTTGTAATTTAAAAGAAATATCGTTTCTTTTACCTATTCGGTTTCTTTTTAGTTTAGAGAAGTATACTAAATCTTTTTTTAAGAGTAAGAAAATTAAAAGGATATACACTGTAAACTTCTTTTGCATGTTAATACATTGAAGTTTTTACATCTTTATCTTATATCTTTAGTTTACTAGTAGGTGGTACAAAGATAGGCTAAACACTGATCTGTGTATATTTTGGAAATCAGATTATTGACAGAGTGACGAATACTTTGATCGTACGTAGTAATTTATTCACAAATGCGTTTAAAATCTGACAAGTAATAAGTAAGGCATTTTTAATAAATTGTATTATTTTTAAGAAGTTTTATAAGTTAAATCTCAATCTTAATCTAAATGTAGAATGCCGATGGGCTTATAGGGTTTTGGAGTGGAGGCCACGTTTGGGAAAACGGAGTGTTCTTACACCCCGACCAGTTAGGATGGCGATCTCCGTGCTGCGAGTAGCAGGGGATCGGCCGTCTGAGCGAATATTGAAAAAGGCCCATGTCCAGCAGCAGACTGATAGGGGATTATGATGATGATAATGAAATCTAGAATACTTTTTCAATTCATTGAGCACTATTAAATTGTAGTCTTTTGATACACGTACTTGTAATTCGTAAACATTTGTAAACATGACACGCTAAAACATTTTCTCTTCAGAGCGGGGGAGTAAACATGAGGCACAATCGATTTCCATATGATATTTGCTGCCTTTTCAGTTATATCTTACATAATTTAAAGGCTGTTCGTATCGCTTACTTTGAGGTGTTACACAAACAGGTTATAGAATTTTACTATTAATTGTGTTATACAATTAACTAGGCCACTGCGGACGCATTCCTCCAAAATATTAATAATAACCAGACTAATTTAGTTTTCGCCACTTTCCTAGCGATGAATTTAAATTTTATTAAGCCTTAATTGAAAGCGTTTAATGTTAATTTATCTTGAGAATTTGGACATTGAGCTTAAAATTTATATTGATGGTACTCTTGGAAATCAAATTATAAGGAGGAAAATAAGGAGCTACGAAACATTATTATACAAGGCTCTAAATAAAAAAGGATGATTTTGTAATTAAGATATTTAGCACCTTAATTGATTAGTGGATCTATTGATTATTATCTACTATATGAATAATTTTATAAAAATGTTTATTTCAACATCTAAATAAATAGTCCTGGATTTGAATCCTGCGGGGACTCGAACCCAGGGTCTCAGGTTCTCGAACTCGGGACTTATGTTGTTTCCTAGTGGGTTAAGGCAATTAGGGCCGATCACCGAATTGTGTGCATACTAAGATGATCCCTGCGTCGGATGTGCATTTAAAGCGTAAATCCACCCATTATCCTGGGACCAGCGCTTTGCGATACGGTCTAAAACCTCCTAATTGAGAAGGTGTACTTTTATAATTTAGGAACGTACCATCTTGTAAACAAAATAAAATTACAGAATACAATTTTGCTGAAACTAAAAAATATTTGTGTCTGCGATCTTTCGCGTACATATCATTTGGATCGAGTTGTGCCAAAACCAATTGTACCAATCCACATCGACCTCTTTCCCAGATATTCAAGTTTTAAGTTTGACATTCGTTATGAATTGTTTTATATATAAATATATCTGAAAAGAGAATATAATTGGAAAGATATGGACATCCGATTTAGACTATAACAAGCAATCAATATTTATGGTAAAAGAACAAGGAAAGTTTCGAAACAAATAAATATGTCTATTCATAATGTGGGTTGGTTCCAGGCATTCTTATTTTTTGATAATTTTGATTTTACATGTCAGATTGAAATCAATCTTACCGACATGATGACGGAGTGATTTTACGTTAGATAATATATTGAGTTATATATATTATCTAACGTAAAATCACTTCCGTGTTCCAAGTTTGGTGGATAATTTGACACAACAGGATCCATTTGTCAAACCGAAAACGATATAAGACTAAGTCAACTTGTCAAAGTAAATAACTGTAACTTGATATTTTTTCAACCGATGAGACGAGCAGGAGTCAGTTCGTCTAGTAGTGGTGACATTAATCTGCCATGGATAATACTAAAGTAACAGTTTTTGTGTTAATAGACTTTTCCAATACTTTTAATGCCGTCAGTCACGATATCCTTTAGCAATCCTTTCCTATTTGAGGGTTTGGCTTGAAGCATTGGCTTGGTTTGCATCATATCTTCGACTTCGCGAACAAACTGTTATTGCCAATGAATTGTTTTCAAACTGGCTTAGTCTTGCTAGTGGCGTACCTCAAGGCGGTATAATCTCCCCTATTTTATTTTCTGTTTTCATTAACTTTATTACACCTGAACTTCGATGTTCGTACCATCTTTACGCCGATGATCTGCAATTGACAATGTCAGTAAAGTATTACTGACACTGTCGATAAGATCAATGAAATAGTCCAAAAACTAAATAATGACCTTGATGGTATGAATGGGTCTCTCAAGTTTGGTCTAACATTGAACCCTAGATGGGTTCACTGTTAGACCGTAAGTGTCACGCGATAATTGTTGGCAGCAACTCTACTTTAAATAAAATAGAATAAGTAGCCTTCCATCAATAATATTTAATAATTACATAAAACCTCTTAGCGACAGTGTTAAGAACCTCGGTTCGATAATTGATTCAACACTGAGTTGGAAACAGCAACTAATTAGCGTTTCTCAAAAAGTTACAGGGGTATTAAGAGGCCTTTACCGATTTAAAAACTTGTTTCATATAAAAACTAAAATAACGCTCGTGCAGTCCTTAATTTTCCCTTTGATTGACTATGGTGACGTGTGCTAATTTCACCTGAATGCAGATCAACTCCTTAAAATTGACCGACTTCAAAATAACTGCATTCGATTCGTATTCAATCTTCGAAAATATGACCACGTGTCGACGTATCGAATACAAATTAAATGGCTATTTATTCCACAACAACAAAACGTGTATATATATATGTATGTATTAGTGTATGTATGTATATCTATATTTATGGATGTATATATGCTTATGTGTTTATTTATGTTCGATTTATTAGTTTTTTTATTATATTAAGTTTTATTAACTTGGTAATTAGTTGTTATACAATAATAATTGTTTTTAACAAAGAATGGAATCGCGCGCATCTTAAAAATACGGTTGTCAGTTCACTCCAGCTAGCTTAAGGATGTAGGTTTTCATCACATTATCATTTGTCCCTAACGTGCTATAAGAAGTATAACTTAAAAATCATGTAAACTATTTATTTGTTAGAAGAAATCAATACTCTTAGAGACAGGTACAATTGCAATGGTAACCAATAATAATAAGCCCTAAATTTGAACTGTCTTATACTAGTACTAATAGCCTTCATACATTATTTTACTATAAACTATTTCACCTTTTTCTCAGCCGCCTAATCATCTCGTCGATTTAACGTTGATAACAAATAACGCCACCACTCTTCAGTGTACCTTATAATTCACAGCTTAATTTTCTACGTCCCTAGGCAGAAAAATACAATAACTAGATAATTTATCATGACGTCCTGAAAATTTTCTAAAACGACCTATGGAACGTTTGGGCTTTGAAATATTTTTTATCAGCAAAGTTTTAACCTAAAGTTATTTAAACTTTATACTGAGTTCTTATTAAATAACTTAAGTTAGTTATTTGAGTGTTTTCGATTAGCAAGTTTAAAGTACGAGAATTGTCGTGATGAAATAGTTGATTGTT
Source organism: Lamproptera curius (assembly GCA_029286875.1). Taxonomy (NCBI): domain Eukaryota; kingdom Metazoa; phylum Arthropoda; class Insecta; order Lepidoptera; family Papilionidae; genus Lamproptera; species Lamproptera curius. Next base: position 5,606,767 of record JAGSMT010000018.1, on the reverse strand, counting down.
TAGTTTGTCATACTCATTTTTGTTTTTTTTTTATATATTAATTAGTTACACTTTAGATATTAGATACTTCTTTAGTGCCTTAATCGGAAAGGTTTTACGTAGTTGCCTTGTATATCAATTAATTTTAAGTCTAATCATCCATAATTAGAAATTGTGAGTCGTTTTTATTAAATTTAACAAGAAAAAGCGTTTTCTAATTTTAGAATTGTTATTATATTAGGCGATATACTGATATAATAAGAAGATAGAAATTCTACTATAGTCTGTCCCGTTACCTTTTTGCACAGAAAAAATGATTTCACCTTATTTTATTGCTGGAATTGTGAGTCTGTGAATTATTGTAGTCGAAAAGTTTTTGCACTTACACCAAATTTTACATTGGTCCGGTATTACTCCATTCTGAGGAAGAAAATTGTATTTTATGTCGTGGCAAGGGGAAAAACGTGTATAAATTTTGTACTTTATGTTACATCGAATCTGAAACAGGACGATAACTTTATGTTTCATTTATAAATTCTTTGTAGGAACTACAAGTTCAATGCAAAAAATTAACGCCCAAGGCATAATATTATAAAGCATAATAGCTGGACCTTTAGCTTTATGCATACATGCGTGGCTTTCACACAACTATTATAAGGACCTCGCTAAAGAAATAAAGAATCTATGTACCTATTGTTTGCAGCGGTTTTGATAATTTTATAGATCCATGTCTACCGTTATAGTATAATTAATAAAAAATGAACTGATTATTAATAAATGAATTTAAGAAGAGTTCCAGAATTAAGTGTGAGTTTATATATTTAACTTTACGCTCAACAATACCGAGTCAATTGTTTGATGTTGATTTTGTTGTTAAAATTTCGAAACTTTATTACACTTACAATTCATTGTTTTATTCTCTAAATGTTTCATTGAAGCGTACAATGAATATTGAAGCTACGTTTTATGCCAATTAATTAGGGCACGACTTAATCCATGTTTCAATTGAATATCAGATATTATCCGATATCATAAAATTAATAACGCTTTCAAATGTTATTCTCCATTAAAACGAGTCATAAAAGTTAGCTACCATGAACTTTTATGTGAGTAATTCTAGTATTATTGAAAATTCTCTGTATGGTATATTCAAAAGGTTTAAAAATTGTCTTGTAACTTGGGCACTGAATTCTAATAAGGATAATTTGAAAAACGTAGACTCGATAATAACGGTGAAATGGAAAAGTTTGGTATTCTTTTCGTAACAACAAAAGCAATAAGATTAGGAAAAATGCCGCAGGTGTCAGCAGTTTATGAAAAGGTAACCTTTGCCCTAAAAACGTTGAGAAAGTTCACATTTTTTGTGATTTAGTTGTATACAATAGAAAGATTATGAAAGCTTAATTTTAACTTAATAATTTCTTATCAGATGTTTTAATTTTAAAGTACTATGGAGGAAAAAATAGGAACAAAACACTTTGGGCATATAGTGTAGAATAAATATCATTACAAATAACAATAATTACGTGGGTGCAAACACCGCGGGGCAAGGCTAGTTCAACATAATTTTATAATTTTATGTGGAAATGTAAACTTCTTGACTGCCTCCGTAGCCTAGTGGTATAGGCGTGTGCTTCAGAAACCGGAGGTCGTGGGTTCGAATCCTGCGGGGACACAACAATTTTTCCTTGTTGTTTCCTAGTTGGTTAGGGCAATTTGGGCCGATCACCCAATTGTCTGAAAAGTAAGATGATCCATGTGTCGGATGGGCATGTAAAAAGTCGGTCCACCCACCAACCCGCATTGGACTAGCGTGGTGGGGTACGGTCCAAAGCTCCCTAATAAGTAAGGGTGTGTTAGGGGAGGCCTATGTCCAGCTGTGGACTATCAAAGGCTGATGATGAATGATGAATGAGACGTTTTAGGGGAATATAAGACAGAGCACGAAATGCGAAGTTTTCTTTTTTCCCAGTTCGAAAAAAATCTTTCATATTAAACATTAGTTATACGGTGATTCTTTTGTGTTTTTACTTTAGATTTTAACCATGATATATACAATGATTATTGATGGGTATATACGGTGCGGAGTAGGTGCCGAGAGCCTTTAATAAGCGTTGACCGTTAGGCTCCACTAGTAGTCCCTTTTCGGCTCTAAAAAAGGAATAATTCGAAAACACTGACGATTCAGCAAAACCTCCCACTGCCAAATCAACGCTTTCAATATCTTTCACGTCAAAGAAAGAACTATCTCTTCACCTTCAAACTTTATCTTACGCAATTTCATGTAGCGATTTTGTTAAACAAAGGCCACTAAGCATAGGAAGATGAACAGTAAAATATTCATACATATTTATTATTAACAGTGTTTGATTGGTGTTCCTGTACAAGACACCGATAGATATGACATATGCGTCATCTTTCCATCTATTGATCTACGCTTCTTGAGCCTCCATAAGAAAAGACAAGGGATGATATCATTCGAAATAAATGACATGTTATCTACTGCAATGTTGTTGCGAAAGAAAATTTAGCCTTTGATATTTATTGTAATCTTAACTTATGTTTACTTCAAAGATAAATTTAAGTCTAAAAGTCTAATATCATCATGATTAGTTTTCAGAGTAGAAGTTAAAAGAATTTTAAATTCAAATAATAACAATTTTTTTCAGTAGAATAACGTTCCGCTATTCGGCGATTTAAAAAGGCTGCCCTGGCAACAATATGAAATCATAACAACAATTTAGTACTTTTAGATAGCAGATAAATTATCTGACAACTTTTATTTCGCTTCTTTGGGACACGGAAAATTAAGATCTAAATAATTAGAAGGGATACGCTAAAGGTGGCTGTGTTTAATGTTTTAAATTTTTCTTTCATTCTACATCGATAGGTAAATAACCTAAGGCAACAAAAGTTATTTGATATATTTTTGTACTAAATGTAGTATCGATGAGGTACTACATTTAGTAATTATTCCGTCATCATTATCATAAGCCTGTGATAGTCCATTGTTGGACATAAATTTTGACATGCCCATCCGACGCATGGATCATCTTACTTTTCAGGCAATTGGGTGATCAGCCCAAATTAACTAGGAAACAACAATGAAAATTTGTTGAGTCCCTGCAGGATTCGAACCCACGACCTCCGGTTTCTAAAGCAAACGCCCATACTACCAGGCATAACATCGATGAACCAATTAATCTATTATTTGATTTTTTTGTAAGTAGTGCGTATAGTTTAACAGCATTTAAAATTCACCAACGTATTTATTTAAATATACAAACAATTACGTTTATATCTTTTAAGTTATAACCAAAACAGTTTATATAAACGATGTAATAGCCTTAATATTTACAACAAGGCAAGATAAATGCTGGCTATTTTATAAATGTTATTTTCAACGTTTCTTAGTCTAAATATTTAAAGCGTTAAGTTTTGTTATTTAAATGGAGAAATTATGGAGAAAATATCTTGAAGCTTTGACCTTTATTCTTGGTGACGATAATGTAGGGTTGTTTTACTTTTGAAGGGCTCTCTGAAAATTTTATACACAGCGTAGTGGCTTATTTCAGAAATGAGAACGTATTTCGCAATGATTTTATTTATATAACTAGTGTCACGTTTTGGGTATATATGATGAGCTACAAGAAATAAGTTATCAGAACAGGAGCAATTCTAATTTACTTCTTAATTAACTTCTTAATTGACTTAATCCGCGTCGAAGAGGCGAAATGTCCGCGAGATGTATCAAAATGTAATATCAAAATATCGAAGCATAATATTATGTTTTTGTTGTACGTGCCTATCATTAGTGCCCATAGTTACCTTTTGCTTAGACGATGGAGAATATCAAAATTGACATTCATCGCCATTTCAACCTCTAGTTCATTGCCGCAGATTTTGAAAACAAAAAATTGCTAAAAAACAGCGCTTACGGCTCGGTATTGAGTATCTAGAGCAAACAAAACAAACAAAACACAAAATTTTATCGTTTTACGTTTAACAGGGACGACGTCCATCCAAAATTTCATACGTTATTTTATCCCTTTCAAATAGTTTTATCGCAAACATGACTAGACTGTGCCCTTTCTTGATAATACTTATAATGTCTGAAAGTAACGTGGTCCACGCGTCAGAGGGGCGTGAATCGTGCACTGGTCTCTCCGATCATGTCGCTTTTTAGTCCCATCGGGTTAGAGAGTGAACAAAAAGGTAGTGACGAAAAGGGTGAAGAAAGGTTTTATCTTATTTCTTTAATCCTTTCATTTCCCAAAATAAGGAAAGACTCGATTCAGAGCGTATGTTTTTTTTAAATATCGTTCTGCTCTGCTTCTAGTGCTCCGATTTTGTTCATAATTTTTTTAAAGATAGATTTTAGCTACAATTTGATCCCATTCTTTAAGTATTTTTTTGATTAGTAGTTTTTACATATTTAAAAAATTAAATAAAAACTACGCCATCAAAAATCACGATCTGTGGATTTAATTGCAGACGCTGAAATGCTATGTAATTTTTCTTAAGGTTGAGTACATTAAGAGATAAATTATACTCTACAGAATTATACTACTCGAATTGTCCTTCTATAGGTAATATCTATGTTTCACCTACATTTTGATAAAAAAATAAATAAATACTTTAAAAGATATAAATGATTTGAAATTCAGTAACAGAAATCCCAGGGCAGTTTCTTGCTGAGAGCGCCTCGTAACCCTTTTATATTTCGCATAATGGTTATATGCTGTTTGAAGTCAGTTTTTATGAAAAATGACTATTGCTAATATATACGGATACAAATGTATACATTTGGAGTGCTGTTTGTAAGATAAACATAACCGTTTGTTAATGAGTACATTGTGATATATAACCCATTTATGTAACGAAACAGTCATCATCATCATCAGCCTATGATAGTCCACTGCTGGACATAAGCTCCGTAATACATCCCTATCCATTAGGGGTTTGGACCGTATCCACCACGCTGGTCTAATGCGGGTTGGTGAGTTTTGGGTACGAAACAGTATTTTTGGGTAATTTTGTTCTGACTCGAACTTAGATACTATAGTTTCACTTAAATATAACTGATGTGACTGGGTGTAACTTAGACCTCCTTTTGTTATCTAATTTTTTTTTAACTTACCACGCGGACTAGGTCGCGGGCAACAGGTACTAGTCTTACAACTTTTCTTTCTAATGCAAATGCTACTACAAACTTCGTTATCAAAATATAGATTCTCTATTAGCCTAGCTTATTAGTATTAAATGTGGATTCAATATTCATCATATGCTAAACAGTAAGCAAATAGGAAATTTGAAACTTTCATCCGTTGACTGAATAATTCAAGTTACATCATCAGCCTGTTTTAGTCAATTCCTCCAGACATAGGCCTCCCTAATACACCCCTATCCATTAGGGTTTGGACCGTATCCCACCACGCTGGTCCAATGCGGGTTGGTGGGTGGACCGACTTTTACATGCCCATCCGACGCATGGATCATCTTACTTTTCAGACAATTGGGTGATCGACCCAAATTGCCTAACCAACTAGGAAACAACAATGAAAATTTGTTGGTCCCGCAGGATTCGAACTCTCGACCTCTGGTTTCTAAAGCACACGCCCATACCACGAGGCTACGGAGGCAGTTATATATAATTCAAGTTCCAATAAGAAAATTGCCTTTAAGCCATTTGCGCCGCATTTGTTGATAATAATTTCATTATTGGTTCGTATTATTTAGGGATAATTTAAAATAATCGTAAAGCCATATAATTTTATAATATTCGTAAAACTGTATAATTTAACATGCATGATAATAATCCTAACGTAATATTTGAAAAGCTGTTAATCTATGCATTAAATACTTTTATAAAATTTATCTAGAATCCTTATATCATTACCCTATTTCAGTACTGCTTTTAATTATCAATGAGAAGTGAGTTAAACGTTGGACCTTATATAAACGACTTCAAACAGTTTGAAGCTCAAATATTGTAGAATATTTATGACTTAACTAGGGAAATTGTCTTGAAGCTTTGACCTCTATTCTCATTGACCTATTTTGTAATGTCCATTTCCATATAAACGAGCTCGGATAGTAATTGGATTACCTATTATAGTAGCTGGCATTAACGCGAATGCTACATATCTATACATAGTATAAAACAAAGTCGATTTCGTTGTCCATCCATCCATATTATGCTGAAATTTTTGCAACTACGCAAGAAATTTTGGAGCAGTTTTGAATAGATGGGGTGATTCAGGAAGAAAACTTTATATGTATAATACGTTCATTATATTGTAGAGAAACTCTGATAAATTTAAAGGTTTTTAAAATGATTTCATAATAATTGTACACCTTAAAAACATCAACAAAAAGTCCGAGATGGTACATTTTTAGCGTAAATGGCTTATTTACGATGAAATTTTAAGCAATACAGCATCAATCCTTTTGAAATTTGGTGTCTTAAATACATTGTCCATTAAATATTTACACTAAAGATATGAGCATTGCACCCGGGCGAAATCGAGGCGGGTTGTTAGTATTATTCTAGAAAGCTATGGATTTTATTTCATTCAAATGTTTTAAGAATATCCATAATATACATAATAGCAGTATCATCTTTATAATTTATCTCTTGTGCCTTCATATACATGCAACATGACTAAGTATTTGTCAAACAGAAATACCTTAAGGTATGTGACACGAGTAAGAGACATCTAAGTATAATAAATGGAAAAGCGGAAATACTTTGACGTTCACGTAGCTGCCAATTTTCAGAGCTTCGTTGCATATATGTTAAGACAAAGAATTTTAAGTTACAATAGGAATATTAACGTACAACATAAATGAATTGAAATACAAATTAGTTTATTCGATATTTATATCATATATAAATATCTGTTTACACCTGCCAATTGAATATCAAACACGCAACCACCGGTTCAGAATAGGACGCCTTAAGGCCCGAGAAGAACGGGCAAAAGAAACGAAGCGGGTTTTTCTTTATGTCTTTTAAAATAATTAAAACATTATAAGCATACATATTTTGTAATTTCAAACAAAATCTGGAGCGAGCATTCCTATCCTATCGATGGCTAAAGTAATCAAACAGAAATCAAACAGTATTAATAACTTATCATGTACAGTATTTCATTTTTCACTGCAAACGAAGGCAGACGAACAGTTGCCCTTCAAACCGAAACTCAGTAGTATTTTCAGACTGCTTTGTGGTAGAAATAGGCATCACGGTAGTACCACCCCAGGCGGCTTTCTAATAATTATTCGAAAGGTCATTTTTATGTTTCTGCACTTCTGTTAAATAATATCAACAAACCAAACTTATAAATAACATATTTATCGAATGAACTAAGGCCCAAGGTAGTTTTGTGACATTAAATAGTGATATTAGATGTGACACAATAAAATTAAAATTTATAAAATTTTCGTAAAATAATATAAAAAGCTAAGCAGGAGGCATACTCGTCGCTTTTTCTAGTTAAAAATAGTTAAAACATACTTTAATTAACAACCACATAACATCCACTAATTTACGGATTTTCCCGTTACTTTAATATATTTATTATTCCCGACGTTTCGGATTCTTTCCAGCATCCATGATCATAAACTAGACTGTGATTGTGGTCTCTCTACATTAGACAAACAAAAGACCAGTAATAACCAGGTAAAAGAACATATAGCTGATGTTAAGCACCGACGCTATAGGAAATCTGTAATTTGACCATGTTCTAGATAAGCCCAATCATTATATTAGATTTGATGAACCAAAAATATTGGCTAATGAACATCGATTTATACCAAGGATGATTCGGGAAGCAATAGAAATTAAAAAATATCCAAATTTTAATACAGAGGATGGTTGGTCTTTGCCACCTTCCTGGGATCCAATAATTTCAAAAATAAAACGCTTTTAGTCAAACAAATGTTCAAAATTAAGAAAACGAAAGATATGTCAATTTTTAAATTAAAACTCTGACGGTTATTCCAAAACGTTGAGATACAGACATATACCAACTTAGTCTGCCCGTGATCATGGATGCTGGAAAGAATCCGAACCGTCGTAATAATAAATATCCGGAATAATAAATTACGGAAAATCCGTAAATTTGTGGATTTGATATGTATAATAACCGCGTAAATAAAAGAAATAATTAACCACATAAAATTACAAAGATAGATATAATATTACTGTTAATTAAAATATACTAATTTTAATGCATATAGGTTTAAAGAAAATTTTGATAATGAGTTTATCAGCACCAAAACATGTCTTCTTAATTAATCTAATCTTATCGTTTTTAATGTAAAGTTTTATAACGAATGTTCTAATATTTATTTTAAATATCTCCCGAAGGTTCTGCGGCCAACTGAGGTCCATATAGCGGAGGAACCTCAGCAAAAAAAAAAGTTTTCCTGTCGAGCAAAGTCTTTCGTAAGTGTCCAAGTTATATATATTTAAACTTCTTTTATATAGTAGTATATTTTGTTATACCAATATACTAAATTGTGCACACAAGATTTATAGCTCTATGTGCTACATAAGCTACTACTACTGAGTAAACATGACGTATTTTATGATTTAAAGTATTTTTAAAATCAAAATCAATGATTACTGCTTACTATCTGCTATAACACCTTTAATGTCTTTTTTATTTGGTACACAATTACAAAAGTTATATGGGTATTGCAGCGCTTATTATTGTTTCAATGTTAACAACGTTTTTTAGAAATACTATATTAAAAGTATCTCAGTTAAACTGTTAAACGTTAAGTTTAATAACTCAACTAGAGAAATTGTATCTTAACTTCTTAGCTTTGACCTTCATTATCCTAGACTAGGATTATTTAATTAGCTAGGGTTGTTTAATTTTTGAAGGGCTCTCTGAAAACGTTTTGTAAAGTTTAGTGCTTCATTTGAGAAATGTATGACGTATTTTATTATTCCATTTTCTAAATTCTGTATTTTAAACTTCTGCATTATTAAAATGTCTTCAAATTTATAAGTGCCGTCAAAATACTCGCTTCTATTAGTATAAGCCAAACTTAAGATGATTCTAACTCATTATTATTAAAACAGGCCTTAATTGATCGCATTACTTTGATACCTACCATATTTATGGACGGTTTAAGTTCATCTTACTTTAAAGAGAATAACCATATTAAAAGAAGTAAAAGAACTGAAAAGAGGTGGTTATATCTCACCATCTCTCTTTAATGAAATGTGGAACTTCCTCCAGCCTTTCGATCAGAACTCAATGATCCTTTAGTACACATTTTTCGCTGAATGGCATATTCAGAAACAATACAATGGATTGTAACTACTGAATTAGTTTTGAAACTTTCATCCTTCATCGGCTAGCTAAGAGAAGTTCCGAAAATAGTTGTTATTGATTCTTGACTGTTATTTATATAGTATGATGAAAGAACTAGTGGAAATTTTAAGAGTAGACGAAAATAGTTCGAACGCTTTAAGGCATTTTTATTTATACTTAATTTTATGATTATGAAATTATGGTCATTTAAAATTATGGTCTTATTAATATTTGTTTTTTAAAACAGTAACATGAAGTTATTTCCCATAGAACACAAATATTTCTACTAGGCTATGTGGGCAGTACTTGTTTATCCAAAACATTATGTTATCTCTTATTATGTATTGTTAAATTGCTTATACTAGAAATCTTTTTTCATATTAATAAGCATAACTTCTAGCGGATCCAGCGGGAAAATAATTTGTCTTATATTTTTTTCTAGATGATAAGTATGATATGAATAGATAACCATAGTACCTAAGATTTTAAAATATGATTTACACGAATAGGAAGATCGTCTATGGCTGTCGTTATAAGACGTCAATGCCTTCAAATTTACCCACCACTAATCCAACCACCGATTGAAGTTTTTCGTTAAATTGTGGTGGTCGAATGCCAATCACTCAGCTTTTGTCGCGTTCGACGGTACGTAGAGTGGTCACAGACGCATAAGAATCTTTTATATCTGCAATACCTGGATATTACCAACGCACTGCCTACCGTGAGCCATAGGATATTAAATCTCGTTTATCCAGTATTAATTCTGGCTACGGCGCACCTTGGGACACGCTAGTGTTTTCACACGACTGTTTTGCGAAAGAAAAAGACACCCGGGCGGCCCGCTGCAAATAGCCTAATTGGGCTTATTATATATATTCCAATTAATTATTTCGCTCATTACTCTGAACAATTTAAGACATTTTTCATTACCCTCTGTTTCTTTAGCAGATGATACTGAAAAGTAAATTTACATTTACATTACGTCGCATAAATTCCTATGCATATTAGCTTCGAGTTTTTTAATATGCGGGGACACAACAAATTTCATTGTTGTTTCCTAGTTCGTTACATCTAACAAAACAACATTATATGTCTGTCTTTTGGTTCTGGCTAATCGCTTAAATGGCTAGTCCTATTGTGGGGGACTTCTACTGGATGAGAGCTTATGATACTGGAAGTAGCTTAGGCTAATTTTTTTATAGAAAAAATCGAACAAGTCTTCTTTTTTTTTATTGCCTACGCAGGGAGACGAGCAGTCGGGCAACCTGATGGGAAGTGGTCACCGACGCCCATAGACATTGGCAGTACCAGTGGCCGACGCGCTGCCTACCGTGTAACTAAGGGTGTTAAGTTTCCTTTACCCAGTAAATATTTTCTCTGTACCAACCTAAGGTTGACTAGTAGAAAATGCCTTTTGGCGTTAAGTTCCCCTTTGTACTTACTTGTGCATAAAGCTTTAATAAATACAAAAAATAAGTAAAAAATAAGTAAATAAATACGCGGGCTACAGTGCCATTCAAACCGGAATACAGCAGTGTTTTCACACTATTGATTTGCGGCAGAAATAGGCACCAGGGTGGTACCTATCCAGAGGGTCCCCTGTAAAAGGGGGACCTACCACCAGTTAAAAGAAAAGAAGTTCTAGTTTTCATTATATTACCACGCAGACACCTTCGCAGGCAACGGCTAGTTTGTAGACGATGTAACTAATTTTTAATGAACATTTATAGTTAAAATAAAATTATACTTTAATATATGCTAAAATCAAAAATTGAATGAAATCTGCCTCAAAGTCGGCGACAAAGATGATTAAGAAGTAAATAACAATGTAAAATTATAGTTAAAACAGATTCTAGTATTGTCTAGTCAAAATATCAGAATAATTTGAGCAAACATTTCTATGATTAAGCCTACTTAAACTTGATGTTTTACATAAAGTCTTTCATTTTTTTAACCTCGCGTTAAGAAGACGTTTAAAGAAAGAGCTACTTATATACTAAGCAACTCATTATTCTTATTTTTAATAAAAACTTCGGATTTTAATCCCTATAAGTTGTCCGCTTCGCAGAATGTCTGATGTCGAATTGGAAGTTGTTAGCCTGTTCATTAGTCGACTTGGCAAATGTCCAGTTCAACAGAGCAGCTTCTTATTAATGTTACGAAAGTTTCCATTTGAATTCAGTAAATTGAAGCTCTTTGATCGACATCTGCTCGCCCCAGAGTCTGCGAGGAGAATTAAGGTTGATGTAACAGTACATGTAAATTGCTCCGACCAAGATACAGAAGTCCTTATTTACTTTTTTAACGTAGAAAGTTTTTAATGCTATTTTTATATTATTGATAAAGTAGTAAACAATGTTAAGTAGAATGCACCATGGATGTTCCACCTACTATGTTATAAAGTATTAATTATTCTTCAAATAATTTTATAATTTCAAGTAATATAATTTTTAATTCTTATTTATTTAACTAGAAATTTATATAAAACGACTCTGTCTGCTAAAAAATATGATTTTTTACATAATAATGACAGAACGAATGAATGATTGCTTTTACCAAAAAATATTTTTGGGCTCCATTATGTTATTATAGTATTACTGTACATAAATTAGTTCATGAAGGTGATAAAGCTTAAATAAACAGCACACTTATGGCCGTAAATATTTTACACCGTTCGATAACGATGACATGTTTAAAAAAAGAAGTAATCAGAAGAGCAGATAGCTCACCTCTGTCAAATAAGAAGAATGCTTACATTTCGTCTTGCCTTCCTAATGTGTTTGAAATGTACTTATACATTTACTAGCACAATCTAAAGAAATTTAATTGCTTAGTTTATGATACAACATGAAACAATGTAGTATTTGAAATTTACTGTTTTGCTATACAAATATTCACCATGATTGTACTTCACTTGCCGGTTCCTTGTAACATAACAAAAAAACACCTTTAAACTTCACGATCACGCCGTTATTTTTGCGTTTCTTTGGAATTATTAAAGATCTTTTAGGTAAGATTAGCCAGACTTGTATAACAAGAAACAAATGTCGATGACGCATTATTACTTTGGACAAATTTTGAACTTTGGAAAGATTAAAACAACCTAGTTCCCATAGAACTCAGTGTCAATATTTAAATACCAAGGTTTTTTAAATTAACCATTGAATGGTAGATTTTTGTTAGTTAACATGCATTTTCTCATAACAGCGTTTTTATTGTTTAGGTTTCATAAAGTGATCTGTAAAATTTTACACTAAAAATTAACAAAAACTTGTATGCGTATATAGTGATCACTTAAGGACAACCCAAATAAACCATTTATTTATCGTCTATGACATTTTTATTGAAATCAAATGGCTATTTTGTAAGATTATTTTACGATCAGCATTAATTTTGATCGAACTTAAGTACACTAAAAAATTAAGTTCTTTAAATATTGATACAACATGGCAACTCATGACGATGTATTTTAACTGAATATTCCCTAAGAACTTAATCTCTTAGTGTCTCTAACCAAGTCGAAATCAAGAACCTTAGTATTATTACACAAAACTATGGATTTTATTGTGTTTTAATTATTTTATAAATGATAAATAATGGCAGTATCGTTTTTACATTTTTTCTCTTGTATCTACATTTATATGCGATGTTAATAAGCATTGGTCGAATACCTTAAAGTATGTGACACGAGTAAGAGAGATTTGAGCGTAATAAATGGAAAAGCGAAATGGAAATGCTTTGACGTTCATGTAACTGCCATTTCTCAGAACGTAATTGCATTTAACCTACGAAGAGTAGGGCGCAATATGAATATTTACTTATGACTGGCATCGACAACTCTAAAGCAAAAAATAATAAGTACATCTAAAGGATGGACTAAAAGTAACTGTATTTAGTGGTATTAACAGTCTGTAATAATTGTTATAGATGGAAAATATAATGTTATAGACCAGTGATAGAAACCGAGCGGGCATTATAAATAAGCATTATTTTTAACTATTAAACAAATCTGTAAATGGCATTACCATTATCACAGACTTTTTCATCGTTTAAAATATGTTACTGTCATTTTATCGACAAAAAAATGCACTTTTTCAATTACCTTCAAAATATTCTGGATTTTCCAGACTCACGGGTCTTCGATTACTGGACGTATGACAAAGTATTTAACGGATAAAAATAAACGTAAATTGAGTTAATTGTTCTTTGCCTTCTAGTAGTATTTCATTTGGAATGTTTTGAACATTTTAATGCCATGCCCTTCTTGACCGACTTTAAAAAAAAAGGAGGTACTCTAACCCAATTCGGAGCGTACTTTTTTTTATATATATATTACACGCTTCTCTCCTAGAGCCTCGATTTTGTTAATTTTTCTTAAATGATAGATAGTCGCTGTAATTTGTTCCAATTTTTTTTTAATAATTCTGTGATAAGTAGTTCAATAGATATCCGATAAATAAAAGAAGACGGCACAAAAAATCACAACTTCATGCGATTCAATTATAAACGGTCCCGAAACAGTAAAAGATGATGACAATGATTATCAAATCAACTATAGGCTCTTTTCAGCATCTATGATCAGGGGCAGACTGTTTGATTACAGTGCATGCAAGAAAAAGTCTGGAATAATTAATGAATAATTAAACATTTACTGCATAATTGTTAGCTTCTTAAAACGTGTCTATAATTAAGTCCACAGGCGAAATAGTCAGTGTAAAGAATAACCCAAAATAACCATTTTAATGTAAATCATTGTTAAAAGGTATATTTTAAGAAAAAATATGACCGACTTCAAATAGTCATGTAAAAACTCGGTCCACCCACCAACCCGCATTGGACCAGCGTACGGTCCTAAAACCCCTAATGGGGAAAGCGTGCATTGGGCGAGGCCTATGTTAAGCAGTGGACTAACACAGGCTTATGATGATGAATACTATAAAAGGTTTTAGAGATTTAAAATGCAGTGGCGGAAATCGCGCGGTGTTTTTTCTAGGGGGCACGCTGTCATTGTCTTATAAGGCCGAAAATGGTTATATAATGTTGAAATCGGTCATATTTATTGTTAAATTTTTACTTGTATTGTGTTATATCAACAAACCAAACCCGTGAATAACATATTCTAAGAAAAATTAAGGCCTATATGAATTTAAGCCTTTTTAGACAGTACTTAATATCAGATATGACCCAGTCAAGTCAAAATTTATTAAACTTTCGTCAGTTAATATAGATAATTAGCAGTAAAAAAAGTAAACGCATCTTTTAATTAACATCCGCATAAAACTTAACTAGTTAAGCAAGTTTCTAAATTCAGATAACTTTGAACAAAATTTTGTTAATGAATTTTACAGCACCAAGATTTGTTTATTAAATAGATCTAAAATTTCCACTTTTTTATTGAGTTTTTTAAATAATGTACTCCTTTTTTTAATATCTTCCGAAGACTAATACAAATCGTCTAGGTGGAAGAGGCTCTTAGCCTTCTGCCTAAGTTAACAAGATTAGGGCAGTTATAAACCCGTCAAATGTATCGAATTGTAATATCAAAAGTTTTAATCAAGGAATGACCTTTACTGATATTATTTATAATTATCATAGAGTGTTTCTCAATTTAAATTTGTTTATTAATTCTAATGAAAAATCGTCGTCCTTATTATTATTAAAAAAGTCAGTAAACATACTTAGATTAGTAAACTTAGTAAAAAAAGCTAAGCTTTTTTAATAATAAGGACGTTAAGGGCATTAGGGTAGCAAATTCAGAATCCGATGTCACGGTTGTCTAGCAAAAATAAATAAAAATGTTGTTCATTTCCGAGTTACATATTTTATCATACATTATATACTACTTCGAGAGGGCAACATTTATAACTTTACGTAGGAAGCCAATGAGCTAACATGATGTATTTTATAATTTCAAAGTATTTTTTATGAGCCCTGTTGATCAATTTAAAATGTCTCTTTAACTTAAATAATTCAGTACAAAATAACAATAGTTACAGGGTATTGCTGCGTGTATTATTGTATTAATGTTACACCGATTGACTAAACTAGAGAAATGTATCTTCACTTCTTAGCTTTGACCTTCATTATCCTCGACAATACGCAAGGGTTGCTTTATTTTTGAGAGGCCCTCTGAAAATGTTTCATACAGTTTTAGTGTTTGTCTGCTTTATTTAAGAAATTAGGATGTATTTTGCAATGAAGATTGCCATAACATTAATAGGGAAAGTTATTCGATTTTATAAACACTGTATTCAGAGCTTCAGAATTATTAAAATTTTAAAAGTATCTATTAGAATAAGCCAATCTAAAGATATTTCAAACTTATTATTATTAAAATAGATTTATTAGAATAATTCCATTAATTTAACTTAAATTAATGGAATTACTTTGATACCATAATATTTCGTGCACGGTTTTAGTTAATGCTACTCTGTTATATTAAAAGAAATAAGTATAAGAATTGAAAACGAAATTGTTATATCTAACCATCTTTCTTTATTGAAATATGGATTTTCCTTCCGATCAGAGCTCAATAATGCTTCAGTATATATTTTACGCTGAATAGTAAATTCAGAAACGATACAATGGATTGTAACTACTGAATTAGTTTTGAAACTAACAGACTTCATCGGCTTACTAATAGAAGTTCCGAAAATAGATATTTGTTTTTGAATTTCGTCTGTTATTTATGTAGTATAATGAAGATTTGCTTGGAATTTTGAGAACAGACTAAAATTGATTAAACACTTTAAGCCTTGTTCATACTTGACTAAAATTTTTAAATTGCTAAGAGTTTCTGAAAAATATTTGTTTTTTAGGAAGGTAACTTTTTGTAATGATCATGTTTCTCACAAAAACACGAAGTTATTACCCCTAAAACACAAATATTTCAATGTTAAATGGATTGATAGTGGTAAAGCTTGTTCCACTAGGCTACAAAGGCAGTATTTGTTGAAATGATTTTTCATATTTGTGACATATCTTCAAGTTGGAGGCCGTAGGCTAGTATCTTGTGGATAAAGAACTTGTGTTATATTTTTCTGGTTTTTAGGATGAGATGGACTAGAAACCAAAGTACTAACAACCTAAAAGATGATTTATACGTTGTATGGGAAGATAATAATTGGAAGTCGATGCCATCTTTACCAAACACTAACGCATCCATGGGTTGCAGATTTCCCTTAAGATTTTAGAGGTGAAATGCCAATCGCCTTGCGTTTGTTTTTTTTTTATTATCGCTTACGAAAGCCGTCGGGCTACTTAATGATAAACAGTCACCATCGCTCATGGACATCGACTACACCAGGGGTATATCCATCGCGCTGCCTACCGTAAGACATAGGATGTTATGTCACGTTTACCCCATAAATAAGTTGGCTACGGTGCCTTTCAAACTGGAATATCGTATTGTTTTCACACTATTATTCTCTGACAGAAAAAATACCATCCCAGACGGCCCTCTGAAATTAGGGGACAAATACAAGTTAGGCAAACTCGGATGGATTAGAAGCTGATCCCATGATAGCTTGGTAAAATAGCTAGGAGATCTCGAGCGTTTTTCTTATTCTTTATAATGATACGCTAAGGACACTTTATTTTAAGGGCTCTCTGAAATTGTTTCATACGGCATAGCGTCTTATACTAAAATGAAAATATCTCTTCAAATTAATTAATTCGCTCATTTCTCAGAAAAATGAATGACATTTTTCAATACCTTCAGTTCCTTTAGCAGAATATAAATTTACTTTATGAACAAAAATAATATTGATCGTTTATTTTTCACCATAATTTTACAGCTTTGAATAAATAGATAAGTGTGAAAAAATATTATAATTAACATTGGTAGATAGAATCTGGTGAGTTGATATTTGGACTAGAACGTATCCTGTATTCAAATAATCAACCCTTCACCCCTCTTGCTCTTGAATGCCCTTATTGTAAAAGTAATTGATAATTTTGCTTATGCCTAATTATTTGTCTAAATTTAAGCTTAAATCTCTAAGTTTTAAATTTAGTTTCCTCAAGCATCTTTTAATTATATTCACAAACCATTTTGCTTTAATTATACGAAAATAAATCCCGATTTAGATTGTTCATTGGTGATATTATGTCATAAGGAGTCATCAACTAATTACTGCTGTTGGTTACCTCCATTATTTATATTCTTATATAAATGAATTTTCCATTAGCTACCAATTAGCATAAAATTAAGTTTCAATATGGAATATGCTAAACGTTTATTACGGGAACAATGGAATGAATACAAATTACTACTACTAAATCTTACAATACACGACATGGCGGTGCCTTCGGCATGGTGTCGTTTCTCTTCCTTCCTGAGCCAAAGCTAGGCGTTGGAGCCAGCCAGACCCGAACAGTGCTATGGAGAAGCGTTCACGTGACCGCACATGCAAGTCCTAATAAAGAAACATAGAATGTTTTATTCAGTAACTTTTCGACATAATCCAAGTCATCGCAAGAACGGCGTTATCATTGTTTCACGTACAGAAAGATCAATTATTGCTTTAGAATATGAAGTACGCAATGAAACTATTATTTTCCTCGATATTACTTTTTATTATTATCAACAGCGAGCTTTTTATTATTATCAACAGCGAGACAAGTAAAATTAAGGCTTTTTCTGAATTTTGAGTTTTTATTTTTTTTTAGTTATCTAGATAATTTCTATTTAAAACTTTAGTCTTCTTAAGGGGGGTGTTAATCTTAAAAAGGTTCTTTGAAATTGTTTAACACGGTGAAGTGTTTTATTATTAACAACGCATCCTTTTGGCCTTTTGCAATAAGTTTTTTAATTGCTAATCGAATATTGGAAGATTTCTAAGTATTTTTTCGATAACTATGTATTAATTCATAAGAACAGGCTTAATTAAAATGTATTAATTACTAAACTTATTATAATGTTATGATTCTATTTGTATATCTTCTATTGCATGAATTCAATGAACGCAGAAGTAACTGTTATATCTATATAATATTAAAATTTTGTTGATTTATATTACTTTTTGTAAACCCTGACTATTTTTACGAGAGATTGTTTAAATCCAGCAGGTTTCTATTCCATATTTGAATGGAATAGAAACCTGTATGAGGACTGTAATTCAAAAGACATATTTATTTTATTTATTCATTTGAAATGGCTTTCGTGTGTTTTCACCTCAAACAATTCTTATTTCGTTCAATATCTAAAATCGTATGTTCTGCTCTTTAGATAGATCTCGATAGAATTTATACGACACATTCAATGTCTTATGGTTTTATTTACTGCTTTTCAATTGATTTATTTACAAACGGCCTTCATAGGCTTCGCACGTTATTTAATTAGAAAAATATTAATGCTTTATTGCGTCCAAATACTTCTTGACATAATAAAAAATAAATATCATACTATATGTAAGCCATTTTTTCCAAAAATGTTAAAGATGTAAAACACTATTTGTAGGTTATCCTAAAAAATAGGCATCCGTTGTTGACTTTTTTGTTGAGCTTTTTAAGGTGTTCAATACTTTTATACGATCGTGAGGTTTCTCTCGTGGGGTTTGGTCAGCATTTGGAATATAAGCGCACAAAAACGTGTTTTTATTTACGATTTCACATTACAAGCTTCTAAATAATTCAGATACTCTACATACTGAACAATATTACGCATGGTTTATGCATATACATAAAACGCACCTAAACGCTGCTATGTATTAAAAAAACCGCATTATGCAGCAAAAGAATTTTACAATTTATTACAGTAATTGAGCGTACGCTAGATGCCAACGAAATAGAAAATTCAAAAATGCAAAATTCATTTTGCTTAGATATCCTCAGTTCGGATTTATTAAAGTTTTACCGTTAACGTTTACATCGCTAAGAACATGAAGAAATTACAATTTACGAAAATATATTAATAATAATAACTCATTTAATCACTCCAGAACATTAATTAATAAAAAAATACACACAACAACAAACTAATTAACAAACAAAACAATTATTGAATGAATATAAATATTAATGAATTTTATTTTTGAAAAATATTTGATACCTGTGAATCAGCAATATCCTCGTTTTTTTGGGCCTACACGCTTAAACCATCTATTAATAGTAGAGAGATAGAAGCATGTATGGAATGGCAGACCATATTAGGTGTTTTGTTTATGATAATAAAGAAGTGATACCCTTGATCCTTCTGAAATACAGCGTAAGATGCATTAAACCAGCTCGACGAGACACGGGCCACTCTTGTGCCCAGTAATTATTGATCACAGTATCCTATAAACAGGAACCAAAAAGTGTTTTACACTGCTGTGGTTCGGAAGAATATACCGCGGTGGTTACGAGTAAATCATACACGGTTTAGTTACAGTATTAATTAAATACAAAAATAATTGGGACCGTTCCCTAATTTTGCCAAGGGTATAAAAATAATTTGAAATTAACAAATAAATTTATCATAGTTTTTTTGTAAAATAGCATAAAAGAATAAATACAAGTTCTGTGTCTTTTTAGAAATCAATTAGATTAATGTAATGTACATATGCAACAACTGGAGAGTTCAAGCAGTACCACCACTGTCCCAAGATTAGAATAATCCTAATTGGTACTTAAGTTTGACAAACAGACTATGTTGATCATTTGAAATAGTGACACTACGTGACTTTTCCTGACTATATCTTTCTTCAATGCTAAGAAGCCTTAGCCAAAGAAAAGACGGAATTTATGTAAACAATGTAATCCATAGAAACGAAAAGGCGTTTTACGTCTGGACTCCTTTTTCATGAATCGTCAAGGTATTTCAAGTATGCCCAGGAGAATGTAATATTAGAGCCTTGTTAGGCCGATAGTAAAGTGAAATTTAATTCTCGTTATTCTTGTTAAACTGCTTGTTGAACGTTATTTGCTTAAATACACAATTGTTATGAAGTTGTTTTCTTTATGTTGAG
Organism: Lamproptera curius; assembly: GCA_029286875.1. Lineage (NCBI taxonomy): Eukaryota > Metazoa > Arthropoda > Insecta > Lepidoptera > Papilionidae > Lamproptera > Lamproptera curius. The sequence goes on along the minus strand of JAGSMT010000018.1, from coordinate 5,586,507 downwards.
TTCTAGTAGTTAAGTTCTTATTTCACGTTTTTTAAGTATCTACACAAACTTCAGCTTGAAACTTTGAACATTACTCTCTTTCATGATAAACTCGGGATGTCAAATTTTTCAAGTATTCTTTGGAATTGTTTAACACGTTTGAGTGTTAATTTCTTTTTAATAAGAACGTTTTTTTCAACAAATGTCGACACTCAAAGATACTTTAGTAATTTAAGACATCTAGCATTTATATATACTACGTTTTGATGGGCTTCCGTTTTACAACGGTAAGCTAAGTTACTAAGTAACCTTGCAATAAAAAGAAATATTTACAAATCCTTTTAATTTGAAAAATTATCTTTTAAGATATAGAAGTGATATTTTGTCCATCAAAGAATCAAAATCTAGACATTTATTAAGATGAAGCAGCTTAAGGAATAATTATTTCTTTTATTTACGCAATTATTATACATATCAAAATCACCAATTTACGGATTTTTCGCGTTACTTAAATATATTTATTCCCAACGTTTCGGACTATTTCCAGCATCCATGATCATGGGCAAAAGCTTAAGGAATGTTTTGCTAACCGTAAACTTAGCGCCGACCACCTACCATATGAATGGTATGTTGAATAGAGCCGGCTGTCGAACAGTGGAGGCCGTACGCCCCGTATTAAAGTGGTGGCTTGAAAGAGGACACGGCTCTATCACATTCCGCGAGGAGTGAATTAGATTTTCTTCTGAACCAATAAGTAAAATTGAAGTTTCTTGTAACATCCAAGTAATTGTTTTAAACGATAACATTGTGATTTATAATCGGTACACATATCAAAACGACATTTTTTAAAATTTTAGTTTGTCTACCTGTCTGTCCGTTCTGGCTAAACTTTTGAATTCTCTCATTTTGACGGGACTTTTACGAAGGAAGACATTCTGGAAGATAGCTAATGATACTGAAACCTAACTTAGGCTACTTTTTTATAGAAAAAATTAAACGATTTTTATTTTATATTACCACGCGGACAAAGTCGGCGGAAACAACAGTTTGTAAATATACGATATAACTTATTTTAAATGTACAATTTTCGTTTATATTCTGTTGGTTGGATTTTCTAACCTTAACATGCATTTTTCATACCGCGTTCAATTACTTAACAATATTAAGTTTACGTAGCAAGCCATGTATTTAAAAAATCTCAACGAAAACAAAATATTTCAAAATGTCGGTAAACACTATCAATTCCAAACATAATAAAAGTTACTATTTAATACGAGCGATTTAAAATATTAAACAAATAGTATACGAAAAATAAATTCATAGACAAGTCTTATTATAAAATTTTATAAAAATAACAAATTAATAAAACTACGCAATAATTTAATACACGAAATAAAAAAAAAATATATGAAAAAAAAAAATTCATTACCGACTTTCGAAACGATCCCTTAATATGTAATTTGAACTAATTTTCCTTATTTCGACCGAACAGTTCAAAAAACGTATTCTCTTTAAAAGCACATTTATTTTATATCCTTCTGAATCGAATTGTTTTACGTGAAAACGTTAACGTCGATATTAAAGTCGAATATAACGTGGGAAAGTAGTTATGTTTCCAAACACATTCGCTTTCGTTTACGTGCATATATATATAGATGGTAAGGTTTCCTTTCTAGATATTTATCGATTTAGTGTTATAAGCGAGCTAGTGGAATACCTAAAGAGATTAACGTCGGCACAGCAGGGGATAATATTATCGCTTTGGCGAATACAGCGCCTATTGCGTGTTAACTGCGCTAAAATCTCCCAAGTTACGAATCTTATTTTTCCTTCTTCTAGTGGCTTTACGTTCGGATGGTTAGTTATAAACTATGTCTGTGTCCTTCTAGTGTATGAGTTATTACATTCTGAAGATCCTTTAATTAATCATCTCTTTAAGTCCTTTTATTACATATGATTTTATTTTAATATTTTAATTTGGGTATCATTGGATTATGCTTCTGAATTAATGATTTATCTATTCAATCGTACATTTTATTTATTGTGATGAAGTTGCGACCGGCGGTTAGTACGATATTAATGTTTAGTATATTCATAGCTTATTTATGAGTTTATTATGAGAATAGTGTCGCTTCAAACAACTGGAATTCACGTCCAATGCAACAAATCACCACTAAATGTTTCCCGAAAGAACCATTGTTTCAAATATACCAACGTTCTATAGAAGAGTATTTAAACATATGCTTTAATTTTATATAACTAATATCCTTTTCAATTAATAATTAAATAAAATGATGAATTTCTCTGACCTAAAAAGGACTGGCGAAAGAAACCCAGTGGAACGTTTTTTTGTCATCTTTTTTACATTCATTCTTTACATTTTAGTTACGTTAGCTGTACTTTAGTGTCTATAGTTTTTAGTATAAGTGTTTATATTGAAAGCTGTATCTGCCTTTAATTGGCCATATTATTACGCGGGCAACAGCTACTAGGCCTACACTATATCATCATCATCAGCTTGTGTCCATGGCTGGACATAGTCTTCCTCCCTTCCGCAATGCATGCCTTCTCCGTTAGGAGGTTTTAGATTTTATCTTAATTCTCTTTGGATCTGTATCTTACCACGCAGGTTAAATCTGAGTAGGTGGGTGAACTGACATTTTACATACCCATCCGACGCATGGATCATCTTACTTTTCAGATAATTGTGTGATCGGCCAAAATTGTTCTAACCCACCAAAACAACGATAACACAAATTCCCTGTGGATTTTGAACCCACGACCTCAGATTTGCAAAGCAAGGGCCAATACCGCTAGGCCACGGAAGCGGTTATAATACATATTTTTTTTATTTTGCTACTACAATGTTAAATATCGAAATATTGATTCTCTGGTAGCCTAGCAAATAGTATTAAATGTGGATACAAAATTCATCATATGCTAAACAGTACGCAACTAGGAAATTTGAAACTTTCATCCGATGACTGAATAATTAAGGTTCCAAAAATAGAATTGCGTTTATGTCATTTGCGCCGCATTTGGTGATAATTTCATTATTGGTTCATATTATTTAGGCATAATTGCAAATAGTTGAAAAACCATATAATTTTATAATATTCGTAAAACTGTACAATTTAACATGCACAATTTAATCCTAACGTAATATTTTAAAAGCTGTTAATCTTTAAACTTTTAAACACGTTCATTATATTGTAGAAAAACTATAATATATTTAGAGGGTTTTGAAAAGATTTCGTAAATAATTTTCACCTTAATAACATCAACAAAAGATTTCAAAGTGATGTTGTAAATATGTCTACCACTTAAGGATAACTATAATCTTTTTTATTCTTTACATTTTAGCGGAAAATGGCCAATTAACGATGTAATTTTAAGCAATACAGCATTAATCCTTATGTAATTAGGTATCTTAATTACATTGTCCATTTGATTTTGATCAATATGGCCCTCAACAGCATGTATTTTAAATGGATATTACACACTAAAGGCATTAAATCCGAGCGAAATAGGGGCGAGTCCTTAGTATTATTATACAAAACTATGAATTTTATTGCGTTTTATTATTTTTGGAATATTACATAGCAGTATCATCGTTATAATTTATCTCTTGTACCTTCATTTATATGCCACCTGAATAATCATTTGTCAAACATAAATACCTTGAAGTAGGTGACACGAGTAAGAGAGATCTGAGTGTAATTAATGGAAAAGCGGAAATACTTTGACGTTCATGTAGCTGCTATTTCTCAGAGCGTCGTTGCATATAAGTTAAGAGAAAGAATTTTAAGTTACAATACGAGTATATTACTTATGACTGGCATCGGCAACTCTAAAACAAAAAATATTAAGATTACTTAATATTTTTATGTAAGTATACTTTACTGCCTCCGTAGCCTAGTGGTATAGGCGTGTGCTTTAGAATCCAGAGGTCGTGGATTCGAATCCTGCGGGGACTCAACAAATTTTCATTGTTGTTTCCTTTGGCAATTTGGGCCGATCACCCATTTGTCTGAAAAGTAAGATGATCCATGCGTCGGATGGGCATGTAAAAAGTCGATCCACCCACCAACCCGCATTGGACCAGCGTGGTGGGATACGGTCCAAAAACCCCCTAATGGATAGGGGTGTATTAGGGGAGGCCTATGTCCAGCAGTGGACTATTAAATGGGCGATGGGCTATTAAGGCTCTGGAGTGGTGGCCGGGTTGGTCTACTCCCGACCAGGTGGGATACCGATCTCCGTGCAGTAGCCGGTTTAAGTTGGCGTCCATTGAAAAAACAGTGTACGGATAGAGGCTGTTAATGATGATCATTCTGTTTATATAAGTACATTCACTGTTATTGAAGTAAGGAAGTATTTTAGTATAAACGTTTGCATACATGATAAATGAATTTAAATTCAAATTAGTTTTTTCAATAAAGATGTTTACACCTACATTCGTTGTCAAAAACGCTATCACTGGTTCAGAATAATACTCCTCAGGCCTGAGAAGAATAGGAAAAAGAAAGTAAGTAAGCCTTTTTTATGACATCTTTTAAAATAATTAGAAAATACTAAATAATAAGAGAATTGGAAATTAAAAACAAAATCTGAAGCAAGCATACCTTTCCTGTCGATGACCTCGGTACTCAACCAGGAATCAAACTATTAGTTATCATGTACAGTATTTAATTTTTTCATTGCATACGAAGACAGACAAACAGTCAGTCCGATCTGATGGAAAGAGGTCTCCGACGTCCATGTACATCAGCAATACCAATTACCAACGCTCTGCCTACCATGATACATAGTATGTTAAGTCTAGTTGACCTATTAAATACGCTGGGTACCGTGCCCTTCAAACCGGAACACAGCAGTATTTGCATACTGCTTTGCGGCAGAAATAGGCATCGCGGTGGTATACCCCAGACAGCGCCTGTAAATGAGGTCCCTCTAATAATCATTCGGAGGATCATTATTATGTTTCTGCACTTCTGTTAAATAATACCAATAAAACAAACTTATAAATAATATATTTTTCGAATGCCTTGAGGCCCAAATTAGTTCTGTGGTTTTAAAACAGTGATATTAGATTAGACACAATAAAATTAAATTTTATTAAATTTTCGTAAATTAATTCTAAAAATGGTCAGCAGGAGGCGTACTTGTCGGTTTTTCTAGAAAAATTGTTAAAGCATATTTTAATTAACATCCTTATAAAACTTAACTAGTTACAGAAGTTTCTGAAATCGGAGACAATATAACTGTTAATTAAAAATACTAACTTAAATGAATATAGGTTTGAACAAAATTTTAATAAAGAATTTATCAGTACCAAAATTTGTCTTCTTAATAAATCTAATCCCTTCGTTTTTAATGTATAGGAGGACCCTTAACGAAAACTTTTCGTGTCAAGAAAGGTCTTTCCTAAGTTTTCAAGTTAAAATCTTTATCAAAAGTTTTTTTAGTACAATATAACTAATATTAATTATTGTTGTTTTAAGCTGCTTCTCGATTTCAATTTCTTCAATAATTCTTCTTAAAAAAGTAAGCAAGTTAAGCTTAGCTTTTTGATTAATAAGGATGTCAGTCAGGCATTAAAGAAATACAAATGCAGAGTCATTTCAGTATCAGAAATATCTGAAAATTCTAAACATGTATGATTTGTATCTTTTGTCATGCAAAATACACTAATTTTTAAATACAAGATTTGTAGCTTTATATAGGAAGCCACTAAGTTAACATGATGTATTTTATGATTTTAAAGAAATTTTAATGAATCCTATTATGAATAACTTTTTGTATACTTTGAAGGCAACGGTTACAGCTTACTATCAATTAAAACACCTTTAATATATTTTTTACTCAACACAAAATAACAATTGTTATAGAATTATCGCTGTGTACATTATTGTTTAAATGTTAACATCGTCTTTAGAAATACTGCAATAAACGTTTCTCAGTTTAACCAATAAACTTTAAGCTTAATAGCTAAACTCGAGAAATTGTATCTTAACTTCTTAGTTTTGGCCTACATTATCCTAGAGGATACGCTAGGGTTGCTTTATTTTTGAGAGGCCCTCTGAAAATGTTTCATACAGTTTTGTGCTTTGTTTAAGAAATTAGGAGCTATTTACAGTGAAGATTGCGATGAAATTTAACTGGAAAATAAATGGATTTTCTAAACTGCGTGTTCTGAGCTTCTGAATTATTAAAATGGTTTAAATTTTATAAGTACTATCAAAATACTAGCTTCTATCAGTATAAGCCAAACTTAAGATATTTCTAACTCATTATTATTAAAATAGACTTTAATTGATCGAATTACTTTGATAGCTTAATACTTCACATCACATCATGCATGGTTTTAGTTAATTTTACTTTATAGAGCCATTTTAAAATAAATAAGTAAAAGAACAGAAAAATAGATTGTTATATCTCATCTCATCAAAAAATTCCAAGTAGAATTAAAAAACCAATTCGATGCCCTTAACACATCGGAAACCACAAAGGCAGTTGACGAGGCACTCGATGCCGTAGTGGACTGCATACGCGTCGAGGGTAAAGGGTTTTGCAGGAGTAAGCGTTCTGGCAAGAAATCCAAACTCTCCGATGAGACGCTTGGTCTTATGGAGGAACGTCGAAACTACGAGGACACTACTTCTACAGATGTGAAACTTCTTTCGACGCGGATCCGCAAATTGATCCACTGAGACTTTCGCTGCTCAAATACGCAAAGGATAACTGAAGCGATTGAGCAGAATAGAGGGTCGGAGGTATTTGTGGAGAAGCTCGGGAGAAGCCATCTGTCGAAGCTGAGGACCTGTTCTGGTTCGATTGTTTCTTTTAAGTCTGAGATCTTATCTGAGATTGAGGATTTCTATGCAAATTGTACGCGTCCCAGGCTCCTCAACCTGATTACCGGGATAACGATCCACGTGCCAGTCTGACTCGGCATCTCTCCGGTGAGCTTCATACAGTCAGCATTGATGGGTTAGTCTGGCTCTTAATCAGCTCAAGGCAGAGAGCTCCTGGAAAGGATGGAGTTACTACCGAGCTCTTTAAAGCAGGGGGTAACCCCGTTTTATGTGAGTTACGGAAGTAATTCGACTCCGTTTTTTAGCAGGGTAATTCTCCCAAGGCGTGGCTTGAAAGTGAGGTCGTCCTGTTTTTTAAGAAGGGTGACAATACCCTGCTTTAAAATTACCGACCAATCTCACTTTTAAGCCACATATACAAGCTGTTCTCGAGAGTCATGACGAATCGCCTCACCAACAAGCTTGATGGATTCCAGCCACCGGAGCAGGCTGGGCTTCGCAGAGGATTTAGCACCATAGACCACATCTTCACCATAAGGCAAGTTGTACGAAACACCAATGAGTACAATCAGCCACTGTGCCTTGCCTTTGTGGACTATGAGAAAGAGAAACCTGGGCTGTTCTGGAAGCTCTTCAACGATCTCAGGTCGATTATCGATACGCCGAGGTGTTGAAAGATCTGTATAGCGCTGCGTTTATGTCTGTTCTGATTCCGGAGGGTCAAACGCGACCAATCCCATTACATCGAGGAGTGAGACAGGGGGATGTAATATCCCCGAAACTGTTCACTAATGCATTGGAAGACGTCTTTAAGACCCTAGACTGGACTGGACGTGGCATAAACATTAACGGCGAGTACCTTTCACACCTCCGTTTCGCTGACGATATCGTCATATTGGCCGAGTCGTTGGAGTGCTTGCAGGAAATGTTGCACGGCTTAAATGAATCGTCCCGACGTATCGGACTAAGGATGAACTTGGACAAGACGAAAGTCATGTTCAACGAACACGTTCTCCCGAGTCCGGTCAATGTCGATGGTGTTACTCTCGAAGTTGTCGATGAATATGTCTACCTCGGGCACATATTGCAGTTGGGAAGACACAGCTTCGAGAGGAAGCCAATAGGAGGATTCAGTTGGGCTGGGCAGCATTCAGGAAGCTACACCACATTCTCACGTCGCCGATACCGCAAAGTTTAAAGACAAAAGTCTTTAACCAATGCGTACTCCCCGTCATGACCTACGGGGCAGAAACGTGACCTCTGACTATCAGACTGGTCCACAAGTTTGCCGTAGCTCAACGTGCTATGGAACGCGCTATGCTCGGAGTCTCTCTGTCGAATAAGATTCATAATGAATTTATCCGACAGAGAACGAAAGTTACCGACATAGCGCCAAAGGCTCGCTAAAGTTGCAGTGGGCCGGCACGTGGTCCGAAGAAAGGATGGCCGATGGGCCCATAAGGAGTGGAGGCCACGTTTAGGGAAACTGAGTGTTGGTCAACCCCCGACCAGGTGGGATGGCGATCTCCGTGAAGTAGCCGGTTCAAGTTGGCAGCGAATAGCAAGGGATCGGCCGTCTTTGCGTTCAGTTAAAAAGGCCTATGTCTAGCAGTGGACTGATAAAGGCTGATTATGATGATGATATCTCGTCATGTTTCTTTTTAATGAAGTATGGAATTTCCTCCAGCCTTCCGATCAGAACTCAATGACACTTCAGTATACACGTTTTTCTGAATGGTATATTCAGAAACAATCCCTCACCGGCTAGCTAGTAGAAGTTTCAAACATAGATATTTGTTTTTGATTCTCGGCTGTTATTTATGTAGTATGATGAAAGGTGGGAGGAAAAGTAGTAGGAATTTTGAGAACAGGTGAAAATAGTTCGAACAGTTTAAGGCATTTACATTAAAACTTGCCTCAAATTTTAAAATAAGAGTATTAAAAAAATTTGTTTTTATGTTATACACGACATTATTTCCAAAAAAACACATATATTTCTTTGTTAAATTGATTAATAGTCGAAATGCAAAACCTTGTTGCGCTTGGCTACGACGGCAGTACTTGTTTATCTAAAACATTAGGTTATCTCTTATTCAACATTGTTATATTGCTTATAATAGATTTTTTTTGTATATTCATAACTGGACCTACCTAGCTGGACCTATCCTACGATCTTGCGGGAAAACAATTTGTGTTATATTTTTTTCTAGTTGTTAAGTATGATATGAACAGATAACCATAGTATGTACCTAAGATTCTAAAATATGATTTACACGTATGAGAAGATCATTTACGGTCGCCAATAGCCGCCAATGCCTTCTTATTTACCGAACACTAATCCATCTGTCGACTGAAGTTTTCCCTTCAATTGCGGTGGTTGTATGCCATTCACTAAGCTTTTATCGCGTACGAAGGTACGTAAAGTGGTCACAGACCCCATGGGCATCTGCAATACCGTGAGACATAGGATATTAAATCTCGTTTATCTAGTAAATATGCTTGCTAAGACGCCTCTCGGGGCACGCTAATGTTTTCACACTACTGTTTTGCGACAGATATAGACACCGCGGTGGTGCCACCCAAGACGGCCCACTGTTAATAGCCTAATTAGGCAAACCTGGATAGATTAAGAGGTGATCCCGTGATAACTTGGGGAAAATTGCTAGGACAACTAAGGTTTATAACTCGTCCAGGGAATTATATCTCGAGCTTTTTCCTATTGTTTGTAAAGATACGCGAGGGGCATTTTTTTAAGGGTTCTCTAAATTGTTTTATGCAACATAGCGTTTGGCGTGCGTATCCGGTTGTATCAGGTATCCGGCCTATCCGGCTACTATTTTACATTATTGAATGTCAGATAGGTCGCTCTATCCGGCCGGATACCGAATAGAGACTCTTCTTGGTATTTAACTTGAAAAGTTAATTTACTAAACAACAAGGACAAATAATAAATATTCGTTTATACCTTTAACGTACAATGTAAACTTATCAAAAAGCCTCATAAAGAAGTTAAGAAATCCAATCGTATATTAATTTTTAATCAATTAAAATAAGTATCACCAAATAAATAATAGATTATATCATTTGGGTAACAGACGATTCGTCCTGTTTTAATAAACAAGTTTTGCCTCTGAAAATAGTCTTTAGCTATAAACACTGCTACACGGTAAGGACCGATATATTTCGGAAAATTTTATCAATATTGGGAATTGATTAGAGTTTGCTGCCCACCATGCATAAGGGTCACTCTGTCGATATACTCGGACCATTTTTAAGTAAAAGTCAAGCTCGTTGGCTATAGCACTATTTTTCGTATCTTTGGTTTGACTATTATCTTGAGCGACTTCGTTAAAGCAATCACCTTCAATACTATATGAATCCTCTTCGCTACAACTCAATTTTAGGCCCTACAGAAGCAGCTTTTGTCTAGCTTTTCTATTTGTATTATTCAAAAAAACTGGTTTTAAATCAGAGATCCAATAAAGTAGCCACGAAATATTTTGGATCGTCATCAAAATGTTGAAAACATTGCTCTATTTCTGTTTTCAAAGACATCAATCATCAACATGCTACAAATTCGGTACGCAAATTCGGTTTGCAAATGGTTTTCAGAGAAGAAGTCCCTGCCTTAATCCCTACGCCACCACAAGATAATTTTAATTTGCAAATTAAACACGCTATATACTTTGCATCGTCTTTTTCTATTTAAAAATAGTTCCAGAACGGAGATCGTTTATTTGCCATTATTTTAGACAAATAAAATAAACTCAGAATGAAGTCACGTAAACCAAAAAAAACTTATCTATTTAGCAAAATAGGCAGGTGCACGTGTATTCCATACGTAATAGTTTCGTACGTACTGACCTAATAAAACTCGCTTTTTGCCTAGAAAACGGTCCGCGTGAACCTACAATATGTAATAGGTTGAACCTGCACGACATGCCCGCCGCCAAACTAAAATGTAGGTATCGTATGGCCGCCGAATATCCGGCTAAACAACTATTCGTTGCATTACTAGAAAATATCTCTTCACATTAATTATCTCGCTTATTGCTCTGAAAAATTTAAGACAATTTTCAGTGATCTCTGTTTCTATGAAAGAAACGTAAAATTACTTTAATATGTACATTTAATTTCGTTTGCATCTGACGTACGCTCAATTACTGTAATAAATTGTAAAATTCTTTTGCTGCAGACTGCGGTTTTTAATACATAGAAGCGTTGAGGAAGATGTATAGCATAAACGATGCGTGATATTGTACAGTATGTAGTGTACCTACCAATAATAAAGTCCATAATGGAATATGACTATTTTTCAGAGTAACCTACAATATTGCCTCCAGTAGCATTGTTGTTTCCTAGTTAGTTAGGCAATTTGGGCCGATCACCCAATTGTCTGAAAAGTAAGATGATCCATGCGTCGGATGGGCATGTAAAAGTCAGTCCACCCACCAACCCGCATCGGACCAGCGTGGTGGGATACGGTCAAAACCTCTAATGGATAGGGTGTATAGGAGGCCTATGTCCAGCAGTGGACTATCACAGGCTGATGATGATGATGATGACCGTGCCGAATGTCCCACCATGTCGTGTATTGTAAGAAATAGGAATAACATAATAGTATCTATATGGTAAATTGTTAAATTGTTTTAACGGTAGTTAAAAAAGAGGTAAAGGTAAAACTTATAATCAAAGAAGGGTAGTACTTATAAATAAGGGATAGTGTTTTATTTCCTGAAAAGAGCATCTTATACGGAGTGTGCTCTCTTTAATTGCTTGTATATAAAGTATAAATACAACGACTTTAAACTATATAAATTGTGCTCGAAAACCAAAAATACTGTCGAAATATAACCCTACTCAAATAAATTTAAAAGAGACAGTTATAAACGAATTTCTGCAATCGGAATTCAACTGCTATTAGACAGTCGATAAATGATGAAACTTTCAACACTAATTTAGTAGTTTCTATTCATTCCATTGTTCCCGTGATGAACGTTTAGCATATTCTATATTGAAACTTAATTTTATGCTAATTGGTAAGCTAATAGAAAATTAATTTATATAAGAATATTAATTAGTGTTAGTTTATAACTGGTTATAACATAATATCATCAATGAAAAATCTACATCAGGATTTATCTACTTCTACTTGGTTTGTGAATATAATTAAAAGATATTTGAGGGAATTGAATTTAAATCTAAGAGATATAATTGAGACTAATAATGAGGCTCAGCTTTAATTATTTCTAATAGTTGTACGTCTCTGAACGATAAAAAAATAGATAACTATTTGTTTTGTATTAAAAAATATACTTATACGGACACCATACTTTTGAGTAACACGCAAAGACTAAAAAGTATAATGTAGAACACAATATTCATCTGACAGCGCAATTCATGTTTCACAGCAATCATACTCAAATCACGAAATCTCATAATAACTATGTAATCTGCAACATAGCAGTATAACAATAAATAATAAAAAGAAGGGTGGCACTCGGGGACTGCCGCGGTAAAGGTATTGCATAGCATTTTGTATCAACTTATGCAATTATCATTTTATTTATTTATTTTATTCATGCAGTGTTTCTTTTTCTTTGATATTAATTCAAGTTACACTTTATGAGCGTGCTGACCGAAAAGAAAACAAATTTAAAAAAAGTTGATATTGTTTAAAATATTTTATTATTTTACAATATAGTGGGTTTTATTATCTTACAGTAGCTGTTTGTTATTCAGAATATTTATCATTGAAACTATAGGTTAACTGAAATAGGAAACATAAGTTTGCGACTTAATATCCTCTAAATACCTAGAAAATACCGCGTCAATGGTGGTCCCATATTTTGTTGTGGTCTCTTGTGGATCATTGTTCATTTTAGAAATTCAATGTTTTTGATAGAAAAGTTGTCAACCGCTCTGATTTAGATTTTCAAAACACTTTATACACAAATTTTACAAGTATAGCTATTCAATGTTGTACATAAATACCTATATACCTACTAGCGGACCCTGCCACGCGTTGCTGCGGCTGGGATTTACTTATTTTACATTGTAATAAACAATTTAAGGGCTTAAGATAAACGGAAAGAGAATATAAGTCATGACGACCACCATTTTTTTAGATAAATGTCATTTGTAAAAAAACAATGACCTTGATGATGCTACCGTTACACCTAAAAACGTTGAAAAAATAACACTGGTATAAAAATCGATTGGATTAGTATATAACGTGGACAGACTGAAGACGATTAATCAAAATGTTTCTTCTGTTGATATCGTGCAAAATTCTATACAAAAGAGTTAATTTTAAAATTATTAATGTTTTTTTAATTTCTACTTTTCTATTAAATATGTTATAATTTGTATGGATACGGAGCACTACCACCAAAAGCATAATTTAAATGTTTTAGTCATATCGTTATTAAAAACAAGAACAAAGTTTATTACATTGTTGAAGCGTAAGGAAACAACTATCGCAAGAAATAATAAAAAGAATATATGTACTTTCAATCGCATCCGCCGTTGAATATGCTAAAAATATTTTTTATACAGGATACACATCGCTTTTATTAACAATAAATAAAAAATTATTATAAAATTAACTTATCAAAATTATTAAATTTTAGCAATTACTTTTATTGGTACAAATTTCATTATCAATGAAAAGTTTATAATTAAACGCGCCATCTATTGACACAAAACGCAATCCATAGATATCGCCAATCCACAATCGTTTCTAGCAAAATACGAATCAAATAATAATAGAAAATAAATTGTTATAAAACATTATTGCGATTATAATTGATGTGTTATTCATCTTTTACGTTGGATTAAGGCGGTGGGCAACCATATTAAAACTAATCGGAATTAATTTAGGAGTTTATCCGGAATACACGTGACACGAGATTTTAATAATTTAAGAAATATACTGTCTTATAAAACGCTATCCGTCCGATTTCGGAGCAGCTCGTCTCGATTCTGCGAGTTTCAGAGGTCAGGCAAGAGGTCTAATCGCCACAAGACTGCCAAACTGAAAGACGTTAGACGATGCACGGTTTCAATCCACCCGCCGTCGGGGAGAGGAGGTTTCGTTACGAATCTTAATAAAAAAATTATGCGCGATAAAAGCTGGCAAAGCTAAAATTGTTTAAAACATACATCAGATTGTAATCATCACTACGGATGATGATGATACATTCATCATTCTTTCATTCATTATCACCAACATTGGCTACAATTTCTGCCTAATAAAGTTTTTCCCAACTCAACCTGGAGACTTTTTATACCCATCCAGCTGGATCTTTCTTTTTAAACAAGGGGGGATGAATTGCCCTGACTAACTACGAGACAAAATGAAAAGTTGTTGGGTCCTGTTGTCCGTACCCCACATCCCGGTCTAAAGCCCGCCCTTGCCCCAGGATGGAGGCACACAACAAAATATAAAAAATAAATTAATGAAAATATATATAAAAAAATCAAAGAAAAGATGAATTTAGAGATGTAATTAAAGAATTTTACGTTTCTTGGAAAGAAACAGGATATGAAAATTGTCTTAATATTTGAAATGAGCGAAATAATTAATTTTGAAGAATATTTTTAGGGATGCAACGAATAGTTGTTTGCCGTACCGATATTCGGCCCCATCCCCAGCCGATTGTTGGGGATTAGACCTTTGTATGATCCTTAGGAACTATGAATCGAGACGGCTGTCCAAACGGACGAAACATAGGCAGCGTTATAAGACAGTATATTTCAATATATAAAACTGTGTCACGATGTATTCCGGGATAAACCCAAATTAATTAACGATTAGATTTTAAAAAGTTGCCCACCATGGCGTTTAACCAACGTAAAGATAGAATAGCTTAATCAATTTTATAATCGCAATAATGTTTTATAAAATTTATTTTTTTATTATTTGATGCAAAATGTTTGTAAAAACGATTTGGGTTGTATATTCTAGGATTGGTTGGTTTAAAATAATTAGCGGTTTAATATTAAAACTTTTATTGATAATAGGAGAATTGGTATAATAAAAAGTAATTAAAATTTTTAATTTTGATGTTAATTTTATAATAATTTTATTTATTGTTAAAAAAAAAATTCTTTAAACGGATATTTTTAAAAGTCAACAATTAAAAAAAAAATAATGAATAATATAATAATAGTAGCGTCCCCAATGCCAACAATATAAAATGTTAAATTAAAAGAATTTTTAAAGCTTTAAAAGGATGTTGAATCTGATAAAGGAAATTTTTAAATTAATTCAACGGGGATACGATTGAAAGTACTGTATATTCGTTATTTATTATTTTTGCGATAGTTTTTCCTTACGCTTGCAAATAATTTAAAACTTGTTCTTTGTTTCTAAGATGTAACTTAAACATTAAAAATGCTTTGGGTAGTGCCCGGTCCATAAAATTAAAAATTATTTATGAGAAAAGTAAGAATTAAAAATAAATTTTTTTAAATTAACTCATCGAAGAATTTTGCACGATATCAACAGAAGAAACGTTTTGATTAATGTTTCATCTGTCCAGTTATATACTAATCCAATCGATTTTATACCAGTGTTATTTTTTCAACGGTTTTAGGTGTAACGTTGCATCATCAAGGTCATTGTTTTTTTTAAAAATGACATTTATCTAATAAAAATAGTGGTCGTTGACTTATTTCTCTTTCCGTTTATCTTAAGCCCAAATTGTTTATTACAATGTTAATAAAATCCAGCCGCAGAACGCGTGGCGCGGTCCCAGTAGGTGTATAGTATTTTGACAACAGTGAATAGTTATACTTTGCAAAAATTTTTAAAAGTGTTTTGAAAATGAAAAGAGCGGTTGACAACTTTCATCAAAACATTGAATTTTTAAAATGAATAATGATCCACAAGAGACCACAACAAAAAAGGGACCACCATTGACGTGATATTTTCTAGGTATTTAGAGGATATTGTCGCAAACATGTTTTTTTCGTTATAATAAACTTTTTAGTTTCAAATAAATATTTTGTAATATAAAAAAATTGTTGCCATTTTTTATCGTTCAGAGATGCAACTATTAGAAATAATCAAGAAGCCTAATTATTAGTCTAAATTTATATCTCTTAATTTAAATTCAACCCTCAAATATCTTTTAATTATATTCAAACCAAGAGAAATAAAAAACCTGATGTGATTTTTTTTGAGAATTATTTTAAAACAGTTTAAAACTTTGTAGGAAAAATGTAATTTTATTATATTCTTATATAAATTAATTTTTTTTAGCCTACCAAAAAAATTGGTTTAAAAGAATATGCTAAACGTTTATCACGGAACAAGGAATGAATAGAAACTACTAAATTGGTTGAAAGTTTATCATTCCATCGACTGTCAATAGCAGTTGAATTGATTGCAAAATTCGTTTATAAGTCACTTTTCAATTTATTTATAGGGTTTATATTTGACCGTATTTTTTTGTTTTCGAGCCAAATTTATATAGCTTAAAAGTCGTTGTATTTAATTTAAACGAATTAAAGAGAGACACTGAAAAGTTTTTCTTTGGAAATAAACCTTCCCTTATTTATAAGACATTTTCCTTAATTATAAGTTTTACCTTTACCTCTTTTCAACTACCGTTAAAACAATTTAACAATGTACCATATAGATACTATTATATTATTCCTATTTCTTACAATACACTGACATGGCGGGACATTCGGCACGGTACCGTTTCTCTTCCTTCCGGAGTCAAAGCTAGGCATTGAAGCCAGCCAGACCCGCTATTGGGAAGCCTTCTTGTGACCGCACATGCAAGTCCTAATAAAGAAACATAGAGTATCTTTTACTCAGTAAGATTCCGACATAATCCAAGTCCTCGCAAGAACGGCGTTATCATTGTTTCACGTACAGAAAGATCAATTATTGCTTTAGGACATAAATTTACGTAATGAAACTATTATTTTCATAGATATTACTTTTAATATTATCAACAGCAAGACAAGTGAAATGAAGGCCTTTTCTGAATTTTGAGTTTTTTTTTTTATAGTTATCTAGAGAATTTCTATTTAAAACTTTAGTCTTCTTAATGGGGTGTTTAATTTAAAAAATGGTTCTTTGAAATTTCTTAACACGGTGAAGTGTTTTATTTTAAAAATCTGAACTTATAGGGCTCTTGCAATACATTTTTCTCATTGAATATTGGAAGATATCTAAGTATTTTTCCGATAATTAGGTCCTGATTAAAAATATATTAATCACTAAATATACGTATTATAATACTATGATTCCATTTGTTTATCTGCTATTTCGTGAATTCAAACGCATCATTCATTGGACTAGAAATTATTGTCAAATACATATTATTTAAAATTTTGTAAATTTATGTTACTTTTTGTAAACCCTGGCTGGTTCACATAATGTTTAATAATTCTAACAATACTTGGTTCGAATAGAAACCTGTATATAAACTGTAATTCGAAAGACATATTTGTTTTATTTATTCATTTGATAGGCTTTCGTGTGATTTGCCTCAAGCTATTTTTATTTCATTCATTATCTAAAACGTTCTGCTCTTTACATAGAACTCGATTGAATTTATGGGACACATTCAATGTCTTATGATTTATGTTTTACTTACTGCTTTCAATAATCTTACAAGCGACCTTCATCGGTTTCGCACGTTATTTAATTTGAAAAGTATTAATGCTCTATCGCTTGAAAATACTTAACTAAACAAAAGTGTAAAAGATATAAAACGGTAATTGTAGGTTATCCTGAAATAATAGTCATATTCCGTTGTGGGCTTTATTATTGGCCTTTATGAGTTTTTTAAATACTGTTGTGGACCAATTTAATTTCACTCGTGGGGTTCGGCTGGCGTTTGGAATGTAAACCGCAAAAAAAAGTGTTTATTTACAACTTCACATTACTAACCTCTAAATTAATCAGGTACACTACATAATGTACAATATCACGCATCGCTTATGCATATACATCTTCTTCAACGCTTCTATGTATTAAAAACCCCAGTCTGCAGCAAAAGTTTTTTACAATTTATTACAGTACTTGAGCGTACGTCAGATGCAAACGAAATTAAAATTTAAAATATACTAAATTAACTATATTTAGATATCCTCAGTTCGAATTCATTAAAGTTTCCTGTTTCATCGCTAAGTGCATGGATGATTTTTACAAAAATATTAATATTAATGAATTTAACATTCAAAAAATATTTGTGACCGGTAAATTCGCAATGTCGTTGTGAAATCTATTTTTTTTTGTTTGTTTTGGAGGCGAGTAAGCAGCGTACGTGCGTGGAATGGTAGGCCAGATTAGATGTTGATCATTTGAGATAGTGACACTATTTACGGCTAAGTGTGTGAGAACTTTACTCTGATTATTTTGAATTATGTTCATATTATGTTAAATGTTAAGGAAACCCAAGCCAAAAAACATAGACCCAATTTGTGTAAACAATGCATTCCATAGAAACGAAGTGTGATATTACGTCTAACATTCTTAATGTTAAATTGTCACAGGAGTTTGTAAAATCCGCATGTTTGTAGACTGATAATAAAATAATCTTCAATTATACTTGTTTAATGGCTTGATGAACGTTATGTACCTTTAGTACATAATTGTTATGAAGTTTTATTAATGTCAAGTTCTAGTAGTTAAGTTCTTATTTCAAGTTTTAAAATTATCTACTGAAATTTAAGTTTTGAAACTTTGACCTTTTTTCTCCTTCATGATACGCTTGGGATGTAATTTCTTTAAAGTACTCTTTGGAATTGTTCAATACGGTTAAGTGTCTTATTTTTGGAATAAGAACGTGTTTACAATAAATATCTAAACTCAAAGATACTTTGGTAGTTTCAGACACCTAGCATATATGTAAACTACGTTTTATGGGTTTTGGTTCAACGAAATTTTGAACGGTATTTAGCTATACCTTGCAATAAAAAGGGAACATTAAGAAATACATTTAATTTGAAAAGCCATCGTCAAAATGTAGGAAGTTAAGAGAAAATTCTAGAAGTTTTTTTGGTAAGGCTGTATAAGAATGTCTGGCTTACCGTGAACTTAGCGCTGACCACCTACTAGCCAGCCAGGTTTCTCTTAGCGTCTCCGAGTACACCATTACGATGAAGTGGTATTCCTATTCAGGGTGAACCTATTTGGGGAGACTTATCTAGTATCGCAACCATACTCAGGCATTCGGTCTCAAAAACAAAGCTGAGGATCTAATTACATGTCCCTTCGGTCTTGTGGAATTACCAGGGTCATTCTAAGGTTCCCATACTACGTGGTTGCAACTATTTCGTAGGCGCGGTTCTGTGGCTCTCTTTCTGGTTTTTGCCACGACGCAGGCGGTGGTACCAAGTGTTTGTTTATATTATAGATTTATTGGTCTCTGTACACAGACTACTAAAGTGCCCAGCTGGGCAGACCGATAGCAAGCGCTTCTTTGTCCAACACCCATGTTTCACAGCTCATCCACATGCTCTTCATTTCCATTCCCAAGCATCGAAAGCAGTGTATGGAGTGCAACGTCAACAGCTTAATTTGCATTCGATTAAAACCCCTTTGGCCAAAGCTTTTTGGCGACTGTCACAGGTCAGCAAATTTCGTTTACGTTTTGACATAGATTTTATTTTCAGCACTCTTTTATGATATAGTAGACTAATATTAAAAGCCATGTGAATTTTTTTATTTGCACATATCAATTTTCTGTTATAACTTGCAAAAGTGAAACGATTATTATGAAAAAAATAAAATATAGGCGAGCATGACGATATTTTTATACGTTTGACCCGACTCGAAAAAACTGCACATCCGCTGCTGGGACTGCTCTAATTAATAAGTCAAAGTTACAACGAAACAGAATTCGACTAACGAATCCACGAATAAACGAGTTTGAATAAAAGCAATTAAAAAATATGTGTCTCCTGTACATCGCAAAATGCTATCTCGTTCCGCATCCAATGACTTACAAGTCCAGTGTTCAATCAATGACTTTTGCTAGTGACAAAATACGAAACTGAGAATTGGGCTTTAAAAAGGAGAAAATAAACACAACGAGTACAAATAACTCTTTAATAAGCTTGGTTGTGCGATTGTTGCGGATATATGGTTTTCGAACCGACAATTGTAGAAAAATAAAGTATATTTGACAGGTCGACAAGATTCTCTTCTGAACCAACAAATAAAATTGTAGTTTCTTGTAACATCAAAGTAATCGTTTTTAAACGATAACATTGTGGTTTATAATCGGCGTATAAAACAAAACGACATTTTTTTTAATTTTTGTTTGTCTGGCTAAACTTTTGAATTCTCGTATTTTGACGGGACTTTTACTGGAAGATAGCTACTAATGATAGTAAGACTTAACTTAGGCTACTTTTTTATAGAAAAAATTTTTTTTTTTTTTTTTATATTACCACGCGGATAAAGTCGGCGGAAACAACAGTTTGTAAATATACTATGTAACTTGTTTTGAATGTACATTTGTCGTTTATATTTTTTTGGTTGGATTTTCTAAGCTTAACGTGCATTTTTCACACCGCATTCAATTACTTCACAATATTAAGTTTACGACTAGACGCAGCAAGACATATATTTGTAAAAAACATCTTATCGAAAGCGTATATAATAATGTCGGTTAAACTTATCAATTCCAAACATAAAAGTAAATAATTAATAGGAGCAATTTCAATAAAGCCAATAAAAAACACGTGTGGTAGGTTATATTTGTTTTGGCTTGAGTTCAAATATGTGTACATTAAAAATAACAAATTAATAAAACTACGCAATGATTTAATACACGAAATAAAAAATATATGAAAAGAAATAATTAATTACCGAGTTTCGTAACGAGTCCTTAATATTTAACTAATTTTCCTCACTTCGTCCGAATACTTCAGAAAACGTATTCTTTAGCAAATTCAGAAGCACATTTATTTATATCCTTCCGAATCGATTCGTTTCACGAGAAAACGTTAACGTCGATATTAAGTCGAATATAACGTAGAAAAGTGGTTATAATTCAAACACATTCGCGTCTACATTTTACCAGTCTAGCTGGAAGGGTTTTTCTTCTAGCTATTCGTCGATTTACTGTTATAAGTGAGACTACGGTGGCACGGCGGGGGATAATATTACAGCTATGGCAGTTACAGCGTGTATTGCGTGAGAACTGCGATAAAATCTCCCAAGTTACGGATCTTATTTTTCCACTTTTAGTGCTTCTATGTTAAGATGTAGGTAAATAAATCTGCTAAGCCAGCGGCTCTGCTTAAATTTATTATTATGAAAAAAAACAATTCAGTATTAATTATAAACCATGTTTTCTTCTAGTGTATGAGTTATTTCATTGTGAAGATCTTCAATTAATCATCTCTTTAAGTCCTTTTATTACAAATGATTTTATGTTGGATATAATAAATATGGTAACATTGGATTACGCTTCTGAATTAATGATTTATCTATTCCATCGTACACTTTGTCGTGATTGCAAACTTTAATATCATCATCATCATCAGCCTGTGATAGTCCACTGCTGGACATAGGCTCCCTCATACATACCTTCTTCATCATAAGGTGTTTTGAAGACCTCATCATCACTTAACGCTGTGTCCAATGCGGTTGGTGTGACCGACTTTTAATGCACGTCGACGCATGGATCATCATTGTTACTTTTCAGTACATTTATTGTTGATGTTGTCTTTAAATTGCCTAACCAGACTATGAAACAACAACTGAAATTTGTTGTCCTAATTGAACTCACGACCACGGTTTCTAAAGTCATCAGCCTCATACATCAGCCTGCTGAAGTCATTTAGTGGACTGCTCCCTAATTCACACCCTTTCCAAATTGGTCAAGCTATCCCGTGGATCACTGCCCGTTTGATGGTAGCGACTTTTAATGCATTAGAAATGTCAATCGTAAAGGTACGGCCAAATTGCCTTACCAACTTTAGACAAAATGAAAATTGCTTTAAGTCCCTGAGATTGACAGACCGTTTCGATAAGACATCTTTCGATGAAGTACGAAATTTAATATACTTCACGTCGATATTACTACTTTATTATATTTTGGTCATAACAGGATAACACAGTTGTAATGAATCATAATCTTATAATAATCGTAAAGCGTTTATGCTATTCCATCTAATATTTCTGAGCTTTAACTAGATTCTACAGTTTGATAAATCATTTGATAACAAAAGAATATAAGAATAATTTGATCGTAGAATATTGCATGATAGCTTTTGAAAAAAAACGTATGTAAGAATATAACTATAATATGAAAACGTTTATTCGTCCCCTGAGATATTCGAATCCGAAATTTCGGTTTCATTAAATATCTTAGATACAACAGTTAGATAGTATGACGCAGGATTGACCTGCAAAAAACGATCTAAATCAAAATAAACTTTTGTTGTCAATTCA
This sequence comes from Lamproptera curius, assembly GCA_029286875.1. Taxonomy (NCBI): domain Eukaryota; kingdom Metazoa; phylum Arthropoda; class Insecta; order Lepidoptera; family Papilionidae; genus Lamproptera; species Lamproptera curius. Next base: position 5,564,277 of record JAGSMT010000018.1, on the reverse strand, counting down.
CGACTAGTTTCTAAAACATCATTCATAGTGTTCTGAGCACTTCAGCTGAACCTTACACAATTTAAATCTAATTCGAAAACCTTTTTTACTTTAAAATTTCGATACAATCATTTCGGGGTACGTTCAATTGCTTATTATTTCTTTTACTTATCTACTTTTTATTATATATAAAATTATACAGTACTTATTGAAAAAGTATAAATGCTGTATTGCTTAAAAATTCTCCGCAAGGTACCAAATGTTAACCATTTTTCCCTAAAATGTATATGTATATAAATATACATATATATATATATATAGGAAATAAAATTTATTGTGTGTTATCCTAAAGTGATAGGCATACATATATAGGACTGTTTTGTTGACCTTTTTAAGGTGTTCAATACTGTAGTAAACTATTTTGATTTAATTTGTGAGTAACAGCGTTAGAAATCTAAGCGTAAAAAATGTGTTCAATTATTTACGACTTCACATTACAAACCTCTCAGATTAAGCGTACGCTAAATGTAAACGAAATTAAAAATTTAAATATGCAAAATTCAGTTTACTTAAATATTCTCAGTTCGAATTCAATAAAGTTTTACATTTTAATTTTTCATCGCTAAATAGTGCATGAAGGTTTTTTACGAAAATATTAATATTAATGAATTTTCATTAAAAGAAAAATATTTGATGTCTGTGAATCCGCAATGTCTTTGTTCAATTACTTTACTTGGTTGGTTTGGGAGGCGTTTAGGTTGTTACGCTGCCTATACGCCGCCTAAACCAGCGTGCATAGAATGATAGGCCATATTAGGTGTTGTTGGCTGTGGTTGGTGGTTTTTTATGATATTAAATGTAATGAAGTGGCGACCAAGATGATGGTAAGTGGTACCCATTACCTTTCTGAAATACAGCGTAAGCATTAAGCCAGCTCGATGAGACATTGACCGTTCTCTTGTGCCCAGTAATAATTGATTACAGTATCCATCAAACTGGAACACAAAACTGTATTTACACTGCTGAGGTTCAGAAGAAAATACCGCGGTAGATACCATACACGGTTTAGATACAGATTTAATAAATAATTAAATACAAAATTAATCGGAACTGTTCCCTAATTTGCCAAGCGTAATAAATTTATAAAACATTTACAAATAAATTTATCGTATTATTAAATGAAATAACATTACGGATTTTATCGCGTTTATTGGTGATTAAGATGTCATGCGTCTTGTTGCCATGACATCTCAGTATACCCCGTGACCACGGCCGCTGGAAAGTGTTCGAAACGTCGGGAATTAAAAATGTAAAATAAACGGGATTAAATCCGTAAAGTCATTTTATTTAATAATGTATAATATTCGCGCAAGCAATAGAAATAATTAAATTTATCGAAGTTTTTTGTAAAATTGTATAATAAAGTAAACGCAAGTTTTGTCGTCTTATCATAAATAAATCAATACTTTAATGTATTCACATGCAACAACTGGAGAGTTCAAGCAGAACCACCACTGTCCCAAGATTACAATAATCCTAATTGGTACTTAAGTTAGACAAACCGACTTTGTTTATCATTTGAAATAGTGACATTATAGTGCGTGAGACCTTTCTTTACTCTATCTTTCTTCAATGCTAAGAAGCCTGAGCCACAGAAAAGACGGAATTTAAGTAAGCATTGTAATTTAAAGAAACGAAGTGGCATTATGCATCTTCATATTCATAATTGTTAAGGTTTCTTTCCCTGGAGAATATAAAATTAGAGCCGATAAAAAAATATTTTTTAATTCAATTTATTCTTGTTAAACTACTTGTTGAACGTTATCTGCTTAAATACAAATTTGTTGTTGAGTTCTAATATCAGGTTTTTACTTATCTACTGAAAGTTCAGCTTGGAACTTTGACCTTTACTCTCCTTCATGATACGCTCGAGCGGTCAAATTTTTCAAGTGCTCTTTGAAATTGTTCAATATGGTTAAATGTTTTATTTTTGCAATAAACTCAAAAGTACATTAGTAATTTCTTGATACCCCTAGATTGTATTATCAAATATTGTTTCTTGCAATTGTGAAATTTTGTAATCAAACAGGAAATTCTAGAATTTTACTTCGAGGGGCAGTTCTGAATAAGTTTGACTTGACGTATTTTTTTCGCGGGTCACGTATCATATATATGGTATGTTAGCCTGCCCGTTTCTTTTAACTACCTCGCGGCTGGCCGATTCACCACAGAAAATTGGCCATAACGAATGGTGGCGCTTCTAGGGTCGACACTTATGTTTCATAGGTCCTCCACATTCCTTATTTTGAAGCATCGGAAGCAGCGCATTGGACGCGATATCCTCTAAGGGCTTCGGCGAAAGTCCTTTTCACGACTTTCCCAAGGCAGTTAACAAATGTGTTCAAAACATTTTTAAGTTTTATTTTAGGCCATATTTATATTAATAATTCTTTTAAATGTTAATAACTCTGTTAGTTTTAGGACTCAAAATTGCTACTTTTGTTTGTACTTGATTCATTTATCCATAGTAATATTGTAAATGGCCCTCGAAAAATTTGCATTCGGTATTGCATTGATTAAATAACTTACAGTTACAAGGAAACAGAGTTCGACTTACGAATCCAGTCTGAATGAAATCAATGAAGAAAAAATGTCTCGTGTATATTTCAAAATCCGTTGACTTAAAAAAACAGTGTTAGACACAACGACCACACAGAACTCTTTAATAAGCTTGGCTGTACGGTAGTTACTGAAATATGCCGTCCAAACCGACATTAGTAATAAACAAACCTGTATGATATGATAATGTAGAAGCATGCAAAGTATCTGAGCAAACAATCCCATAATGAATAAATGAGAAATTGTATTTAACAGGTAATTTATACAAGCAATTAGGTTCTCTTTTGTAAATATACGATGTAACTTATTTTTCAATTATATTTATAGTTTGTATTAAAAATAATAGTAAGTTATGTGCTTTTATGTAGATGCTAAATTCAACGAGTTAATAGTTTCTTCCATCAAGTCAACAAAGATAATTAAAAAACTAAATTACGTTGTAAAATATTTTGACATAACAGCAATTTCTTAAAATCTTACGGTTAGAAGACATCTTAAGTAGCAACGCTCGGTATACAAATAAAAACTTTTTATGTCAATCCGTTTAAGTTTGTCCGCTACGCAGAATGTCTGATATCAAATTGGAAGTTGTTAGCCTGTACATTAGTCGACTTGGCAACTGTCCAGTTCGACGGAGCGCTCCTAATTAATGCTGCGAAAGTTTCCATTTGAATTCAGTAAATTGAAGCTCTTTCATCGACCTCTACTCGCCCCAGAGGCTGCGAGGAGAATTGAAGATAATATAAAGTACATGTAAATTGCTTCAACCAAGATACAGAAGTCTTTATTTACTAAAGTTTGTAATATTATTTTGACAATGTTTATAAAAAATTTAAAAATGTTGGATATAATGGACCATGGCCTACTTATTTGTTGCAATAATGGTTTATGCCGTGACATCTGTTTCAACAGAATGTACTAGTTGACGATGTCGTTTTTTACATTTTTAAAAAGTTGCATATGTCCCTTTGATTTGGCTCGACCACTAAATGTTTCCCGAATGGTCCATTCGTTTTAAGAAATTTAAATATACCATTATATATAAATATGTTCATGCAGTGTTGATATTCAAATGGTAATTTAACCTTCACTATAAAATGTGGATTCTCTCGTAGTTTAGCAAATAGTATACAATTCCATCATCATCAGCCTCTAACAGTCCACTGCTGGACATAAGCCTCCCCTAATACACCCATATCCATTAGGGGTTTGGACCGTATCCACCACGCTGGTTCAATGCGGGTTGGTGGACCGACTTTTACATGCCCATAAGACGCATGGATCATCTTACTTTTCAGACAATTGGGTGATCGGCCCAAATTGCCTAACCAACTAGAAACAACAACAAAATTTGTTGAGTCCCGCAGGATTTGAACCCACGACTTCCAGTTTCTAAGGCATACGCCCATACCACTAGGCTACGGAGGCAGTATAGTATACAATACGGTTTCAATATTCATCATAATATGCTAAGCAGTACGTACACAGAAAATTTGAAACTTTCATCAGTTAACTGAATAACTAAAATTCCTATAATAGAATTACATTTAGGGCATTTCCGCCATATTCTGTGATCTGATGAGCATAAATTGTTGTAATTGTCCCTATTAGTATTTTTTGGTATAAATATAAACAGTTGTAAAGTAATATAATTTTATAATATTCGTAAAACGTTTAATTCCATCGTAATATTTCCTGAGTCGTTTATAAATTTACACTTTACATTAAATATTTAAATAACAAAAGACGTAAAATCCTTGATAATGCTGACAGCTTAGAAAAACGATGTTAATTATATCGTTACTACACTTAATATTGCTTTTAATTATTAATGAGAAGTTATTATAAAGTTGGCCGTTATTTAAATGACTTCGAAATCCTAACATTGTAAAATATTTATAACTTGACTAGAGCAATTATCTTGAAGCTTTGACCTCTTTTTTTTTTTTTTTTGTGATTCTAACATAGTCCAAGTACTCGTGAGAAGGCTACACTATATTATACTATACGTAGGCCTCGCTCCACGTTAAATACGCTGGTAATTTGCAGGCTAGTCCACTTTCTAATTAATAACAGCAAGGCAAATGAAATGATAGCTTTATAAAATAACAATAAAAACTTAATATTAAGTATATTAAGTTTATATTGGTACTTTATATTTGTATAGCAAAAATTAAGTTTAACAGTTATCTAGAGAAATTCTATCTTGAAACTTGACTCGCTGGGGGGTGTTTAAATTTTTAAAAGGCGTTTAAAAATTGTAGTTCGTTCTTTAGGCATTATGCGATAACTTTCTTAAAGAAAATTCTGAACGATACCTACACAAATAATCTTAGAATAAGATGATTATTTTATATATTAGATATGAGAACACCACCTTTAAACATGATCACGTCGTTATTTGTGCGTTTTACTATTGAATATTGAGAGTCCTTTTAGGTAAAGTTACACTTATATATAAAAGATAAAATCGTTATGCACATTATTTATCCCAAGTTATTAAACTTTAAAAATATTACACGTTAGAGATAATCCACTATGGCCATATAAGTCATAACCTAGTTCACATAGCTCAGCTGTAATATTTAAAAGCGGGGTTTTACCGTAAATAGTGATTTTGTTGGTTGGATTTTATTAGTTTAATATGCATTTATATTACCACGTTCAATTGTTAAGCAAGTCATTTATTTTAAGAAAAAAATCTTAACGAAAACATATATAATAACGTCGGTTGAACTTATCAATTCCAAACATAAAAGTAAATAATGAATACGAGCGATTTAATATATAACACAAATAGTATACAAAAAATAAATTCATGGACAAGTTTTATTACTAATAAAGCCAATAAAAAACGTGTCTGGTATGTTATATTCGTTTTGGCTTGAGTTCAAATATGTGTACATTAAAGATAACAAATTAATAAAACTACGCAATGATTTAATACACGAAATAAAAAATATGTATGAAAGAAATATTTCATTACGAGTTTATCAGTCGTTAATTATTAAATAAAAATAACTAGATTTTATCGCGTTTATTTACATTTTAATTCGACGTTTCGAACACTTTCCTTTTGGAAAGTGTTCAGAAAGAAATATGTAATATTACCGAAACAATGAAATAATTATGAGTCCTTAATATGTAATTTGAACTAATTTTTCTTATTTCATGCGTATAGGTAGGAAAACATATTTTCTTTAGAAGTACATTTATTTTATAGCTTTCCGAATCGATTCGTTCACGCGAAAACGTTAACGTCGATTTTAAAGTCGAATATAACGTGGGAAAGTAGTAATAATTCCAAACACATTCGCTTTCACCAGTCTAGCTGAAAGGGTTTTATTTTTAAGTATTCATCGAGTTAGTGCTATAAGCGAGCTAGTGGAATCCTAAAGAGATTAATCCCGGCACGGTGGGGGATAATATTATCGTTATGGCGAATAGGGCGCGTATTGCGTGTGAACTGCGGTAAAATGTTCGAAGTTATGGATCTTATTTTTCCTCTTTAGAGGCTTTAATTTAAGATGTAAGTACCTGTGTCATATTTCTTTAAGTCAGTGCCTCCGCTTAAGTATATAAGTATAAAAATTAGTATCACTACATTGCATAATACAAAGTCTGAAGGTACTTTCCCTGTCTCTATATCTTTATGTATGTATGCTTAAATCTTTAAAACTTCGGAACGGACTCTGATGCGGTTTTTCTTAATAGATAGAGTAATTAAAGAATAAGGTTTATATGTATAATTCATGCAATACCGCAGAGAAACGTTACAAATTGAGTACCTGTCCGTAGCCGGAGCGGGTTGCTAGTTAATTATACACCATATGTTCTTCTTTGTGTAAGTTATTACATCGTGCAGTTCCTTCAATTAATCATCTCTTCAAGTCTAATACCTTTCATTACATATGATTTTATTTTCATATAATAAATATGCTAACATTGGTTTAGGCTTCTGAATTAATTATTTATCTATTCAGTCGTACACTTTATTTACTGTATTTGTCTCAAATGTGAAATACAAGACATATTTGAAAAAAACTTTCATAGTCGAATTTACTGCGAGCTTTAATATATCCAAGGTTTCTCTTTTCTGGGATATATAAGGCGTTCACCTAATGATTAGAGAATTGCAGCCTAAGGAAAACGGTGTGAAGCGCCACTTTCCTTTACTCCTCTTAGACATCAGGCTTAACCTCTTGTTTCCTGTGTAAGTGTAAAAATAATAAAATTATAAATATAAACAAAAAATAACAAAAATTATTTTGATCATCGCAATATTGAGACTGGCTTGCGCTTTATAAATCGGAGGTTGTCGGTTCGAATCCATGCGGACACAACGACTTTTTATTATTGTTCTATAGCAATTTGGGTTAGGGCTATGTAGGCTGATCACGCGATTGCCTGTAAGATGATCCATGCGTCGGATAGGCATAAGGTCGGTCCTGCGCCTTATCTATTTCTGGTCGTGTCCGTTATCCATCCTATCTGACTTTGAGAGTATAAAGAAATAGGGAATGCACCTTTATTTCTTAGCAAGGATGTAATGCTATGTTCCCGACTCATGTCTTTGGTATTTTGTAACACAGAGTTCGCGGGTACCAGGTGTAGAGTGCACCTGTGTTTGCGCGTACACTAGGGCACTAAAAGCTTTGAGCTTTTGAATTATTAAGGTGTCTTCAATTTTTTAAGTACTATCAAAATACTCGCTTCTATTAATATACGCCAAATTTAAGTAATTCTTACTCATTATTATTAAAATATGCCTTAATTGATTGAATTACTTTGGTACTATAATATTTTATGGTTTAAGTGAATATTACTTTAAATAGTCATATTAAAAGAGATATGTCTGAAAGAGAACTGAGAAAAAGATAGTTATATCTCACCATCTTTGTTTAATGAAATATGTATTTTTCCAAACAGATCTTAATAACTTTAGCATACATTTTACACTGAATGGTAAATTCAGAAACAATACAATGGATTGTAAATACTAAATTAGTTTTGAAACTTTCATACTTCATCGGCTGACTAATAGAAGTTCCGAAAATAGATATTTGTTTTTGATTTTAGGCTGTTATTTATGTATTGTGATGATAGGTTTAGTGGGTATTTTGAGAACAGACGAAAATAGACTAAACGCTTTGAGCCATGGGCCATACTTGCCTAAAATTTCCATGTCTAAAAACTATTTTTTAGGAAATAACTGTGAACGTCACAAAAACAGAAACAGTTTTATTTTCAGCATAATCTTACAGCTGTTAAGAAATTAATAAGTGAGAAAAACATATAGTAATTAACATTAGCAGATAGATTTTGATGAGTTGATACTTGAACTAGGACGTATTCTATCTATCTCAAATAATAAACCCTTAACCCCTCTTGCTGTTGAATGCTCTTATTTTAAACTTGCTTAATAACGTATTTTTTTTAAGTTGTTAAAATAACATTAAACAACTACTTGTTGCACGTTATCTGCATAAATACACAATTGTTATGAAGTTCTTTGCTTAATGTTGAGTTTTAGTAGTTAAGTTTTATTTCACGTTTTATAATGATGTACATGAATTTTAGCTTGAAACTTTGACCTCACTCTCGTTTATAATACGTTGGGGATGACAAATTTTTCAAGTGTTCTTTGGAATTTTTCAACACGTGTTTTTTTTTAATTAAAACGCTTTTACAATAAATATCAACTTAAAGATTCTTTAGTATTATCAGACACCTACCATTTATATAAACTACGTTTTGATATGTTTTCGTTTAACAACGGTAAGAAACAATACCTTGCAATAAAAAGGGAAAATTAACAATTCTTTTTAATTTGAAAAGTTATCCTTTAAGATGTAGTGAGTAAGTGAATTTTTGTCTATCAAAAAAAAGTTCGAGACATTTATTTTCATGGGGCAGCTCTGGGAATGTTTGGCTAACCGTAAACTTAGCGCCGTGTTAGTCGGCCCGGTTTCTTTTAGCGTCTGCGCAAACCGTCCCAGTTTTAACCACCAATTGCATCAAGATTCATTAACAGATTCCACTCTATACTAATAAATAAATTGGAATTGGTCTGTTTGTTTCAAAATATATTCCTATTCAGGAAAACCTGTTTGAGAGAACTCCTCCATTGCCCTAGCCATACTCAAGGCATTCGCCTCAGAAACCCAAGCTGAGGAACTGATTGATATGTACCTTCGGCCTCTTGGAACGACCACTGTGTATCACCTGCAGTACCTACAGCAGATACTGAAACACCTGCAGGACACTCAGAAATCTATTCGACGGCAATTTGGGTAACATCCTACGTGGTTGCAACTGTAGGCGCGTGGTTTCATGTCTCTCTATCTATTTTCGGGTTTTTCCGAGATGTAGACGGCGGTCCCGCCGACGGAAGCTTGTGATCAGCTGATTTTTGGCCCCTGCGCACAGATTAATGAAGCAGCCCGAAAGCAAGCGCTTCTTCGTCAACACCCATTTTCACGGCTCCTCCACATGCTCTATTTCCAAGCCTCGAAAGCAGCGCATGAAAGCGATGTAAACAGCTTCATTTGCATTCGATGAGACCTTCGGCAAACGCTTTTGCGACTGTCACAGGCAGCTTAGCAAGTTTAAGTTTTGACGGAGAAATTATTTTCAGCTATCTTTCAGGTTATAGATTTCTTTGGAAATAATTCTACTTAAGTCATCCCATTTTTTTTACATTTCAATGTCCATCGTTTAACTTTTGCAAACTTTATCAGTTTGCAAAAGTGAAACTATGGTTACGACAAAAGCAAAATATAGGTGAGCATAGCGATATTTTTTTACTTTGACCCACCTCGAAAAAGCTGTACATCTGCTGACGTAACTGCCCTGATTAAATAAAACAAAGTTACAACGAAACAGAGTTCGACTAACGAATCCAGTTTGAATGAAAGCAATCAAGAAAAAGTGTCTCGTGTACATCGACAAAATGCTATCTCGTTCAACATCCATAGACATATTGGTCCAGTGTTCAATCACTGACTTTTTGCAGTGATAACATACGAAACTGAGAATTGGGCCTTAAAAAATAGAAAATAACTAGACATAACTCTTTAATAAGCTTGACAGTATAGTAGGTTACTAGAGTAAGGTTTTCGAACCGACGATTGGATTTTTTTATTGCATGCAAATAATATTTGACAGGTAAACTGTTCGTGCAACAAGATTCCATTCTATACCAATAAATAAAATTGGAAATCGGTCGGTTTGTTACATCAAAATAATCGTTTTTAAATCATAACATTGTGATTTATAATTGGTAGATTTAAAAAAAATATTAAATTTTTTTGTTTGTATGCCTGTCTGTACGTTCTGGCTTAACTTTTGAACTCTTCTATTTAGACGGGACTTTTACTGGATGATAGCTAATGATACTGGGAGTAACTGGGAAGAAGTTTTTTTTTCCTATTATATTACCACGTGGATTTAGTCGCGGGCAACGGGCTAGTTTGTAAATGTAGGATGTAACTTATTTTTAATGTATATTTGTAGCTGAAATAAAACAAGATTAAAAAAGGTATTTTCTATTTTATACTAAATTAAAAGATTTAATGAATTCTGCCTTTACATCAATGACAAAAAGTTAAAACAGATTTTTGGATCGTCCAGGGTCAAAATATCAGAAAAATCTGAACAGACATTTCTACGTTTAAGCCTGCACAGACCTGATTATAATATTTTACATATTGTGTTAATTTTTTAAATCTCATATTAAGAAGACGTCTAAAGAAAGAGCTACTTAGTATACAGATAAAAAATTCATAATTTAATCCCTTTAAGTTTGTCCGCTTCGCAGAATGTCTTATATCGAATGGGAACTAGTTAGCCTGTACATTAGTCGACCTGGCAACTGTCCAGTTCAACAGAGCAGCTTCTAATTATTGCTATGAAGTTTCCATTTGAATTCAGTAACTTGAAGCTCTTTGATCGACCTCTACTCGCCCCAGAGGCTGCGAGGGAATTGAGGATAATGAAGCAGAAGTCCTTATTTCCTTTTTTTCTAAAATGACATTTTTTATGTTATTTTCACATAGATTATAAAATAGTAATAAAAGGTTTAATATAATGCATCATGGCTCACTTGTTTGTTGCAATCATGGTTTATGCCATGAGTCCTGTTTCAACAAAATGTACTAGAATAGTGTCAAAAGAATGTTTTTTGTTTTTAAAATGTTTAGAATAATTGCATAGGTCCCTTCAATTTTATGATCGCTGATAATAAGTTTTTACTTATCCGTACGTCATTTTATATCGTAATTTTCTATTAAAAAGAGTCGCATATGATTTTTTACATAATAAAGGTAGAAAAAAGACTATAAGAAACTAGGTTACGGTATAACAAAATTGATTCATAAATTGTCCAGCGACAAAAATTGAGACCAATCAGATGAGGCGTCTCAAATAACCTGTTTATACATAAAATTAATCAAAAAAAAATACGAATTTCTTAAAATCTTACAGTTACGAGACATCTTAAGAAGCTACCTCGAGTAGACTAATAGAAGCTTCTTATTTTAATCCATTTAAGTTCGCCTGCTTTGCAGAATGTCTGATATCGAAGTGGAATTTGTATAATTGGACATTAGTCAATTTGGCAACTGTCCAGTTCAACAGAGCAGCTTCTTATTAATACTACGAAACTTTTCATTTGAATCCATTAAATTGAAGCTCTTTGATCGACCTCTACTCGCCCTAGAGGCTGCGAGAATTGAGGATAATGTAAATGTACATGTAAATTGCTTAAACCAAGCCAAGGAAGTTCTTATTTATTTTTAATAAAATTTTCCGTAATATTGTTAAAGTACCCCGTAATGTTTATATGACGTAGTAATCATTTTGACGTTATGGTTTTTGATTCAACAAGGCGTACTAGAATAGTGTCAAGAAGATAATGGTGTTTAGGCTGTTGGAAAAATTACAAAAGTTCAAACTATTTTAAATCATACTTTATTGTTTTTACGCGATTACTACATGACTTAAAAACTTTATGGATTTCTCACGGGCAGACTAAATAGCTTTAACAAAGACGTATAACACCTCTGTCTGTCTGTCTGTCTGCCCGTAACAAAGTTTTTTACCCGGCCACCGTCATTTATGTATTTTATTTATTAGTCGGTTTTAAGCATACCGAGTTTATGGTATCTTGAGGTCTAGCAGTAATTTTATGCTTGGGTTTAATTTTGTAAATAATTGGATCCCAACCAGATGGTAACACCTTCTCTATTGAAATTAGGTTGTTTTTTATGTCAATAACTATATTCTTTGGCCAGGATTTGTGGTTTGTCAAATATTATGTAATGGATGAATTGATCAAGCACTTGGTTGCATACTGCAAACTTCTTCAACCGGCGTTGCTTCACGTCAGCTACGTGCTCTTTTATCGTATCTTATGGATTATATCTTATCTTATGGATCGCTTAGTTTGGCCAATATAAGAGGACCACATTAACAATTAAGCTTGTACACTTTTGGATACTGCAGAGGATATCACACTTGACAATTCTGAGGCTCAGCAGCCAGATGTTCATTATCACATATTCCTCGTACTCTCTGAGATAGGCATTCACCACTAGTAGCTAACTGTGAAGGATGGTTATGGGAAGCTCCGTTAAGATTTTTATTTGTATGGGTTAGGTTCCTATATACAGTATGGCTCAAGGTGTTATTAGAATTTCTTTCAACAAGGACATATAAAAGTCAAGATAATTACATGTTTCTAATTTTAAAATAAAGTTTACGTGGTCAAGAAAAGCATCTTATTTCTCTTACTTTACCTTTACTATATTGCCAATAAGTAAATAGTAAAGTTGTCAAAGGTGCATAAGGTGGTGGTAAAGATTTTATAAAACTTTGAGTGAATGGGAGCTGATTGAATGGTCTTCTCCTCAAAGTCTTCCATCAAAATGTCACCAACAATGGGAAATACTGGGCAGCCCATAGCTACACCATCAACTTGTATGTAAAATTCATCTTTCCTAATTGGCAGCTAGATGTTAGGCAATGTTTTAATAAAAATGCATATTCTATTGACAAGTTCATTTCTTTTTAGATAAAATTAACATGCATAGAGGTATGCAAGTAAATAAGACTGGACATCAAAACTAACCATAATATCATTGCTAGTGAGCTATAGGTGTTTAAGTTTGCTAACAAAATGGTATGAATCCTTTACATCCGTGTGCCCTCTAGGTGGAAATTGGACTTTGACTAGATCCTAAGCTAGTTTGTAGTTTGGTGTATCAATCTGGCTAACGATGCCTGTCGGGAAAATTGTAAACAAAATTTAACGTGATAAAATCCGTAAAGTCTTTTATTAAATCATATTTTGTCTGATTTATATTATCTTTATAATTTTAAAGGTTTAACCTTTTCCAAACCTTATTCCGTATAGTAATTAAAATATAATCACGTGTGATGCTTTATATTTAATCATGGCCAAATAGTTACCCTAATAAAATATTTTATACTCAGAATTACAATATGATTAACAGTTTAATAACTTGTGTTATAATGTAAAATAGACAGCGTCTCACTTAAATATTTTAATAATTACTTATTGATAACCATGGCATTCTTTTATTATAAAATTCACTAGAAATGCAGAAAGTTCATTTCGCACATTACTATCACCTGAAATAGGTTGCCTTTGTCATAGTAATTCCCTGTTCAGGATTTTGTTACAGAAAATGCCTTTAAACATTATTATCTTTTATTTTACTCACAATAAAGTAAATCTCTTTTAATAGAGATGATTATAATTAAAAAAAATATATTTAAAAGATAATTTTATCGTTGTTTTCTGGTTGGTTAGGACAATATCAGCTAATCATCCAATTATTTGTATAGTAAGATTCATGCCTCGGTTGGGCATGTGAAAAGTGGGTCCCGATTGTCAAGAGCATCGTTGGCAGGCGTTACAGGAAGTCAGTGCCTTCAAATTTAGTGACAACTAATTCATCTTTAGAATGCAGGCTAACCTTTGGGTTGTGGAGGTCAGATGCCAGTCGCTGTGCGTAAAAATTGTTATTTAGGTAAATCTGGATAGTTTAGAAGCCGACCCCATAATATATTCGGAAAATGGCTAGTGAAAGAATAATTATTGTAAATCTCTTCTCACTTAAGGTATAAGATACCTAGTCTCCTATACATAAATTTAAAAAAATGTATGTGCACATCTTGCCAATCATCATCATCATCAGCTTGTGATAGCCCACTGCTGGACATAGACCTCCACTACTACACCCCTATCCATTAGGGGGTTTTGGACCGTATCCCGGCACGCTGGTCCAATGCGGGTTTGTGGGTGGATTGACTCTTTACATGTCCATCCAACGCATGGATCATCTTACTTTACAGACAATTTGGTAATTACCCCAACTAACTAGGAAACAACAATAACAAATAGTTCAGTCCCCCAGGATTCGAACCCACGACCCCCGGTTTCTAAAGCATACGTCCAAACCACTAGGCTACGGAGGCAGTTCTTGCCAATTCAAAGCTTTAAAAAGATAAAACATCAAAGATAAACCACCGTATTAGACATGACCTGATTCCCATAGCTCAGACATAGTATTTAAGGGCAAGGTCTTACCGTAAATAGTGATGTTGGTTAAATGAAAAAGCATATCGCGTTCAATTATTTCACAATGTTAAGTTTCCGACTAGGTCTTTGTTAGTATTTAGTTTACGTAGCTGCCATTTATTATTGTAAAATAATCTTTTGGAGACCATGTATGTTAATGACGGCGGAATTTTACATAGCAATGTTGTAATTGTCGCGATTTCAATGAAATAAATCTTTAGGTATGTCTTTTTTTCTTTCCTACCAATGGAAAGGAAAAAAAAATACCTAAAGTAAAAGCCTTCCACTTATACTGGTGAAACGTAGATGCGAATGTTTGGAATTATAACTACTTTGTCACGTTATATTTGACTTTAATACCGGCGTTTTCACGTGGAACGATTCGATTTGGAATGATATAAAATAACTGTGCTTTTAAATAGAATATGTTTTCTAAATTATTGGAACTTAGTAAAAATTATATTACATATTAAGGAGTCGTTATGATACACGGTAATATTTTTTTTATTGATTTCATTTTTTAAATTAGTTTCAATTATTTATAATTTTTTATTTACACGTATATAAACTCAAGCGGAAACAAACGTAACATAGCTGTGTTTTCTATTGGCTACGCAGAGAGACAAGCGGTTGGGTCACCTGACGGAAAGTAGTCACCAACGCCCAATGGCTATACCAATGTGGACAATGGCTATACCAATGGTATTACTAATGCGCTGCCTTCTATGAGACATAGGTTGTTAAGTCTCAGTAAATAATAAATATACAACAAATCCCCGTAATTGAACTTTATATATTTATGTGATTTAATTAAAATAAATTTGATCATCGTTATATTACGTGCTTATTATTGGTTTTATACGCCATAACAACTTACACACTTCGAAATTTAATAGCATTATAAGGATATAAATTATTACCGATAAAGATTAATATCCAGATAAAGTTGCGAGCGGCGGTTAGTACTATAATAATGTTTCGTAAATTCATACAGTATTTATGAGTTTATTACGAAAATCGTGTCGCTTTGAACAACTGGGATTTACCTCCAATGCAACAAATCACCACTAAATGTTTCCCGAAAGATCCATTTGTTTTAAGAAATACAAATGTACCAACGGACATTGGTAATATAGTGTTGATATTTAAAATGAATAATGAGTCCCTTAGCAGAGTGTTTAAACGAAATTGACGCTACTTTCGAATTTGTTTTTGTTCTTATCTATACAATAAATGACAACGCTTATTCATTTTATAATTAAATACTTATAGATGCAATTAAAATATTTTTGTTCAACATAGAAGTATTAACTGCCTCCGTAGCCTAGTGGAAAAGGTGTGTGATTTAGAAACCGGAGGTCGTGGGTTCGAATCCTGCAAATTTTTTATTGTTGTTTCCTAGTTTGTTAGGGCAATTTGGGCCGATCACCCAATTGTCTGAAAAGTAAGATGATCCATGCGTCGGCCAACCCGTACTGGACCGGCGTGGTGGGATACGGTCCAAAAGCCCCCTAATGGAGAGGCCTGGAGGCTGATGATAATAATTGAATAGAAGCATTACACTAACTTATTCATCTTAAATGATTTTTGTCATCTTTTACATAAAATTAAAACGATCAATCAATACCAAGTATACAATTATCATCTTACAAAAAAAGCTGCAAGTATTACCTTGTCAGTTATCTCTACTACTCTTCTTATATACTTAGGTAATACACAAACTTTCCTTGTAAACCGACTAATGATTAAATTTTTACAAAACGTCAAAAATTAAATCATATTGGATATCGTTGTAAAAGAATTAGACTGCTAAAATAATTAGCCTATATTTGTTTAAGTATGTATTTTCTCTGATGAGCATTACAATGCCTAAAATCGTCATTGTTTTCTGCATATTCATCATTTTATTTTTAAAAATATTTTGAAAACTAACGGCTATTATTTTGATAAAAATAAACGGGTTACAGAGTGCACCAATATCTCATTTTAAACAACCAAGATTCTATTATTATCTTCGTCTGAAACTGAAAGTAATTAAATTTTTTGGATAACAATTTATATTTATTAATAAAGAAATGCGATGGCTTTTTAAATAACAATATCGGAAATTGGATATTTCGTGGAAGCCGATTCGGATGGAGCATCAAGTGTGTGTTTAACGATATAACAAAGAATCGTATTTTATATATGGAATATTATAACACAATGACATTTTTATAATAAAAAGAATATTTTTTTAAAGGAGAATATACCCTTATTGTTTGTTTAATTTAAATGGCTGCAAAAAAATATTATTTCCGTTCAAAAACCAACAATTCTCCATTATTCAGAAGCGAGCTGATGTAAAACTAATATTAAACTTGAATACGAAGTTCAGAATGTTTAGCCAAAGTTTCATAGATTAGCAAAACTCGCTTATATTGCATTAGCGTGTACAATATGCATACTTAAGTAGGCATATTGTCTTTTTAAAATAAGAAAAACCCAATTACTGAGATGAAAACTTATTTTAAAATAATTGAAAATAATATATCAAATATATAACATTAATAATAAACTTTAAATAGGTTTAAATTGGTTTATGTGTCTAAGACGTAAATTTAATTTGGCGAGTTGTACTGCTATTCGTTAACAGATGGCGCTACCTGCAATGTGTTATTATAAGTGTGAAATTATTTTATTATTATGGAAAATGAATATCTTTCCTTATCTAAATAATATTTTTCTTGTTGACTTTTAATGAAGGTTATTCATGTAGCTATTAAATAAATTTACGCCATGTAAGCCTTTTAATTTAAAGAAACTTTAGAATAATAAACGCTAGAAATTTTTTGTAACGTTTCCTACTTTCTATTTTAGCAAATAGCATTAAATATTTGATTAAATGAATCTGACTAAAATGTGATATAGCTTGAAGCTACCGCATAATAGATGTCGCTACTTGTTACACTCTGTGTAAGATATGCGTTCTGAATAAAAAAATTATAAACCGATATTCTTAGTAATAAAAATTATAGAAATATATGGAATGTTTTGAAGTTCATCTAGTTTTAATATTTTTCTACTAATTATTACCATCAACATTTTATGTTATTAATTATGTGGTCAAAATAACGCACATTAATTATGCTTATAGTAGAATTTTTAAAATCAATTGATAAAACAATAAATTTAAACATTAAAAGTTTCAAAGCATTTAACATAAAGTTTTATTTGTAGCTGCTAGGTAAGAGATGTCACTACCTGTAACATTTGGAACTGAAATCCCTGAGATATAAAAACAATCGGTGATAATAAACCAATTTATTATCACCGATTTTTGTTAATACCTTTAGTCAATAAAAAGTGATACTCGTAGGTAAAATTGTTAAATTTTACCGCTTATAATAATTTCAAATTGTACTTTCAGTCATAAAACATGTTTTTAAACTTTAGAAAAAACAAATTTAAACTTACGCGAACCGATCTGTACTACTTCTTTACTGTCAAAACTATGAAATAGACAACATTTATAAAAATTATTCAACACTGCATGTATGCATTCAATCAATATATTTGTCATACATTATAATATTTTCCATAATTTATTAACACTAGTTATGTTTCATGATTGCATATGGCGCGTTTATAAACGGTCAATTCGGAGTGAATGCATCGAAAGATTACTGTATGGAAAAGATTTCGTTGCAACTCGTGTGTAGGTTATTTATCTTCTCTAACACACGGAATCGATGTTTGATTTAGACATTATCATTCTAATAGCGGCGTGGGATCGGGGAATTGTGGGTCGATTCGTTATAAAACAGGCTAACGGGCGACATGGAGACCAATAAGAGAAATATAGCGTAACATAAACCTTTGAGCTTCACGCGGCGTCACCCCCCGCACCAGTTTGGCGCTGACCTCCGACGAGGGTGGTCGCGTTACATCGATGCACGTTCGCATCTCTAACGGACGATAAGCATTTTTTGGGATTTCGTTTTAGTTTCGTTCGCGCGTATTGTTGAATTGTGTTATAAATCAAGGATTGTGTGCGGTGAATTGCTAACAGAATTGTGTGTGTGATGTAAAGTGCTCTTAAACTGTTCAGGTATGTCGTTTGATTTGAATATGCTATCGTGAAATATTGTAGGGCAATTTGTTTTACGGTAATATGTTTATGTTTCAAGTTGCATATTATTCAGGATATGTCATATAATGATGATGAAATATTTCATCCAGTATAATAATAGTCTATAATGTAATATTTCATTGTAGTGTAATAATGTAATTTAAAAAAATGAATTTAAGTCAACGATCGATTGATGGCTTTTAGATCTTACAGTTTTCGCATTTACATAATAAACAAACGTCTCATGGAATATCAATATTTTAAGTGTTATTGTTACTTATTAAATTAATAAAAAGTAACGGTTAATTTTTAAATCCGATGCGATTACAATTTTGCATAATCTTTTTTCAGTTTTTTGACATTTTAAAAATGTTTTTACTCTCATCCGCTTTGATGTATTTTGTTGTAAATTATTAAGATTACATTTTCCGACCAGTTTCAAACTCCATCACAACAACGTCGCCCCCATCTTAAACTTTCGCGGCGCCGTTTGTTTTAATTTAAACAATAATCTTTCGAACAATCAAGTGTAGTAGGCATTCATACTCGTCACAATCGTTTTGAAACTGAGTTTATTTATTATTCAATGGGCTTAGAGTTTACGGGAACTTGGTATTTATTCGGTCCAAATTGAATGAAATTGAATTTTCATTAGAAATTACGTTTCAACTTTGAAGGTGTTTGCGGCGAAACAATTCAAGAGTTGATAGACATTTCACTGTTTCCATTTCGCCGTTGTAAAACGGCTTAATTGGTGGCCTGATGTAATTTATTTGTCTCATAACAATTTGTTATTACTTTAGCGTAGGTATCTAAATGTTGTTTCTTTTAGTCAAAATATTAAAAATAACGTCGCTAAAACTTGTTCGTTAATTTGTTTTTAATTTAAAACGGTCGGATTTTGTTTTTTAAATTTAATAGAAGCAGAAGAACAATTGCGATAAAGCCCGTAATTTTAATAATAATTTTTTTTTCTTTAACTAAAATAAATCTCATAACTATTCAAAAATAATTTATTCTCAACATTTTTTTTAATTTTAACAATTACAGTAAACGCTTAAAAAAATAAAAGGTCGTTAATAATTAGACCTTGAATTGAGACAGGCGTAAATTTATCTATATAACGTTTTTATTCAATAAATATGAAATGTAACTCACGACGATTCCACGTATAGTCTGGAAAATTTCTCGTAGTTGTCTCTTACAGTTTTCTCGAAGTATTTAAGCGAAAATAATATGAAATATTAGTACGGTTGTTGTAGCTCGCACCGGAAATGTACAGCGGCCAGTTCGTATATTCCGAGAAAAAGAAAACTCACCCACTATGGTAGTGGTGCATGGTGGTCATTAAATTTTCATTACCGATAAACTTGCCGAGTGATTTATAAGTTGCTCACGCCATTCTCGTTATAGTCACTTTTAATCAATTTATGATGCCGTAAAAGAAGAAATAATAAAACTGTGGCGGGTGCGATTATGAATATTGTGTCGAGGATAATCAATCTTCCTTCATTGTAATCTTGGATTATTAAGAAAACCGCGAAAGATGATTTGCAGTATTTTTTAAGATGGCCGCCCATTGTTGCCTAATCTTATCTGTTCTTCCTTCGTAATTATTCAAGTAAGGATGTTTCAAATTTGGTTTTAATTTTTTGTTGAGTAATATAGTGTTAATAGTATTATTATAAAATAGTTTAAGAGACTCTTATATTCTAAATGATATTTAGCGATTTATGTTATATAATTTGTTAAATATGTTGTCAAATGTACGCTTTATTTTGAGTAATATTTGGTAAATGTTATTTCAATAACTGTTTCAATTTGAGGAGTTGAAATGTAAAGAATCATTATTGATTTAATAATTAATGATATCTTTTCGCGAATAACAAGAAATATTTTTTTATTTGATAAAAACCTCTTTCATGATTTATATTACTACTATGTTTGAATTTATTATTTTCGCTTTTATTATTAAATTCGATAGATATAACATTCGGTAATAGTGAAAATGTTTATTTATTGTTACTATTTTTTTTTTAATTTTACTCGAAAACCAGCCAGTTGAGATATAAAAAGGTGAAATAAAAAGTTATTAAGATTTATGGAGGCCTCTTAACCGCATTCGGGTCGCGCCGCGGCTCCAACCCTAATTGTCTATGGAGAACTTTTGCATTAGGCTTTCGTGTACTATAAAGTTTTATTTGCTTTTTGTTTTTAAAGATGAGAGCTAAGTTTCACAGCTGATGTAATATTGTTTTATATGTTAAGATGTTGCTGTATTATATAATTTAGTTGCTCCTCTAGTATGTTTGTCAATCTGTCAGTATCATATGGATAATGTTAAAGTGTAATTTTCTTATAATTTTTTACGGTCTAATTCTTACGTCTTAACTCTGCTATTTTAAGGTTAATAGTATTGTCGTGATAGGCGTGTGAATTGATATTAAATCTTTTCGTTACGTTTTTTAATTTTGTGTATATATTACTTAAGTTAATGTAGATATGAAATTTATTCAATATTTCTTTTTCATATCAAAGTTGTGATATTAATATATTTTAAAAATGTTTACTATTTAAAATATTAGTTACAAATGGTTATACAAATACCTTGTAACGAAAATGTAGTTTTATTAAATGAAAGCAAAAGCTCTTTAAGATATGTCATACTATTTTGCTTTTGTACTAGCTTATATTGTTTTATTTACACATATGGTCTTTGCACTATTTATTATCAAGATAATAGTACGCAAAATAAAATAGTGTAAAATTATTTACTTTTGTCAATTTTATCTTTATCTTTAAGTAACTTGTATATAAAAATATTAAGCTTGTCATAGTTCGACGAGTAAATAAACGCTGAACAATATGCCAATATAGGATCAAAATAATTACGTTGTCCTTCCATCCGACGCAAGCTTCCTTGCTCATTAAGCTTAAAAGATTAGGTATTTGTCGTCGTGTAAAGGAGAAACATTCGTATTTCGCTAAACGAACATTTTAGTATGTTAATTTTATCGCTTAATTAATTAATACCATACATAATTAAACTACCGATCGTATATAAACGGCTTGTAATATTGATGGAAGTGATAAAACGTGATCAACGAAAATCTCGGTTATGTAACACTTTGCATAGTAAACTTTCATTTAAAACACAACCATTCCATTGTGACTTTAAATGAATTATAAATTAGGGTTACCATTGTTGGAACAAATGAAACATTTAAAAAATATCGAGTCGGTCAAATCGGTCGGTTTCGAATAATCGATTCGGTCGTAAATTAAGAAGGTTTCCAGCGTTCATGTTATTCAAATAGCTTAACCCAAACCCCCGTAGGTTTTATTGCGCTGTTACAGACTTAATGCCAATTAATAACGAAATATAAAACTATATTGCGTTCAGCCAACGCGGTTGGATATTTCTTAGAGTGCTTGGTTAAAAATAGCCTTCAATGTGTAACAATTTGCGGTTGAAATATTAACGTGGTAATAAATAACGATTGATATGTGATAGTGTTGGGATTTAGTGTTGGAGTTTCTGCTAAGAAATGTACTTTTATGACTTCTGTAATAATATAAAATAAGGATGGTAATTTGTTAATATAGCTTTGATAAGAAATATTAATAAATAGTTTAATTTTACAAGATAACTTGAGTATTTATTTGTTTGGTTTACTTACTGTATTATACTATTGTACTATATTATATATTTTGTATATTGAAAGATACTATTTGAAAGTAGTCAAAGCTTTCGTAGCCTAGTGGTAAGGGCGTGTGCTTTAAGAATCAGAGGTCGTGGGTTTGAATCCTGCGGAGACTCAACCAATTTTATTGTTGTTTTCTAACTAGAAACCAACTGGTCAGGGCAATTTGGGCCGATCACCCAATTGTCTGAAAAGTAATATGACCCAATCGTCAGATAGGCATGTAAAACGTCGGTCCACCCATCAACCCGCATTGTCCGACAGTCCAGAAATTGAAAGAATAGTTATAATAAAAATTTTAAGAAAGCAGTTTCAAATATTCTTACGAAGACATTGTTTTTTGGTTTTGCTAATGGTAATAATTATAGACACTATTTCTAAATTTGAAACAATTATTTACCGTTGAATTAACTGTTATAATATTAAATAGTTGCTTTGAAATTAAATGACTACAGACTATAAATATGATCGCAAAGTATAGACGTCGATATTCTAGTATTATATTTTTTTTAATACTTTCCGAAACTGTTTTGAAACATTCGTTCAGTTCTTATAAGCTCTATTATCCTTTAGTAACAAAGGTTTTTACCCGAGTATAATATTTTCCTAAAATCTAAAAATAACATATACGGAGGTGGTGCTATTATTAAATATTTTGACAAATTTAAGTTAAAAGCGCCAGTAATTCATATTAACCATAGTGACGAATTCAATAACCTAATCGTAGGCGTGTTTTTGCGTGTATCACTTTTGAAGACTGTTATATTCGCGAAAGAATAATGTTAGTATTATCGAGCAAAAACTTAAATAAAATCACTTCTAATTTCGAATCTTGATCTTTTTTAGTGACGATCTAAATAATTCCTGGTTTAATAACTAAAACTGTTTTGTACAAATTTAAAAAAGTGTTAATTTTTTTACTTTTTTAAGTTATATATTTGCATACGTTTTTTTTTTAATTATTTGCATGGTTTTCGATCAAGAGTAGAGAAACTGTGAAGTGTCAATTTCCAGTTGTTAATATTAAACGTGTCGCATTTTAATTAAGATTGGCAACAATTAAGCTTCGAGTGCTTAATTAGTAATTTCGCTTACATGCGAAGAGACGAATCATAAAGAAACAGCACTCCGCTTTCGGATGTTTTAATTGAAATCTATTGTTAGCGACTTTTTTAATTCCACTTACATTATTAAAATATTGTTATTTGAAATAAAAAAGACAATATTTTTGCTATATATAACTGCCTCCGTAGCCTAGTGGTAAAGGGGTGTGCTTTTGAAACCGGAGGTCGTGGGTTGGAATCCTGCGGGGACTCAACAAATTTTCATTGTTGTTTCCTAGTTGGTTAGGGCAATTTGGGCCAATCACCCAACAGTCTAAAAGTAAGATGATCCATCCACCAACCCGCATTGGACCAGCGCAGTGGTATACGGTCCAAAATCCCCTAATGGATAGGAGTGTAATAGGGGAGGCCTATGTCCAGCAGTGGACTATCACAGGCTGATAATAAAAATAAAAAACAATATTTTGTATTATTTTTGCCGTTATAGATATTTCTTGAATAACTATTGTGGACTTCATTGCCATTATTTATAGCGTTCGTACATCATAAAACGACTCTGCTACCCGCGACTCTGTCCGCGTGGAATTGAAGGTATGTCCCAGAGATGTATTAAAATATCCTGTATAGTATAATATAAATGAAATGTTTTATTTGTTTGTGTCCATCGTCAGACACAAAGTTTCGACGATGAGGAATTGACACATTGGAAATTCTATGTGTAAATTTGTGTAAATACCAATTCAACTCCCTAGTTCATCCCAGCGCAGTTTGAAACTTAAAAATTGCTACAGGAACAACAGAGAGGATTTCCAGATAAACTTTCATCGCCTATTTAAAGCCTAATAGCCTATGTCCTTTCCTTGATCCTATTCTAAGTATGTACTAAATTTTTCGAAATCGTTTCAATAGTTTAGACGGTAAAGACGGACAGACAGACAGATAGACGGACAGAGTTACTTTCGTATTTATAACATTAGTATGGACAAAGAAACAACACATTTTGTTACTTACTTAAATTGTTTCAAATTAATCGTTGAAAAATTTTATCGCCGTCTTTCCAAGCAAGTACTCATTCGAATTGGATCATATTCTGTGACGAGACTGATTTTCACAACGTTTTCTTACTATATATACTTGAGATAATAATAAAGATTTTCTTTATTATTCTGCTTATTACCTTGAAATTTCTTATTATAGATTACAAGAAAAAAACCAATGAAATAACCTGAATTTGAGAAATCCCATTTACTCACGGACTTAGTGCGTACAGCTATGTACCGCTCAAAAATAACGTCCTAGCGCTCAGAGTTGTTCTATAATATAGTGACAGCATCATCATCATCATCATCATCATCATCATCAGCATTTGATAGTCCACTGCTGAACATAGGTCTCCCCTAATACACCCCTATCTATTAGGTGGTTTTGTACCGTATACCAACACTCTGGTCCAATACGGGTTGGTGGGCTTATGTATAGAGATTTATTCCACATTGGGTTATTTTACAGGTATTTTTCCATGGGCTTGTAGTCTGTAAGGTTCATCATAATCTACTATTTTTTCTTCCCCTTCATACAAATTATTAAAGTTTTACTGAATCAATACGCTAGTGTTATTACCTACTGTTCGCTCACATTTTATATCGTTTAATGCTATAAAATTGTATGTAACCCTGCTTATATTTAAATAATGAGCTTATATATAAAATTCGAACGTTATCTGGCGAGCTTGTGCCAATAATTTTTCTTCGACCTCATTAAGTCAGAAACACGATGCTAGTTTATTAATTACAAAGTTCCAAACTGCGGGGCACACTCGTCGTCGAGGGTGGAATGGGGGTAATTTGAAGATTTTTGGGGTAATTCGCGAAATGTTGCCTCATTTAAGAAATGCGAGCCGCCGATTTAATTATGGCAAGATTGTAATGAGCACAGAGAATATTTTAAAACATTTTGCAACATTTACGAGTGTGGACGTAGACCTACGAGGGTTAAAATTTTTGTTTTTAATAACGAGCTATAGAAGTGTACTTGAAAATGTACATGGTAGAGTTGATCATTTAATATTACTAAGGTTTACAAACCAAGTACATAATCCTAAGATTTTTATTCCTTTGGTTAACAGGAATATATATTCTTATTTACTTTTTTGCAAGTAAAGGCAGACGAGTAGTGGGCTATCCGATGGAAAGTGGTCACCGTCGCCCACACACTGGCAATACCAGGGGTTTTACCAACGCACTGCCTAACGTAAGACATAGGACGTTACTTCTCGTTTACCCAGTAAATACGCTGGCTACGTTGCCCTTCAGAACGGAACACAGTAGTGTTTTTACGCTATCGCTTTGCGGCAGAAATAGGCACCGCGGTGGTACCGCCCCAGACCGACCCCCTGTAAAAAGGGGACCTACCACCTTTAAAAATTTGCTCACTGGTCAATGCGTCATGGCTGGGTGGACGACTTTTATTATCCTATTCGACACGCAAGGATCATCTAGCTTTTGAGATATGCTGGATCGGCC
Organism: Lamproptera curius; assembly: GCA_029286875.1. NCBI lineage: Eukaryota > Metazoa > Arthropoda > Insecta > Lepidoptera > Papilionidae > Lamproptera > Lamproptera curius. Next base: position 5,538,673 of record JAGSMT010000018.1, on the reverse strand, counting down.
CAAATTGGCCTTAACCACTAGGGAACGAACAACGAAATTTGTTGAGTCCCGAGATTCGAACCCTATCTACCGGTTTCTGCACGCGCTTTACGCCTATTGGCTACAGGATAAAGTAACATATTTTTGTATATTGACTAATGGCAGGAATATAATATGTCGATTTGTACAAATATTAACGAGAGCGAGTTTGGTTTTTCGGATGTGAAAAGACAATATAAGTACTAAAGCAAATTTTGTAATCAGTTAACAATTAACATTTATTGATGAAAGGTTATTTTTCAAAAATTATAATTTTTTAAGTTATTTTATACAACAATTCGTCGCGTTAAGTTAGTTCATTTTCTTAGAACCATATCTTCATCCTTTTGTCTGCGATAAGTTATAATAAAAAATCCATTACAATGTTGCCAAAGAATTTATTAGGACATTATATCTCACATTATGTTCCAAATGTTTGACCCAGCAGCGCGTGTCATAAATGTATGCTGTTACACCTTATTTATTCCTTTAACTACGGACTACTAGCTGTTTTACCGTTTTTGATAGCTGATAAGTAATTTTACAGGTTTTGTTTTCTTTTCTACAATTCGATTGTTTACTAGTCAAAAATTTCACTATTTATTATTATCCGATCGGTATAATAAAAAAGATGAAGATAAAGTTAGGATTTTTTAGTAATAATGCTTAAAGGTTAATGTTTTGCCGCGTTCCAGATGTGTGCGAATAGGAATGTCTGCCGGTTTGAAGGACGGCGCTTCTGTTGAAAAATTGAATTATAAAGCGTACTACATGTTACAAAGTAAATTTCTTTAGTCGTAGTCATTTCTTTAGAAACCTAATGGTCCTAAAGGTACTCATAACTCTTAAATAATTTCATTAATTTCAGTAATTTCGCTGGGTTGCGACCAATTAAGTAGAGATGATTCCAAATTTAAGTCATTATTACAATAAGTAGTAAATTATGCAAAAAGGCTTTATATTATACGTTTCAACGAAAAATCGTTTTGCTTCTTAATTTTTTTATTTGGCAAAATATTTCGAAAAGAACAGATAACGTTAAATTGGGACTAATTTAGTTAAATTGCGACCATTTTCTGTTAGGATTGGACCACAAGAATTACAAGGCCAATAATGTGTATATAAAAAACAAATTTATAAAAAAAAATACTTGTTCAGCCAATAAGTAAATGTTACGTGAGTAAAAAAAAACATTGATTTTTTTCCTTTTCTTCCTCATTTGTATTAAAAAAATTGTAAATATGTTACCAACTACGCCATTATTAAGTTCGCGCTATATACGAAACAGCTAGTTCGATTCAACTGAGACTAAAAGAGAATTTCAAACAACTATGACGGAACCGTCAACGAGACCTGGGCAGGAGAAAAAGTTGACCACACAACGTACCACTTACACGAGTTGCATTATTACTATTAACTCTGTATACGGCGTATTCCGATGCTAAAAGTTCCGAAGCATCAGGAAACAGAAGTCCGTCGGAGATTATCGTCGACATGCCTCGAGCGGGGTACACGCCCAACGCGTCAGTTTGTGTAGGCTCCCGTCGGGGCGCGTTCGGCTCGATCGCTCCCGCGTTTTGAAATAGGAACGCGCGATTTTGTTTTTTTTTTTCGAACGCGGCCAGTGTTAAAAAAAACGTGAAGCAGTAACAGCTATCTGTTATTTTTTTCGCTAGTATCGGTTATTGCTATTGCTTTTTTTTATTTCGATAATATTTATCAAATGTATACTTTTACGGATTTGTTAATTTATGTATTTATTTTTGATTTTTTTTTACCTCTTTTAAAATAAAGTGGATTTAATGTGCATAATAACCTCGTTACTAAAAGAAATAATTATGTCCATCGATAATATTTATTTAGTTCTTTTTAAATACTAAGTTTATTTTATATTGTTTTTTTTGTACTTTCTATGTTAGTGAAACGGTTGTTAATCTAAGTGCATACAGTGTTTTTTTTATATTGAGATTTTTAAATAAAAAGGTAAGTTAATAATATTTATTAATTATTTTTGTCTCCATAATAATAGATGTTATCTATTATTTTTAACAAAAAAATAAATAGCAAGATGTTATATTTTTAATTTGTATTCTTTTTTTTAAAATAGAAATAGGAAAAAAAATAGGCCAGTGTCTCACATTTTTCTAAAGGTATAAATAGTAAGTAGTGAACTTTCGTAGAGCCATGCCATATTTGTTAGCGAAAGCTCCCGCGCTTGAAATGAGAACGGCGTTTCTTTTTAAAGTTGCCAGCGGTAGAAAATAAACGTAAGAGGTTAGCGGTGCTGGCAACATTCTTTGAGTATTATTTTTTAATCAGCCAGTATTTAACGAAACGTTATATCAAAGAATTATTTTCTTAAACGAGCTGTTGCGTATAACGGTACGAATAAATTAGGCTGGTATTTCGCGTTGAATTAATTATTGCGATAAAAATATACAGTTAGTAAGAAATTTGCGTTTGATAAAATACCTTACTTAACATTCGCTTATGTAGGAATTGTTTTATGTTTATAACATAAAAAACCGTAAATTGAAAATGTTTTGGGCAACATATAAATGTTTTATTATTTTCACTCATCATCATCAGCCTGTGTTAGTCTACTGCTGGACATAGGCCTCCTCCGCGTTCTACATTAAGGCTTTTCCACCAGCCCGCTGTTGACCAGCATCGTGGATACGGTCCAAAAACCTACTAAATATTTTTACTAATAAAAGATAATCTTAACTAAGGCAACGAAATTATTTGAATGGTTTCTTAAAAAAATATTAGAAACATCTTTACGATACATGACCGTAAAATGTAAGTTATTGACCTTTTTATCTACGCCATAATTTGGATATAAAGATAACGCCAAATTGTAATTAAAGTAGCTAATTGGCGACAATCCGCTAATGGCGTATCTATTAAGGGAGGCCATAAAATTAGAGTTGCATCATTTTATTACTTTTGAGGGGCCATTTTTATAGCTTATCGAGATATTTTAGTATATTTATTTGCACAAATATGTAGAAGTACATTACCATTAAGTGATTGAGTTTATACTCATTCATTTAATGATTAATATTAATGTAGTTTTATTCACTCCCGACGTTTCGTACACTTTCCAGCGGCCGTGGTAGCGGGACAGACATGAAAATGTATATTAACGCGATAAAATCCTTTAAAGTTCTTTTGTAAACAAAACAATAAATATCCAGCATTCAGTCATTAAGTTTAGTCAAACGTAAAAGTAAAGCTTTGAAATATTTTCGACGGTCTATAACAACTGCCTTTGTTATTCTTATTCTTATAACTTTAATAACACGGCTTGAAAACTCTTGAATAACACTGTAAATTTAAATTATTTTATGTAAATCCTAAAGTTAAACTAATATTTTCTTTATTATATTCCATAAAAATGTTGCCTGTCAGAATATAAATGAACCAACTACGTAAGCTATTAGGGATGTTACTTCTTAGTACTAAACTAGTAATGACACCTTTTCATAACCTGGTGTATAGAATTCTTCCGTGCCTTAACTGACCCTACTTCTTGTATGTACCCTTGCGAAGCGGTGATTTTAGATAAGTCATCTAAATCCCTCCCTTTACAACTTTTTCTTTACGTCCAATCTCTGATCATCCTTATCTTTTTGGAGGAGTTACGTAAAATATCTATTTCCGAAGTTTTTCCGATTCCATTTTCGCTTCTGTTGTCGATAAGTTTTGTTGGAATGATTGTTTGTTGGTATGGTATGAATGTTCCATTGTTTATATTTAATATAAAAATGTTTTTTACCTTTATGAACTGGATACCACTACATGGTACAACAAAGTCGCTTTCTCTGTCCCTATATCCTTATGTGAGCTTAAATCTTTCAAACCACGCAACGGATTTCGATGCGGTTTTGTTTTAATAGATGGAGTGATTAGGAAAGTTATAGTATAGCACTTGCTTAATATTATAGGTATATTTTCTATCAGCATAGCTCCCGTGCGAAGCAGGGGTACTAGTAATTTGTAATTGAAAGAATGATAATTTTATCTTTAAGTTGCACTCATTTTATATTATTGTTTATGCTAAAGTCACTGGATTGTCAGCTAGTAAAAAAATATTACTTCATTATTACATTTTTCATCATCATCATTATCAGCCTGTGTCGGATCACTGCTGGACATAGACCTCTCCTAATGCACGCCACCGCTTCCTATCTTCGGCTATTCTTATCCAGACCACACCGGCCACTTTGCGAATGACCTCACTCCATCTTGCCGCAGTTCCACATTACGTTTGCCGAGTCTCGGTCTCCACTCCAGCACTTATCGACTCCAGGGGTCTTAAGTTCTGTGCCTTATGTGAACAGCCCACTGTCAGCTTACGAATCTATGGGCTATTTCAGTCACTCTGGTTGTCTGACTGATTACATTTTTTTTGATACGGTCCTTCAGAGATACTCCGAGCATTTTTACATGTATTTAGCTTAAAATTAAATGTGTTAATTAAACAAGAAACAGGTGCCACATACACTTTGTTTTGTCAAAACATACAGAATAAAAAATATCAGAAAAATGTCAAATATGACAAGGGATATGTATTATTAAGAAATCGTCTAAATATGCACGACCGTATATTATATCTTCATGAATTCAGCGAAATAAAAAAATCTGGTTCCAAACCTGCTGACATCCTGGTATGTTAATTAAAAAATTAGCATATAGCTAAAAAAATAATGAAAACAGGATGCATGCTGCTATAATGTTAATGTTACGAGGTAAATATTCACACGCTTTTACTTTTAAACTATATTAATAATATCTAATATTATCAGATATATTGACAAAATCGGTATTTGTTCAACTATTTGTTACTGAATTATATTTCGACTAACTCACTCATTAAGTTCGCTGGCTCCTTATGCCCTTCTAACCGGAACACAATAGTCTTTTAAACGACCGCTCATTGGTAAAGAAAATAGCCGTGGGAGTACATCTTCGTCTTGTTCCACGTGAATAAATTCCTCAATGCCAAATATTGCCTGAATAAGCAAAGCGTTCAAAGTATATACAAACATAATTAAAGTGAAAACATTACTTTAGCTAATGTATTCTAACCCAATATATATCTAAGAATCCTATCAACATGCCCATAAGTATTTGAACGCAAGTAATAAACATAAACAAGTTAAATTTCAACTAAAAAATATGACCGACTTCTAAGAGCGTATAACTATTTTACGCAATATAAGCAGGTAACAACGTGCTCACCGTACGAAATTGCGTCGCGTTTTCTGCCACCGCATTTCAAATCTCTGATAGCTTTTAAGTAATTCACTCCATCAAAGTGTCGTCTATGACACGATTTATGTACATAGAATTCAATAACTTTTATGTGAAATTAAACTGTATTACTTTAAAAGACTTTTGAATGAGTCTGATTGCACTTTTTAAAAATGTTTACATTGAAATGCTTAGTGTGCGTTATTCTCAAAACATTCATATATGCTATCACAGACGTTATTAAAGACCAATTCAAGTAGTACAATTATTTAGAACATACTTTATGTCTATCTTTTACGGTTTTGGCAGCGTTTGTAATTTAATCGCACGACGTCGTGATTTTTGGTGCCGAAATTTTTATTATTTACCAAATATCTATTAAACTACTCATCAGAAAGTTATTTAAATGAAAAGACCAATGGGAAACTAATATCTATCATTTTTACAAAAGAATAAATAAAACGGATCTCTAGAAGCGAAGCGATAAGATAACATATATATGAAAAAAAAAGCATACCTCATCTTCTGAGAAGTCGGTCGATAAGAAGTGTTAAGACACTATGCCAATGGGTATACACTATAGCAAGTAAATATAAACTATTTTCTATCTTTTACCGTCTAATACCCGTTTCGTGCCCCACTTTTCAATATAAACCTAATACGTAGAATAAAGAGGAAAAATGTAAACATTGCTTATATAAAACGAACTACGAAAGGAAACCAATCAACGCTTGAACATCTGATGTTCAGTCGCCGGTTATAAATTGTAGCCAGTCGTGCCTTTGGACCGAACACAACTCGGGATTAAATGTGTGTACTCTGAAATAAATAACGATTTTCTTTAGTAGAAGTTGTTATATGAGTCGATTGATTTTGGATCCTACTGTTTCCTACTGTTTTCCTCCTGAGGGAAAGTGGTCAACAACGCATCATCAACGCGTTGCCCACAGCAGACATAGGAGGTTAAGTCACCTTTACCCGGTAAATACGCCGCCTATGGTGCCTTTCAAACCGGAACATAGTAGTGTTTTCACACTACTGATTTGCGTCAGATATAGACGTCACTTTGTAAAAAGGAGACCTACCACCTACAGAATAGGGTGATCCATAAATTGATAAGATATCAGTCAATTGGATGATACTGATCTTATAACACGGCTGTAAATGATGGTCTTTGCACTTAGGTGCTTTTTACATTTGCATCCGACAAATGGATAATTTTATCTTTTAGGCGATAGCTTTATCAGCGCATATTGCCATAACCAACAATCAAACAAAGATGATACAAGGATTCGAACACACGTGCTTTGTTTAATAAAGCAAGGGCCAATACCACTAGGCCAAGGAGATGGTTCAAGCCTAATTATCAATAAACAAAAATGCACATTTTGTTTTATTTAAACGGCTACTCCAGCAAAATGGTGCGTCACTTAACAATGAACAAATAACATGCTAAAGAATACGTGTTTTAAACATAAAACTGTAGATTTAAGCATATAAATAACTGTGTGAACATCTTAAAACAACAATTCGAAGGATTCATTATAATGGATCGCTAACAGACGTCGATTCTGTTTACGTGACGTGTTCATATTTTCAACGCCATCAGATAACGCTGTTAAAGATTTTATAAATGTTCCCTCCTTCCTTCTAATATTCCGCTTTTGTACAGAGATACGTATACTAATATTATTCGATTGATCTCTTTTATGCTGATCGAGGGTGATTATTGTTGTTTCTGAAGCATAATGTTAAATTGACGCTTCTGAAACGATCGTTATGTGATAAAACGTAGACTAAACTTTTTGTAGAATCGTATATATATTTTATTAATTTATTACTTTTTGTTGCCACAAGGAATTAAATTTATAATTGATCGGTAAGGTCTCCGTTTTACAAGGAGCCGTCTGAGTTAGTACTACCGCAGTGTCTACTTCTATCGCAAATCAGTAGTGGGTGAACTCTGCTGTCTTCCGGTTTGAAGGGCGCTTGCGCCAGCGTAATTACCGAGTAAACGAGACAAAACATATCTTGATTTATGGCGATGAGCGGCTTTATGCCGCTTGTCTAGGCATGTTACTTCCCATCAGGTCCTGCTAGTATCATTGACTTGACCAATAAAAAAATATGTTTTGGATATATACTTGCGTTACGTTAGTGTTCCTTTTTTTAATATGACCTGCAATAAGCGCTTTGATTGGTTTTCGCCGCGGACCATCAATCATCGCGCGATATTCGACCAATATAGGGTCGTGTGTTATGTCGTCATTACAGCTTGACATGAGACTTCGTTTAGAAATATTTATATCGTTATTGTCGCGGCTTGAGTTATAATTTAGCGGCATAGACGTTGATATATATTTTTTGTAATTAGCAAGTGCTAATGATCCGTAAATAGATATATATAATATATAATATATAAACGGATAAACAACATTTTGATCGTTATTTTGTTGTTGCTCAGGGGAATGTGGGCTATTCGACCTGACAGCCTTTTAAATGAGGTAGGAGATATAGGTAGCATATTTAAGGTCTATTGGCAGTCGACAAAACGACTTCGACATCTTTAAATGTACCGAAAAACTGGGACATGATACTCCTTTTTGGGTTCACACTAAATAGTATTTTGTAAAGTATGTAAATAATTAAAATAACGTAATTTGGGAACTCATGGACGCTGAATAAGAATAGTCAAAGCCTTAGGGGAAGTCTATGTCCAGCAGTGGACTATCACAGGATGATGATGATGGGACTCATGTTGAACTGTACTCGCGCTTAAAAGTCGGGCGCTATTATTTGCTTAAAATCAACGATAGAATAGAACATGGCGGCAGTTTATCAACGCCGTGTTTATTTGTCTGATCATTAGTGTTTTGTTTTAGGCTTTGTTTACATCAATCCTAATGCCTAAATATATATATATAAATCCAATGTTTAATATGGCGCTGATATCTATAAAAAAACGCAACTATTAGCAAGTTTAATGCCGTCCTATAGTTTCTAGCTCCTCCCAATCTTATCGAGTATTGAATCGCAATTGATTCTTGATTTCAAGTAGTTACTGCGCGAAGCAACTGCAATCGGATCTGCACAAACCTGAGAGTTCACGGCTATCAACCCAAAGGCGGTAGTCACCTTTTTACAAAGGAGCGTTTGAGCGTAGTGCCGTCAATGTGTTTATTTCTGACGCAATTTACTAGTGTCAAATGATTAATGTGTTCTGGTTTTAAGGGCACCGCAGTTAGCCTAATTACTGGGTAAAAGAGACGGTAACATCTTAAGTTTACTTTTCTTATGGTGTGGATAAGTGATATACTTACTACCGAAAGTCCTGGTTCAAAAAATATGGAATCGTACTATATTCTTTAACTTAAAAGACACGGGATTACATATATTATGTGAGAGAAGAATTTTACTTAATGTCCTATACGTGTAAAAGAGGTTTCGTTAATTAAATCACTACATAGTATAAAACAAAGTCGCTTCCTCTGTCCCTATATCCCTATGTATGCTTAAATCTTTAAAACTACGCATCTGATTTTGATGCGGTTTTTTAATAGATTGAGTGATTGAAGAGGAAGGTTTATATGTAAACCCCTATAATTTTTTAGATTTTACAGATATCAGTATAGCACCCGTGCGCAGCCGGGGCGGGTCGCTAGTAAAGTTATAAAATATAAACAATGTACGCGTAAGTTTCGTATGACGTTAATTGTGAAATACGAATAATGGACTTCGCAGCTCTCTCCTGCAGCGACCATTCTCGGCCTTTATGGCTGTGTAAAACTCGTTTTATGGCTACTCGACAAGAGATGTCGCTGCGCTGCGCTAAAAGTCGAGTGGAAATAGCACAGAGTGACATTTACAGTGGCACTGTGGCTTGTTACTTTAACGTGGTGAACGGTAAAGTTCTCTTTTAACTCTAGGTAGTTGCAGTTTAATAAATAATAGGAATTATTTGCATTAAAATGATGGGATTAAGGTATAGTCAGTTGAGGGATACGCTCGTAAGAAATGCCTACAGCATAATATGACGCTAAAATACTAATTGGTTGCCGTATTACCTGTATTAGTTGATTACGTTTTCGAAATGTGTGATATTAATGCAATGTCATAAATGCCTATTTATGTGAAAAAACCCTACAAAACATCGTAAGACAATGTTAAAGGCAGTGATAACACTGACTAAAAATAAAAAAACATTTAATGTGTCATTGACTATATTCACTACGGTAGCCAGAGCTTTTTTCATTCTTTCACACTATTGATTTACAGTATTAAGTAAAATACATTGCATGTCTCAGTTCTTGGCAGTTTGTCCTCATTGAATAAGGTTCTTATAATTATTCTATATACACTCTATAAGGCGTAAGACAGTTCCATTATTTATTTACGCCCTATAACTTGAAGAAATTAAAAAACGTATTAAATGAAAGAAATATGTCATATAAATTATGATAATTATATATATATATATATATATATAACAGATTTTGTTTACGTCCATTTATATAAGAAGTTGTCTTGAATAAGAACAGAACTTTTTCCTATTTTTAGTATAAAACGCAATAAACATTTACTCAAAGACCATCTGTGTGTCGTGTTAAAGCGATGGAGAGTCGTATAAGTCTGAAATACTGCCCTTAATTTCTTTTAGGCCCGGTTCCACCTACTCGTTACTTCGTTTAATTAAACCCCCGTTAAATCTATTAATGGACTGTTTAGAGGAGGGTCCACCGATGCCCTAACGGTTCATTAGTCTCTAAATCGACGGTTAAATTTAATCACTAACCTGAATTGCGTTAAGTAGATAATACATTAGTAACGGGCGATCCGTTTTCTGTAACTAACTTATATATGTTTACGTGCAAGAATTCAATTTCTATCTGGTATCTATACTAATATAATAAATAGAAAATGTTTGATTGATTGATTTGTATGTGGTCTAAAACTTCTGACTTTTAAGTATGTACCTGTGTTTAGGGAAACTTTCAGTAATAAAAGTAAGCTACTTTTATCCCAGGAAAGTCAATTCCAATAATCTAAATATAACTCGAACAGAGCTGACGGACTGCTGTACGACCCACTTGGCACAGCGGTTAGTGAACCTGACTGTTACGCCGGAGGGTGTAGGTTCAATTACCACCGGAAATACATTGTGGGATGTAGATAGTGTTTTTCTCGTGTCTGTGTGGTATGAATTTATTTACGAAAGAAAGTAAATTGTATGATAACCAGATGACTGATAAATACATATTTATTAGTCATCCTGTTATCATAGTACAAGCTTTGCTTAGTTTGAGACCAAAGATGTTATGTTATTAGCCCGGAAATATTATTATAATTATATACACACTTCTAGCTGTAGTACTTTATAACATTGATAGCAAAATATTATAAAAAACACCGATACCAGAAACTAATAAGAACTGAAAAACCAAAGCAATCCAGTAATTTTGACTGGTTTTTGGAGGCAATTTGCGTTTGAAAAAAACAGTGCTATATCTAGTGTAAAATAAACAAGGTTCACCTGTCATTGTCAATCCACTGCAGGTTTATGTCCAGCCGTGGACTGACACAGTTTGATGATGATGAGATTTTACGTCAGCATTTTACGGTCAGCAATAAAAAGAAGTTATAATTTAATTTGTTTCTCTTTCACTCTATCAATTACTAGAAGAATTGAACTAATTTAACGTTACTCATAGGAAAAGTTATAACTAGTTTTACTACCCACTTGATTGTATTCAATGACGTCAAAATTTTGTCTTATCATATGGGGTGCGGTAGTTTTTAACATATTTATTCAATCAACTTTAACTGCAGTAGAAAATAAATTAACTAATTTTTACATTAATAAAAACATCCACATACATATTTTAAGTAAAAAGTAACTTTTTTCTCACCTTACCAGTTATTGGACAAATAAAACCTCCACGCACCGAGGCGTTTGCTTTAATTAAAAAAAAAAGCCGAAACATTGATTAGCGTTCTATATTCGAACTCGTTAAACGGCTTCGATGTTTCCACGCACAAAGTAACCCGACTTCACGAGGGCGGGGAATGATTGACAGTCATTACTCTCGGCTTAAGCTCCGAGCTTTGATATCTATTTTTGAGGTTTTTTTTAATCTATTTTTTATTTACGCCTTTCCCGCGCTTTTGACGTCACGATCATCCCGCTCTAAATATCTGTCCGTCATGATTATTTCGATGTTTTAATTTGGGCGACAGTTGACACGGGCAATGTAATAGATTTTTTTCTATTTATTAGCCTAACAATATAAGGGCAAATAATGGAACAATAACGCTGTTTGTATTTTAATTTTTCGGAATAGGGTTGGTATATTTTCTTTTAATTTCATGGAACCAACAGCGTGAGTTTCAAACAAAATATCCAACATTTAAATGAGAATATATAATATTCAATTATACGATAATGTTGAAAAATTCAGACTAGATAACGCGTCAGATAAACGCTATTGTTTGTTTGTTTCTAAAATGGTAATATAATGTTGGAAAATTATACGTAACTAGCTGTTGCGCGCGGCTACGTTCGCGTGGTAATGTAAAAATACTTTGGTCAGTTTTTTCTTTTAAAGTTATGTACTATTTACATCAGCTATGTTCCTGTAATCCCATCGAAATTAGTCTAGCTATTTCAGACATTGGCGGGAACAAACAGATAAAAATAAATTAAATGTAACAAAATTTTGTTTTGTTATAAATATCGGTTATATTACATACCTTAAAATTTTATTTATTTGTATCGTATATACGTATTTGTATTTGACGATACCTATTGCCTGTTTATATTTGAAAAGAAATAAAACTTTTTTTCTAATTGACTTACAGATAAACATAAAACCTGTTTGTCAGTTACCGATATTACATAATAATGTGTGTTAATTGAGTAAAGTTGATATGAGTGTACAGTTGAAATCGGAACCTGCGGTTTGGTTTTGTGGGTAGGGGCCAAAGTATTTCATATTGCTACATATTGTTAATATTTACCTTAAACCGTTATATATATATATGTCTAAGCTAAGTAACATATAGCATTGTTGATAATTATTTATAAGAACTGATGTTAATGTAAACAAAGGATCTCAACTCATCATCATGATCAGCCTGTGTTACTCCGCTGCTGGAGATAGACCTCCCCTTATGCAACCCTTCTCCATTTGGGGGTTGACCGACTTTTTACATGCCAATCCTACGCATTGATCATCTTACTTTTCAGACAATTGAGTGATCGGCCCAAATTGTACTAACCAACTAGGAAATAACTTGGAAAAGAAGTTGGAGGATCTTAAACTATTATTATATTCAAACGTAGTGCATTGATTGGTTTTTGCTTCGGAAACTGAGTCACTACGCGATATTAGACCAATGGGAACGTTTTAATCTCTTTAGCTATTTTAGTTTGATATTACACATTGAATTCTAGATATCATTTCGTTCCAGTATACAGAAATAAAATAACGAAACGTACTGCGATCCTTTTGGTGGAATACAGCATAATGGTAGATGCTTTACCGCGATCACCAGGCACCAGCAGTACGTGCATTCAACATAAGTAAACGACTTCTTCATCTTGATGCATGGGTCGTTAAGTGACACAGCATTGATACAGTTATGTCATTCACAAAATGTGCGTATACAATATAATAAAAATAAACATATTACTTATTTATAAGAGAAAGTATACAAAGATAAAATAACAATTGGCTTAGCTCTTGTATTTAAATTTGAGTTAATGAGTCGAAAGGACAACGAGACTAGACTACTTACATATACAATATGTACAGTTATTCCATTAATTGTTTTGAATAGGCTCAAAAACTACCACGTCGATTTTTAATAACCGGTATAATAATATAAATAATAATAAATTTTGACCAGTGGTAGGTCCCCTGTTTACAGGAGACCGTCTGGGTGGGTACCACCGCGGTGCCTATTTCTGCCGCGAAGCAGCAGTGTGAAAACACCACTGTGTTCCGGTTGATGGGCACCGTAGCCAGCGTATTTACTGGGTAAATGATACGTAAATACGCCTATGTCTCACGGTAGGCAACGCATTAGTGATACCAGTATTGCCAATGTTTATGGGCATCGATGACCACTTTCCATCAGGTGGCCCCGATTGCTCGTCAGCCTGCGTATGCAATAAAAAAAAAATCTTTCATTACTAAAGAGTTTACACATCTACGAGTAAAATAGGCTACTTTTCCCGGGAAAGATACTTTTAGAAAATCTTAAAACAAAACAAAATAATAAATTAAACAAGAACATATAATTGCTTAGCTATAGTTTAAAAACAGTTTAGACAAGTTTTTTTCTAGACAATTCTGCGTTACAGAAGCAACAGCGTGGAATTATTGCAGCGTTCCAGTTAGAAGGCTAGGCTTGCGATATTAATGACTACAAGAGAGCTAACATATTATGTATTCTGATGTAGTGCGGGATATACTAAATGGAAAGATAGAATAATATCAATTCAATGTTCTATTCGCTTCTTCACTATCCATGCTAATGATATAGCCTTAGTATTTCTGTTATGCATAAACTGCTGAACCGATCTATTTTAAGTCCAGGGGGTAAAAGATATGACCGTACGTAGCGTAAATGGTTGTACAACACTTTATGGGGTCTCTCCTCAAATATACGCATAACACTCGGTCGGATGCAAGTCTTAAATGAACACGCGTAACTTTTATTACTTTATAACCGTAGTAAACGAGTCTTGCTTTTTAAAGATGGCTGACAACTCGCTTCGGTACAAAATGACGTTTGCCTTTTTTTATTGTATTGCGCCCTCGTCATTGGCTGTTGTTATAATGAGATTCTTGTCTATGGTATTAGGCTACACGGTCTTTTGGGTAGGTTATAACAATGATGAGGTATGCCTCATACATGTGTTCGTACACGTGTCTTAGTAGATTCTTTTTTTTAATTAGAAGCGTCTTGTTTATGGTCTATATATAGATAATAGATTTGTCGCTTTTTGTTTTTTTAAATAGATTAGAGGTGTTTAGTTATCACCATTATTATTACCAAATCGTAAATCCAAATGTTGGGACGGTAACACTATCAATCGATGAAGCCATATTAAAAAGCATTTGATTCTCAAGGCTAACAAGCAAGTGTATTGCTGACGGTTTTGCGTATGAATTGAATAGGGCGGTGAAAGATATAACTCCAAAATGTAATACCAAACTAATGGTTCCTAAAGCAAATACTAATTCTGTTAACTCAAGTATGCTATTTAAAAAAGCTTCCACGGACAAGATATCAATATCATTAGTAGCCTTAATCCAAATAAAGCACCAGGTATAGATGGCATTAGAATAGGTGATATAAAAGCGTAGGAGATAAACTATCTGCAGCTATTGCAAACTAATAAACTGTAGTATCAACACTGGTATATATCCAGATAAATTAAAAAAGGTTGTATTAGACCAATCCATAAAAGGGTAGAAAAGACGATTACAGTAACTACCGTCCTATTACGTTACTTTCTTCTATAAATAAAATTGTGGAAAAGTACATTAATGAACAAGTCCTTGCTTTTACGAAAGGAATAACGTAATTTTAAAAATCAGTTTGGTTTCAACCAGGCAAAGGCGCAAACGAACTTCTTAGTAAGTTTACAGACGAAGTCAACGAACACCTGAATAGTAAAAAAGTAATTTTTGCCCTATTTATTGATTTTTCTCGCGCCTTTGATACATTACAGCATAAACTCCTGATTAAACAGCTAGACAATTGTGGCATTAGAGGACCTCTGCTTAAATGGTGCCAAAGCTACCTGGAAAACCGCACGTTTACTGTTAAAGTAGATAATGTACTTAGTACGTCAATGGAAATAACAGAAGGGACGGCCCAAGGATCCGTCCTGGGCCCGGTTCATTTTATTTCGTATGTGAATGAGATGAACAAGTACATTAAACACTGCACATGTTATCAGTTTGCTGATGACACTTGCCTCGTAGCCGCAGACAGTAACCCACAAAACGCATTAGACAAACTTCAAGATGACTTAGACTCTGTCTTAAAATGGTGTCACGACTGCGATCTAGTTTTAAATGCTAGCAAAACTAAACTATTGATAATCAAATCACCCTATAATAAACACCCATGCCCTAAAAACCTAGTAGCTCATGAACACAGCTGTCTGCATGCATCAGGTAAATACGCATGTAGTTGCTCCGCCATAGAAGTTGTTAATAAGGAAAAGTATCTAGGACTTATAATTGACGATAAATTTGGCTGGTCTTTCCACATTGAACATATCTGTAAAAAGCTAAGACAATTTCTAGCAAATATTACTATTCTAAAAAATCGAATACCCTTTAAAGTCAAGCTATTGCTTTTTAATTCGCTAGCGGAATCCTACGTCCAATATGGTATAAGCAGCTATGGTCGAACTTATGCTACGTATCTTAATCAAATTTATAACCTTCAACTAAGAATCTTAAAAGAAATTATTCCGGCTAAATTAAACATAAATTCCACGCAAATGATATTTGCATTTTTAAATATTGCAATACTTTACCAGTCCAAACAAAATTCATCCATTACTTTTTAAAAGAGAACTTCTTCTATGATCATTTAAAAAACCAAATCAATCATCCTGTACAAACTCGAGCAGTCACTGAGAACCGGTTATGTGTCCGCAAGTAAAAACACGTATGGAAAACGGACAAGCCGATACCTTCTTCCCGGCTAATTAACGGTCTACCCCGGATTTAACTAGTAGTATAACAAAGAAAAATATTAAATATAAATTAAAAACTTTTTCTAGAAAATATTGATAAGTACACATAAAACATATTACCTTGTAGCCAAAGTCCGACTTTCTTTTCTTATTTGTAAACAAAACTATTTCGAAAACATGACACCATTATGACTTGCATTTGCCCAACTCTCAACATAATATATATATATATAGTGTATATCAATAATGTAATAATTATTACATACTACAGTGTTATTATTATTAATAATTTAGTATATGATAATTGTATGCACACATGAGCACAGCAAATCGATGTTTACTCGCTCTGCACATTATGTATAAACCTTGTTGGTTTAAAATAAGTGTTATTACCATTATCTTATGTAAATTGTTTACTTAATAAATAAAGAAAAAAAAAAAAAAAAAAAGTTAAAAGTATCGAAATATATAATATGCTACGTTGATTCGCTTGCCATTATGCTCTTAAGGTTAAGCACTACTTGTGTATGTCAAACAAAACAAAAATTTACGATAAAAATCGCCTACAACCAAAACGAGTTTTACTGCATTCTCTAAATAGGTTAACAGTATAAAGTTATATTAAATATCTATGTAGCTTAGGCGTATTACTTAGGGTTATAATAATAATTGTTATAGTTGAAATAATTAAAACTTGATACTAAATTTATTTTTCAAGTCTGTGGATTGCAAGTCTGTCTCGTAAATATTAATTTGGTATTGAAGTATTTATTTGCGTTTAATATTATATGGTTTTAAAATGAAAAAGGTTTTTGCTATTTTCGAGATGTATCAACAGAAAGTTAACTGAAGTATTGAATTTTATACAAAAATGTATGACTCGTTTTACTGCCTCCGTAGCCTAGTGGTATAGGCGTGTGCCTTAGAAACTGGAGGTCGTGGGTTCGAATCCTGCAGGGACTCAACAAATTTTCATTGTTGTTTTCTAGTTGGTTAGGGCAATTGGGCTGATCACCCAATTGTCTGAAAAGTAAGATGATCCATGCGTCGGATGCGGCATGTAAAAGTCGGTCTACCACACCCGCATTGGACCAGCGTGGTGGGATACGGTCCAAAATCGCCTAATGGATGGAGGTGTATTAGGGGAGTTCTATGTCCAGCAGTGGACTATCACAGGCTGATGATGACTCGTTTTACATGTCGCTTCGCTTTTCTTACATCTGCCAGTGCGAATTCGATGCCTATCACGGGAATAAAGTATTTTACTACTTATTTAGATTACCTTGCACTTGTTTTATTAAGGTACCATAAAACTATACATTTGAAATAATATTACTTCGCAGATTATTTTTTAAGTCTCCACGTAAATATGGATGTTCGAAATGGTCTAAACGCGATAAAATCTGTTCATATGTCATTATTAAACTGTATTTATTTCGCTCTCTATAAAAGAATTCGTCCATCAGTAGACCACCTATGTACTCTTGCTTATTGTATGACAATTAGAGTAAAACCACCGCTTTCGCAAAGCAGCAGTGTGCAAACACCATATCTTATTGTTAAGAATACCCTAGCTCGTGTTATCGTTGTTTTCTGGTTGATAAGGACAAATTGGGTCGATCACCCGATTGTCTGAAAAGTAATCCATGCGTCGGATGGGCTTGTAAAAAGTCGATCCAGACCAGGTTAGACCAGCGTGGTCACAAGGTCCGAAACCCCCTAATGGAGAAAGAGTGCATTAGGGAAGGCCTATGTCCGGCGGTGGACTAACACAGGCTGATAGCTTGTGTTTAAAAACGAGTCGAAGTACAACGATACTAGACTACTTCATATACTTTATTTCATATCTCTAGTCATAGCGTTTACTTGCGACATTGCTTGTCTATCTTACTCCATTGTTTTTTTTTAACAGGCTAAAAAACTATCATGTCGATTTATATTATTCTTTCACCACTAGAAAGTTATATAATCCTTGCGTAAATCCCTCTAATGGATAAAGGTGTATTAAGGAAGGCCAAGGTCCAGCAGTGGACTATCACGGACTGATGATGATGATGAGTAAAATAGGTTACTTTTCCCCCCGGAAGATCCATTTCGAAAATCTTGCAACAACGCGGGCTGTTACATTGTAAAATTGAAGAAGAATATAAAGATGTCTGAACTGCCGTTTCCCCAATCGTCCTCCGAAACCGGGCCATTATTTCATCCAAACTCGCGTCAAACAGATAGCGACTGCCATTGTACAACGCTATCTCAATCTAACGCATTCCGTGGCAGTTAACTCTGTAACATTAATCTTGGGCCCCAATAACGTTGGTAATTTATAGATTCGAATCCGGGGCCTTTGTGGTTCCACCCACGGGCCTGCTATAAGCCGCGGGTGGTCTGAAACTAAGGACCCCCGCTACAGCCACGTCAGAAATGGACCATTTTCCAATTTTTCACACAAGTATACAATATTTAATAACATTCCTTTGGCTTAGTTTTGTTGCGTGTTTATGTATTTATTGTTGTATTTATTTAGAATGGAGTAATAGTTATTAGAACTGAATAATATTTTGCATCTTTTTTTACTTAAAAGTTTACTATGACATTTAACCAATAAAGGGTTTAAATATGTCTGTCTGTCTCACTGGCGGATAACCATTTAGGAAGCTGGCGGCATTATACTTGGACTGCATCAATTCAAGATTTTATTTGCCTATACTATTATTGGTCGGGGATCTGAACTTACTTTGACAGCAGCAGCGTGCAAGAACTGTTTTGTTCCGTTTTAACCAGCGCTGTAAATTGTTTGTTGATATTAATAATAATATCTCTAGACAACTAAAACTACATCATCTAGTCCCAAACTAAGCAAAGTTTAAGATAACGATAATTACATATAGTTACTTTTCTTTTGTAAATGAATACATATTTCATAGACAAAAACACCCAGCACGAGTAAAGCACCCACTATTTTTCCGTAGTGGGAATCGAACCCACTCCGTTTAGCGCAGCAGTCAGGGTCACTAGCCACTGCGCCAAGCGGGTCGACAGAAACCCGATAAACTTGACGTTATCACCACTATCATAATTTAGGTCATGTGCAGCGTCCATGGTAAAGATGTATATTATTGTATGAACCTTTAAGTCCTTCTTGAAACTAAAAATATATTGGTAGTGAATGACTAACTAAGACTCGTACGTAGCTGTTTTTTATATGTACGTCAACAGTATGAAGTGTTATGTGAATAAATAATATGTTTGTACAATATTTAGTTGTTGTTACAAAATTGAGCACTTTCTTTTTATTCTAAGAATATAAACAATTTTTCACATGTGAGCTTTAAACGAGCGAACATTTTTCGATGTATTTTTCGATTTTCGACTGTTTCTCCACCATTAAAAGCACAAGGGCGTCGTATTTATTGAGAATTTCCAATAAAAATGCAAAGAGCCCGAGCGATTCGCACGAGCAATTTATATTGAGCCGCGTGAAATAATTCAACCGTAGGCAGTCTGTCGACGACGCGAGCCAGTTTTCGTTTCGTGTGTGTGCTTAACGTGAGGTCAGGGGAGAAACGTTACAGGGATAAAAAAATATACAGTTTCAAGGATTTTATCTGACGCAAAGCTGTAGATTGCTACTAGCGTGTTATCGTTTGAAGGGCGTCGTGAAGAACTTGGAAGGCATACGCTACATTTGTTATGGAAAAGCCATCACTTGCCACGGTCACTAAACTCAATTTGAAAAAATACCTTGTAGGTTCAGAAAGTATTTTAAGAAACCATAAAATTAATCTTAATTCCAATTTGGTTCTTAATGTATATTATACAGTAGCAGCCCCCAACCCCCCCTTGTGGTTGGAATTTTGTAAAATCCGTTCTTAGCTGACCACTACTCGGCGAAAGGGATATTCCTTCCAAATTTTAAGTCGCTACGCCTTATGGTTCTAGATGTATCGTGATGAGTCAATATATAGCTGGGAATCTCTTTTATATATACTGAAAATAAAATAAAATAGCATCCAACGATTCAATAGCTCCATGTATCAAGAAGAACCATAACATGGAACCATAGTAAATGAACAGCGAAAAATGTGACGGCTCTTACAGACCCATCCCCCATGGCGTAATAACAAACTTTTAGTAACTCTCTTAATAGAATAATTAGTCAGCTTTAATGTATTTCGTACGCCCGCTGTTATGAAATGCTAGTTTATCGGCTGTAATTAAAACTGGAAGTTTTTATAGTTGGCCAACAAATTGTGCAGTTTCAATGCGAATTTTATTGAAATTTAATGAAACCGCTTTATGAACGGCACTGCTTAGTTACTTTACGATATTCATAACTTTTTATATCTCTTTGGTTTAGTTATGTGTAACTAGCTATTGCATAATACATAAGTTTAGAGTTGGTCCTACGGCGTCTGAACATGGTGCCTTTCGCCGAAAGATACTGCTTCATTTAACACAATACTTTGTGTAAAGTACTAGTGTGTTCCGGTTTGAAGGGCACCGTAGCCAGCGTATTTACTGAATAAACGAGACGTAACATCCTTATGTCTCACGTAGGCAGCGCATTGATGATAACTCTAATATTTCCGATGCCTTTGGGCGTCGGTGAACTCTGTACATCAGATGGCCAGGCCATTTGCCGTAGGGGAGACGGGTACTAGTTATCACATAAATAATATAAACACTTTATTTATCGATATCTTTATTTACATTTTAGTCTATATGTTAGTCCTTCATCAGTCTTATTATTGCAAAATTATCAAAAAATCAACTACCAATTATCATAAAATATTAATAAATTAAATTAGGTCATATTTAGTGTGCACAACTTATCATCACCCGGCATGGATTATTACATCAATGAGGTCTATAGTTGTCACACTATTACCCTGTCGCTGTCATATTGGAAGCGCAGTTTAGGCACAATTAAAATAGTATTTCTGCCACTATGCAGCACCAGAGTTCATTAGTACCTGACCCATTCTTATTAATTTGTGGCTGACCAGGTTCTGAAACCAATCAAACTACATTCTTTCTAAGAACGTCGTCTTCCTCACTGGGATTGTGCCTTTCTTTCACTTTAAATGTTTTTAGATATCTTCTGCTTTGTTCGTTCTCAAACAGTTTTAAGAGCTTGAGAAATGGTCTTATATTTCAGCGATATCAATCGCAGTTGCTGGATTTATCAGTGCAACTCAGAATTGGCACTTGATCGATTATATAAAGTATTTGTCCCAAGGAAATTCGTCCAATCGGATTATAGAAACGGAAGTCCCTACTAGTTCCTGGAGTTGGAGATGGGGTCCTGTGTTTCGGTTCCGAGTGTCCTGAATCCAGAATCATGTTGCTGTCATGTTCTTTTGACACATCTTTTACTGGGCGCTCTTAGAAGTTTGGTCTCGATCACTTTTTCTTTTACGGTTTCTAGGGCATATGTTTTATCTCTAACAGCTAATACAATACACTCTTAATTTGTACACTTTTCTTACTTTAAATTAATTCTACAGTCAAAATACAAACCATATTAATTAATGCTATGGGTATTGTCACAGTGACAAATAGCCCCCAAAAGAGTGAGACAACATGTCCCAGATCCGCCAAAAAGAACAAAACCAAAAATAAACCCAAATTATTTGTAATTTAATGCAATCACTCTCTATTATGGCAAAAAGAGTTAATTTTGTCTTTAGATAGCATCAAAAGAATTGTCAAAATTAGTTTTGTATAGCATAAAGCAGTATATACAATAGATAGAAAATTTACTCAACATTCAATATTTTTCGTTTTTTGTTACGCACTGCAGTCTGGTCGGCCGGCAGCCACAATACTTTCTGAGGTTGGTAGCACTGAGGTCCGTTCATAAACAGTAACTATATGTCCACCATAATCTTGACAGTTCAGAGATATGGCCATTGTGACAACTAGTACTTGTGACAACGAGGACACCTTTCCCCTACTATACTAATAAAGAAAATATATAAAATTCACTTTTTACGGTTTTTGTAGCCTTTCTACAACCTCTTAAAAAAATTAGGTTTTCTATACTCATGTTTTCCGAAATAACCGCGTACCTTATCACATAAATCGTATTTTATACGCGGAAACTTGATTCATAACTGAAAAATCGCCCGTCCCTCCGCTAATATTCCCGATTACACGCAACTTCGTTTATGACGCCCGGGGTTGAAATTGAGTGGGCCCAATCAAAACTTTGGCGAGGCACCGGATTCTCTCAACGGAGATGAAACTGATGCTTGTAAGGTGCGTATACTTTAGACGAACATTTGTAACATGTTCGGTGTAGCGCGAACACATCGATTTTCTTATACTATTACAGTCTGCCTCCAAATTGCCTCCGTGGCCTAGTGGTATGGGCGTATGCTGTAGAAACCGGAGGTCGTGGGTATAAATCTTGCGGAATTCTTTTTTGTCATCCTGATGAAGACCACACTATAATCATCATCAGCCTGTGATAGTCCAGTGCTGGACATAGGCCTCCCCTAAGACACCCCTATCCATTAGTGGAGTTTTTGTATCCTACCACCACCACGCTGGTCCAATGCGGGTTAATGGGTGGACCGACTTTTTACATGCCCATCCGACGCATGGATCATCTTACTTTTCAGACAATTGGGTGAACGGCCCAAATTGCCCTAGCCAACTAGGAAACAACAACAAAAATATGTTGAGTCCCCGCAGAATTCGAAACCACGACCTCCGGTTACTAAAGCACACGTCTATACTACTAGGCTACGGAGGCAGTTCGATTATGTATGGTTAAAGTTAATCATTGCCGTGTTTTTTATGTATCATTGTTTACTATAATCCATATTTTATACAAATAAACTTTCGTGAGTCATTATAAAGTACTAAAAATATATTTTACTGACTTGTTTCGAACCTATCGGGGGTCCTTCATCAGGACGAGCGGCATAGCTTTTGGGTATTTCCTATCTCGCACTCTTATATTATCAATCCTTATTTTATTTAGCTTAAATTTAATGCTTATTTGATATCAGCTACCTTCCTTATTCCTTACAGCATTATAATATTAAATGTTTCACTGAACATTTAAGAAATGTTACACAGAATGTTCCTCATCATTGCATACGCACCTTAACATTTTGTAGGCTTTTTACGATTAACATTTTTTCCCGGAGTAACTTTGTTATAGAAGCCCAAGTTACCGCCGCTTATTGAATTATTAAGATGTTTTGGATCCTATGGGAGTTTTAATACACTTTTAGTGGTGAAGCGCGATGTACCTCTGTTATTTTTACGAGCGAGCTGTGATTTATGCGGAATAAGATCGAGGAAATGTGTAAGAATACGTTTTTTTGACCCCTTTGACTCAGTGGTTACTGACGATGTCTTTAAACCAAAGGTTTTTTTGAACATTTTGGTGATTTATCACAAATAGTTTAGTTCTATACTGACTAGCACTTAATGGTGAAATATTGTTCTGGTTTGTATAACCGCGCGATGCGCCATCAATATCATCGTTGTACGTTTTGGTGGTTTTATAGTGAGTCATAAGTTATGTCTAACTCATTATCGCATGATCAGCCTGTATAGTCCACTGCTGGACTGAGGGTTGGTGGGTGGACCGACTTTTATATGCCCATCCGACGCATGGATCATCTTACTTTTCAGACAATTGGATGATCGGCCCAAATTGCCCTAACAAACGAGGACAAAACATTGAAAATTTTATTGAGTCCCCGCAGGATTCGAACCCACGGCCTGCGGTTTTTAAAGCACACACCTTAGGCTACGGAGGCAGTTTTAGGCTATTTATAATTTACGGCCTTTTCGTACAGTAATTATTCAATGACACGCACAATAAAACCAAGAAGAATATACACGATACGTCAAGTAGACGTCGTTCAATAAGAGACCACGTCCTAGTCTTAACGCGTGTAAAATAAAAGACTCTAGTTTGTTTTACCGGTCCGTGTGTACGTACAAAGTTAAAGAAAACAAAAACAATGTTGGGAACATGCTCGGCTTGTGTAATCCTCGAGAAGTGGTCTAATTAATATTAACTCGAGCGACTTGCCGCGTATCCTTTACTTTGTACACTTTTAATGAGCAGACAGCGGAAAATTAAAGTGTGAAATTCGTTATGTATTTATTAAAGTGTTATGTCTTGTCGTCTTACGTTTTCGTGCCTTTGTGGTATTAAGGTTCAATTCCTGCAGGACATAACGTTATTGGTACTGTTTCTAACTTACCATTGAGTCGGCTTATAATCCATCCAGTATTATCATAACGTAGAGAAACTGGTAACTGCTCTCCATGACTTTAAATCAATCGATAGATGAAGAAGATAAGACAAAGAGTAGAAAACATCCAAAAGAGGCAAATTTGTTGAGTCTTAGAAGGACTCGAACCCATGACCTCTGGTTTTCTTACAGGCTAGCAAACCACTGAGCTACAAAGTCTTTTTAATTATATTTAACGCTTCGTCCGAATGGAACAGGAGAAATGTCCGCGAGTTGTATTGAAGTATTATATTGAATAGTAGAATACAAATGAGGTGTTTATATTGTATATGCCTATCATTAGACGCAAAGTTTTATGGCTTTTGCGTAGACCATGACGAAATTTCATAATAATAAAAAAATAACCCATGTCCTCTCTTAGACTGTGTTCCTAGAATGTACTAAATTTCATCTAAATCGGTTCAGTGTTTTAGACCGTCTTTACTAGACGGACGGACTGACAGACGGGCAGAATTACTTTCGCATTTATAATATTAGTACGGATACTAATTATAATATCCAATATGATGATTAAACCTTGTCAATTCATTATTTACTTTTACTACAACACTTACACATTACTTACAATACATTTTTATTATGTCTATTTAATATTATCACGAGGATATCATCGATTTACAGATATTTATCATTCAGACATATTTCAGTATACATTTGTATCTAGATATATATATTATAAAGCTGAGTGTGTTTGTTTGTTGTGACAAAACCGTACGGCACGCTTTAATCTCAGGAATTTGCATAGCTTATTTATCGAGGAAGACTTTAGGCTACAATAAACAGAATAATCTTCATGCGGAAGCTATAAACTTAAGCATATTGTATATACTTCACTTAGTATATTGTATATACTTAAGTTTGTAGCTTTCGTACAATGTATACAATAAGCAAAGCTAATATTGTACTTATTGCATTGGTAGTTCAAGTTATTAGTTAAGTTTATTAATCACAACATAGTCAGATAAAACATGGCTTTTACTTAAATAACTATTGGCAAAGTGGCTGGTATGGGCTGGATGAGAATAGCCGAAGACAGGACGCGGTTGCTTGCATTACGGGAGGCCTTTGTCCAGCAGTGGACTAACACACAATGATGATGAAAATGATGATGTTAAAAGTATTAGTCAAACTCTAATGGTATTTTGTGTTCTAATTGGTGGCTCTTAGCCATATTTATTTCCCAGTTGAAAATGTGGCCAATAACAGCGCTTGACGTTTCTGTGCAATTTAATTTGGTTTACGTAGATTGAGTAAAAGGTAATACAAAAGAGTAAAATACAATCTACAATATATTTATTTTGAGTTGTTTAAGTTATTTTAAAAGAAAATACAAACAAATTAAGCATAAATTAACGAACGTTCCATTGCAATTAAATTTGTTTGTGTCGTGTTTGAACTCGATTAAAGTTTTATATAATATTTTCGTTATATCTGATAATTAAATTTTTAAACAATTTTTTAAAGGGAATATATCATGCGATTGTAAAATTAAAGTTATTCGAATGTTAAAAACTTGATGTAATTTATTTTAGGGTAAATTTAATTTGCATATTATTATTGCTTTTGCGACGATTTATAATTAAAATGTTTTATTATTGATAATTTGGACCTGACTCAGATATTTTGTAGGTCATAACGGAAAGCTATCTAAATCGCCTATAAAATGATAATCATTTTGCCTCCTGGACACCGCTTAAAAACCAACTAATAAAATTACAGAATTACAGTCCTTAACTACGTTTCCATTGGTCGATTTTTGATTTAATCCAAGCTATTTTAACCAATAAAAAAAGCACATATGACGTTATTTTGTTAATATTTTCAGTATTTCAATTGAGCTAAGATATGGCTAAAGTAAAACTTAATAATGTTTTTTTTTAAAGTAATATGTCGATAGATAATTATTCTTATACCACCTTACTACATTTTATCGATAAGAATCGTGATTGCTTCTAATAAAACACCTCATAATCAGATGATTCCAAAGAGAAAAGTTAACAGAACGCCGACCAAGTTGCTTTTAATTCATGGAACTTCTTATCCATTCAGTGTAAATAAACGCTGACATTTATATAGAAACAATAAAACCACATTATTCTTAACCTAGAGATTGCGCCATTGTCTAGACTGAATTCTAGCTAAAACATACCGTACTTTAAAAACGGAGGCACCGTAGCCCTAGTGGTATGGGCTTGCGCTTTAGAAACTGGAGACTGTTGGTTTGAATTCAGCTGGGACTTGACAACTTTTCTAATTGTTGTTTCTTAGTAGGCGAGTGCAATGCGGACTGATCACCCGTTTTCCTGTTCAATAACGCGATCTATATGTCGGATGGGCATATGAAAGTCGGTCCTGCCGCTTATCACTGCGGCTGTGTCGGTTATCCGTCCCATCGAACTATAAAGAAGAGAGTGTAACGTATGGGGATGCTCCGAAGTTCGCGCGTTAATTTGTGTGCCATAATATCTCCTGCGCAGTTGGCTGGTCTCTAATATAGACCAGCCGCCTAGTCGAAACCGACTTGGAGGACATTACTTAAATTAAAGTTATAAGTTATTTTTAAGGTGCATTATGTGTCATTTCTATACCTTTTGTGAAACCCTATTGACTGCTCTAAGAAACATATTGGTTTGATAGAACCCACCCTGGTTATTTCGGCTCTATAGTATTATTTCCCAAAACCCACTGTATAGTTTTAGATTGTGAGAATGTGATTTCTTTAACCTTTTTTGTAGTGTATTTTTAGTGGTTTCGTGGTAGCGACTAGAAAAGTACTAAAGTGATGATTCCGTGATTCCTAAACACTTCCGTGTTCCTGTTTGTATGTAAGCTAGTAATATTACAACGTCTACTTATACATTTCTTATAAGCTGAGTGTATCTTACCAGTGAATGTACACCGCGTCTCGACAGATACCTAGTTTATGGGGACGGTAGCTTTCCGCAAACTCTGTGTTAATAGAAGCTTACCAAAGACTGAAGTCTGCATAAAATTCTTGCTAAAATCGCCTCGACATTTCATGCAGCAAACATAATAGTAGTATGCTAAATACATTTTCGGCACTAGGATTCGAACCCTGGAGTTCTTGTAGAGGCGTCCTATCAAAAACAGTGTACCGCTTTAAATAAACAAGTTATCGTCCATTAGATCGATTCGTTCAATGAACTGTTAAAGTTCTCCAAAATCGATTTGACAATCCGGTCCAATAATATATTCTATTTCATCTCGATTTTAATTAATTGTAGCCGGAAATCTCGTTCGTTGGCTCACTTAATAACCTGTTTCCTGCTGGCTTATACTGAGGGATATCACCCCAATTCTGTTATCTTACCAGTCGGCCTGTATCAAAAGTTTATCTTGATAGACTTTGTCTTGAACACAATTATATACCTTAAATGCAAAGCAATAACAGCGTAAATAGCGTGATCTGTGCTAAGTCGAAGTTTATCCTTTTTTTTATTGTGCTTCGAATTCAAATCAAAAAGCAAATTAAGTTGTTTGCTCGTCCTTGTTGTTGGATATTCGGTTTTATTTATAAGTGATAGAGTTTAAAATTATTCGTCGTACGTTTTGGTTGTTAGTATTGACTCCTTGATACAGTTTATATGATTTATTAAAATTTATCAGCTCAATGGAAACGCTTTGCTTTCGTTATAAATCCAAATTGGGGGTAATAGAAGATAATCTATTTCGAGATAGCTTAAGTGTGTTTTTTATTGCTTGTTTTTTTTTTTTTTGTAATCTTGTTATTTAAAATTGCCTTAATTATTTTATCTCGTTATACAGTGATTTGTAAATAAAAACTGGCTTAAAGATATATAACATTTAATTTACGAGTTTTGATTAAAATTATTAATTAAGATTATAAAATGTCCGTACAGGATTGACGGTGATCTACCCTCAATGATTTTGCTAATCGAAAAATCGGGACCTGTGGTAAATATTAAACAGGATAATTATTTAAAAATAAGCCATGAATTTAATATTTTTATATTTTAGTCGACCGCCTCCGTTGTCTAGTGGTATTAGCCCTTGCTTTATAAACCAGAGGTCGTGGGCTCCAATCCGCGGGGAACTAACTTTGCGTTATTGTTGTTTTCTGGTGGTTAGGACGATTTGAGCCGATCACCAAATTCTCTGAGACGAAAGATGAACCATGCACCGGATGGGCATGTAAAAGTCGGTTCATCCACCAACCCGCATTAGACGGTTGGATACGGACGCTGTGGTGAGATACAGTCCCATAACCTCCTGATGAAGAAGGCGTGCATTATTGGAGGCCTATATCCAGCAAGGGACTACCACAGGCTGATGATGATGATCATCATTTTCGGTCCTAGGATACATGAAATATTGTGAGTAGATATATGATTTTTAATTATGATATTCAAATTAGGTAAAGAAATCTAATGCCAAACGCTAATGGCATTAATAGTGGACCTGTTTTTTCAAAGTTGGTCGACGCTTAATCAATGGATAGGTAGCACGTTTTAGTAACAAAAATTTTAATATTTACGACTTATTATACTAACTGATATTGTAAAATCTATACTAATATTATAAAAAGAAACGTTTTGTTTGTTTGTTTATAACTCATAATAAATAATAGACGATAGACGATGAAGAATAACTAATAATAAATAATAGACTCACTAACTATGTCCTTAACCCGTGTCGTTTTATGACCGACTTCCCAAAAGTAGGAGGTACTCAATTCGGAGCGTATGTTTTCTTTTTTTATATATGTTACCTCGTTGCTTAGCTCCTAGCGCTCTGATTTTACTTATTCTTTTTTTAAACGATTTATATTAGCTTTCAATTGTTTTAATTTTTTTTTATAACCAAAAATCACAACATCGTGCGATTAAATTCCAAACGCTGCCGAAACCGTAAAAGATAGACATAAATTTATATGTTTTTGTATTTGTATGTTTTGCATAATGGTAATACTTGTATTGGTCTACAATAAAGTCCGCGATAGCATATATCTATGTTTTAAAAATAACGCACACTAAGCATTTTAATGTAAACATTTTAAAAAAGTTGCAATTTAGCACAATCAAACCTTATTTAAGATAATACATTATAAGTTCACACAAAAATATTCAATAAGGAGTCTGTCAATTTTATTGTTAATTATAATTTATGATTAATATCGTTAAAACCAATAAGTATATGACTTAATGACTTTGAAAAGAGCCACTGTATATAAGCCACTGCCAAAGTAGCTTACTATTGTAAGTAAAACAAGAAATATTCGTCGCTATACATTGGAAGTTTCTCCGATAAAATAACATGAAACATGGCCCTCTATCGACTCCGTACACTTTCGTAGCTCCCATATATCCAATATGGGACACATTTGTGTACCGAACTGGATATTTATTACGGCGAAATCCCAGAGGTGTGTTACTGCGATACAGCATTGGATGAAGCCATCTTGCGAGTTTGTATTAGTTTTATGATGTACTAGCTTCCGACGGCGACTACGTGTAATAGTTATTTTGTGTTAACGGCAAATTTACGTGCCATTTGTGAAATAAATTATTATTATTTGTTTATGGCGATTTTGCACGTAGAAGTGGTGAATATTTAGCAACAGTCAAGGAAATAGAGAAAATATTTTTGAGGCATTTTTAATTAATAATTCTTCCTCTACTTGAAAGGATAAACGGCTACGTGGGAGCGCTTCAAATCGACTTGTTTCGCTTTATTTAACATTGCTGGAAGTTTCCGCTTAGTTATATAATGATGTTGTGAAATAGAAATATATTCCTTCGGGATAACTCTGACTCTATAACATCCGAACTGTCAATCAAAAATTGTAATAAACGAGTTGCATTTTCATATCCATTAATATGAAACTAAGTTATTTTGGTGTCAATTGTCAAAATGAATAATGTCATTGTGTAAGATAGAGTCAGTTACTGATTCTATTAGAGAGAGCACGATAAATATGAACTTTTCCGAAATATTACGAAAAAAAATCTCTCTCACTATATCTACTACATATATTATTGGGACCGTTGTCAGCAGTCCTTATAAGAAGTCAGTATCTTCAAATTTATTGACATACAGCAATCGAATGCAGTTTGACCTTTGCTATGGATAGGTCAAAGTCTTTAGGGTGATACGTGTGCTTCTTCATATATATAAGTAAGAAAGAAAGAAAAACGTTCATTTGAAAGGAAGTACAGTAAAGTAAAAGCATAAATTGCATATGCACCAAAGTGGCATCCGCTCAGCTTAGATCACGAAGAAAATCCGACACCCGACTTCGTCCATGTGGTAACGTGTAAAAAGCTCTTTTAGTTTTTTCCAAAAGTATTCTAAGTTGTTCCCAGTTTTATCCGACATGTTTTAGATAAAGTCCTGTCAAAATCAGACAAGAAACAATAAACTATTTTGTGCTACCTGTATCGGATATACATCAAAATAAATTATTTAAAAACTAGTTATTTTATGATACAAACAGACATTCCAATATGGATATATGTAATTTGTCATCTATTCATTCATCATCATCATCAGCATGTGATAGTCCACTGCTGGACATAGGTCTTCCCTAATACACCCATATCCATTAGGATCTCTTCGACCGTATCCCATACTACTCATTCATTCGTTTATATTGGAATGTCAGTTTCCCTATCCCTATTTTATAAATACGCTGTTAAACTGGTAGAAAAGTTTCCGTTGCTATAGCGGCTGTTTAGTGAAAAGCATAATATTGTACGTATATTATTGCACTTGAAACGAACGCAAAGTTACCTTCAGTATAGCTACTTTATTTCCTGATATATTATAAAGTACGAATAAGTACATAAACGGGTTTCGTAAATATTATTTCAATACTAGGGTGATAAAAATAACAAATTGTGTTCTTAACGCTTTAGTGTTCAATATAATATACACGACCATTAAATATCAACTGCTGTAGTTTTGGAATTAAAACACATATTCATCTGTTTTATTACTATCATTAAAATGACAAAGTACGGTCATTTGTTTGTGGTCTTTACATAATCAAAAAAATATATATGTTTCCGAGATATTATATAATGTGCTATTTTCATACACTTATTTATTTAAGCACTATTGAACTCGATCATAAATGTAGTAAAACAAATATTAATAATTAGAGTACAAAGAAACAAAAGTTAAAGTGGCAACAAAAGAAAAAAACAACTCACTTTATAAAATGTATCAAATCTATATATATAAAAGAGATTCCCACCTATATATTGACTCATCACGATATCTCTGGAGTTGTAAGGCGTAGCACTTGAACGCCGAGTCAACTAACAACGAATTTTACGAAATTCCATACCTAAAAGTTATTGCGGAGGCATAAACCGATGAAGTCGGGCGCAATAGTTATTATCAATGTAAATATTCTGACTGCTGTTAATGCATTTTTTACATCGGTGGTCGGTTCGAATGCTGCGTTGCCTTTTATTTATTCTTACTATTACTATTAGAAGGCTAATTAACTGAGCTCCTGTACGTTAATGACCCAACAGTCGGTTGACCTTCAATAAATACGGTCGGGTGGGGTTTCCATTGTATCGGACTTTGAGAAGAAAGAAGCAAATTGGCGTGTGCAGTTGAGAAATATGTCTCCTGTGTAGATAGCGGAGGCCAGCATTTACTTATTAATTGTTCCTAAAAGTTTTCTAATGTATATAAATGTTATATTAAAAATACGGTTTTATAATATATACAGACCGGCGCTCAAACATAATTCGCTTGAAGTCCTTAATAACCATAAATTGTTCGTATAAAATCAATGAATATTTATACATTTCCACTTCACCTGAGGCGTAACATTTCGAATAAATTAAGTTATCCCGCATCCTTTATGCAAATCTTTCGTTTGAAAACTTAAACAAGAAGTTTAAGATTTATTTTTTTTTTAGTGTTCATTTAGTATTCGTCAGATGGATGGAAATGTGGAAATGACGTTGAAATTTCATGGCTATTTATTGCGGAAATTGTATCAATTCGTTTGAAATTAATGTAATATTGATAACTTTTGGAATTTCAATTTACAAAAGTTTTGATAATAAATACCTAGTGGTGGTTGATATACT
Organism: Lamproptera curius; assembly: GCA_029286875.1. Classification (NCBI taxonomy): domain Eukaryota; kingdom Metazoa; phylum Arthropoda; class Insecta; order Lepidoptera; family Papilionidae; genus Lamproptera; species Lamproptera curius. Next base: position 5,506,298 of record JAGSMT010000018.1, on the reverse strand, counting down.
CTAACTTAATCTTGTATTTGAAAATGTGACATTTATGTATTAACTATGTAAAGTCATATGGAATACTCGTAGATATTATAGAAAATGCTAAAATATATATTTAATAGAACATTTTTGGATAATTTTAATATTAATTTGAGCAACAGTCTTTATGAATAATAATATAGTCCTCCCAGTCGAGAAAGTCTTTGACTACGTCGTATCTGATATATAAGATCATCCATACGTATTATCTAAGCGTACATCAGCCTGTGATAGTCCACTGCTGGACATAGGCCTCCCCTAATACACCCTATCCATTTAGGGGTTTACGTACCGTAACCCACCACGCTGGTCCAATGCGGGTAGGTGCCCATCCGACGCAGCGTTTATGTGAACGCTTTGCTCCTATCAAAATAAAACTCTCGTACGGAACCCCGTGTATTGACGTCGCAATATTTACGTGCCTTTTATTCAAATGTAATTCAATTATTTTTCGGTACCAGGAGCGGTTGACATTACGGCGATGCATTCATTAGTCTGTATATTCGTTTGTCACGCGAACAGGATGCTACTTTTCACGTTTTAACGCGAATTTACAATTCTCTTTGTGGCAACTGTTCCATTGTCTGCTTTAGTTTGATTCGTTAGATTTAACGTTTTAATCAAACGTTATATTTTCTACTAGCGACCCGCCCCGGCTCCCTGCTGCTTTTTTAAATGCACCATCATTTAAAGCAGCGGTTTTAAAATAATTTACATTTTGTAAATACTCTTATAACAGTAATACGCATTTCGAAGCTTTCAAACCGACTGATTTGAATAATAAATAGTTGTAAGACCATAATCTTTTTAGTCCTGTGTAAAACTATTTGAACAGTATTGGGTTACGCATTAGGCTTTTTATCACCGTAATAACAATAATATTTAGGACAAATAACACAACGTCATCTAGTCCTAAACTAAGCAAAGCTTGTACCATGAAAACAAGATACCTTATAAATACATAAATTTACTTTTATTTTGTAAATAAATAAATATTATATAGATACAAACGCCCAGACACGAGAAAAATACTATGTTCATCACGCAATATTTTGCCCCGGGTGGGAATCGAACACATCCTTTGACGCAACAGTCAGGGTTACTAACTACTGTGCCTAGCGGGTCATAGCTAGCGTATTTACTGGGTAAATGTGACGTGACAGCCTATGTCTCACGGTCGACATCGCGTTGGTGATACTCCTGATGTTGCCAATGTCTATAGCGGTGACCTCTTTCCATCAAGTGGTTCGTTTTTGTAAGCGATTTATAAAAAAATGTGTTTTTACTAGGGTTTAAGTAAAAAGTCGAGTCTTTGGCAGTTAGAGACCTGTTCGTTATTATATTTTTTATTTTTTGTTAATATTAATAGTTCATATCTATTTTGAAAAAAAAATACGGCTTAAAGTTTTAGCTTTTTAATTTCAGGTAGTGGGCTAAAGGATACATTGCGGTGCAATTTCCTAGAAATTAATACTGTAGCACGTTGAAAGCCTGCACTAAATAGAAAGATTTAAAGAATTTTTCCGTCCTTTTTTTTCTTGCGGAATTGTATTTTCAATTCTTGAAACACTCCTATCAATTCGTACTGTTAATGCAAACAATTCACAATTCTTATTTAATTTAGCGAAAGTCTGAAGATCCTGTTATTAAATGGATCAGATCAATAAATAAATATTTTAAGACGGTAACAACGTAAGTTTATAAACGACGAAAGACTTATTCACAACATGTTGACTGATAATTTTATTACGTATTGTTTTCTTTAATAAATAATCTAATTCATCACATCACTAGATGTTGCCTTTTTAGGTATCGAACCCGCACTCACCGGTGGAAGGGACAGGGTTTTTATGAGACATCCAAAACATTGAGGTTGCATATAACGTCATTACACTATGTTTTTTTATCGCCCACGCAGGCAGACGAGCAGTCGGGCCACCTGATGGAAAGCGGTAACCGACGCCCATAGACATTGGCAATACTGGTATCACCAACGCGTTACCTACCGTAAGACAGAATTCCGTTGAACCAGTAAATACGCTGGCTGTGGTGCCCTTCAAACACATAAGTGTTCTCACACTACTGCTTTGCGGTAGAAATAGGCACCGCGGTGGTACCCACCCAGACGGTCTCATGTAAAAGGACCTACCACCGAAATGTATAAATTATATGTTTTGTTTGGCGTTTTATGATAGAACAGTTTTTATGACAAAACAGATAAAGCCGCGTGCAACGCCTAGTATTATAGCGTGCTTATCTCTGTAGTAACTGTACAAAACCGTGCCTGTAACACGCCAAGTCATAACACCTTAATGTTCATTGGCCAGTGTCTCATAACTTCAATATTAGCACGGAATTATCAATTATAACAGGAAGTGACATTAACTCTGTTTAGTATGATAATAAATATTCACACCTTGGGTAGGCCTTCGGAATAGCATGTATAAAGTATGATAACGATATGAAAATTAATTTTTACGCATATATAAAGTTTTTAGATGTAACTTTTAACATCGCATTTACCTATATGTATATCCGAGACAAATAACATCAGTACTTTATGTACTCATTTATGTGCAAAATGATGTTATGTAATGTTAGTGAAATATATAGTGATGTGACCTATCAGTGAAAAAATTGGTTGCTTTTAAAATTGATATAGCTGCGAAAGTTATACGTGACAACGCCTTTTAGTGGTAGAACGGTTGCAATGTGAATTTTCATTCGAATAGTAGCAAGAAGGATCAAATAATATTAACAATTCAATATTTTTAAATAAATTCGACGCTCGAGTGTAATCAAGACATGAACTGGTAAGCAGGCCCCTCTTTCTATTTCTCCCTGTCTCTCTTTCACTTAAGCAGGTCAACTGCGCACGAGTAAGAGGGGCGCGTGCCTCTCACTTTCTCTTATGGTTGCTAATGGAGAGCGTTACGTGAGCGGCGCTGTGACGCAGTTTTCAGAGTGCCTCCCTATCTTAAACCAATTTATAAGCAATGTTACGTTCAAACAGTTTTACATTAGATTGATAAAGTTATTATTGTATACAAGTCTTTATTATTGTATTTATTGCCGATCATCAATTATTAAGCAATGATTAGCCAAACAAAACTGAATACTAACTACGCTGTCACATATTTTGTCTCTCGACGGGTTTCGACATCGAAGACTACAATAGAGATCGACCATCTGCGCAGGACATATTGTAGTAAGTGTACTCGCCGACACCGGTGTACTCCCTCATCCTTTACCCTCAGAATCCGTGGGACGGATAACCGATACGACCGAAAACCGACTCCCGTTCGTTTCCGTCGCATGGATAAAAATACTTTACAGGAAGTCGGGCGATTATCCCGCATTACCCTTACCATTCTGACTGAACATAAACAAAAAGTAAAAAGAATACAACGGAGTCAAATCTATGCACAAGTCCAAATACTAAGCTATGGAGGAATCACTGTATTAATAGGATTAGCAAGTATTTTTAGCACATATGTATTTTAACACCCCCTTGCTTTAAAAGCGCCTTATGGCTACAGAAGTAGTCCATCATTATTTTAAACATGTTTCTGTATTTAAATATGTACCGGTATGTATCTTACCGGTGGTAGGTCCCCTGTTTACAGGAGACCGTCTGGGTGGGTACCACCGCGGTGCCTATTTCTGCCGCGAAGCAGTAGTGTGAAAACACTACCGTGTTCCGGTTTGAAGGGCACCGTAGCCAGCGTATTTACTGGGTAAACGAGGCTTGACATCCCATGTCTCACGGTAGGCAGCGCAATGGTGATACCAGTATTGACAATGTTTATGGGCGTCGGTGACCACTTTCCATCAGGTGGCCCCGATTGCTCGTCTGCCTGCGTATGCAATAAAAAAATGTTTATAAGTTAAAAAGCCGATTTAGACAAACACAGTCTTATGTTAAAGTCTCTTATTAGTTACTAGCGACCCGCCCCTGTTTCGCACAGGAGCTATGCAGCTAGACAATACACTACTACCTACCTACCTTATAATATCGTATTAAGAATCTGTTATACGTATAAGCCTCTGCCTCCGTAGCCTAGTGGTATGGACGTGTGCTTTAGAAACTTGAGGTCGTGCGTTCGAATCCTGCGGGGACGCAACAAATTTTCATTGTTGTTTCCTAGTTGGTTAGGCAATTTGGGCCGATCACCCAATTGTCTGAAAGTAAGATGATCCATGCGTCGGATGGGCATGTAAAAGTCGGTCCACCCACCAACCCGCATTGGACCAGCGTGGTGGGATACGGTCCAAACCCCTAATGGATAGGGTGTATTAGGAGAGCCTATGTCCAGCAGTGGACTAACAAAGGCTGATGATGTATGATGTATGTATGTGATGTATACGTATAAGCCTTCCTCTTCAATCACTGTATCTATTTAAAAACCCCATCGAAATCCCTAGCGTAGTTCGGAAGATTCAAGCATACAAAGGGATACAGAATATATCAAAGATAGCGACTTTGTTTGTACTATGTAGTGAAAAGGCATAGAGATTACCGAAACCGCGTCAGATTTCTTGACGTTAGCTATCTACCACGAAAAGTCCCATCAAAATAGGACCATCCAATCCAGAGATTACTCAGAAGCAACAGAAAGACAGACAAAATAAAAAAAAAAAACTATATATATACTAAATTGACCAGCGTGGTGGGATACGGTCCAAACCCTAATGGATAGGGGAGGCCTATGTCCAGCAGTGGACATAAAAAGTATGATGATGATGATGATGTGTATACTAAATTATTATTAAATATATGTATTCTCAATTGAATCAATAAAAGACGGTTATTGTAATGTTACAAATGGACACTCCAATTTTATTCATTAGTAAAGATAGTAAATGTATTTTGGGTTTATTTACGAGCTAAATAATTCTTGGCAGCTACCGTATTTGTACGTAGGCGTGTCGTGTGTTAAAGCAATAAGGAATTAAAAAAGTTCATGTTCCAGTGACAATTGACGCGTGTTCGCGTTTCATGTTAGCGTTGTGAATTTGAATTACGTATACGGCAATATTTCATTTGCTACCAGCCCATTTTTGTATTAAAGTTATATAAACAGCTCAAAGGCACGTGATGTAGGAAGCATGTTTAATTGCGTATTGTAAGTAAATAGTTCCTACTAGCAACCCCCCAACCCCCCTTGTGGATGGAATTTCGTAAAATCTGTTCTTAGCTGACCTGTACTCGGCGAAAGGAATATTCCTACCAAATTTCAAGCCGCTACGCCTTATGGTTCCAGAGATATCGTGATGAGTCAATATATAGGTGGGAATCTCTTTTATGTATATAGATTATTTATATGCTTATCGCTATCTTTCGCCGGTTCATCTCAGATCAGAGGCGTACTTTTCCAAACAAACCGGTGGTAGCATTCTTAATAATCGATAAGTAAGTGTAATTCTACTGTGTCGAATAAAGTTGTTTGAATACGCAATAAAATATGCAGTGCTAGTTTGTTTAAGTTTCAAGTCTACTTAATTAAAAACGTGTATCATCTTTAGGTCAATATATATATCTAATTCTACAATGATGATGCCTTTTCAAGGTGGATCAAGACCAGAAGGATGGTTAACAAACGGGTAAGCAGTTCTATACATCGCATGAGAATATTTCGTCTTCACCGTAATTATCTGGTCATGATGCATCAAACCTGGAACATTTATGTAAGTTCTATAGCTACTCTTTTAAAGATATTCGGCTCTTGTCAAGTATAATCTAAGTCGGTCGATCCCGTATTTATTTAATGGTTAGCGATCCTAAATGACTTGGTAACAGATAGTAAGAGAACTAAGCTTCCTGCACTTTACTTGACAATTTGCGTGTTCCTGTAATATGGCATATTATATCTTTAATCAATGACATAATGTAGTCTTCTACGTAATTGCATATTCAATACTTGTAAGTCGGTGAGGTTCCAATCATATTGCAGCCACCCGTCAATCAAATTACAATATAGGTACGTTTCCTATTAGACTGTAATGGATGCTTTTATAATTCAACCATCATCCATTAGGGGTTTTTGACTATCCACTATATTATGCATATCAAATATATTTTATTTATTGATTATTGACATGATTTTTGCGTTAATTCTTAATTTATGCCATGTTTCGACCCTGCGCAATGACGAGTTAAAAGTGGCAATTGTGTTAAAGATAGAATGTATCCATATTATGTCAACTGTAGACATATGTTGATAATGAATTAAAAATTATTAATTCGATCTGTATTATTATGATAAAATGTCTTATGTTACTATTTTGCATTACATTATGTAGAATTACGACTTCGTATGGTGACAAAGACAAGCTTAAAACTAAAAAAAGGAAAAAAGTAAATACGTATTTGCGTTAGTGTTAGGTAATCAAGATAAAGAAACGATCGAAACTAAAATATCTTTAATGCTAGACACGCGTTTTGATCATTTGACTTTATGTTGAAAGTATAAATACTAATAGCAACGTATTACGTTATTAGTTAATACCGCTCAATGATTGACATCTTGGAAACAATTCTTTAATAAGGACCTTACACGTTAGTTGCTAAGAGCTACAACATTTTTTATATCTTTCGAGGGTACTAGAGCATTCGACCCACCTAATGTTAAATGGTCAGCGATGCTCGTAGACATCGGCAATAACAAGGGTATCACCAATGCCCTGCCTACCGTAAGACAGACTGTTACGTCTCCTGTATCTAGTTTTTTTATTGATTTTGCGTCCCCCCTAAACGTTCAGAATTTAACTATTAATAAATTTAAAAAAGTAGTAAAGGAACGTTTACGTGTTACAGGTTATTATGACATAAATGAAAACACAACCTGTTAATGGAATGTTCGCCCCAGGCTTTTTCAAATTAATATATTATATTAATATATTATGTATGATAAGAATGTATTTTTATTTAATTATTTTAAAAGATGACAAAAAAGGCCCGCAGAGTTTCTTTCGTCGGTTCTTCTCAGGTCGGAGGCGTCCTATTCGGATCCGGTGGTAGCGTCATTGACAATCAATAAGCGAGTGTTACACTTCTACATTGAATAAAGATATTTGAATTTGGAATTTACCCAGTAAATACGCTGGCAACGGTGCCCTTCAAAGCGGAAAACAGTAGTGTTTTTATAGTACTGCTTTACGGCCGTGGTACTACCCAGATGGCCCCCCTATAAAATGGGGACCTACCACCTTCATGTCTACTTCAGTTCCATTTCTTTTTGGCCTAGCGTCCGTTTTAAACTTTTATATTTGTATTTCATGTTAAACAACACGACTTGCTCTCAGTTAGCATCGTTTTTGTTGTCCGTGTTGTGTTTAACTAATAACCCTTTGTCACGACCAGCAGTTATGTTTCGCGTCGGAGAGAAAGAAAAATCGTATCGTATTAATTTAAACACAAATGAGTAATGTTTAGTTATAAAGCATGATTTTCTTTTTATGCTATTTTTAATAGCGTCATACATTTGATTGGTCACAAAAATGTAGGCGATGATTTCTCAAGGTTTAATGTTTCGGTGTTATACACGTAATAGCTTACAATAAATGTCTTTTTTTAACTTTTTAAATTATCTATAATGTGCTAATAGTCTTCCCTAGCTTCGCACGGAAGGACTCGGTGACGAAACGAAATTTTAATGAGGTTAAAGCAATTTTTTTAAATTTTTGAACACTTTAAAGTAGGGTTTTAGATGGTTTTTTATTCTTACAACTGTAGCTTACGTTGCTCCGACAATGTAGCTAAGTAATGGCAAAGAAAAATAGGATTTAGGTCTCGTAGTTTGAAAGAAAAATCCAAAATTAATATCACTATGTTAATCATCATCATCATCAGGTACTGCTAAACATAGGCTACTTCTCATGCACGCCTTCTCCATTAGGGTTTTTTGAGACAGATCAGTCAGTGAGTTTCGGAGGTAAGATTCCAGCAGCTCTGCGTAAAAACTGTCGTTCAGGTAAATTTCGTTGGATTGGAAGTCGGCCCTATGATAATGCAAAACAACGCTAGGTGAAGAAAAAAATAGTGGTATACCACTCTATTCGTATATACACCTGTATCTTTATTATTTTTTTATGGCATACGCAGGCAGACGAGCAGTCGGGCCACCTGATGGGAAGTGGTCACCGACACCCATAGACGTTGACAATACCAGTGCTATCGCCGACGCGCTGCCTACCGTGAGACATAGGGTGTTAAGTCTTGTTTACCCAGTAAATACGCTGGCTACGGTGCCCTTCAAACCGGAACGCAGCAGTGTTTTCACACTACTGCTTCGCGGCAGAAATAGGCACCGCGGTGGTACCCACCCAGACGGTCTCCTGTAAACAGGGGACCTACTACCGGTACACTTTATGATTATAATAAATCGTTTTAATTAGTCCCGGAAGCCGTATAAGTAAGCTTCCATTCCCGCGTCTCCATCCGGGAGGCGATTGTATTGCTAGGGCTTTCGACGGGAAAGCGGTTACCATAGGACTGCCCCTCTTGATACAGAGTTAATTTACATTGGGATGTATCTCTGATGTATTTAGGAAGTGCTTGCGGTTTGAATATCGCACGGGGGTCAAATCTAATAAGGGCAGATTTGCAAATTTCTTACTGTAACGGAGAATTCAGAGATTGAAATTACGTTTTTTTTAATACCAACGGAGGCAGACCAACTTTCAGACCACCTGACAGAACCGACGCCCATTGACATCGAAAGTATCACCAATGCGCTGATTAGATTAGTTTTACGTAATAATAAATTAAGTAAATTAATTAGAAAACTCAAGACTACAGTTTAAGGATATATGATAACTTAACCAAAAAAAAAATACATTATCGAGTCTGAGTTATGTTAATTTACGCGTACAGGAAGTGTAGATATGATCAAATTTATAAACATTATCGAAAAAACCAAGATAACATATAATGATCATAGTTTTTATGATCATTATATAACTGCAAAAAATCATTTCAGTTGATAACCATCTGAAATAGTCAGAACGAATTATAAAATGTTAGTAATGGATTGTTTTTACTTTGAAAAACATTCAAAACACATGTGAATTTAAAATATTAATAAGATTTGGATTAATGAGCGAAGATTGTTTAAAATTCGTCTTTATGTAACGTTTTTAATCAAGAACCTATATAAGACAATTGATATTTAATTTAGTCCATCATCATCATCATCATCATCAGCCTTCTCTATTAGAGTTTTTAGGACCGTATCGCACCGCGGTGGTAAAATGCGGGTACGATCCTGTTCTCTGGGACGGTATCTTTTCCTGCGAACTCTGTGATAGATGAAGCTTATCAAAGACATTAGTGTGAAGGCCTAACGAAAATAAAAAATGCGCGTTGATGGGTGGACAGACTTTCTATGCCCATCTGACGTATGGATCATCTTACTGTACAGACAATTGAGTAATAGGCCCAACTTACCTGTACCATATAGCACAAAGTTGATTCCCAGCTGGATTCGAACCCACGACCTCTGGTTTAAAAATCAAGGGCCTAGTTCTTTTATAATGGTTTGGCGTAGTGATATATCGATACATCACCATTATTGACAGTCAAATATACCGTAGAGAATTACGCAACAAAAACATCGATACAAGAGACACAAGTCGTACATTCTTTCCCCGTATTGTTCGCCTTTCCAATATTTCAACTCTTTCCTTGTTTGTTCCAGGGCATCGTATAGTGCTGTCACACGAAGATGTAGTGCCGGCGACATCGATAGTGAATGAAAACAATGATCAATACTCGTGTCGATATTATCTCGCCGTAGTGATGTATCGTTATCGAACATGATCGTGTCCCGCTCGCAACTAGTGCTGTTCTGTGCGCTGCTGCACTATCGAGTCGAAAGCCAACAGGAGGTGCTTATCGAGGAATCACGTGAGTGTTTTATATCAATAATAACTATTATATTTACTGTTAAAACAAAACAATAAAAGTCTATTGCAACGATCGTGGTCCTCCTTTTTATTAATTTGTAGGACTTGTGATTCGATCTTTAAAAATTTCCAATCACTACATAGTCAATAAGGGTCCAACATATATTCGTTATCATAATATTCGTAAATGTTCCTTTTTTTCCTACTATATACACACAAGTACACAAGTACGAACGTCGATATAAAGTGATTGTTATAATCGCATAAAGCAAGAATCATAACTCATATAAGTAGTTGATACAGTAATAAATAGTGTTTAATTTAATATTCTTTTTAAATAATATGTTAACTACTTAGAAATTATATATTTCAAACCGGAACAATCAACACATAATTGCTTTAAACAACAAAACTTTGTTATTGTACCTCCTTACTCCGCCTTCCATAAGTACGGAATAAACCATCTACATATAACTCTGGTATTGTAATTTAAAGGCTTTGTAGTAGCGGTATTAAATTTGGCACGCACGAACGACAATGGAATTTATATTAAAATTCCATTCGCCCATTGGCGTATTGCGATTGGAATAATACCGAATGTAACCAATTGTGACGCAGGTAGTTCTTTTTTTGGCGTCTTTTTGTCAGTACCCACGATTTGCAATTGTGACAAAAGATCGGCGAAAAATGTTTATTGTGTCGCATAAGGGATTTATGTTATGCCCCCGCGGCCTAGTGGTGGTGCCAGTTGCTTATTGTGCCGCGGGTCATGGGTTCGTATCCTGCAAGGAAGGTTTGTCCGGGCGATATGGACCGAACACTTAGATATGTCGAAAGTAAAACGATCTTTCCGTCTGATGTCCATGTAAAATGTTGGTCCCGGTTGTCAAAATTTTCTTTAATCATTATCATCATCATCAGCCTGTGTTAGTCAACTGCTGGTCATAGGCCTCCCCTATTGCACGCCTTTCATAAGGGGTTTTGGACCGTATTCCACCACAATGGCCCAATGCGGGTTGGTGGATGGATCGACTTTTTACTTGCCCATCCAACCCATGAAATTGCCATAACCAACTAGGAAACAACAATGATAATTTGTTGAGACCTCGCAGGATTCAAACACACGACGTCCAGTTTCTAAAGCATACGCCGCTACCACTAGGCTACGGAGGCAGTTTTTAATATTCGATATATATCCCTTGAATGCAGTGTAACGTTTGACGTAGATGTTCTTTGATATTAGCTTATTGTTAGATTTTTAATAAACGTCAATGGCAAAATTCGTTTTGTCATAATGAGGCTTTTCATACGAAAATAAGACCTATTACCAATCAATTACTTGCATTGGTTTTAAATCATATAAATATGCCATAATTTTGGAGATATATCTGCATTCAACACATGAGGCATATATGAAAATTCTATTCAAAAATATCATAAGCTTTGATATTTTTGTAAAGTTTGAACAGTGTACCTAATATCTTATTGTATTTTTAATAACATATTACAATAATTAGTTTTAGAATTTCGCAATTAGTTTTTTTTATTACATTTATATGTATTCGAGTTCAGAGTGTAATAATGCCGTCTGTTCATAACAAAGGAATAAAAAACAAATACATAATATGCGTCTCATAATTATAATGAAAACTAATATTACAAAAGAAATTCCGTGAAAAACATTTAGTATATTAGCCGTTATATTTTACGACTCCGTGCGCGTGAAATTCCACAAAAGAGCTCGCCGTTTTGTGTTTCGCTGTAAAAAAATAATTGTTTCGTAGTCGGATATTGCTAAAGAGTGTTTTGATACTTAATCTACACCTAATGTTGTATCTGGTGCGTTAATTGATTCGATGTTGTACTTTTATTGGCTCACTTAATGAAAGCTTAACAACTAAGTAATAATGATATGTTAGAGCTCCAGGATCAAACCCAGACTCAGTTTCCAACATACATACCACTAGGCTCGGCGCACTTGAATATCGATATATATCTGAAGCAGAACCTTTGACTGATGTCTGAAAGTTCTAGTTAGATTTTAATAACTCAAAGGCTAGTTCGTTTTGTATAAGTGAAGCCTTCGCAAGAAAATCAAGCGTCTATAGCAATATTACCACTTGGTTTGAAATCATATAATATGATGTAATGTTTTAAGTATATTGATTTAACTAATGAGCATATAGAGTTCATTAAATCATGCTTGATATTTAGTAAAGTTTGAAAGTGTACCAATATTTAGTGTATGTTATAAATATTCAATAATTAGTTCGAGAATTCTTGTAATTGATATTTTATACATTATATGTATTCGTCAACGTAAATCGATCTGTCATAAGGAATAATAATATACTAATATGTTTATAATCTAATAATACTAAATTAAAAGAAATTCAAACATTTAAATATAGCGTATATTACGATCCGTGCGTAAATTCAAAAGTCGCATTTGTGTTCCACTAAATATTGTTTCTAGTATATTGCAAGAGTTTTATACTAATCTAACAGTATGATTATTGGCTAATTAGTCGATGGTTCGCTTTTCTAAGTTTATTAACGTATAGTTATGGTCAGTCAGAGAAATCAGTCACGATAAAAAATGTTCATAAGCTACGTGACTGAAGACGCTGGAGTCGAATCAATAAGATCAAGGCTCGGTAAATGTTGTATGCCCACAGATGAATAATTGCAGATAGCTGGTTGTGATGAGGATAGAGATCCGAACCAGTGGTGCAAAAATGTTTTTAATGTTCGAAATTGTACTATATTATTTTTAAATAATCCTTTTTTTTATTCTATCCAAATAACGTTATGTTCTATCCAATAAACGTATCACTACATAAAACAAAGTCGCTTTCTCTGTCCCTAAATCCCTATGTCCGCTTAAATCTTTCAAACTACGCCACGGATTTCGATGCGGTTTTTTTTAATAGATAGAGTGATTGAAGAGGAATGTATATATGTGCAACACATGCGTAATATTGTAGGTATATTTTCAGAAGAATAGAATAGAAGATAGAAGCAGGGGCGGGTCGCTAGTGTTTAATAAATCTAGCCAATATATTCGAAAGGGAATCCCTCGCAAACATATTCGCGCGTCTCCCCTAGTCTATTCACAAGAGATAAACGCTGGAACGAAAGTATTAGGTCACCCGGCCGATTATGCCCTCCATCGGAGTGTATGGATGCTGACACAACTCTTCCATTGTGCTGACGGTGGATGTATGCTATAGCCTCGTGTTCTATACATCGCCTGATAACGGATGATTTGTGTTGGACGTATAACGATTCGGTGAAGTGGGCGAGCGATGGATCGCGTGGTTGCCGATTCGATCGTTGGGATATTGAATATTTTTATCGCATTTGTTTTTATAACTCTTTGATGTTTTATGTGTCTTATGTTTTTATATGTTCGAGGAAGGTGTTTTGGAAAATTGGTTGTATATGAAGATGTTCAGATTACTTTTACGTATGAAAAACTTAACAAGTTTTTCATACGTTAATTATAGGAAGTAATAAAAGAATAAGCAGTTATCATAAGTTTTTATATATAATGTAATTTTAATATATTTAGTTGTATACTTAACATAGAATCGAGAACTTAACAAGAACTTTATGAATGCTAAATTTCTATTAAGCCATGAAGTATTTAAGATGATGTAACAAAGTTTAATATAAATATTCGAACCCTCTTAAAAATGTATCTAAAATATGGTAATGAAAATAAAATAATACCACAAAATTTTTTACAAAAATATGACCGACTTCTATCAGCGTATAACTATTTTACGCAATATAAGCAGGTAACAACGTGCTGTCCGTACGAAGTTTTAGCAGCGTTTTTTATTTGATCGCACTGGGTTGTGATTTTTGGTGCCGTAATTTGTTTTTATTTGTCATATATCTATTAAACTACTTTTCACAAAATTATTTAAAATAGAAATGGATCTATAGGAAGCTAATATAATCATTTAAAAAAAGAAATAACAAAATCGGAACTCTAGGAGCGGAGCAACGAGGTAAAATATATTAAAAAAAAAATAAACGCTCCGAATTGAGTACCTCCTTTATTTAGGAAGTCGATCAAAAATTAATAAAATGCACTTTAATATAGGTACACATCACATCACACATCATCAGCCTGTGATAGTCAACTGCTGGACATAGGCCTCCCCTAATACACCTCTATCCATTAGAGGGTTTTGGACCGTATTCTACCACGCTGGTCTAATGCGGATTCCTGGGTGGACCGACTTTTGACATGCCCATCCGACGCATGGATCGTTCTTACTTGTCAGAAAATTGGATGATCGGCCCAAATTGCCTTAACCAAGTAGGAAACAACAATGAAACTTTGTTGAGTCGCTGCAGGATTCGAACCCACGACCTCCCGTTTCTAAAGCAAACGCCCATACCACTAGGCTACGGAGGCAATATAGGTACACCATCCCTAATACATGACGTGGAGCTCACCACAAAAGTATACTACTTACATTGTCAAAGAGGCTATTGTTAAGCTTTCACGTGAGATTCTCACTACCTGCGGTGATTTTCAAATGAGATACATTTTTATTTGTACATTATTGGGATACCACCCAATATTTATGATATCGTGAACAGTTATGGACAAGAATACTCTAAAGTCGCTTTTATATAATATTCACCGGTGGTAGGTCCCTTTTACACAGGGGACCGTCTGGGTACCACTGCGGTGCCTATTTCTACCGCAAAGCAGTAGTGTGAAAACACTACTGTGTTCCGGTTTAAAGGGCACCGTAGCCTGCGTATTTACTGGATAAACGAGACTTAACATCCTATGTCTCACGGTAGGCAGCGCGTTGGTGATACCTATATTGCCAATGTCTATGGGCGTCGGTGACCACTTTCCATCAGGTGGCCACAACTGCTCGTCTGCCTGCGTATGCAATACAAAAAATCTTTTTATATATGTTTATGGGATACGGTCCAAAAACCCCCTTATGAAGAAAGCGTGCATTAGGGGAGGTTTATGCCCAGCTGTGGACTAAGACAGGCTGATGATGATGATATTCTTATTAATCCGCGGCTGCAGAGTGCTTTGCTCGTCAGATGCTTTGTATGTAGTGGAATCTCGCGCTTTAATATGTTTTTAAAATATATATAATAGTACTATATATACTTATAATATATATAAATTATAAGTATTATTGAATGGATTTAGTGAGTTGTATTTATATTTGTCATAGTGAAAGGTTGTGATATATTTTAATTTAAGAAAAAAACAAACTTGTAAAAATCAGATTAAAGTTGATAATTATAAGTCAATCGTAAGAGTCAACTTTTAACTTATAAACTATGCCTGAAATTCTATACGCAGTCCGTATACATTTCCTTTTTTTAATGCAAATCATTAACAACAAACATTCAGACATCTTTAGAAATACTATAATTTAACTTCAATATAATATAATTTAATTTAATTGTGTAATTTGAATTAAACTTTTATGAAAAAGTTAGCTTTACTCGTAAACGTAAAGATTTCTTTACACCAAAGTAACACTAAATCTTCGTAAAACATAAAACAACGGGACGTGTTATTATTTTCGTTTCTTTTCGCGTTTTAACGCTCGTTTATTGTTACCTAATTGGCATGCCTCGAATGTCGGAAATAGCGTTTTTAAAATTGACGACGCAGCTGCCGTTCTCTTCGGCGACAGCCAATTAAAGGCCCCTCAAACCAGATATGACGAACATATGGTCCGCATGTTGTGATAAAACAAATTTCAATACTTAATTTTTTTGAAATTTCAAGCTAAAAGTGCAAGTTTACAGCAAGTTATAACAATGGCGGTATAGCACAGATGTATTGGTCACTGTAACGATTGAGTATTTCAATACGTGTTTCTACGTCATTCATGTGCTAAAGCACATTTCGATTTGAAGGGCGATTAAGTATTGACAATTATATATTCATAGATTTTAGTTTAAGAGTCGGTCCACCTACCAACCCGCATTCGACCAGCGTGGTGTGATACTGTCTAAAGCCCCCTAATGGAGACGGCGTGCAGTTGGGGAGGCCTATGTCCGCAGTGGACTAACACTGATAATGATGATGAGATTTAGGTTAAATACAAATCGAACTTAAAATGAAGCGGCATCGTACGAATGGTGTTATTATTATTCGATTGACTCACAATGACATTTCATCATTAAGAAAGCTAAATGCTTGATGAAACATTGTTTCTAGCGTTATTTTATTGCATAGCACATTTTATTAATGTAATTCAGTTCCGTTTCAGTTATTATTACACTATAAATTATTAAAGCACGAAATCAATCCATCTTAGTAAAACGTAGCACAAAATAATACAATATTAAAAAAAAAACGTAAACTTTTTACGACTGTCAACAAAAGCTTTACAAGTCCGCTAAAACATGTTCAAATCCGTGGAACAATGTAGATTATTCACGTGTAATTTATTAATGCCTCAAACAATTTTCGTTTTTAATTCGCTCGGCCCTAATTTCTGCCGCGAAAATAAAAACGTTAATTTTTTTTCCTTCGCCACCCGAGGGAGTCGAAAGGTTGGACGGACGTGGCTTTAATCACGCGAACGTTAAAACTACGCTTTAAACGGTGCCGAATGGGTTTTGTTTTGTTTTTTTTCGTTTTTAAATTTCGAACGAAAATAACTAGGCCAGATATCGGTACGGCCCATCACTAATTACACGCAGCTGGCCGTGTACGAATCGATTAACCCGAATTGGTGTAGAAAAATAAAACGCAATCGAGACGTTAAAAGGATTCACGAGTGTTCAAATATGGAAACGGTAAACAGTGCGCGTGAAATATTAGAGATCATTGGCACCTTCCGCTTTTAATTAAGCGTAAACATACGCATGTGCCTTTGTTTTTTTTTATCACACGTGCGTCGCTGTCTTTGTTTCGTTCCGAATTTAAATTTCAATCTTTGGAGCATTGCCTTTTTTTTTTTTCGTTAATAAAATTATTGAAATTTGTATCGATTATTTTTATGATCGTTATAAAAATCGATATTTAAAAAAAATACATTCTTTTATTTTTTTAATATTTATATTTTTCAATGAAATAAAATTACCGCGTTTTTGTTGCTTTTGTTCTTATAAACAAATAAATATTTTACTTCTAAATATCGATTCCCTAGTCAAATACATTATATACAAACAGTACTCTTAGTTGTAATCAGAAATAGTTCTCATAAAATCCTGTAAACAGTACTAATAATTCAAAATTTTACTGTCTTTGTGTAAGAAAAGAGCATTGTCTATTCTTACAAAGATATTTCCAGCCAATTTCAACCGAGACATTTAAAAATAATTCATTAACATTTTCTTATTTGTTTCTAAAATTATTCAGCAGCCAGTAACAAAGAAGATCAAAGCGAATTTGTCTGTGAAGAAACTGATACCGCTTTTGTTGTTTCGCGAATCGATGAACAGTTCGTTGCATAATAAAGGTTTCTTCGTAATATCATATTTCGATGAACATTGTTTTTTATTTTAGCGATAAAGTTCGTTTTGTTGGAAAACATCGATAGTAATATCGATATTACAATCGAATTGTTCGAAATAATATTTCGCCGAAGTATGTACATTGGAATTTATTGTCATACGGAATATTTTAACTGAAATATCGTATTGTCTTTATGATTCAAAATGCCTTCTTTATATTTGTCAAAATAGTTTTCAATAGAATTGTTTTGTTCAAATATTGTTCAACTTCAACGTAATAGTAATTACAATTATTTTTATCTTAGTTTTCTAGTGCATTGAGCTATTTTCTTCTGTCAATAACAAATATATATTTTTTTTCTTAAATAACCATTCGCTCTCGAAAGGAATATGTTTATTGAAAGCTATATTCTGTTATTACGTTGAAACGTGTCCGGTTTATAGACTTCCCACTATATAACGGTAACCGTTAAAGTGCGTATACTCTAGACGAACGTGGCCATATACTAACACATTTTAAGCGTGTTTACGTTGTAAGGTGCGTATACGAAACGAGAATAAATCTTTAATGTCTCGCGAGTTATTCTATCCTTTCAAAGGAACTATCTTATATTATGGTTTTTGTGAGTTCTTATAAATGTTTACTGCATCTGTAGAGATTTATAATTACTCTGTCAAAAGAAACACGAACATTTGATGGCATTTGAACCATAGATACCTATATATCATAAATAATATTCTCGCTTTATATTCTTTATTCTTGCAAAGAGATTCTAATTAAGATACTAAATAAATTGCAACAAGTAAGCGAATGCGAATTCTTTTGTTATCATTACATACACATAAATTCAAGTTCGACGTAATGTATACGCACTCTATTCAATCGTTCGCAGATAACGAAAACGGTTATTCGTTTTCGATAACGATATTTCCTCAAAAAGTGCGAACGTGTGGATTGTTATGAAGCGATCGGTATTCTATGTTGCTGTTAAGGAATATAAAAGGTCATATTAAGAGGTTATTTGGGAGTTGAGTATATATATTTAGGCCTTATAACCTGTTTATCATCATCAGCCAGTGTTAGTCCATTGCTGGACATTGACCTCCCATAATGCGCGCATTCTGCATTAGAGGGTATTTGGGCCGTATCCCACCACTCTGGTCCAATGCGGGTTGGTGGGTGGACCGACTTTTCACATGCCCATCCGACGCATGGATCATCTTACTTTTCAGACAATTAGGTGATCGGCCTAAATTGCCAATACAAACTAGGAAACAACAATGAAAATTTGTTGAGTCCCCGCAGGATTCGAACCCACGATCTCCTGTTTCTAAAGCACACGCCCTTAAGACTACGGAGGCAGTTACTGATATCAGCAACATTAAAGATATTGACGAAATAACAATGTATAAAAAAACATTAACTGCATCTTTCAGATTAATTGATCGCCCCTTTTCGTACGATTCTGCGATATTATAATTACAATTACTTAATTCTCCGAAAATAAATCAAAAATAAAAAGAAACGGCATCACAATCTAAATATTATATAGGGTGTTAATTCCTTAATAGAATCGTTATTATTATATCTTTATTCATTTTATTTATCACGTTCTACATCAAGGATTTAACACGTAGGTAGCACACAATAAAACACTTCGATATGTATTTAAATACTCCAATACATAAATTCGTAATATATATCCACAAAATTCACAAAAAAGGAGTCCTTTAATCGAGTTTGTTTGTAAAAAAACACACACACAACAAAAGTCAAAAGCCATCTTGGTGGGACGTATGCGTTCCATTGTAATTTACGAACAAAGCCCAAAAGCTCCATTCAGGAACGAACGACATCGGTCATTCGAGAACGACGATTTCGTTCATTCGTTCTGCAATAATTCGAAACATAATAGAGTGACGCGCGCGTTTTAAAAATGCCCGCAAAAACTCGTACGGTATAGGACGCATTCGAAAAGTTATTGTCAATTTCACGGCGGTAGGTTGAAAGGTTGAATAATAACGATTTTATTGGAAGCCTCTGCTCGTTTTTATGTTTATTTTTTGTACTTTATTGCGAACGGTGAATGGATTTACCTGATGGAAGCGGATTATAAAAAGTGTCATCCGCTTATCATTAGATAAAGATCGCGAATGCACACATGTGATTGTAAATATTTTTAAAGTAGTACACGTTTTTATTGGTCGAAGATTACTTAGATAAAGCCTACCGATCAAATCGTATATATATACGCAGTATCGATGCTATAGTAACGTTACTTACTTGTATTCCAGAGTACATCGTTACATAAGCTGGAAAGTTCCAGACTTGTTATTAAATTAAAGTAAATTTTAATGTTTAAAAATAAATTAGACACACCTTCAAAACTTTGTTCTATATACGACAATAAGTACGTCAATTTTGTTGTAGTTTTGATATGTTAGTTGGAGACTATAGTATTTAGGGTTATTATTTCTACTAATTATTACCCGCGACTTCGCCCGCGTAGAATAGGAGAAATTTAAAACGCGGGGCGTAAAAAAATATATATTTTTTGATACAGATGTTACGCTTACTGACTCATGCCTTTGGTAAGCTTAATCTAACACATAGTTCTCGGAAAGATCCCTTCCTTACGAACTACGGTAAAAATGTGGTGTTTTATTGCATGTGGCTATCATTTGACACAAAGGTGTATGACATTTGCTTTGACGATCACTAATTTCCATATTGACTTTGATCTTCATTTCAACCCCGTACAGTGTAACAAAACTGCTAGAAAACTCCACCTTTCGAGTGTCTAGACACAAAATTTCCTCGTTTTATGTTCAACAGAGACGATTTCCATATAAACTTTCATCCCCTATTTCAACGATTTGGACCACTTTTATTCCAAAAAATTATGTCTTTTCTTGGAATCTATTCTAAGTATGTACTAAATTTCATCGGAATCGGTTAAATGTTTTAGATAGTAAAGGCAGACAGACAGACACACTGAATTCGTATTTATAGTATTAGTGAAGATAATCCATCCAACAATCGTTGTAGTATGGATAATATTACAACGATTGTTGGATCGCACACGTTCGCTTTTAGAATGCTAGCTTATGCTAGCCGCTTACTTAACGTTGTGAAATAAATATATTAAAAAAAAATATGAACATAATGTTGTTCCGGATCATAAACTATAATATTGTGAAGTTACATATAATTTCAACAGTAGTAATTAGTGTTACAGGTGAACCGCGGCCGTTTTTATTACTAACTCAATATGTAATATATAAGAATGCCCGTCTTTTTGCCGCCACTTGAGTTTGACATGGACTATGGGCTGGATGAGAACAGCCGAAGATAGGAAGCGATGGCGTGCATTAGGAGAGGCCTATGTCCAGCTGTGGACTAACACAGGCTGATGATGTTTTCAGGGATTCTGTCTGTAAATTTGCCTAACTATCATCATCATCATCATCATCATCTTCCTGTGTTAATCCGCTGTTGGATATAGGCCTTTCCTAATGCACGCCTTCTCCAGTACGGGGTTTATGGACCGTATCCCACCACGCTGGTCCAATTTAACTATAGTAACTTGAAATCAAACTATATATCATCATCATCATCATCAGCCTGTGATAGTCCACTGCTGGACATAGGCCTCCCCTAATAAACTCCTACTCATTAGGGGGTTCTTGGACCGTATCCCACCACGCTGGTCCAATGCGGGTTGGTGGGTGGACCGACTTTTTACATGCCCATCCGACGCATGGATCATCTTACTTTTCAGACAATTGGGTGATCGGCCCAAATTGCCCTAACCAACTAGGACACAACAATGAAAATTTGTTGAGTCCCCGCAGGATTCGAACCCACGACCTCCGGCTTGTAAAGCACTCGCCCATACCACTAAGCTACGGAGGCAGTCAAACTATATATAACCCTACATATTTTCAAAAATTATCTTGATCGCATGGACTGCCTGGTCGTTTTAAATGGCGCGAAATTCTAAATGACTTAGCCTTTACACTTTATTAGGTCTTTTGTAAGTTTTTTTTCGCGCGTTAACCCTTTTCTTTTTGCTCGTAAGCAATTCCAACAAGGGCTCCATTGTTTTCGCAAACGTTAAGTGGTAAGTTACCCCTTTATGTGCGGGGTTGGAGTGTTCCTTTGAATTTTTAATCGGGTCGTTAAAAGTGGTGAAAGTAAAATTAGGTTCAGCGGTTTTGAGTCAACAAAATAGTTTTGGTTTTTTTCTACTTTATTTATGATTGGAGCTATGAGAACAGCAGGAAGTTTTCCTGAGTAAGTGATACGCACTGCCTATAAAGAACTGTAATATAGACGTCAATCTTTAATGTTGATCCAGTAATAACGCTGGCTACGGTGCCCTTGTAACAGGCAGACAGAAGTGTTTGTAAATTAGTAATTTGTGGAAGAAATAGGCTTACTTAATAGGCAGTACATAGTGGTACTTCCCCAGTCAGTACGGAAACCTTGAAGGATTACCTCGTAAAAAAAAAACCATTGATAAATTACATTTAGCCCGCAATTAAATCGCATAAGAGTCATCTGGTATAGACCTCATACTCATATAAGGCGGAAACAAGAATAGCTAGCACCTTCGAAATACGCAAATTAAAACGTTATTACAGCATTTTCTTTAAATATATTGAATCTTTACTGATTTTGCACTTTTTTCTTTTTAAATAATACCGACCTTTCGGATTCTTATTAGTGTTAATGAACACGATAAAAAAACTGATATCATTATAAATTGTTTGTACGAATATTAAATCAACAGAGAAACAATCAACTGATTGAACATAGCTAAACAACTTCAAAAGTTATTTATATTTTCGTCAACTAATTCAAAAGTCTCAAACAACTCAAAAGTATTTATATGAACACTTGAAACGTTCATCTTATCGATTGCCATTCTTCTTTAATCGATAAACCAGTGCGTCACGTAAAGCACATTAGCAGTTTAAACTTGTTATTATTGCAAACTAGTTTATCATAACATTCTTTGATGCAGGACTGGTAAAGAAAGTGTTTTAGTTGGAATTATGTACACTAGATGCACTTTATATGTTTATTAGTAATTACATTTCAGACTTTTAATAATAGATGTCTTTATACAAATCTACACTAGAGTATTATAATTTTAAGTTTCACTAGATAATACTAGATGCGCTTTTAATAATGTAATATCAAGTAAACTTTAGTATATAAATTTACCTATACTGTGTGTATATTAAACAGCCTTTTAAATTATGTCCCAATATGTAACTCAATGGTAATGTCATTGAACTTATATAAATATAAATTTACAAACAGATTTATAAACAACTATAAATTATCAATATGAACTAATTGATATTGTTCATTTGTATATGTTTATATATATTTAATTTAAAAATGTTATTTTTAGAATGTTATCTAAAATGTTATAATGCACTAATTCAACTATTTGCTTGTTTACTATAATAATTTTTACTACCAAATTGATATAGCATTCTTATAAAATTGTGAAATACAATATTCACCATTGGGCAATCCACGGGGCATGTTGTACAATTAAAATGAAATTATACGTTTAATATTTCAATACAGGGTTTAGTATCATTAAACAAAATTGTTTTTTAATATTTCCATGTTAAATATATTTATCTTGACGTTTTGCATCTATTATTAATTTTTCAGTCTACTCGAATATCTATTGATCCGAACGTTCGGATTCTATATTATATTCTTAGTAACGCGAAAGTCCGTGAAAGAATGGATTTGATAGTATAATAATCGGTTAATAAAAGAAATAATTATATATTTATCTATTTTGATAATACTTTAAACACGTTTTTTTAGTTTTAACATTTAAAATGCTTTAGCGTTTGTGGTGACGCCGTAATGAAACCTGTTAAAATTTGTTTTTTATTCTGTGTACTATATGTGAAAACATATATATACTTTTTAGTAAGTAATGTTTTATTTAGTTATTTTTTATTGGAAGGTAACGAAAGAGTCACAAGACATCATAAAGAAATGTATTGTTACAATTGCGCTCACATCCGATATTTCTCTTAACTACGATAGAAGTTTTATTTCACACATAAATATCATATCTTGTTTCATCATCATCATCATATTATCATCATAAACAGCCTTTAGCAGTCCACTGCTGGACATAGGCATTTTTAATAAACGCCAAGACAGTTGTTGGCGTCCATTAGAAAGAGTTGCTCATAATTGCCACGCTGATTGAAGGATTGACAATTGACTAATTGCACTTGTACTGCGGATCTGTCTTAATCCCAATGTAAGGAAGATCCGCCGTCAAGTTGATTAATAAATTATTAAATTAACCTTGTTAACTTGATTTTGTTCGTTTACCGACACATTCTGTGTATTCTGATTCCGACCAAAAATCTTTATAGCGCAACTAATGAAAAAAGGTGTTCCTTATTACTTCGACATAAATAGGTTCAATAAATATACTAATTTCTTCTTTTAAATTTTCCACTTAATATATTAATTACTTTTTGTCAGATTAAGTAATTACTGATTAAATATTAAAGTAGATTTTGTAATCAGTATATCTATTAGACAATAGATGGCGCTTGCTGAGCAGAGATTGTGAAGAAGAATTTGCAATTGTTTGTGTTTTGTAATATTGTCAGTTACAAAAGTTTAATTATAAAGTATGGTGAAGTTCTTCCTTTTTTAATAAATTGATTAACAAAAGTTAAGAATTGAATAAATGCGATTTTCATTATCACTAAACCAGGAATTACGCTACAATTTAGATTTATAAAAAATAATTGCTAATAGTGTCATGTATTAATGTATAATAGTATCATGTATTATCAAAAATCAGCCTATATAACCTTTTTATAGGCTGATTTTTTGGCCTCAGGTAAACATATACATTTATTCCGCTAGGATATAACATGATGATAATAGTAAAATATGTGTGTTAAACTAATTATCATACTATTAATGTTGGTATAACAGTAAGCGCTTAGTTTGCAAAGTTTTACCCCTACTCAGAACTAGATGGCGCTGCATTATACAAATCTGTGCCTTCAATTTGCTACTGTTTGCTTAGGCGTGTTAGCGGTTTTGATTAAGTGTAAGTTTGCCTAATATTATATTCGATGTGCGTCTCCATAGTGTTAGGGATTAGGCTAAAATAACATCAGCTGAGATGTGGCCATATCGAACTACGTACCATTAGCGTATACGTACAAAGGCTATCTATCAGAGGTGTGCAAATATCGTTCGAATGGAATCGCATTGAAAATCAAATATTCGATTCGAAATTGGAATCGATTAATTCGGGAACCTTCGAACTACTCAATTTCCGAATCGAATACTAACATTCGATTCGAAGTTACGAATACGTAAGTTCGACTACTATCTACACTAATGTGATAAAGAGTTTCCTCTTTTTTTTGTTTTGAATAGACTCGAAACTGCTAAACTGATTTTAAATATTCTTTCACTACAAATCTATTTTAAAATATAAAGATAACATGGGCAGCGTCATGGACGGACTGCTCGTAGATAATGAACGGAAGTGATAGAACTAATATAAGAAATTACATATATAATATAATAATAAAATACACTACCTAGTATAAAACAATGTCGCCTTCTCTGTCCCTATATCCCTATGTATGGTTAAATTTTTCAAACTCACAACGGATTTGGATGCGGTTTTTTTAACAGATAGAGTAGAAGAGGAAGGTTTATATGTATAACATATGCTTAATATTGTAGGTATATTTTCTATCAGTTACCACGTAATTTTAGTATGTAATTTTATTTGTCTTAAAGTTACAATTTTCGGAAGACAAGGTTGTCGTTACGTTTTCCATTTATATATTATGATTCGTGTGTCATAATGTATAAATGGAAAAAGTGAAGGTTATGAATACGCCAGTAGGACGCAACGAATTAGTCCACGGCCTTGTTTAGGCACAAATATTGTGGCTTAAGATTTCGTCTAGACGAGAAGCCTTGAACGTATCAAGTGATTATACATCTTTCAGAATTGAGCATATATATATTCACATATACATTTGTTTACAAGTCTTTCACTGCGAATGTATTACAGCAAGTCCCTTAATACATAGATGGGACCGTTAAAATTCAAGTCACGTTGATTTTTATATCTTCTCGACACTTGCGATAAATATATTTTTATTTATAGATTGCTACATGAGTTCAAGCTTATTCGTTTTTTCAGTAAAACAAATCGAGATATATGCAATACACAATGTTGAAATAAGTGCATATGTTTCGTTTTAGGTTAACGTAGATTTCTTTTTGGTAGAACTGAAATGAATAGTTCAATCCCGGGTTGTATATTGCTTTGTAAAAGTATTCATGTGCACACATTGTCGTTTTCTTGTCTATCTATCTATTTATCTCTGCATATAAAAGAGATTCCCACCTATATATTGACTCATCACGATATCTCTGGAACCATAAGGCGTAGCGACTCGAAATTTGGTAGGAATATCCCTTTCGCCGAGTAATGGTCAGCTAAGAACGGATTTTACGAAATTCCACCCACAAGGGGGGTTGGGCGGGTTGCTAGTTTTAAATAAACGAATGAAATGTTATTAGCACTTATATATAAATTTATTTGAAATTTTCTTTACATTGCGCATATTACGCTTAATATTAATTTAAACGTCCTTCTAAATATTCAACCACTTCTTTATTATCTAATAAATTATTCATACAATAAAGAGATGAGACGTAATACACCAGAGGAAATGGTTTCTCGAGTACAAAACATTAGTTATTCCATACATATCCCTGAAAGCAAAAATATTTCAATATAAGAGGAACATAAGTGTTATTTTTTGTCCTTGTTTCCTTTTTCTCTCGCAATATTAGTTCAATTAATCTTTACCGTCATGTTGTATACCTACTATGTAGTAAATCTTTTCGTGTTCTCTTAATTCTATATTGGAACAGCTCAATAATATAATTATTGAATAAAAGGACTAAACCATAAAATGGAACATTTTGTCAAATCGTTTTTCTCGTCTCCCTTGAGATACATTCGTCGCAAAAAGCAAACATTAACCATCTCAAGGGTCTCCATCTCTTAATATGATTTAGTAGTATGTACGTAAAAGTGCGTCGTATTAACATATATGTATATAAATATATATGTATCAGTAGGAAATGCGCTAGCTCAAGTATTTGTACCATTGTATCTTAAGTATGTTTTCAACGTAAAATTACTATAAAACCAACGAAAAGTAAGTGTCTGCCTTAGTAGCGTAAGTGGTAAGGGCGGGTACTTTAGACACTGAGTCGTGATTTAAATGCTGCGGGGACTCAACAATTCATGATTTTTCATTGATGTTTAACCACTGATAGTATCATGCTCGAGAAGTCACAACCCGTACTGGACCGTCGTGGTAGGATACGGTTCAAAAACCCCTAATGGAGAAGGCGTGCAATAGGGGAGGCCTATGTCCAGCAGTGAACTAACACAGGCTGATCATGAAAAGGCAACAGAACTGTTTTCATACTTAAACTATGTTCTTTTAAATCGTGTTTTGTACATTAATGCAATGTTATAAAGATACTTACGATAAAAGATCCGTAATTCTGAATTATAACTGTAATTATCCATCCAGCCCTAATTTCGAGCATTTTGTTTTGTTTTTGGTTTGGAGCCGTTTGAGATTTCACATTAGACTTTGTTTATATCACACATTTGTAAATTATCATTCATCTGTATGTTTGTTTGTTTGTTCGCAGTGGAAGTGGAGTCAGTGCAGGGGCCGACCAATGGCAGGGTCGAGCTGCCCTGTGACGTCAGCCCGGCGTTGGCTTCGGACCGCGTCGGTCTCGTGATATGGTACAAGCAAGGACATGAGACACCCATATACTCGTGAGTAACGTAAACTATCGTAACTTTAAATATTCTATAAATTACTTATATTTGCTTCGACGATGACGAATTCCCATATTGACTTTCATCCACGTTTGAACCTATAGTTCATCGTCGCACAGTTTGGGTCTATAAAATTGCTAGAAAAACACAATTTATAGGTCGTTTTGAGTATGTGGACCCAACATTTTGTCGTTTTATGTTCAACAGGAAACAGGTAACTGTAACTACTTTTATCGCAATAATAAAAAGCCTACGTCATCTAATCTATTTTAAATTGAAATCGGTTCAATGGTTTAGACAGTGAAGGCAGACAGACAGACGGAGTTGCTTTAGCATTCATAATATTAGAAACTTATGAAAAAAATGACAAAAGCAGACTTTCTGACAGGTCAAAACTTCTGAACTATTGGTAGATACAGGTTTCTAGGATCCTAAATTAATTATACAATTTTTATATTGAATTTTGTTTTTTATTTGCAACTTGCTGCCTATCGTGAGACATAGGATGTGAAGTCTTGTTTACCCAGTAAATACGCTGCTTATGGTGCCCTTCAAACCAGGAACACGTTAGTATTTTCAAACGCTTTGCGGCTGAAATAGGCAACGCGATGGTACCGCCCAAGACGGCCCCCTGTAAACAGGGGATTTAACACCTGTAAATAATAATATAAAACACTAATACAGTCAGTTTTACAATTACGATTAAATACACAATATTTACATTACATAATTAAAGATAAGATAAATAAATACTATAAATGTAATATAACCGAGCAAAGCAAGTTGCGCTTTTACATAAGCAAAAAGCTTTTGCACTTTTGTGTACAACTCTCAGTAACACGTAGTGTCATTTGGTTGAAATACCACGTAAAAAGTGAAGGTATTTTATGCTTCAAGGGTCGTGAATAAAATTGCGGTGCGTTTTTATAGGCATTCCGAAACTTTTACGTTCAGGTGAACATTCCGTTTGTTTTTGACACTTTTCGTAATAAAGCAATGCTAAATCTCTCTATAATTTTTTTATGTACGAATCTAAAATTTTCTCCTTTGCTTTTTTCTCTTTTTTATTGTTATTTACAATGTAAAAAAAACTTAACCTCTTACGAACTGTTTAAGTTCTAATATAACTTATATTTCATAAACATTTTGAAGTTTACTTATTTGTAATTATGAAGGTAAGCTTCCAGGCCCTTGATATTTTTTACTTAAAGGCTTATACATAATTGTTAACACAATACAAATACGATAAATATTTATTTAAAATGACATGTGGAAGTTAGACACAATGAGAATAAAAAGCAAACTAATAACGTCAATGATATAACAGCTTTAAATTAAAAAAAAAAAACAACAATATAATCTTAAAAATATAAAAAAAATCATTGAGTTAAGATCTATCGATATATAATATATATATAAATATGATATATATATATATATATATATATATACATACATATATCTATACATATATCTATATTGATATGGTAAGCTTTATCTAACAGCTGCGTTCGTAAGAAGCTGCCGATTCCTCTAAATAGGTTGGAAGTCAACTGGTTCATAGAAAGCTACCGTTAGTAATAATAAAGTCAGCTCGTGCAGCTTTAGACATCAAAAAGACGCACTCAAAAGCAAGCTTTGGCATCATTTCGCGGTACAATTGAACGCGATGCAATTCAATTGAGCGCCCCGTTCCAGCGAGTCGGGTTGCCAATTAGTCGGGGTGAGAACAATTACGCGGTTTCTGATTTATGTCAGCGCTCCATTGACGAATGTGATTGTAGACAATACTTTTTTTTCCCTTCCCAGTATCATCATCATCATCAGCCTGTGATAGTCCACTGCTAGACATAGGCCTCCCCTAATACACACTTGTCTATTAAGGGGTTTTTGTACCGTATCCCACCACGCTAGTCCAATGCGGGTTGGTGGTGGACCGACTTAATACATGCCCATCCGACGCATGGATCATCTTACTTTTCAGACAATTGGGTGATCGGCCCAAATTGCCCTAACCAACTAGGAAACAACAATAAAATATTGTTGAGTCCGCGCAGGATTCGAACCCGCGACCGCGACCACGACGGTTTCTTAAGCACACGCTCATACCACTAGGTTACGGAGGCAGTGTCGTCTTCCCAATATATAATTGTGTTGCTAATTAAGTATTCTAATTTATCTTTGTTTCAATACTATAATTACTAATTATCTGTTTTGTGCCTGTCCTCCAATCAATTAAGTCTTTAAGCTGTATGTTTGTCAGCTCTACCGGTCAATTTCAAACATATACTTCCTGTTAGTTCCAACCTTGACATTTGCAGAATCATCAAGATATACTTGATGGAGGCATTACCCTAAAAAGAAGAAGACAATACTTTTGTTTGTGCCGATAATATGTAAAATACTAGTTGTTACCAGCGAATTTGTCCGTGTGGAACAGGAGGCATATTCCGCGAGGTGTATTCAACTGGTGTATAAATATGGTTCATACTGTATGAAAAGTGATGAATGAATGACTTTTATCCCCATTTCAATCTCTAGTGTTTACATTCCCTAGTGGGAAAAAAAAACAATTTCAAGTTTCAATATAAACTTTCATTCCTTAATTTATTCATTACAGTCACTTTTATCACAATATTTATAGCCAGTTCTTTCTCGCAATCTATTTTAAGTATGCACCAAATTTCGAAAATCGAAATCGGTTTAAAGGTTTAGACGGTAAAGACGAACAGATAGACAGAGTTACTTTTTTATTTATGATATTAGTATGGATTATTAGACGAAGTAAAATATATTATTGATGAAGGTAATGTATCCATAGCCACGAAGCGGCGTCGCCTCTGATGTCAGATGTATGACACCATTTAATTGAAATTGTCAGATTGTCAACATAAATTTGTACTGGTATTGGACTGTATTGTAGCCTATTTAAACAGCTTTCACACATATTAAGGTGACTTCTTCTCATCCATATTTAGAATAGATTCCGAGAAATAACATATAATAAATATTGTGATAAAGTGGTTGAATGGGTTGAAATAGGAGATGAAAATTTATTTTGAAATCGTCTCTGCTGGACATAAAACGATGAAATTTTGAGTCTAGATATTCGAAACGTGTCACAACTAGGCGTTGAAATGGGAGGAAAGTCGATATAGAATTGCGTCAACTTCGAAGCAAAAGCTATTAAACTTTTGTCTAATTATAGGCACATACAATAAAAACACCTCATTTATATCGTACTATACATTATATTACAATAAACCTCGCGGACATTTCTCCTATTCTACTATAATTTTCTTTCTATAGGCAATTAATATTATCAATTCCTTGCTCTATCGAGTTCGCCTAAAGTAAGAAGTTGAACACTTTACCCGTGTTTAATAGTAGACTTTTAATTTCTTCAATGTTATTCAATGTAAGTCTTTCTCATTTAAACATCCAATTTACTTCTTTTGTATAGTACAATTAATTGGATCTTACCTTCTCCTTTCATATTTAAAAAAAAAATAAAATCCACGTTATTTATAATTAGCCATGTAACATTCTTAAAAAAACGCAAACCATACCAAGTAATACATCTTAAAACTGTCAGGTGACTAAGATATAACAAAGGCACGTAAATAAGCGTTTTTCCTTCGAATACGTTAAACAAGTCTAATAATAACAACAAAGGGAGTACTTCAAAGCTTGTAATTAAAGCAGCGGTCGTTTCTTTTGCGTGCAACTCGCATATGCGAAACGCGGTCACTGAAGTAAACCTTGCATATTTTATTATGCGGCGAAAGAAAAACATGTTGTATTGCATACAGTTTTGAAGTCGAGTTTGTTGTTTGCTATGGGTCTCCTTTTTATACGAGACTAGGGAAGTATGAATGCAGTTCTTATTTCAGATGAGAAAATACCAATGTGGTATATCTCTTTTGTTTGGCTTCGATGGCAGACGAGCAGTCGGACACCTGATAGAAAGTGGTCACTGACGTCAATGGACATCGGCAATACCCCTGGGTATTATAAACGCGCTGCCTACGGTGAAACATACTATGTTACGTCTCGTTTACCCGGTAAATACGCTGGCTGCGGCGCCATTTAAACCGGAACACGGTAGTGTTTTCGCATTACTTTATACAGCTTCGCGGTGGGAGTAGGCCCCGTAAGAGCCTTCATCCTAAAAAATATGTATATGTGTTGTTACGTGAGCATTGTGCATGAAAAAGTTAAACTGATTATTTTTAATGAGGTCTATTTCGAAGAGCAAAGTAGCCAGCGTAAGTACTGGGTAAAAGAGACAACATCTCATGTCATACATTGCCTGCTTTGGGTAATAGTATCACTTACCATCAGGTGGACGTACTGACCGCCTATTCGTATTTATACATGAGGTCCGTCCCGGCTTCTTACAGGAGTAAATTTTAACCTTTTAGCGTAAAAATCGTTATATACTATTTTAATCGTCATAAGCCTGTTGTGGATAGGACTGACACAGACTGATGATGAAGTCTGTGTTAGTCCACTGCTGGACATAGGCCTCCCTTAATGCATGCCGTCTTGATTAGGGGGTTTTTGGACTGTATCCCACCACGCTGGTTCAATGTGGGCTGGTAGGTGGACCAACTTTTTACATACCCATCCGACGCATGGATTATCTTACTTTTCAGACAATTGGGTAATCGGCCGAATTTGTCCTAACCAACTGGGAAACAACAATGAAAATTTGTCGAGTCCCCGCAGAATGCGAACCCACGACCTCCGGTTTCTAAAGCATACGCCCTTACTACTAGGCTACGGAGGCAGTTAGAGATTTATTATTTTAAGGTGTAAGATTATTACATCTTGGGGTTCAAGTAGCAATTTCTAAGAGTTTTTTAACAATTTTCGCCTTAAGTTACTCGGTAATAATGTGGATTTATAACGGCAAAAGATCTTTTGAAATTGGTTCATTAGTTTTGTGTTTACTCAGTACTTTAAAATCTTCCTTTTGTACAATATTTATGTATATTCGATATAAATTAGTACTGGTGACTGACTACAGAAGTCTGTCGGTTTCGTGTATATTTTATCAGCATTTTTCTTTCTGTATTCACCCTAGTGTTATTCAAAGATCATGCTCCAAATGTTGCCCTAACTTGTGTAATATTCGACGCTTCCGAGCGTACATACTGGTTGGATAAGTTTACAGTATGGACGAATGCGCAAATTTAAAAGCTTCTTTTACGTACTAGAAGTTTGTTGTGAAGTCAGTTCGAATCGTTACTTGTTCCAAGTTTAAAAGTTTTGCAACATAACGTACTATATAAGTTAAGGATGAATATGTGTTGTGTGTATTAAATAGGCACCGATTGCCGTGGTGATATCGATAAGATAAGTTGTTGGGCTATGTCCGGTGAATATATGCTGAGCTTTATAGCTGTATAGTAATATCGTTTTCCTTGCATATGTGCCTGTTAGTATATAACATCTGCTGCATGCCTAAGTTATAGAAAATCGTCTGTTAAAGATACATTTACACGACGTATACTAGTCTGAAAACATATTTTATAATATCGAATCCTTCAACATTAACATTATTAACATTATTCGGTGTAATCCATACTTTTACTATAACTATTGTGAATGTATTGATTTACTTACGTATATTTGTCTATATATATATGTGTGTAAAAATCAATTGCTGTTTGTTAGTCCTGCTAAAACTTGAGAACGACTGAACC
The DNA here is from genome assembly GCA_029286875.1 of Lamproptera curius. Lineage (NCBI taxonomy): Eukaryota > Metazoa > Arthropoda > Insecta > Lepidoptera > Papilionidae > Lamproptera > Lamproptera curius. Next base: position 5,473,270 of record JAGSMT010000018.1, on the reverse strand, counting down.
GATCTGGCCAATTTTGTCTTGAATTATTTGTGGAGTTCCAGAGAAGGTCTAAAAGTTAAATAAATTAAATTTTATCGTAATTAACCAAAATAAATTATGTCTTTCTGCCTACATATTTCTTTTCAACGGGTGAAAAATAAACTTGATTTCACCTAACTATAGTTATTGTATTTAGTATATTTGCTAACTAATCTATCACATGATTTAAATGTATATTGAAAAATAATACACAACGTGTAGATCTTTTATTTTTCGATTGAGGGAGTACGAAGTCTGCCCGGTCAACTTGTTTATAATAAATAAGTAAGAGTAAAAAACAAATATATAATGTTGCCAAGTGGTTCAGGTATTAACGAAGAAATACACTACACTTGCACAAACTTATTATATTTGGACAGAGTTACGATGTACAACTGCTATTATCTCTACGACAATTATATTATTCAACCGCCCTTTCTATACGATACAATAAGATATCAATGACAGTGCTATTTGTTCTACTACTGAATATAAAGCGAACAATAAAAAGTGATATACACAATAAAATTACAGATTAAACATATTCAATATAAACAGATTTACATAACTATAGATAATCATCAACAATATTAGGTTGCATAGTTGAGTAGTAACCTACTTGGAGGTGTGTTGCCATTAGCTGCTAACAATAACTAAAGGAAAGTGGCGTAAAGTCTAAAAATAAAGAGTATACTAAATCACCGAGCATCAAATAGCAGCGTACCTGCATCATTATAGAAACAATAGGCCCCAGCCGAACAGGGGATATGGTAATAGTTACAAGGATTGTGCAAACAGGGGTAACAGGGACAACGGGAAGACTAAGTAAACGTTGCCGTAAGTGGGGATTGAGATAACATTGTGAGCGTTTCCAGTGTGAGGGTATTGCTGACTTTTGTATACTTTCCGATGTGTGACAACCCTATTTAGGTGTAAGGTCGGGTTGGGGATGTACAATGAACGATTGGGTACGATTGTGATGGGAAAACTTGTGATATATGATAAGATTTTGTCGAGGGAAGAAAGAACAACTTATATGTATAAAGGGTAGAGGAAAAATGAGATAAATGTTGCGTTTAGTAGTGTATTATTTTTTTTAAGGAAATCCGTAGTTTAATATATAGGATTTTGTTTATAAATTAAATGAGGCGAAGAGAATAGCAGGATAATTATTTGATGGTAAGTAGCACGCTATATTCGAGAGAATACCAGCGTTGGACACTACCAAGACGTGTGATGTTAAGACACTTTTTCCCGGTAACGATGCTAGTTATAGTTTTTTTTTGCCTTTGCAGGCAGACGAGCAGTCGGGCCACCGGATGGAAAGTGGTCGCCAACGCCCAAAGACATTGGCAATACTGGTATTACCAACGCGCAGCCTACCGTGAGACATAGGATGTTACGTCTCGTTTACCCAGTAAATACGCTGGATACGGTGCTCTTCAAACCGGAACACAGTTGTGTCTTCACACAACTGCTTTTCGGTAGAAATAGGCACCGCGGTAGTACCCACCCAGACGGTCCCCTATAAAAATGGGAACCTATCACCGGTAATGTCGTATTAAAATGTAGTAATGATTTCTTACTACTCCTTTACGGTGGAAATATGCAGTTGTTGTTATCAAGTCGACTAGTAGAGACCACGTATCTACCACCTTAAAATACTGTGACGAAAATATTGAACAGTATATATTTTCCTCACAAAAACATAATAGCTCACACTGACCGTTTCCTTTGCTTAAAAAAAAAAACAAAATAAGGCTCGCGTGCGAACGTCAAATTTGAAACTTTTTAAAAATAGAATCCCTTTTTTGTTGCGGACAGATTAGACGCACGAGAGGGCATAACGTCCCAATGGTCGGACCCCTCGACCCTGGGCAACCGGGCCAGTTTCCGGACGAACACGACGCCCGCCGTGCTGGTGCTGAATAAACTGAGGTGAGTGGCTTTTGAAAATGGACCGCTGATTAAAAAAAAGTTAACGTGCGAAATTTAAATTTATGTGTCCTGTCATACTAGACTCGGAATAGATGTAAATAAAAGTGACTCATAGCAAAGAAGTGGCGTCTTACGTATGGTGTTAATAGTCGAATGTCACTCAGTGATTGACATCTCGGTGACATTTTATTAATAAGTACGCTGTATATATGGCGTTACCTTATACCCATGTGTTATTCACATCTGTTTCGAGTCTATTTTGCTATAGTACGCATATATATAAACGAACGATGAACTTTAAAATTTTGCCTTTTCCGTTCGTACCGAGAAAAAAATCGGGTATTTTTATTTTAAAACAATTAAAATGTCGATACAATACAAGTCAAAATATTGATATTATTTTTTTTAAGTATCAGATCATACCAAGGACATAGAACCTTTTTAAATTTAATTCATCAACTTTATTTAAACGCATACAGTTGTATAAAAAAATGGCATATTGATTGATGATGTTGAAAAATATAGGCATCAATCTCATCATCATCATCATCATCAGCCTGTTTTAGTCCACTGCTGGGACATAGCCTCCCTAATACACCCCTATCCATTAGGGGTTTGGACCTATCCCACCACGCTGGTCCAATGCGGGTTGGTGGGTGGACCGACTTTTTACATGCCCATCCGACGCATGGATCATCTTACTTTTCAGACAATTGGGTATCGGCCCAATTGCCTAACCAACTAGGAAACAACAATGAAAATTTGTTGCGTCCCGCAGAGATTCGAACCACGACCTCCGGTTTCTAAAGCACACGCCCATACACACTAGGCTACGGAGGCAGCAGTGTAGGCATCAATAATTCACACTAAATGCGGCCCAATATCCCAAACGAATAAATAGATCAGAAGTCTATTTATTATAAAAAATTGCATTCACTTATTAATGATACGCTTGAAGTTCTAATTCGTTATACACTACGAAGCTTAAATCAACAGAATTTGAACTTTGAAGTTACATCCCGAGAATTTAATAACTTTCATAGGGGCCGTGCAAATTAATTCAAGGCGTTCCCACATTAAATATAACAGTTCCATTTAGTTATTTAACAAACAAGAAACGCAATATCCTCCATTATTTATTCGACAAACATCATTATTCAGACGAATGTCTTGTCGGCCATCTTGGAAATGGTCTCCTCTTGATTATTGCTCTAGTCGTAAATACTTTAATAATAATTTGAATTTCTGTTTCTAAGTTTTATTAGTCGTTCGCGAAGTTATTAAATGGCTCCGTTGTTATTTAACTTGTATTCTGGCGTTTCTCTTTGTGGAATTGTGTATAGAGAATTGTGAATTGGAATTGAGGCTCGTTGTTTGTCCTATGTACGGATGAAATGGCGGAGTGTAATTCTCTTTTATAATATACTAGCGACCCGCCCCGGCTCTGCACGGGTGCAATACTTATATCTATAAAATGTATGGAAACATGTATAAACTTATCAGTGTTTCTCTACAATATTATGTTAAAATACGCCACGGATCTTGATGTATTAAAAAACCGCATCAAGATCCGTGGCGTATTTTAAAAGATTTAAACATAGGTACATGGACAGAGAAAGTGACTTTGTTTTATACTACATAGTGATAGTGATTTATTTACACTTTATGTATAAAAAATAGTGAAATGGCGGACTTAATGCCAAAGGACCAAAGCGACCGTACAATCAATGGATGGTTTGAAGAATGAGTACGTTTAAATTATTATTATAGTAATTTAATAATTAATCGTCATTATCATAAGCTTGTGTTAGTCCACATAGGCATAGGCCTCTCCAAATGCACGCTTTCTTCATTAGGAGGTTTTTTGGACCGTATCCCAACACGCTGGTCTTATGCTTGTTTATGGTTGGATCGACTTTTACATGCCCATCCGACGCAAGGATCAACTTTTTCTAACCACCCGTCAAAAACGACAACACTTAGTTGTTTGTACGCATTACTCGAACCCGCGACCTCCGGTTTATAAAGGAAGGGCCAATATTGCCAGGACTCAAGGCGGTAAATTATTTTTATCGTAATATAATAATAATTAATTTACTAAATATACGCATACTACATAAACATAGTATATAATATAAATAACAGATGTTGTATTCTGCTTCTTACTGTTGTATCTGCCTTATAAGGTGTTCACGAATTGTGCTCTTTGGCCATTATATTGTCGGTAATATATGTTGTGACTAATATTAAAGAAAATTCTATATTTTTCCTCGCTTCTTATCAGTTCAGAGGCGCCTTATTAGCTACTGGTAGTAGCGTTTTCGACAATCAATAAGTAATTAATCAATAATATAACACTTCTATATCGAACAAAGATATTTTAATCAGAATAATTTGTAAAATATTGTTTTTCCTTTACCTTGATATGGGTATGTTACGACTAAAGTATATTATAATATCAATGGATTTTCTTTTAATGTTTACGATTTTTCAACGTTATGTTAATGCAAAAATATTTTTAAAACATATTTATAATTACAAGCGTAACGTCAAAATGTCGAGATACATTTAAAACGAAACAAAACGTTTCCATGAATATGTTGAAAGCGAATATTTTATTCAAAAATACATTTCAATTTAAAACTTTTACACAAAATTGTAATTTATTTTTTATTATTAAACCGTTCGGAATACGGTTACAGAGTTTCAAACGGAATATATGTTTTAAAAAATTTTTACAAATGCCTCGTTACATTTGTCGTGGAACGGCACTGGGAGAGTCAAGATAGCAGAAACGTTACGCTCGTTCGCGAACGGACTTGTATGGTCTTTGCAAATGTCAACGGGAATGTTTATTTGAAATAATGCCGGCGTATTTATAATAGAAAGCGGTCGTTATGTTTGTCATTTGATACTTTTAGCGAGACTTTGCAATGTGTGTGTGTGTTTATTTATAAAATAAATAAACAGTGAACATTTTGTATTTACCTCTGTGGTCTAGTGGTGTTGGCACTTGCTTTTCAAACCGGAGGCGAATCCCGCGGGGGAAAAATTCAAATTCAAATATCTTTATTCAATATAAAAGTTTAAACTTGCTTATTGATTGACAAACACACTACCACCGGTTCGGAAAAGGACGCTTCAGACCTGAGAAGAACCAGCGAAAGAAACTCAGCGGGCTATTTCTTATGACATCTTTTAAAAATAACAAAATTTTAAGGCATAACATATTATGCAACTTTGAAACAAGACCTGGAGCGAGCATTCCATTACCAGGCTGTGTTATCATTTAAAAATTCATTAGTATCGTATATTTAACACATAAACGTTATTTGACTACCTTTTTAAATTATCTATATTTAATTTATGAATATCGTTGCTTGGTTGCTGAAACTTTATGTTATCGTTGTTTTCTGATTGGTAAGGACAATTTGGGACGATCGCCCAATTGTCTGAAAAGTAAGATGATCCATGCGACGGATAGCCATGTAAAAAAGCGACCAGCGTGGTGAGATGAGTTCCAAAACCCCTGACGGAGAAGGCGTGCATTAAGGAAGGCCTTTGTCCAGCAATGGACTAACAAATTCTGATGATGATGATTATGATTTCGTACGCTGTAGGATTGTTGTATTAATGTTGTTGATTTACTTTGTGTACTCGATTACACGCGTTATATAATAAAACGCAATTTCAACGGGAGTCAGTTTTTTAAATACTAGAATTTAAAATAAACGCGATAGAATACGTAAAACAAAAATTTTACTTGACCTAATTTATTTTCTCTAATTAGAGATATCGATTGATAACACATTAATTGTTTGGATTCTTTCGTCATTGTATGATAATAATACATTGTGTTCTTACGTTTTTTTTTGTTAATTTCATCTAAATCTTATTAAAAGCGTAATATATTTTAATTTTAAAGATATCACGGTCTTTTATAAGTCAAAGAATTATAAATAATTGCGACAGGGAGATAGCCTCAGGTTCCCTTTGCAGTGGAAGTTAAAAATGTTACGTAAAATGTTTACGAACACATTCAACAACATGTTCGCATTATGGTGGAATGTCAAAGTTTGTGTACACGTCATCATACACAAGCTTGCTATTTAAACATGTTTTTGAATGATGTTACGGCAGTGCTTTAACTGAAATTATCATGTAAAAGTAATGAAAATACTGTTTTAAACTATAAATATTAGTATGTTCATTACATTTACATTATAAAAGCTTCTATTAACTAATTTAATTCTAGAATTTGAACATACTGTAACATAATTATTTCTTTTATTTACGCGATTATTATACATATAAATGCACTAATTTACTGGATTTTCGCGTTACTTAAATATATTTATGATCCAGCCTGCCCGTGACATGGATGCTGAAAAGATCCGAAACGTCGGGAATAAATATATTTAAGTAACGCAAAAATCGTTAATGGATTTGATATATCTTTAACATATTTGTTATATGTTTCTCAACCAGATTTAAACTATACCTGATTGAGGTATATACGTCTCTGTGTGAGTTAATAATTGCGTATATTTTTCCATTAATGTATATCAGAAATCAAATCTACCGTTACGGATTTATCACGTTTATTACAAATATTTTATTCCGGACATTTTGGACGCGTTCCAGTTTCCATAATTACGGGACAGATTATTAAATTTCAGCTGAAATGAAGGCGGTAAACTCGTTAAAGTAAATTTAATTTACTACTTGTAGTACTGCTTTAAAACATGATACTTCAATAAATATAATATAATATCTAAAATGGTAATTATATATGATGCAATAACTAAATATATATATATATAAAGATTCCTACGTATATATTGACTCATCACGATAGGAACATTCCTTTCGCTGAGTAGAGCTCAGCTAAGAACGGATTTTACGAAATTCTACCCACAAGGGGGCTTGCGGGGTTGCTAGTATATGATGTAACTAATATTTCGCTACGGGATACGATCCAGAAAACCCCCTAATGGTGGCAGTAGGGGCCTATGTCCAGCGGTGGACTAACACAGGCTGATGATGATGATGATGAATATTTCGCTATATTAATATCTATGATATAAAACCTCATATATGTTTTTCTTTCCCAGGCCAGAAGACAGCGGCCAGTACCGATGTCGTGTGGACTTCATTAAGTCTCCTACAAAGAACACGAGGCTCAACTTAACTGTGCTCAGTAGGTACTCTTTGGATTACTATATGTTGACTTTATAACCTACATCTTCATTAAAGTATCCCAGTTTAATGTCAATAGAAAGCGTAAACTATTTGGGAATTAGGCATCAAATCGACGACAAGGCGTAAGCTCAGGAAAAGCTTATCGACGAATATATTCGTATTTGTATAATGTGTCGTTATAACAGATCTTTAGTTGTGTTGTTTTTTTTCTCACCAACAGCGCACATTTATTTGACAATCAATTATGTTTATTATAATCACTAATTTACGGATTTTTCGCGTTATCTATATATATTTATTCCCAACGTTTCAGATTGTTTCCAGTATCCAAGATTACCAAAAAGGAAAGAAATTATTAATAAATCATGTTTTTTACGTTTTCGTAAACGAAGAAAATTATGGCGAAAATGCTATACATAACGATTATTCATTCGTCTTTCTGTAAGATGACTATACTACACTTATACACTACTCGGAATTGATAGGCACAAAGTAACCCATAGCAACGAAGTGGGAATCGTCATACATAATTGTCACTGAGATGTCAATCACTGATTGACAGTCGGCTAATAAATCACGATATATCCGACACGGCTTCTATGAAACGTCACCCAGAGGAATCTGGGTGACGTTTCATACTATTCCGAGTTTAAATTGGCTTTATTATGAAAGAACTAGTCTGTGTTGAAATCTTAGTTGGCTATAAATTTAACTCAACATGGCGCAAACCGTTCTCGTCTTACACAGTCTCGAAGTAGCATTTGAATTACATGAGCCACCAGTTTCTAAGTGTTTGCTTGCAATGATTTATATAGAATACATTTACGAGGTTACAGCGTTGAGTTGACGTTGCTTTATCTGTGTATTTTTATGTTTTGTATTCTCGCTTCTCATTTTGTGCGTCTGGTATTTTTATGAACGTTCACTTTGTGCTTAGTCATTCGTATTTTTAGCGGAGATGAGGCTGTATAAAAGAAACGGCTTACGTTCATTTATGATTTATGGAAATAAATAAATTTACGAGCAATATGTTCATAACAGGTGCGTCTTAATAAATTTTAAGTTGATAAATGGACTTGTTTACTTTGCTGTAATAGGATAGTATAAAAACTATGCTTTATAAAATTTATTTCGATATATTTTTCTATCTTAACTGTTTCAAAATTAAGAAATTACGACCTAAGAATGACTGCATCTAATTAAAATTTTATATCAAACCTACTTAATCACGATGCTTAAAAGTATGTGTACTTGTTACGCATATAATTAATTAATTTTAAACCCTTGCTAAGTTTTATTAACAACTTCTTAGTAGTTCTATTATTAGAGTATACAATAGTAAGAAAATGGGTCGAGGGATTTTCCTCTTGAAAATTCATTAAGAGGTATTGCTGACGTAGTAAAAACTTAGTAGTCTGGCAACAATTAGCGCTACTATCACTGCCTTTTTAATATGGTAGGAAAAACAATGCACTTTTTTTAATGTTCAAAAGATACCTATGTATACACATTCGTACATGTATGTAAGTACCTAGATACACATTCTCAGATTTTGTTTAATTTTTTCTTAACATTTCTCATGTACCCCGATTTTAGCTTATATAACGCTTATTACGAGAAGACCATGATGTCTCTTAATTAGAAACAACGATTCAAATGCGCGATACCGAGAATTAAAGTGAGAACCATCACCGTTAAGCATTAATAGTGTTTAAAGATATTTATGGTAATGTTTTGATCAATCTAAAATATATACTACAAATAAATTTCATAGTATAAAGGTCTCATCAAGTCTATATTAGTCTTTCTTTCAAAAGTTCTTCAGAGCTCCATTACAAGTCAATTTATTATTAGTGCCTATAAATTCACTTCGTTCCGTTGATTTGCTACATATAACGAAAAGTTTCTCGCGCCTCCATATTATTAAAATATATGATTCTTATAAATTATTTCTAGAAACAAAAAATGTTGAAGTATCAAATATGTAAAGTAAATGTAGATATTAAAAGTATCTTACACCCTGATAATATAAGATATCTGATAATTATTTGTATTACTTGCGCGAATATTATACATTATTAAATAAAATGACTTTACGGATTTTATCGCGTTTATTTTACATTTTAAATTCCCGACGTCCCGTAAAGACATTTTATTTAATAAGATATCTGTTTACATTATACGATACTGTTAATATAACACACAACTTACGTAACAGTACTGGCCTTTATCATGCCATAATTTATTATAAAAAAATAACAATTATGTAATAGATTAACCAGTGCCGAAGCTATTAAGAAGAAAACTTATTTAACCATTGTACGAGATTGTATACAAGGGATAAATTTAGTGCTAATTATAAAGGTGCTTAAATTTCATCACAAATAAACGGGAAAGTATATACATATGTCTGTTTCTTATCATCAAACAATGTCCTTTATAATTTCCGATATCTGTAACAGAAGTCCTGTTTTCAAATATAAATCCGCATTAACCTTATTTATGCGTAAGGACGCAATAAAATTTCGATCGTTCCCAGTATCCTGCGGTGAAACGTACCCGCCGTGTCCGCGAGGGACCTTGTTTAACATCGGCGAGGGATTCGAACGTTGGTTCATCTTTTATCGTCCGTGAATTCGGCCGTTCTGTTTCATATAACCTTTGTGGCGTAATCCGATTTTCTATTTCCTGTGTCCTGTGTGTGTTTCCGGTTGGTGAGAGGATTTTGTTTATTTCCTACGTTATTTTATTACGATACAAAAGTAATTTTTTATATGCTTAATATCTTTTTATATACTTTGTGTGAGACAACGTTTAATCGTATTAAATTTTTCTATTCCCGGTTGCATAGGTGATGATATTTATTGACTAATATTGTTGTATATCAAAATAATTTTTTTATCGGCATAATGGAAAATGGAAAATTAGTAGCAACAAAGTGATAGCTGAATACATATCCATAAATAATGCACTAATGTCACTGCTTACGTATGTACGTTATAAACAATGGTAAAACATCCTTAAATTTGAATCTAGCTTGAAGGCTGTACTACTCTGGGGAGTCATATAAAACTTGTTAGTACTATTTGCGTCGTAAACTAGCAACGACCATACATACAAAATAACTTTTGCATATATATAAGATTATATTTGGCACACTGTCTGAAAAGTAGTAGTAAAAACAAAGCTTTAACTCGTCCATAAACTATATTTTGTAATAATTCGGTCCTGATTGTCGGACCAGCTTTGGCAGTGGATGTCGGACGGCAGTTGCGTTCAAATTTACTAATAATTAATCCTTCGATAGAGATGTCGGATGCCAATTACGGATGTGATTGAAAAATACTGACATGTTCTATTAAGAGGTTACTTTTGAGAGCGTCATTAGAAACCTTTCAATTTGTCAGAGTTTCTCTACAATATTATGTATGTATTGTCCATTTAAACCTACCTCTTGAATCACATTGTCTATTAAAAAAATCCGTTGCGTTTAAAGATTTAAACATAAGGACGGACAGATAGCGAAACCAACTTTGTTTTATTCTATGTGTGATATTATTTAGCTATTTATATTTATGTAATGAATTATTCAACAGTTCCCCCTGACCGGCTGATCGTACTTAATGAAAGGAGCGATGAAGTCCACGGCAACGTACTTGGACCTTACGACGAGGGCACGGAGGTCAACTTGACCTGCATAGCTGTAGGAGGTAAGTCACTATAAAATAACTATAAATATATGGATCACCCGATTGCCTGTTATGTAATCGGATCCGTGCTTTGGATGGCTGTATCTCTTTCCGATCGATATAAAATCGTAGGTGTTAAAGTGCACAAGCATACGCGCAAGTGCACTTTAATGTACTGCGTTGCTAGTCTAAATCGTGGTGATCGACATTATTGTATATTTAACATATTATATACACATATATGTATATATATATATATATATATGTAAATATTTATTTCATCATTATCATCAGCCTGTATTAGTCCACTGCATGACATAGGCCTCCCCTACTACACGCCTTCTCCAATAGGGGGTTCCGGACCGTATCCCACCACGCTGGTCCAATGCGGGTTTATGGTGGAGCGCGTCCGATATCATATTACTTTTGCCATAACCAACTAGAAACGACAATAAAAATTTGTTGAGCCCTTGCAGGAGTCGAACCCACGTCCTCCGGTTTCTAAAGCACACGCCTTACCTTACCACTAGGCTACAGAGGCTAAGATAAAAATAAACAAAACAAATATCAACGAAATAAAGGTGAAATATATAAATCCCTTCTGTTAGAGGCTATATGAAAGCTGGCCGACCGTGTAAACAACGAGAGAGTTACAAATCCTTTTGGAATTGCGCAAAACTAAAAAGGGGCTATAAACTGCGATGTACACAGACGTCTCGTGAAGGGACTTAAATCCCTCGGTTTTGAGGAAGAATTTAATATTCCGACCGAGGTTTTGTTCACTACTTTGGTCGTTAATAATTCAAGACACGACACGATAAAGTTTTATCCTTATAATAGTACAAAAGCTGACTTTGAAAAATTATCGCCCTTGGTGATATTTCCTGATACAGTTTATGTTATGAATGATGATATGATATTGTCAATATAGTCAAATGTTTGATTTAAACAATGGTTTATCACCTATATATATTTCAATTATTTTTTGTAATTTTGTGGAATATATATTATTAATAAAATGACTTTACTATTTTATCGCGTTTATTTTAATTATAATTTATCATTTTATTCAATATATAATTCATATTACATTGATGTGTGATACCTTATTGGAAAATCTTATCTTATTTTAAAGCAACATTGCAAGAGTTAGAATCTAATTAACCTGAACAGTAATTTTGAGAGTTATTGAATTAATTATTTATTGTAATACATTAAGGTGCATTTTAGAACAGATATGAAAGTTGTTCATGTCTTCCCCTTGTCGGAAATCATGTTACTTGTCTAATTAACGGTCTCATACGATAACTTATCAAGCAAGGAACGTCATAAAACATCCTCCCGGGATTCGAAAATACTGCCTTCGGGAGTAACAAAAGGTGCTATACATATGTTAAACGTCAGACCTAGGGATAGGTTTATATGCAATAATTATTATCCGCAAAGAACACCATTGCGATATAGAGAACTATAACCATTATGTAAATTCATATAGCGAACTTTGACTTCGCGCGACTTCGTCCGAGATATATAAAATATACTGTATCATCATCAGCCTGTGATAGTCCACTGCTGGACATAGGCCTCCTAGGTTTTTTGGACCGTATCCCATATATGAAATATAATGTATAGAATAATATAAATCAGGTGTATTTATTGTGGCCATCATTAGATAAAAGTTTCATCATTTTATGTCCAACAGAGTCGATTTCCATAAACTTTCATCGCCTATTTTAACCCTGTGGAGCACTTTTATCGCAAAAATTAACAGTCTATGTCTTTTCTGGTAGTCTATTCTAAGTATGTACTATTATAATAGTATTATCGAAATTGGTTCAATGGTTTAGATAGTAAAGACGGACAAACAGACAGTAACTTTCGCATTGATAATATTAGTATGGATGAAGAGAAAACTTTTCATTGATTTTTAAAGAAATTGCGTGAATTCGTGATTTTTACACGCAGAGAGTTTATGCGATGGATAAATTTTTTTATCACTTTTTTTTATTATAAAAACATAAGTTGACAGTTTAAAAATATAGATGACAATAATAGCGGCAAGTTATTAAATGTTAATACTTTGTATCAAAAGTATTTCCTTCCTTATGTTACCATATTAATTATTCCTAAGGCTAATAAGGTTAGGCGCAAAAACATGGTGTAATATAAAGAACTTAGAAACATAATAATATTGAAAGTCAATTATTTTTCGAATTAAGTGCCAATTTCGTTCTCTGGTCGATCAGTAGTAATAATCAGTATATTGTAAGATACACTTCTATCAATATTTATACTTAAAACAATCATTTTTCATCATATTTATATAAATTACAACAAATTCTCCATTTAAAATATAATTTTTATGCATTGAAATAGTCAGAACACTTTACTCGAGTTAAACAAAAACCTATTCACCCTAAAATCTGAAGCACCCGAATAATATTACCACATTACCAGTTGAACATCAACTAAGTGAAGCACTCCAGCGGAATCAGGGGCGAGCCATTACGAAATCTCAGAGCGAGGTCCCAAAGGGACTTGGAGCTCTACAAATATAATTGTCTCTTAATAACCTCCGAGAGCAAAGCTCTAATTGTACGACGTGTACGCAAAAAGCAGAACCGTGTACGGTGAATTATTATTTAATACCTTCGACAAGGTTGACAATATGTATGTACGAATGTGGCTATTGTTCTTATGGTGAAAACACGGTATCTTAATGGGTTTTGTTGCAGTAAATTAGCTCTCTATAAACATTATTTAACTAAGATTATGAAGGCAGGAATCTTTGGTAGTAAAATAGAGCTTTTCCTAGTTGCTTGGTTGTTTCCTAGTTGTTAGGGCAATGCGGGCTTATCACCCGTTTGCCTGTGATGTAAGATGATCCACGTGTCATAAGGGCATGTTAAAAATCCGTCGTGCGCCTGATCTCCCTCCGGTCGTGTCGGTTTTCTGTCTTCTCGGACTATGAGAAAAGGAATAGGTTGATCACCCGTGCTTGCGCGAAAATTTGTGCTCTATAATGTCTCCTTCGCAGTTGATCTCTAATATACACTGGCCGTCGTAGTCGAAATTGACTTGGAGGACATTATTATTATTTATGTACCATTAAATTTCTCCATCAAACGTATTGAAAGTAAACATGTTGAAATGTTTCTCATGTTTGATTTGTTTTCTCCTTCCACGAATACCGTTTGCGAACAAATTGCTATTTAATTGGAGTCACTAATTGTTTCTAGCGAGTCGATCGCTCGTAACTATGTTTATCTTGAATCGGGGCAATTTCGTAGGCGCTCGTTTTCTATGTATCAAATATTTACTTTGAAATAATTGTAGCGTACAAAATACATGTCTAAACAAAGCCATATATCGATTATGTTGGTAATGGTTCTATGAAATAAGGACTGCACGAGTTTTCCTGCAATTTCGCGTGCATGTGTATGTGTTTTTAGTGTTTTACTAAAATGCAATGCTTCTTTCTGGCGTAGAAATTAGTAATACCACATATATACTTAATGCCCAGTTATGTTTTCACAGTGTTACTTTGCGGCAAAAATACACCGTGGCTGTCCTTGTTAGCTGCTTATAAAAGATTGCAAACACTACACTGTTCCAACTAGGCTATTATTGAAAAACAAAATAATACTTGGAATGTAGGAGGACTGCCTCCGTAGCCTAGTGGTATGGGCGTGTGCTTTAGAAACCGGAGGTCGTGGGTTCGAATCCTGCGGGGACGCAACATTTTCATTGTTGTTTCCTAGTTGGTTAGAGCAATTTGGGCCGATCACCCAATTGTCTGAAAAGTAAGATGATCCATGCGTCGGATGGGCATGTAAAAAAGTCGGTCCTTCCACCAACCCACATTGGACCAGCGTGGTGGGATACGGTCCAAACCCCCTAATGGGGTGTATTAGGGGAGGCCTATGTCCAGCAGTGGACTAACAAAGGCTGATGATGTGATGTAGGAGGACAAAGTATTATGTCAAACACTAATGGCGTTAGAAGTAAACGCGTATTTATTGGTCGGAACCGCTATAAATATATTACGATAAGACCGACCTAGTTTTGCCGCTAATACAATCTGACCTTAGACATTGTCAACATATATTCTATATGTTATTTAGTTTGGAATACTAGCGCAACAAGATGGTCCGAGCGGTGAAAAAGCTTTACAATCAACACAATTAATACAAAAGCATACATAACATTTATAGTATAACGAAATTCAGTTACTTATACTAGACAAAACTTCAATTCCTAAATTCGCAAGCATACATAACAATAATAATGCTTTTCATCCCTTTTTTAGTCGGACAATGATATGATTTTACTTCATTAATTAGAATGTTTAGTATTACTTAATTTTAGCACGAAATCAAATTAGTATTAAGTTAGTTGTAAGGGCCGCATAAAGCGGTAAAGGCCTTCTACAAATTACTCCAACAAACTCATTCCTGAGCCAGTCGTGTCCATAGTGGTCCAGCTACTTCCTCGATACCGTCATACATAAAAACTGCAAAATTCTCTATTAAAAAGGCGAAAGTCCTTTATCTTCAAGTGACCACACTTCTTGAACAGCAACTAATTCAAAAATTCAATCACAATCACCAAACAAATCCGAGGATAACTACGTATTCCATACGTCGGATTTTCGAGAACCGTCGAAATTTCAATATATTATTAATGCTGTTTCCACATTGAATTTTATATATCGCCAGCGTAAAGGATTTGAGGTCGGCGTCGCTGTGTAATTGGAGGAAACATACATTATTCCGTCATTCGGATATTACGAATGCCTCAAATAACTGAGTAACAGGCGACACGCCCTTCAAGTCCGAATCGACAACATACGTTTCCCACGGGTTTTTCTCACATACATAATGTTGTACAATCTTGTGACATATCGAAATGTGAAGCTTTGACCGTTTGAATCTGTTGTAACCGATCGGGTTCCGATTTGTTGAACCGTTTTGACACATTAAACGTATTATTTAATTTTACTGTTATATCATGATGTATAAAGAAATTATGTAAATGAAAACATTAGTTAAATAAACATAACCAACATGATAATTTATATAGAAAACAAGAAATTGTTTGCAGTCTGTGATGAAAGATCTAAATTGTTCATTAATGCATAAGTGATTAATAACGTCGTTTAATCTCAAAACATTATTATTAATTAGGATTATTTAATATGTTAGGCCAAATTTCGACTTTTTAAATGTTATTTTGTTGTATATTTATCGAATTTTATATTTTACATATATTTCTTTGTTCATAAGTAATAATATATGTTTATCATCAACACCATACCGGCCTAACGAAGGCTACTGCGAAACATAGGCCTCCCCCATAAGTCGCCAAGAGGTACGATCCTGAGCCACTTGTCTCCAACTCATCTTCATCATCATCACCACCGACTGCCTGCATACATTCTTCGTGGATCCTACACTGCGGTGGCCAGAACAAGGCCGCCACTGAGCAAAACCTTCTTCGTTGACGGTTGCCTATGACATATAACCAGCCCATTTCCACTACAGCTTGATAACTCAGCTAGCTATGTCGGTCACCATCTGCACTCTGGGAAATGTGTTACATTGTATGTAGTAATAATATTTTTGTCACCTTATTAATTACACAATTTAATAAGAAAATGTACAACATTTTTTTTTAATGGCATACGCAGGCAGACGAGCATCGGGCCACCTGATGGGAAGTGATCACCGATGCCCATAGACATTAGCAATACCAGTGGTATCGCCAACGCGCTGCCTACCGTGAGACATAGGGTGTTAAGTCTCGTTTACCCAGTAAATACGCTGGCTACGGTGCCCTTCAAACCGAAACACAATATTGTTTTCACACTACTGCTTCGCGGCAGAAATGGGCACCGCGGTGGTACCTACCCAGACGGTCTCCTGTAAACAGGGGACCTACCACCGGTTATATATTTAACAAAATGTGGACGATTGTTACCTTAACTAAGCAATGCCTGTATTTTAGAACAATAAAAAAAACAGTGCTTTACAACCAAATTTAGAAAGTTAAATCTATCGTAAACTGTATCCTTTCACATTTGACATTTCTGAAAGGGCTGCTCCATACTTAAATTTTAATTACTTATTAATAAATTTGTGTAATAATTAAGCCGTAATTACGTTCGGCAATGAAAAATGGGCCGTAGCTTATTAATTTTTATTGTTATTTTTTATGGGTAATTATTTCACACGTGAGTACTATCGACAGCTGGGCTGGTTTAATTTTTATTTTATGTTTCCTGAAGTAAATTCAAGATTACTGTGACCTGATTAAAGAGTGTAGTTTTAATTTAGGACGATTTGATGGGAACGTTTAGAGGTGCCTTAATATAAAAGATTACCTATTTTCAATTTTAATGGGATTTTGGTTTTTCTATGCTACTACTTGGAACACACGTCTTTGTCCGCCTGGTATGCTTAAGTGTCTTCAAATATAAGGCATAGTAATATTCATAAATAAGGTGTATTAGTAGTGTTAATATCAATGTAACATGTTATCAATGAGTAATTACCAAGTCAATTTACCAGCACCATTTCATACCCCTACCTTACCCTTTCAACCACTTTTATCACAGTAATAGGTAATTGGTAATGCCGCATATCTTTTCTCTAATCTATTCTACGTATGTACCTAGTTTTAACATAATCGGTTCCGTGCTTTTTAGGCAGTAAAGACAGTCAGGTAGACACATAGACAGAAAGAGTAACTTTCGCATTTATGATAGTGTGGATAACATGATCAATATACAGCTGTATTTTTTTTATTATCAAAAACAGCAGAAATTTCACCGCTACGTAAAACTTTTAGCTGTGCTGAAAAGAAATGCATGTAGTGTCTTTGACACCAAAAAGTCGCTTAACATACATGGGATATTATAACATTGATAATATAACGAAATTTCAGTTACTCATACCTTAGTCTTACCATAAATCTATTTTTATAATAATTCGATGAAAGATAAAAGCAATGTAATGGTAAAAGCCGATTACACTTTGCTCCCGGCTCTCTTATTCGATGGAAAATTCATCCGAATTTCGCCTCCTCTCTCGTGATCAAACAGCAATATTATGATATCATTCGCCGCTTACATCCAGAGCCTTGTTACATAAACATACAGCGTAGTGTGCCAACTTTAGAAATACGATGTTTTATGGTTTTTCCTCGTACATGTTCTACACATACATCAAGTTTCGTTATTGTTAATTAGATTCTGTTTTGAAATTGTATGCCAGAATTGAACAAGGTCTCCTAATTAAGCCGAGCAGTGGTTTATAAGCTTGGGTCTTAATTTCTTGTTATATTTACCGTGGGATACATATTTTATAGACTTGTCATGACTTATAATGTTTCTTAACATTCAATAAAGATTATCTCTATGTCAATTTATTTAATGCACTTTTTACGGGTTTTTCGCGTTAATTCTATAAAGTTATTCTTGTTTGTTACGTTTTAGATTTTTTCCAGCGTCTACGATCACGAACAGACTGTTTTTCTGTCAATTCAAATCCTGTGTTGATATAAAGGTCGACTATTGGTAGGTTGGTGCAAGTAAGATGACCCATGCTTCTGATGCTTTTGTACACATTTGATTACGACTTACTGGACCATCTACTGTAGTCGAATATTTTTTCTTTTTTTTATTGTATACAATGGCAAACGAGTAGTCGGGCTTCCTGATGGAAAGTGGTCACCGACGCCCATGGATATCGGCTATACCAGGAGTATCACCAATGCGCTGCCTACGCCAGGCATAGGATACGTCTGTTTACCCATTAAATACGCTGGCTACGATGCCCTTTAAACTGGAACACAGTAGCGTGTTCATACTGCTTTACAGCAGATAAGGACACCGCGGTGGTAACACCCCAGACGGCCCCATGTAAAAAGGGGACCTACCACCTAATATATACATAGTATTTAACTGCCTCCGTAGTCTAGGGGTATGGGCTTGCGCGTTAGAAACCGGTGGTCGTGGGTTCGAATCCTGCGGGGACTCAAGAAATTGTCATTGTTATTTCGTAGTTGGTTAGGGCAATTTGGGCCGATCACTCAAATATCTGAAAAGTAAGATAATCCATGCGTCGGATGGACATGTAAAAAGTCGGTCCTGCTCCTTATCTGTCCCCGGTCGTGTCGGTTATCCGGCCCATTGGACTGTGAGAGTATATAGGAATAGCGAGTGCGCCTGTGTTTGTGCCTGCACTTGTGCACTATAGTATATCCTGCGCAGTTGCCTGATCTCTAGTATAGATCGGCCGCCTATTCGTAATCGACTGGAGGACGTTATACAAAGTATGCAACCCCTTTGTGTCGCATGTAGGTAGCTGTGCGTGAAAATAATTGGAGAAACCATTAATACCATCGAAGTGAATGCATCAAAATCTGGCCTTAGTATAGGAATATGACTGAACATGACATTATGTCCTATAAATTATTCTGTTTTCAACTACAATTGTATGACATAAACTAGTTTCGCATTAACATTGGTCTGCATTGAAACGTAGGCCACAGTATAATACTCCATTGTTCGTGTTAAATAGATCGCTACCAAGTTTGGAGGACGAAATGCATTGTTGGCAACTGAATGAAATTGAATTTCGGCGGGCATCCAAGCGTTGTGTCGGTCTGTTCGTTTTGTTATTGGAATTTCGACGCATTTCCTATAGAAATAAAGTACAATTTGATGCTGGCATATATCTATGTATATATACGCGGATCTCGTATTGGGAATTAATGTCGGTGCGTATTTTTGACGAGCGAACGATCATGGATGGACGTCGGTAATGATATTGCGTTCTCTATTCGATGATGCATGATGTGTGACAGAAGGATATTGAAAGTGTATTCCGTTATTATGACGATTTTACTTCGAAGTAATCTAGCGATGCTTTTTTGATGCGAATAATTCTAAATCATTTAAAAAATAAGGACATTGAATGTAAAAGAGAAGATAGATACAAAAAGGAAAATGACGGTGGCATAATTTGTTGTCCGTTCATCTCTGAGTTACAGACCTGGTGTGGGTTTCACTTAATTTAAGATGTACTTTATACGGATTCTTCGCGAATATTGTTTTATATTTTATTTCCGACGTTAAGGACTATCCAGCGGTCATAGATCACGGGCAGACTAAAATGGGATGTAAGATATAGCAATCTCGCAAATAAAAGAAATTGTTTTAAGATCTCGTGAAGCCTAAACTATATCAAAAATTGTTTAATTGGAAAACAGATAATTTTTATTTAGATTGCCACTACAACAGTGTCTATTTATACCGCAATTTGGTGAAACGTTATGTATTCTGGTGATAAGGACGCCCTTGATAGTAAAATTACTGAAAAACTACGACGATAGTTATGATCATATAGCAAATGCTATACTTTTCGATGATTATTCGAAATGGCGAGTACTAGCACGAGTGCGATAAAGAAATCGCACTGTTAATAAACTTATTTGGAAAACTAAAACTTATTTGGAAAATTATGCATTAGATTAAATTTTCGCCCATAATAGTAATAGTAATTATATTATTATGAAAAAAAAACGCAAACACAGGTACACTGTGTATTCAGTAACTCAACGGCTAAACGACATGACCGGAGAGAGATCTAGATACACACTAAGATAAGAAATACAGACAATCGGTGTACAGCCTGCATTGCCCTGAACAACTAGGAAACAACAATGAAAAGTTGTTCAGTCCCCGCAGGATTCGAACCTACGACTCCGTTTCTAAACCGTATACTTATGCTATACGTGTAAGGCAGTCCTGTTCATATAATCTTTTATGTCATATGAAAAATGTTTTATTAGTCTTAAGTAAATCTTATTTTTTTATATATTTATATGTTATTTGATTTTTATTTTTTTAACAGGTCGACCTATAGCAAGGGTTTCTTGGTGGAAGGCCCACGCGCTTTGGCTAATTCAGAAGCCAGAGCCACCGTGTCCCTCACACTGCATCGACCCGACTTTGGCACGGAGATAACGTGTCAGGTGAGTCAAAGTTATTTAATATTAATACGATTATTTTAAGTAAAAAAATAGTATTATACAATATTAAACTTAACGCTGATATCATCATCAGCCTGTGATAGTCCACTTCTGGACATAGGCCTCCCTAATGCACCCGTATCCACTGGACCGCATTCCATTAGTTTTTGGACTGTATCCCACCACGCTGGTCCAATGCGGGTTGGTGGATGGACCGAATTTTACATGCCCATCCGACGCATGGATCATCTTACTTTTCAGACAATTGGGTGATCAGCCCAAATTGCCCTAACCAAATAGGAAACAACAATGAACCAAGGGGGGGTGGATTGAATTGAGGGTGGGTGGAACTTCGTGAAATCCGTTCTTAGCTGACCTCTACTCAGCGAAAGAAATATTCCTACCAAATTTCAAGTCGCTATGCCTTATGGTTCCAGAGACGTCGTGATGAGTCAATATATAGGTGGTAATCTCTTTTATATATAGGTGTATATATATTCAACTTAACGTTGGTATGCTAAAAGTAAAACTTCTTTTTCAAAACATGTATGATACATACGGATTGTAAATCACATCAAAGTTGCATAGAAATAGCGTCAACAAAAGAACAAATTATTGTTTTTTATTTAAATTTATCTTTTGACTTTTCGACCTACAATTTTTACAATCCATGTATACTATTACTGCATTAAATGCTACTAATTAAATTAACAATCTAAGTGTACTATATTACATTTTTGTTACGATTCTCTTCGTGTTTCTAAAGTGTTGTTATACTAAATAGGAATTTTGTTTACAGGCAGTTACGGATCCGTCGATACCGCCGCTTTCCCATCGATTGTCGATTGATATGAATCGTAAGTCTTGCTAACTAGATCCGTACAATATTGTCCTAAATTCAGAGTTGTAGGTACTTCCGTTATTTGAATGTTTATAACATTTCATAATCAGGAAAGTATATAACGCATTCATTTAGTTTGGCCAATTTAGTTTCGAAATAAATGAGGGCAACATAATCGCGATGAAGTGACGACATACTTCTAGCGTTTGATATGAAACACAGGTCAATTGGCTTATAACAACACCGTACGCACAAAGGCAATTCGATGCTATGAGTGACTATGTTTACAAATATTATAAGTGTTACTTGCCTAGATTATGATATTTCAGTGTTTTCGAAACACGCTGCTATGAGCCCTACAAACTGGAACGCGAAATGTTTTTTAGCTATTGCTCTGCACCGACTATTATTGTAAATAATCCTATATTGCCAGTAGATCTGTGGTAGCGTTTTGACAATCAATAAGCGAGTGTATCACTCCTATGTTGAATAATGATATTTGTATATATATAAAAAAAACTCTAAATTTAAACTTTTTAACTCATAGCAACGAAGTGGCGGCATAAATTCGTTCTTATTGATAAATTGTCAGCGAGATGTCAATCACTGATTGACATTCGACTTATGTCGACACAATTTGCTGCATGTATGCTACTTTGTTCACACCTTAATTCCTATTTCTTTATAAGGCACATATCTCTTTGCATAGATGATTTATTTTAAACTTCAATTGACACTTCGTCTAATTCCTGATAACAGGAGTAGAGAGTTGCACAGTTTTTATTACCGCCACCAATGAGACGCGTTACTTATTAAGTTTGTTTATTTAATTGCATTTCAAACGAGTCAGGTCCCTTTACAGGGATCAAAAGGTTCCGTAGGGAAGTAGGTTTGAAAGAGGTACCTACTAACTTCCACATATCGATACCAACGCTTAATATCACGTTGAATTTGTCTACTAAAACTTTAGATCTAATTTGGCTTAGTTATATCCTTTTGGATGCAGTTCCTCCCCTCTCCGTGAGGATACAAGGCGGGAAGCGACCTCTAGTGGCAGGACAAAGCACTGAGCTGACCTGCCAAGTGGTAGGCGCTAGACCGAAGCCGGCTATTTCATGGTGGAAGGGTGGCACGAAATTGAAGACTGTTCGTGACTCGGTAAGTAATATTCTTTCGTCTTCTTTCTTTCTTTCTTACGTTCTTCCTGTCTTTCTTCTACATCGTCTACGCATTCTTCTGGCTTCTAATTTACCAAGTTATAACGTAGCCTTCTCAGTCATCCAGATTTGTTTTATGCGTGCTTAACGACACGGTTGGCGCAGTGGTTAGTAATCCCGACTGTTGCGCTGTTTGGTGTGGGTTCAATTCCCACCGCGGGAAAGATATTGTGTGATAAGTGTATGAATTTATCAGTTGTCTAGTTTCCATAGTGCAAGCTTCGCTTAGTTTGGAACTAGATGATGTCGTGTTATTAGTTAATATTATATAAATCTTTAATCTTACAAAAGATGTGCAAATCTTAATTCTTTACGGTATTTCCTAACAGCCGACCTTGTGATGGTTTAGAAGTCGGTACAAGAGAATGAGTTGACCAAATTAAAAAATATAGAGAAATCTATGTTTAATATCGATGCACTGTAGCCAACGGCCGATTTTATTATTTGTTAGAGCTATAAAATCTCATCACAAAACACTCATCATTATTTGAACGTGCAGCTTACGTTCACATAATGACGTCCTGCCCGTGAGCAGCGTAAGCACAAATCCGCTTAAAATCTGAAAGATGCTATCAAAAGTGCTTTCCTAGAAATGACGTATGCTATGATGCTCTTCAAACCGCAGGAAAGGAAAAGAAAAACGACAACGCGGTGACAATACCCAGGACGGTCCCTTCCATTTAATACAAGACGATTTTGAATACGTCGGTCGATCTATATTAGAGATCAGCTCATACGCAGGAGATATTATGGGGCAGTGAGTTCAAGCGGAATCTGGTACATTCTCCCTTCCTTTTTATTGCCATAGCCCGATGGGACGGATAGTTAAGCGACCGGAGACAAATTTGGCGCAGGACTGACTTTTTTTCATGCTGTCCCACGTCTGTATTATCATACTTAACAGCAATCGGGTGATCAGCACACGTTGGCCCTAACCCCCCTAGTCTCCGCAGTATTCGAACTCACGACCTCCGGTTTCTAAAGCGTAAACCCATACCTCAAGTTTACGGAGGCATTTAAATTGTATGTAACATTATTATTATGGGAAAAGCTTTACCTTTTTGTGTGTATGTTTATAATGGATAACATGTACACAAAACCTGCTCTGCCGATTTGAAATATTCTTTCCCTACTAGGAAAGATCATTAACATCGAGTAACATTTTATTTCTATTAGTATATAAAAAATAATAATAAGATCTATACATAGTTAAACTCAGATAGTTAATTTTAAACGTGTATTAGCCAAAACAGTTCTTGAATATAAGAACTTTTCGGATTTTATCGAATTTTCATTTTACTTCGTATTTGAAGTCGAGCGTTTGGAGCATTTACCGCGGTCGTGACCTCGTATTTAAAAGTATAATCAAGTTCTGGCAGACGCGTAATATTCCTCTAAGCCCTTTTATTTAACATAGGATAGTATTCGCTCAAATAAAAATTACAAGGTTTTTGGTACATCGACTAACATTTGACCTATACAACCCGAAGGAGTTGTTTATGTTGTTGTTATAACATAGGTTTATGATTGAAAAACAACATTAATGCCTCTACAAAAGGCAAATTTTTAATTTGCAGTGATATGACACATTGCATGAGAAAATACGCGTTTAAGTTTCTTATGCCGGTTCTTCTCAGGTCAAGTCTTTACTTTTTTGGAAGTAAAACGTTCTTGCGTTGCAAAAAGGTCATTATCATCATCATGATAAATAATGCCTATAAATAAGTTAGTCCACCCACCAACCCGCATTGGCCCAGCGTGGTGGGATTCGGTTCAAAATCTCCTAATAGATAGCCTTATGTCCAGCAGTGGACTATCATAGGCTGATGTAATGATGATGATGAAATAATACAGTATAGCGACTTAAATTGACTTTAAATATTTGAATTTATCCCACATTTTCTCTTATTTGATTGTATGTGACGAATCTAATAAGCCTAGTCTTTAACAAAGGAAGAAGAACTAATAAAGAGAATAATTTCGACGCAATTCCAGCAGTGCGTTCTTGAGAAGCGCGTTTCAGAATAAATTTCGAAATCGAATAGATAATCGCTCCTGCTCTATATTAGAAGAAATATGTAACAATATTTGCATGAAATTTCTTCTTTGGCGAAGGCCTATTTGGCAAAACTTTTAGATTTTTATTTGAAATCTGCCAACTATATTGCATAACAGCTTTCGTTGCATAACTGTACGTTATGTGATATTAAGGAATCTATTAAATATGAATTTCAGACATATATATTGTCTATTTTGTTCTTATTTATGCCTATAGGTACAATTAAATAATCATCAACTTTTTTATTATTTTTAATCTAGCCCATAAGTTATTGTGGCATATTTTCTTAAACAAAATATTTTTTTTTTATTTACAGCGTTAAAAATATTGACAAATGCTATTTAAGAAAGTTTTTCTGATAAACATCAGAGAAACTAAGACTAAATGAAAGTCTGACGAAGTTATTGCTAATTGTATTATTATGGTTTCGCAGATAAAATATAATCTGTACACGCGCGTTAACTTTTATTAATATTATCTCTATTTATATCAAATCGAATCTTGGCCCTCATACGTATAATGTTATGGGATATTTGCGTTTATTTTTATTTAATATCCCCAGTGTCCATAGATCGAATGTTCGCAAGACTACAAGGTCAAGGACCGTCCCGTTTTTAGAGTATAAAACATTTTTGTCTTTTCTGGGTATACGTGCTTAAACTTGGAGGGGCGTCTCTTGAGAAAAGTCATACGTGTAATGGAAATACATGAAGAGTTGTAAAGCTGGACTAGCGCCTTTTGGGGCTACGCCTAGTAAAAACCCATCCCTTAAGTGCTAGCTATTTCTTATGCTACAATTTAACTATGTACTACGATAATTCGACTACTTACAAATATATAAGATATATACTACTGGTAACAGCGACAAATCACTGATATAGATAATGTTCCCCAGTCAATTACGACCACGGCGGCCGATTTGTATTAGAGATCAGCCAACTACGCAGCTGTTCCTTTATATTCTCAAAGCCCGATGGGACGGATAACCGACACGACTGGAGAGACCAAGGCGTAGGACCGACTTTTTACATGCCCATCCAACGCACTTCTTACTATTCAGACAATTGAGTGATCAGACAATTGGGTGATCAGCCCAAATTGCCCTAACAAACTATGAAACAACAGTGAAAATTTGTTGAGTCCCCACAGGTTTCGAATCCACGACCTCCGGTTTCTAAAGCACACGCCCTTACTACAAGGCTAAGGAGGCAGTCACTAATATAGATATGGAAATACCTGCAACTAATAGTTCGTTAAAAGAGTTGGTGAGTCACTCAATTATTACATAGCTTTTCAGTAGTAATAGAATTCACTACTTTAGGAACAAATTTTCCCTCTTAATATTTCAGTATAGAAAAGTAGTGGGATTTCAAAAGCGTTTTTATAGTTTATAGCTTACTTTTCGAGGAACGATTTAAAGTAAATGATGCCACGTTTTTAATATAAGAGTGGTCACTTAAAAACTTTTCGAAATTGTAGATGTTGTTATTTATAATTTGAAAAAATACGTCAATGCGTCAAGATAAAAAAAATTGCATGAAATTATCAACTCACTTAAAACGACTTAACTAAAAAGATGGTTGATCTGTCGTTTTTTAGGTTTTAATTTTTTTTTTGTTTTAGGTTAAGTTAATGTTTTATTCGCTAGTATACATGTATGTTTTTTTTTTATGTATTTTATTCGTATATAAGATGAAAACGTCCTTATCAAGATCACTATCTCTCATCCCTTATCCCGTTTATCCGGGACTCGCGACATTTGTCCCGTCCCCATTAACTTCCTGCGACGTTTCACGCATTAACTTTGTGTCAGTTGAAGTCGTCCTTTCCCATCAATAATTAATAGATTATTTTAAGTAATATTTTCTCGTTTTATAATATTAATTTACCACCAACAACATTCATTATCACTACATAGTATAAAACAAAATCGCGTTTTTTATCCCAATATACAATATATATATTTAAAGATTGAAGTATATATAATATATACTTCAATCTTTAAAATTACGCAACGGATTTTGACGTAATTTTCTTTAATAGATCCAGTGATTGAAGAGGAAGGCTTATATGTATGACACATGCTCATTATTGTAGATATATTTTTTATCAGCATAACACCCGTGCAAAGCAGGAGCGGGTCACTAGGTTTTGTGATAAACAAACAGTAATAAACAATGAACGAATAGAGTCGCCTAGTGGTTAGTAGTAGTTAGTAGTAGTTAACTGCCTCCGTAGCCTAGTGGTATGGACGTGTGCTTTAGAAACCGGAGGTCGTGGGTTTGAATCCTGCGGGGACACAACATTGTTGTTTCCTAGTTGGTTAGGGCAATTTGGGCCGATCACCCAGTTGTCTGAAAAGTAAGATGATCCATGCATCGGATGGGCATGTAAAAAGTCGGTCCACCCACCAACCCGCATTGGACTAGCGTGGTGGGATACGGTCCAAACCCCCCAATGGAAAGGGGTGTATTAGGGGAGGCCTATGTCCAGCAGTGTACTATCAAAGGCTGATGTTGCATGATGCAGTGGTTAGTTACCCTTTTGCCTCAGAGTGCAGATTTGGTTCCTGCCACGGAGTATATATATAAATAGAATTTTCTTAAAATATAGATTTTAATTACAATAAGTTTATTTTTTTTGTTACTCATTTAGGTTAAATACTCTTTAGTTACTTTATAAATAATTTTGGGATTACTCGTCGTGTTGCCGTTCTCAAGTATTCATTCGCTCAATACACTGAAAAAGCTAGAAATATATTATGTGTAGTATCGTTTACACAAAAGTATTACCCTCCCATAACACAATCTATCACTTCAATGCTTTCGCCAAACGGCGCATGGACGATTAACCTCCAAGCCCACAAAGGCTGTATCCAAAACGTAGTGTATAATCTACAAGGCAGCGATATTTAAGTGGCCGACGAATTTTTGCGTAACATTCTATACCATTTTCCGCTTAGAATAACTCCGCTTAACATCCCGTGTGCGAGCTCGAATCGTGTTTTATGTGGCGCGTGTTTAAGGCAGTTAGCGTTGGAGATTCTCCAAACGGGAACGAGGTCGGCGGTTATATGAGAGCTGAACTCGACCCTTATATATGGCATGGCGGATAATACGAGCGTTCGGACTCCGATAACGTTTTGCGTAAACTCTGTTATCGTTAAAATAAGCGTTTAAAATATACTTGAATTAATGTAAAGATACTCGTAGACATATTCTCCTTTCTGGCCGTTTATAATTTTATGTATTACTCCAAACAGAATCACACTGTGAACTATTTTAAAGAGTAGGTGACTACAAATTGATCTACACAACCCATTTTATGTGTAATGTATGCAAAGTCAATTAAAATAAATACTCACATAACGATTGCCAAAAACTGTCTTGTCAACTTCGACCGAATCTTTTTATGCCTATTTTATGCATGGATCATCTTTTGTATTTATACCATCATCATCATCATCATCAGCCTATGTCAGTCCACTGCTGGAAATAAGCCTCCCTTATGCACGACTCCGCTTCCGATCTTCGGCTATTCTCATCCAGCGCACACTGGCCACTTTGCGAATGTCGTCACTCCATCTTGCCGCAGGGCGTCCTCACTACGTTTGCCGAGCCTCGGTCTCCACTCCAGAACTTTTCGACTCCAGCGGTCGTCAGTTCTGCGGCTTATATGACGGCCCTGCCACTTCAGCTTACTAATCCGGTGGGCTATGTCGGTGATTTTGGTTCTCTGTCGGATCACGTCATTTTTGATGCGGTCCTTCAGAGATACTCCGAGCATAGCCCTCTCCATGCTCGCTGAGCGACTTTAAATTTGTGGACCAGTCAGAACCGTAAGTGTCCAAGTCTCGGCACCGTAGGTCAAAACGGTAGGACGCACTGATCGAAGACTTTCGATTTGAGGCTTTGTGGGATGGGTGACGAGAAAACTCGACGAAGCTTATGAAAGCTGCCCAGCCCAGCGAATCCTTCTGTTGGCCTCCCCTCAAAGTTGTTTTACCTAGTTGGAGCGTTTGCCCTAGGTAAACGTACTCCGAAACAACTTCGAGGAGGTGCTCAATCTGTGATCGGTCCCGGATCAACGTGCTTGTTGAACATGACCTTGGTTTTACCCGAGTTCATCCAGAGACCGATACGTGTAGAAGACTCAGCAAGGCTTTGCACCATTTTTGCAGGTCTTTTGCGGTTTTAGTCATGATGACGATATCGTCCGCAAATCGCAGATGTGAGATGTACTCGCCGTTTACATTTATGCCGTGTCCTTCCCAGTTGAGCGTCCTGAACATGTCCTCCAGCGCGGCGGAGAACAATTTCGGAGACATGACGTCTCCTTGTCTCACACCGCGGTGCAGGGGGATAGGCTCAGTCTGCCCACTTTGGACTACGACAGACATAGTGGCGGCGTTATACAGACATCTCAGCATCTCGATATATCGCCAATCAATTTGGCACCGCTGTAAGGACTCGAGGAAAGACCAGGTCTCGATGGAGTCAAAAGCCTTCTCATAGTCCACAAATGCCATGCACAGGGGCTGGTTATACTCATGTGTCTTCTGTATAACCTGCCTCACTGTGTGGATGTGGTCTATGGTGCTGTAACCCCTCCGAAACCCGGCCTGTTCTCGAGGCTGCGCTTCGTCGAGTTTTCGTGCAAGACGATTCGAGATGACCCTCGAAAACAACTTATAGACATGACTCAGGAGCGATATTGGCCGATAGTTCTTCAAAAGGGTTTTATCACCTTTTGATGAACAATACGACCAAAACTTTATGCCACGCCTCAGGAGTTCTCCGGAGAGAAGGGCGTTTAT
This sequence comes from Lamproptera curius, assembly GCA_029286875.1. NCBI lineage: Eukaryota > Metazoa > Arthropoda > Insecta > Lepidoptera > Papilionidae > Lamproptera > Lamproptera curius. The sequence continues at coordinate 5,443,455 of JAGSMT010000018.1, read as the reverse complement.
ACAGTAGTGTGATAAACTTAAATATAGTAAAAAAATAGATTAATTAAAAATAAACCGATAAAGCACGGGGGTGGTGGTACCACCTCCTTGGTTTAGCGGTATTGGCCCTTGATTTATAAACCGGAAGTCGTGGTTTCGAATCCCGCGGGGAAACAGCTTTGTGTTAACGCTGTTTTCTAGTTGGTTAGGACAATTGGGGTCGATCACGCAATTGTCTGAAAATTAAGATTATCCGTGCGTCGGATGAACATATGAAAGTTCGGTCCACCCACCAACCCGCATTGGGCCAGCGTAGTGGGATACGGTTCAAAAACCCCCAAATGTAGAAGACGTGCATTAGGGGAGGCCTATGGCCATCCTTGGACGAACACAGGCTGATGATGATGATGATGACGAAAAAAAAACTATATGGTATTGAACAATCAAGTCAAATAGGTTCTAAAATTTATATAAATGCAACCTTTATATAAAAACTTTGGTCGCGGATAAGACTTTCTTAATGAATTGTCAGACATGGATTAACATCTATGTGACAATTTATATAAAACATTGCTGCATGCATTATTCTAACGCTACTGATTACATTGTTTAATCAATTAACATACTTAAAATTGAACACAACTTAAAATTTAATTCGTATCCACAAAGTTTAATTCGTAAAGAATGCCCCAAAAACCACTATTATACAGTGCAAGATTATATAAATTACGTTAGTATTACTATGTCATTATTGTTATTGAGACTTATATTTTTAGTCTATTGTTACAAATTGCACAGATAAGACAAAGTATTAGGAGCGACCGAAAGAAAGATCGATGTAAGAAGGAAGATATAAAGAGGGAGTGAGTTAATGCTGAAATGTCGTAGCAATTAATGGGCAAGGAGGACATGTTACGAGTCTCTAGTTAATGGGATATGGGTGGAGTGATAATGATCTTGATAACAAGTTGTTATCAAGATCGTTGTTAACAACGTTTATTTATTTGTTGAACGTGAAAAACTGAAACGCGAATTTAGCACAAATTTCACTAAGAGCTGGAAAATATTTGAAACCTGAAACGTTAACAAGCAAAATTACTTTTTTAGTTTATTCACTATAAGTTAGTTAATGTGTAAAGCCAATGAACGTAAAGGAAAAGTACCTCCGAATTTTTTTAACCGACTCATCATTTTAACAACGCGTCATGAAATATTATTGCTACCTCTCATTTTCAAATTTTTTTCAGTTCCGCTCTTAATACTTACAGCAAGGTATTATTATGATATTTACAATAATTACATGTCACTTTATGTTATGTCTAATTGTTCCAACGTTCGTAATTTAGCTTGTATTAGCGTTAAAACCTGGAAATAGTCAAATTAAAAATAGTAACTCTGCGGGAATCGAACCTACATACTTAGACTATAAATTAATTTCAATTCAATTCAAATACCTTTATTCAACATAGGAGCGATATACTCACGTATTGATTGTTAAAAAATACCACAGGGTTCGGATAGGGACGCCTCTCACCCGGGAAGAAACAGTGAAAGAAACTCAGCCGGACTTTTTTTGTCATCTTTTATAATAAATTTGAAACAATAAACAAGTAATCGCAAGCAACTAATTATAATAACTTTCAACATATGTGTATTGATGTAGTTATGTTGATTTTATGCACACATGAGCACTGGAAGATAAATCGCTCTGCACTATGAGTATAAATCACATTGGATTAAAATGATATTTTCATAATTATGTTAAAGTAATTAAACAATAAATAAATATAAAAAAGCTTTGTACAACAGCCAGTAAGATGCCACTGAACATGTTAAAATGAATGACGTCAGTATTAATGATAGATAATTATAATTGAGCAAGTTTACTCGTTCTAGTTTATTGTTAAGATAGAATTAATAGCTAAAGAGAAAGAAAGAAAGATCGATGTATCGTACGATATGGAGAGGAAATAAGTTAATGCAGAAATGGCGTAGGAGTTAATGGGAAAGGAAGCAATGCTGCGAGTCCCGAATTAACGGGATGAGGGCAGAGAGATAACGATTGTGACAAAGACATTTTTTCATTTCTTAATAATGGAAAACTGAGACACATTAAAGTGTCCAAGAACACTAACGGATATCACATTATATACCAACTTAGTCTGCCCGTGATCATGGATGCTGAAAAGAATCCGAAACGTCGGGAATAAATATATTTAAGTAAAGATTTGATATGTATAATAATCGCGTAAATAAAAGAAATAATTATGGATATAACATTAATTACACCGAAGAATCACAATGATTATTCTAACCTTAAAAAACAGCAAGCGACCCGTCTTTTGGGTTTATTGTTCTGTATTTAATGCATGCTTAATGATGTTATGCATTTATTTAATCTATATGCACAAAATATACAAAGGCGGACTTAATGCCAGTGGCTTTAGCCAGTTAACCTTGGGGTGATGCATAGATAAAAAGTGGGAAGGTACATTAACATGTAGAAATAAGAAAGAAATATTTAATTAATTTAAATTGTACTCATAACTAAATACATACATAAGATAATTAAATATATACTTATATTAATATATCTATAAATATACCTCAATAAAATCTTCATCATTCAGACGATTTTATTACTCTATGCCACAGTCTTCCAAGCAGGTTGATGTGTGCACCTTTTTTAAATATGTACGCATGATCTTGTTTATTTTACTTATTATAAAGTGGAAACTAAATAGAACCTATATATATTAAACAATAAAATTGCTATTCTAATAACCAATCAACGACCTCCTTTAGTCACAGGATTATTTATGTATAATTACTAATTCAAATCATTTGTTTCTTATATTTTATACAGAACCAGTACATAGTAGATTGTGGTATTATGGAGTTAAGATATAGTACTTGAGAAGGACAATACCAAAACACCCGTCTCCAGCAATCACACTTGTTCAGCATTCACAGGTCTCATAATCTTTCATTGACACTCTAGAGTTTTCTCGAGAATTTCCCTTATCAGTTCAAGCACGTATGCAAGAAGAATATCATTTTATTAAATTATAAAATATAATTAAACGATTATATATGCTAACGTCATTTTCTGTGGAAATGAAAATATGACTTTTTTTTTTTAATCTGAAAACACAAAATACGAACATAGTCGCCGCCGTCGCCGGTTTCAGCCTGTCAGAGCCCATTTTTAGCCCACTGCTGAGCATAGGCCTCCCCCATAAGTCGCCAAGAGGTACGATCCCGTGCTACCAGCATCCACCGACTTTCTTCACATTTGCACAGGTCGTCCCTCCATCTTGTGGAGGTTGACACTGCGAGGGCCAGTACGAGGCTGCCAATCGAGAATCGTATCTTTCCCAACGTTTATCGGTTCTACGAGCTATGTGGCCTGCTCATAGTAATGGAATCACTACAAATTTACTAATGGAATTTCATTTGCATAAACTTTTATAAAACCCTCATAACGATAAATAGTGGCAACGTTAACTCGTTTTCATTTTTTTCTTCTTGTTGGCTAACTAGGATAAAAGGAGCCGAGCATACAATGTCTTAAACAGATTCAGGCATCAGATAGCGTATTAAATTCGATCCTGGATTTCAATATAATCTTTGGCAGCCACCAAAGGTCGTCATGGCCTTTTAAGTTTATTTTCCTAAAGTAGCATAGACCCAAATTTATTATTAACATGATTTAGTTTTAAGTTATTACTAATTCAATAAAATAATAAAAAGCTAGGAAGTAGTCCATGTCTTCGTATTAGATCACATATAATCCAAACACAGTTTGCCAAAGCGTTATCGGAGTTTGAACGCTCGTATTATCCGCCATGCCATATATAAGGGTCGAGTTCAGCTCTCATATAACCGGCGACCTCGTTCCCGTTTGGAGAATCTCCAACGCTAACTGCCTTAAACACGCGCCACATAAAACACGATTCGAGCTCGCACACGGGTTGTTAAGCGGAGTTATTCTAAGCGGAAAATGGTATAGAATGTTACGCAAAAATGCGTCGTCCACTTAAATTTCGCTGCCTTGTAGATTATACACTTCGTTTTGGATACAGCCTTTGTGGGCTTGGAGGTTAATCGTCCATGCGCCGTTTGGTGAAAGCATTGAAGTGATATATTGTGTTATGCGAGCGTAATACTTTTGTGTAAACGGGAGTACACATGTTATACTGACACCATTTTGTTACTATTTCAGTCTTTTTTTTAAATAAATGTTTGACCGTTAGGTTATACCCACTGCCTCCGTGCTATAGGCCTGTGGCTTAGAAACTTGAGGTCATGGGTTACTAACGCAGGCTGATGAATGGTCCTTCTAATGCTTAAATAAATATAGCTGTAACACAAAACCAATAATGTAAATTGTCACGAAATCGAAAGTAATATTTCACATTTCTTTTATGTTATACTGTTTCTGGTGTTACTACATCATCAGCCTTTGTTAGTCCACTGCTGGACATAGGCCTCCCCTAATACACCCCTATCCATTAGGGGGTTCGGACCGTATTCCATTGTTACTACGTTACATAAAATTCCAATATCTACAACGAAAATATAATAACATCATATTTTGTCGGCCGCTCCATTGTACTGGAGACTTTCGCAGTGGCACTACGTTAAATGATTCTAAAAAGAGGAGATTTTTTAGTCTTCAGTCTGTTCAGGCAATAGTTAAATTATTTCTTAATCTATTTAAATCCTGGAAACTCTCGTTATTGTTTTAATGTCTGTATTAAAAGAACTTATGCTTATATTAGATAGTTATATTTTAAAATAAAACTAATTCACGTTTCCGAATTTCTCATTACTTCCGATGTCCAGAACGGAAGTTCACAGTCTATCGAAAAACTAAACTGAGTGTTATTCGTCATTTGATAGTAAATTATGTGTGCGTGTACTAGCGTATACTCGTAAGAGGTTAAACTTCTTATGTCATTGTTTTAAAAAATAATTTACTATATGCAACTTTGAAATTGGTTGAAAAAGTTAAAAGATAAAGTTTTAATAAAAGGTTAAAATAGGAAAAATAAATATTAGATTAAATATAAAACTGCCTCCGTAGCCTAGTGGTAAGGCGGGCCTTAGAAACTTTGGAGGGTCGGGGTTCGAATCCCATCAAAAAATTTTCCATTGGTTGTTTCCTTTTAAGTTGGTTAGGGCAATTTGGGCTGATCACCCAAAGTTTGGAAAAGTAAGATGATCCATGCTGGATGGGCATGTAAAAGTTTGGTCCACCCACCAACCCGCATTGGACCAAAGGGTGGGATACGGGTCCAAAAACCCCTAATGGATGGGGAGGTTATTAGGGGAGGCCTAAGGTCCAGCAGTGGACTATCACAGGCTGATGATAAGAAAATTTAAAAATATTAATATTTAATATTTATCTGTAAAGTCACCAACTCAAAGGGGGTCAGTGGGCTCTTATAAGTTTCAAGAAATTTACCTGGATTTCAAAATGTAAACCACCTAAAATGGGGCCCAAATACATTGCAGAATTTACCAACCCTTTACCTGCTGGAGACAGTATACCTAAATCACGCGTGGTAGGGATAAGAAAAAGATATGTATTTTATTAAGTTTACTGTAATTTGAAACGTGAAAGTTAATGCATTAATTATGAAAAAATTAATTTCGCCATTATAATTTCCGTATTTCTAATTTTAAACACTGCCATCTAGTTACAAAATGTACCAACAATATAACCATACATTTGATTTAAAACGGTTACTACAAAATTTACATAGATGGCGTTAAACCTTAATTTTATACAAAAATATGGCGCGTAACGAAAAGATGTTACACTAAATTTCTTTCCAACCTCGATAAAGAACTTTCACTTCAAAAAATGTACGTGTAAAGTGATTTCAATTTACACATCCGTTTGTTTGTCCACAGACCTCTATGGACGGCAATGTGACAGTGAGCGTGTTAACATTTGTGCCTGCAATAGAAGACGCTGGGCGGGTGCTATCTTGCAGGGCTGCCCAGCCGTCTGTGTCTCACACTACTCGGGAGGACGGATGGAAACTGGAGATACAGCGTGAGTGTTCTTTGATTGTATCTTAAACTAGCAATTGGCTACGCTTATACACGTGTCGAATTCAGTAGTTCCTAAGATTAGCGGGTAAAAGCAAAAGAAAAAACTATTCAGCTTTGTAATACTATGGTATCGCTAAATTTTTGTAGATATTGATGTGTTTTGAATACATACTATTCTTCTGTCATGAACGGTTTCCACAAAACATTTTTTACTACTTCTGTTACCTTACTTTAGTTTTAGTAAGGATTCTTTATATTTTCTAGCAATAAACATAGCCGATGTTACTCAAGATGAATGTATTTTTATCTTTTTAAAATAATAATATAATTTTTAATTTAAATTTTTTAAAATAAAGTTTCCAAAAAAAAAATTAATTTTTTAAAATTTTTTTTTTAAATTTTAAAATTTTTAAAAATTAACCCGGGAAAAAAAGGGGGGTTTTTTTCCCCCAAAGGGGGTTCCCAATTTTAAAAAAAAAAAAAGGTTAAAATTTTTTTTTTCCCCGATTGGGCCCCGGGGGGAAAATTCCTGGTTTTTTTGTCCGTTTTTTTCCCGGAAATTGGGGTTTTGGGGCCGGGGAAAAATTTGGGGGAAAAAAGGGGGGTTTTCCCCGGGGGAAACCCTTTTCCCCCCTGGGAACCCAAAAGGGGGGGGTTTTGGGGGGTTTTTTTTTTTTGGGCTTATCCCCCAAATTTCCCAAGGTTTAAGGGAAAAAAGGAAATTTTTGTTTTTAAAAATTTTTTGGGAAAAGGGGAATTTTTTTAAAAATTTTTTAATTAAACAAATTTTTTAAAAAAAAATTTTTTTCCTTTTTTTGGGTTTTTAAATTTTTTTTAAAAAAAATTTCCAAGTTTTTTTTTTTTTAAAAAAATTTTTTTTTTTTTTAAATAAAATTTTTTTTAAAAAAAAAAAAAAAAAAATTTAAATATTAGTAAAAATAACGTGAACAATAAAAATCTTGTGTCAAACACTAATGACGTTAGCAGCGAACGCGTTCCTATTGGTTGAAGGCCGCCATGTTTGATGTATGAGACGTTTTGGTTATGTCAATCGAGTTTGACGTTTGACTTGGTTGATGTAAGTTCCTTTTGTTTTGCCCAAAAAACAACTGACAACCGTGACAACCAAAAGTGGGGTGAAAGGGTCAATTACGAAGTTTTTTAGCGTTTTTATTTTTGGATATAATTTGATAGTAGTAATCAGTATAACATTAAAAAAATTAAATAATAAATTTGAAACTTTGCCACCAACTGGTTTTGCTTGGTAATTAAAATGAATATTTATAGTTTCGCTCTGTTGAAAATTTAATAATCTGAAGTGTCTTATCTTTTCCGTTCCGATTTAATTAAAAATTCATTTAATTAAATTAAGGTTAAAAATTTTAAATTGGTTTGGGCAACTGCCCAGCCTGCTAGGCGTGTGGTTTAGAAACCGGAGGCGTTTGAATCCGGCCAAAAAAATTTTGGTTGTTGTTTCCTTTGGGTTAAGGGAAAACCAGGCCGATCACCAAATTGTCTGAAAAGTAAGATGATCCATGTGGATGGGATGTGTTGGTCCACCCATCAAACCCGATTGGACCAGCGGTGGTCCAAAAACTCAAAATGGATAGGGTGTATTAGGGGAGGCCATGTCCGCAGTGGACATCAAAGGGATGGATGAGGATGATTTAATTCATTTACTAAAAAACTTCGGTTGCACCAAGATAATTATATTATATATAATCATTCCTTGTTAAGTATAATCTTACAAATATTAGCTTCTATAATAGTATCATCACACTTTGTGTTAGTGAAGAAAAAACACATACCGATTTTAAAATAAATGTAATTAATGAACCAAGTTATATGGCGAATATATATCTTTTTTTATTAAAGCGCGTGAAAAATGCCGCGCATATTTTTCATAGGAAGACAAAAGTGTTAGTCGTTCAGCCTGTCTTAGTACAAAGGCGGCTTAAATACCGGAATGTTCTGGGAATTTAATTAACGCGTGTGTTGTCTTTGACTGCTTGTACGGGAATTAAAAATGTGCTTTCGGGGAATTTGACTCGGCTGGATGATCGCGAGATTAAAAGCGAGTCTGTATTATGTTAATAGGTGTAAAATTGATTGCTTTTTAGTTATAAGTATTGGTCAGATTTTTACGTAGATTATGATCATTATTAAATTTTTTGCATGTATGATTCATCATCATCATCGGCCTCCCCTAATATACCCATCCACTAGGGGGCTTTTGGACTGTATCCACGCTAGTCTAATGCGGGTTGGTGGGTGGACCGACTGTTTACATGCCCGTCCGACGCATGTATCATCTACATTACGGCCACATAGCCCCTACTAACAAGGAAACAACAATGAAAATTTGTTGAGACCCCGCTGGTTTCGAACCCACGACCTCCGGTTCCTAAAGCACACACCCATACCACTAGGCTACGGAGGCAGTTCGTAGGTATGATTATGAAATACCTAATTTAATTACGATACTTACGTAGTTTGAATTTTGCCTAACGTTGACACGTGGGATCCGACACACAGGGACCTATATAAGAGCCTAATGCAATCATAAATTGATGCAGACAAAGGTTTAATATAAATTATGGCGATGTGATTAGTTCACCGACTAAGCGCTTGACATTCTTGCGTCAACAGTTTGTTTTGTGTATCTGTGTTTAAAATATTATTAGATTGAAGTATTATCACGTTTATTATCAAATTATTTAGAAAATTCCAATTCAATTAAAAAAAAATGTTTAGGTTCAGGTTATAGGATCACAACGATGCCCTATTCCAGTTATAATAGGATTATACTGATATAAATAAGCCATCATCACAGCCTCACTAACTCCATATCCGCCTGATTCTACTCAGATGGACAGCTTTCAAGAAGCTCAGACGTATCTTCTCTTCCGATATCACACTACGTCTAAAGATAAAGGTCTTCAACCAGCGTGTACAACTAGTCCTTCCATGCTGACCGTATGAGGGAACTCAAAGTCGCTCAGCGAGCTATGGAGCGGGCTATGCTCGAAATTTCTCTGCTTGATAGAGTGCATAATGTAGACATCCGCAGCAGAACAATGGTGACCGACAAAGCTCGCAGAGTTAGCTAGCTGAAATGCCAATGTTCCGGCCGCATAGCTCGTAGAACCGATAACCCCTGGGGTAGAATGGTTTGAGAGTCGGCAGCTACGTACTGAACAATGTAATGTGGGCGACACACCACGAGATGGAGTGACGACCTGTGCAAATAAAGATACATCTCCCTTCAATTTAATATAACAATTGTTACAGACTTACCCCTCGTCAGACTGAATTTCGGGGCAAACATCGATCCGAATAAAGTCGTCGAAGGCTCCGACATTTACCTGGACTGCAGAGTACGAGCCAACCCCTGGTACAGCAATGTACACTTTACACACAACGTAAGTAATCTCGACATATTATAACAGCTATTTTTCTGTTTGTTTCGACCAAGTTTTTATTGGGTCCATTAGCAGACCTAGATTTCTAGCATAGTTCTGCAAATGGTTTGTTATTCTTTTTCCTGTTGGCCTTTAAAACCAATGTTGTCATTTTCAAATAGTTTTTAGAGCGTTTTTATTTAGCATTTCAACCCACGACCTTGGATTCGTAAAGCCAGTTCATTTAGTCTATCGTAAAAATGCTATTTACATTTATTTAAGAAACTTTGACGTATTGCCAAAACAACAACAACTTGTCGACTTGAATTTAATGATATACATTATTTAGATGTAGTTTTAATCGTTGGTGCTTTCGTAAAAATCATGACTTTACCATTACCTCGAAAATATTATTATTCAAATGGAATGTTCACGAGAAAAGAGTGATTAATTCTCTCACATTCAGCATCCATTTTAAAAATTTAAAACACATCTCTAAGTAATATTCGTTTTCTTTTAAATCATTGCACTTTTTATTATGATTGTCATTATTCGATCATAATTTCTCTAAGCCTATGACAGCAAAATCATTTAATGTTTTATGTTGCCATTATATTAAAACCATTTTCGTTTATTAAGGTCACGAGATTTGACCCTGGCCTTATTTAGTTGTGCTCGGCATCGATTTATTGCGAATATTATATAATCGATGTTTAAATCGAGTAATATATTTTAAATTGAAACTATCAAAAGATATATAATGCTTATATATTTGACTAGCGACTTTATACGCAAAGAAAAGTTGTTCAAGTATATAAATCGTCCTTTGCTTACGTAAACTAATTGAAAATTTATCATTTCTGCTTACACTCATTTGGTCGTAGGTTAAATGTAACCGGTAGTGCCTATGATTAGTGGGTTCAAGCAAGTAAAACAATTCACCTACTCTATTTTCATCATCATCATCATCATCAGCCTGTAATAATCCACTGCTGGACATAGGCCTCCCCTAATACACCCTATCCATTAGAGGTTTTGGACCGTATCCCACCACGCTGTTCCAATGCGGGTTGGTGGGTGGACCGACTATTTACATACCCATCCGACGCATGGATCATCTTACTTCTCAGACAATTGGGTGATCAGCCCAAGTTGCACTAGGAAACAACAGTGAAATTTTGTTGCGTCCCCACAGGATTCGAACCCACGACCTCCGCAGGCTACGGAGGCAGCTACTTTATTTTATTGATACAGATTTTTAAAAAAAATGTGAACGAACTGATCTTACCGTTATAAATGATTTGATGAAATTTTCGCCGTTCAAGACACTTGGCAGCTTTGTGAAGTATTTAAATAGGAGAAAATTCTTAGGATTAATTCTATCATGTGCAGTGTTAGGTTAAATAAATAATGCAAGAATGTATCGAGTGCAATTTTTAGTTTAAAATATTGTTTGCGGTGTGTTTATTAGTTATTAGTGGATGAAATGAACGAAAAATTAAATAAATTTACTATGTAACGTTGAAAATTTATCTTTAAATAGATATATTAATTCTGTTAACCGATTCATTTATATATATGAATGTGAATTCACTTAGATTACCACATATCATCTACATAACACGATTTAAACGACGTTTTTGACGTGTAATTATTTTAAGTTTATTTTTAAGCAAGAGTTTATTATAACGTTAAGTTGAAAAAAAAATCGAAAACAAACATGTAATCGTCTGAAATTTCATAATAAAAAAAGAAATACATACAAAATTACATTCGTTCTTGTGGCATTTACGAGTACGACATAAAAGTGTTAATTATATGTATTATTCTCGTTAAAAAATTATAAATTTATATTACATACATATATACATAGATCATCAGTCTGTGTTAGTCAACTGCTTGACATAGGCCACCCCTAACGCATTCCTCCTCCGTTAGGGGGTTTTTGGACCGTATCCCATCCAATTAATATTGAAAGAACTAAAATTATAATAGAAGCCAAAGAACTCAGCAGAATACAAGTCAAAAACAACCTTTTACCAGTCCAAAAATTAAGAAAATATTTAAATTATTTTTAAAGATTTTTTTGTTCGCTTAAGGTAAATTAATAACGAAAACATCTTTGGTATTTTATTTACGATGACAACAACTGTTTCGCTTTTTCAGAAAATCGTACTTCGACCAAAATATTTTGTAAAACGGGCACAATTATTTTCTTTTGTATTTAAAAATAATTTCTTTTGAAATATGTAATAACAGCAATTGAATTAATTGAGTTGTTTTTTTTACTTAATATGACTTGAAATTTCTTACTGTTTTTTCGGATTCTATATTAGCACCTTAATAATCTTAGTAAGGCAAATCTATTTTGCGGCTGGGCAGGCCCAGGTACTGAGCCCACCGCTAAGACAAAGCGAGAACCTGTTCAGGGCCTCCACTTTACCTTAGGTTTGGTTGGTTCCTTGAGAGAGTTACGGAGCAGCCTGTGACGCAGTTTTCGAGAGTGCCTCCCATCTTGAACCAATTTATAAGACGGTGTCAAGTCGAAATGTTTTGTTATATTTTCCGGTCATATATCACAATGTAATCTTCAATAAATATTTATTTGTATAGGTTTATACTGCCTCTCTTCAGCTCATGCATCACTCAAACATTAACTGATTACTATTTCATGGTATATTATTATAAACAGGGTGCAACGGTAAAGGCGGGTCCGGGGGTGTTACTTGCCAATCAAAGTCTGGTGCTACAACATGTCTCGAGACAGGCTGCGGGCGCGTACGTCTGCTCGGCGACCAACACTTTGGGCGACGGCTTGAGCACGCCTCTTGTGTTGGATGTCAAGTGTAAGTTTGTCTGTTAAGTTGTTATATAATTTTATATATATGTAATAGTTAACTTGTTTATATAAATTACTCTAGACGTATATATGAAACTATATACAATTAGAGTGGTTTGTCATAACTATAAATAATTAGCACAAAACATTTGCTTATTTATGTACAATAGTATAATATACAATATGCAAAATGAAAACTAAAAACTATACATAAAAAAGACAAAAACTTTATTTCGATTCTTCAATTGACTTCATAAAAATTTTAACGAAAATAAAAAATTACACACATACATACATATTACATACATAAATACACACCCACGACGCATGGATCATCTTACTTTCAGACAAAAGGTGATCGGCCCAAGTTAACCGACCAGAAAACAACGATAACACAAAGTTCTTTCCCAGCACGATTAAAACCCACGACCTCCGGTTTTTAAAGCACACGCCCTTACCACTAGGCTACGGAGGCAGTTCGGCGACTAGCGATTATAATAAAATTTTGACGACTAAGTATGACGCGATGCCAAACATAAGCTTAAGAAGGGAGGATTTGAAAGGAGAAGGGAGAAAGTTTGTCTTTCTAATAAATAAATCTGTATTACCTCGTTCCTTCGCTCCCGGTGGACCAATTTAGATAAATGTTTTTATTTGTGAATGGCGGCTCTCGATGTTTATTCTCCCTCGATGTTGTATTCTCGTAATAAATTTATTATATATTCAAAAAGAACCAATTTCATTATAAATTTTGTTAAATGCAGAGAGACCCACATAAGAGTAACGTTTTATAATAATATTGCAAATGATTTATATTTTATTAGAGTCTAAATAAGATGACAAATTAATCGAAGTATTTATAAAATACTAGTTTACCCGGCGGGCTTCCCACTACCATAGTCGATAAATAAAAATATAAACATTTGAAAGATTTATCAATGTACATAAAAGTAAGCTGATAGGTGGTAAACAACAAGAGAAAATCTACTAACTGTAGTTAGATAGAATTAAGTTTCAGTTCGATTTCTAAATGACACATCCAGATTTTTCATATTTATTCACCTTTTAAACCTACCCTGGACCTTGAAATATATTTTCAGCCAAAATTTGCCAAATTCGTTCAGCCGTTATCGAGTTTTAGCGAGACTATCGAACGGCAATAAATTTATACATATATATATATATATATATATATATATAGATAGATAGATATAGAAGATAGATTAAACATGTATAGGTTGACTCGGTCGTTAGGAGAAAACCAGGCCTTATTACCTTTTGCTATATAATACAATTTTCCTTTAATTTCGTAATATGAGAAAAATTAAAACTTTTGTATATAAATGATTGAAGATATTAAGTTTATTCTGTATCGCGTTAAATTTTTTTAAAGAAGACATACATGAAAGATTAAACATATTCTGTTTATTAAGTAGGTTACAACTTTTTAACATAATACATTGTCATAACATTGGTATTCGTATAATCTTTCCCGACACGGTTACCTTTTACTTCTGTATTTACATTTATATTCCTTTCATATATATGATATGTGCCATTTCTTCGAAGATACGTGTTCTTACATCGTTTCGTACGTTCAAGTAGGCCGTAGTAATAATATTGATTCTTGCGTAACATTGTCTAAGACGGCGTCGCTTAGCCTTCGATTTCACGGGGCCGGTTTGATATTTGTTTTATTTATTCAACTGAGCAAAGAACAAATATTATAGCATACAACTATGCTAATAAGTGCAATAGCATATATTGACAAAAAAGACGTAGAGCGTCGTACAGCACAATCACTACATATTATGAAACAAAGTCGCTTTCTCTGTCCCTATATCCCTATGTATGCTTATATCTTTTAAACTACGCAACAGATTTCAATGCGGGTTTTTTTTTAAAAAAAGAGTGATTGAATAAGGAGGTTTATATGTATAACACATGTTTAATATTGTAGGTATATTTTCTTTTCGCATAGCATCCGTGTGAAGCAGGGGCGCGTCGCTAGTAATATATAAATAAATAAATAATATTACTGGACAAATAACACAACATCATGTAGTCCGAAACTGATCGAAACTAAATGACTCATAAATACCATTCTAAATCAGCTATTCCAGGGATAAGCTTTAACAAACAGACAAACAAACAGATAAATTCAAAAATATGTTGTTTAGTTATATGTATCGTCACAAGTTACCTATTTATTTATTTAAACTTTTGCAAAAATTTGTATGCACACAGGCGGGCTTAATGCCTTAGACATTATCTAACAACCGACCTTTGTATATTATTAAATAAAATGACTTTACGGATTTTTTCGCGTTTATTTTACACGGAACACTTCACGGGGTAGACGTGACCACGGCCGCTGTAAAGTGTTCGAAACGTCGGGAATTAAAACTTATTTACTTAATATTAAACGCGATAAAATCCGTAAAGTCATTTTATTTAATAATGTATAGTATTCGCGAAAACAAAAGAGACCTTTGTATAGTCATGAATAACAATCATGTAAAACGGTTATTTTTATGTCGCAAGCAGACACTGCAATTTTATCTATATATATACATTTGTCATTTCTCTCTCAAACTATGGTTGTGCTATCGCATATTGATCGAAAACTTTACGTAAGAATTGAGGTTCTTACGCAATATCGTCGGAGCAGGTGTCGATGAAAGTTCTAATTGAAAATTATAATTAAAGCTGAGCTTAAATTAATTGAATTTCGTTAGGGAACGCGAAGAGTTGTCGCTCGGAGCTTGGAAACTTTTTACGCGTATCGGGTGTAATTTCATCAGAGAGTTTGTTGATTTCCATCGAATGTTGTTCGTTTATTAATTGTTAAAATAATTGTTTGGAGACTGATTAAATAGTTGATCAAGCGAAATGTTGTTCGTGACGTTTTTTTGTAACGTGACGGTTTCTGATCATTAATAAAATCACGTAATGTGGCTTCATCATCATCACCAGCTTATGATAGTTTACTGCTAAACATAGGCCTCCCCTAACACACGTTTTGGACCGTACCCCACCACTCTGGTCATATGCTGTTTGTCGGGTGACCGACTTTTTACATGCCCATCCGACGCATAGACCATCTTACTTTTCAGACAATTGGGTGATCGACCTCAATTGTCAAAACTAACTAGGAAACAATAATGCAAATTTGTCGAGATCCCGCTGGATTTGGACCCAAGACCTCCGGTTTCTAAAGCACACGCCCATTGCACTAGGCTACGGAGGCAGTGTGGCTTTGTTATAAATTATTAAAGCAAGATCCTAAAGTATATATAAGTACCGTTAGTTAGTAGTTTAATTACAATATGAGAAAAACGTATGCATGAGTATTAAATACTTTTATATATATGCGAATATCGCATAACGTACTAAATTTGTATGTTACGTACATATTATTCCTATATTTTCAATGGTCTCATTTATGATCTTTCTTCTTGTCTTTTTTCCCTAGTTATTATAGGGTCAAATCCATTAACTTTACCGTTATTAACAGTTATTACGCAGAGTGACTGACATTTGACTTCTACAAAACAAATATCAAACTAGTCAATGGATACAGGATGTAAAAATTTAAACGACACTAAAAGATTGTTTTTTAGTATCGGGACTGATTATACATGCCTTTTCCACGAATGGATTGTTCTCCATCGGAAAAAGGTTGGGGTTATCGGACCATACTGGTTCGACCAACCAGGAATAAGATTAATCATAAATATTTATGTTCCCTGCAGGAATAGAACCCACGATAGCTTGTAAAGCAAGAGTCAGTATCGATACCGGCGTTCAATGTCAATTATAATATGCATATAGTATAATACCATTTAATTAGCATACGGTATCGCATATCACATGTGTTGTTTTATCAACATATAGCTAACTTGAATTATATGTTAGGTATCGTTTCATTAACGAAACCGTACGATTTCGCGTTCAATTAACGAACAATACAGTGGTTATTAATTGAACGACAACAGACGCGCCGACTTGCAAAACCGAGCAGCCAATCAATATACGCGCAGCGAGGGGAGAGGCGGTCGAGATAGAGTGCGACGTGGACGCCAATCCGAGGGTGAGTCGAACGAACCGTTTCTTTTATATGTTATATGTATATAGTTTAACATTTGTATGTTGAGATATAAAAAAGTCGTAAAAACATGTTGTGTGGAAGAAATACTTATATATAGGTATTTTAACGGATTTTCTCGTTGTTGTATTTTATCATTTTTGTTATATTATATTTTTATATTTTTTTTTACTATATTACATATATAATGAATGTAATATATATACGTTAATTAAAGAATAAGAAGCTACTATTTTATATGACAGCTTTGTATGTGGATTATTTCATTGTTATTTCTATTCTTAGTCGTAAATTATCATTTGCTAAAGGTTGTGTTTAAAATTACAGAAAATCGGAAACTCTTACTATTCTAGTAATGTTATTATTACGATCATTGTTAATATGTATGGATGTTTGTTACCCTTTAATTCAAAAAACTACAAGCATATGGATTACAAATATCTATAAAATGACTTGAACGTGAACTACGTTCAGAATGCTGTTACTACATCGTAGTATAACTATGAGCGCTATGCCGCCATTTATGGGCGGTACATTTCACACAGTACAGTCAGTGCGTGTGTAAATGGAATTTATCTGGTACTAGTGAGGATTTACGGCTACTTTTTAATTAATGGCTTTTTATATAGTCTTCATCACATATATACATCATTAGCCGGTGATAGTCCACTGCTGGACATAGGCCACCCCTAATACACCCCTATCCATTAGAGGGTTTTGGACCCTATCCCAGCACGCTGATCATCTTACTTTTCAGACAATTGGGTGTTGGGCCCAAATTGTCCTAACTAAGTTGGTGGTTGTTTATTGTTGAGTCCCGCAGGATTCGAACCCATGACCTCCGGTTTCTAAAGCACACGCCCATACCACTAGGCTATGGAGGCAATATAGTCTATAGACAATCAAAAATAAATGCCGGTAAACCTAGTGCGTTACAAAAATTGTGGTGCTGGAAGTGAGTGCAACGCGTTAACCGATAATTGTAGAAGCAGTATAGGTTACTTCTTACCGTTCGGCATTTGTTTAACTCTTTTTTGATACATATACAGATTTTTATCTGCAAATGTTATAAACATTCTCAGCGCAGGAGGCGAAATCCATGCCAATAATTAGTCACTTGTACCCACCAACCCGCATTGGACCAGCGTGGTGGGATACGGTCCAAAAACCCGTAATGGATAGGGGTGTATTAGGGGAGGCCTATGTCCAGCAGTGGACTATCAAAGGTTGATGATGATGATGATGATGACCTGAGGAATTCCATTTATTCACGTATTCAGGCAATGTATCGCACAATAATTACTGCATAGCGTTTAAAGTTATTTTGTGATACAGTAACAGTCTTCTAAGCATAATTTACGTTGAGTCACCTCACAGTTAATATTTTTCTAAAGGCTTTTTTTCTAGACGACAAGTCTAATAGAAATAGACAGTAATATAGCTCTCGCCCCTTAATAGCTATCGGTTGGAATCTTGTTATTAAATGTACGAAGTCATAGTAAATATATGCACACCTTTTTGGGTTAGTAGCAAAGATTATTATTTCCAGGTTTAGTTGCAGTCGCAAAATATTCTTACGTCGACAGTTTCCGTCATTTGTTTCGAAGCGGTAGTGATAAAACATTACTATGTTTCAGATAGAAGGGCATTGTAGTTTTAGTTATTTTATAGTAATGCAATATGGCACGGCGTGTCTCTTACGATGTGTTCACCTTGCTCGTCTTATTCTTCCTTCCTCAAGAAATTATATAAAACCATAGTGGCGCTATAAATCTTATTTTACCGTTAAATTGATTCGTACGATATTTACAAGATCGACGTTATACAATACATTAATGTTTTTGACCACCAAGAACATGAGCTAATATGAATAATTCTTGACACTTGACAATTAATTGGTTATTCGCTTGCGTTGCTGTCGAAATTGTATTGTAAAAAGCAACGAAACGAGCAGAAAGTTCACCTGATGACACGATTTTAAATAGTTATTGATTATATTCACATTTACGTTTTAAAAATTTCGAAATTGGGTTTTTACTAAAAAGATTATACTGTTAACAATTTAAAAAATGTTTTTCTTTAATGCTGCCATTTTTCTATGTAACCGTTTCGAACTCTTCCCACCGTCTATAAACACGGGTAGTCAATATCATACTACATTTTTAATGAACGCAAGACGGCGTCCATAAAAAGAGTTGCTCATAATTGCCACGCTGAACAGGCGGATTGGCAATTGACTAATTGCACTAGTACTGCAGATCTGCCTTACTCCCACTGCAAGGCAGATCCGCCGTCAAGTGCGTGGTTGGGTCGTCACATCCCTACGCCAGTATTATTGAATATAATTGGAAAACAAGATTTTTTTTATAATACTTGTTCATTTTAGTACGAGACAAGGTCGTAAGCCCTTTCTAAGAGCACAAAGACTTATATGACCCAAGTAAATAGTACAAGTATAAGAGTTATTTGAAATGTGTCAGTTGCAAATATCAAAAACGACGTCGTCGCCCGAGGTCCTCGCAAATACTGAAAGGAGGCGATCCGTGTGTAATATTTTCAGAGGCAAATATAGAAATGTTTGCATTTGAACTGATAAAATACGGTCTCGATGAAATCATCGGGATTCGACTCTTTTTTCGTTATGAATATGTATGTTATATGTTTATGTGATATGAAAAGAAACTCGTTTGAGAAAGACTTATTCGTGTTCTCTCAATATTGATTAATGCTTCTTGCACGAGTCAAGATATTGATAAAAGGTTATTTAAAAAAAAGGGAATTTTATTTTTATTTAATAACCAATTTACAGTGTTAATCGTGTCGCGGCTGAGAACAGAATGAATAAATAAAATACAAAAACCGTGATGGGCAATCATCGGTACAAAGTTGAAATTAACAATCTTATGCACAAACTATATGCCGCCGAATATCATATTAATTCTTACACATTTTGCAAAGCGCTTACTTATCAATATCTATTGCTGACAAAGCTTATATCTATAGGGTTACCATCCTTAACTCATGCGTAAAAACGTTGTGTTGCTATAGCTATATTTTACCGTTAAGTTCTATTAAAACGTGTTCAATATATTGTTTGAATTATTGGGTAACACACATTAATATATAAATACATTCGTAATAATAAAATTACTTATATATACATTAGTAAGATACTACAGAATTAACTGGTTTCGCGTTTCTTCGTGGTATTAGACACGACCTTCAGCGAATGAAAAAACGACAAAGAAGATAGAATGCAGAATAATAAAAAAGGATAATCCATATAAAAGATTAAAAGTTATTCACGGGAATACTCCTTCATCATTGAACAAAACGACTTTAAACGAATGTTGGGCTTAACGGTAATAGCCCTTGCTTTATAAACCGGAGGTCGTGGGATCGAATACCGCGGGGAAACAACATGGACCGGTGATAGGCTTTCCTATTAAAAGAGCTGAAATTAATAATAATAATTAACAATAAACTAACTACTGTAAAATTCTAACTTAACAAATTATTTTTGAAAAAGGTGTGGCAATGCTATCTTAAATTAGTAATAACTTTAAATAGTAATTGTGAGACAAGTATTTTTTTTAGTTTTCCGTGTTTTTTATTTGATTATTTACTTATATATTAACCACGAAAATAAATTTGTTTGTTATATGTTTTAGAATGCCACTATATGATACAGAAGGCATCATATATTCATGTTTTACAGATATAATGTACAGAATAAAGTTTAGAGTCAAATTAGCTTAGTCACTATGTATTATTCAGGCACATAGACTATGTAAAAACTTTTTTTTTCTGAGTTGTAGAGTAACAATCATAGGTGCCAACCATCGCATTTGCTATTTAAGAGGATATACCCTAGAAATTATAACCTATAAGCTTTATAAAAATTGTGGCATATATTTACGGTGACTTCGTACATATATTTTTAATAAATTCCTATTAGCTATTTATTCTTTTATTTGATTATATTATGTACATTATACATATATACTGGTTTGTAGTGGCCCTACATGAAACAAAACAAATCATATATTTTTACACGCCTTATCAAACCGGTTTGGTACCAACATGTCATTCTATGTAGCTGTTAAGTATGCTTAGTAAATCCGTGAATTGTTTTCGTATTATACAGCAACGAACATTGGTACCAACTTTCGCATTAGACATATTAAAATAATTATTTCATACATTTGTTTAAGCATCAAACCATCATTATTGTTCTAATTTATTCGTTCTTAAAGGTGTTACGTTTATTGATGTATTTTATAATAGGTATCCCTCACTTACCAATGGTGGTTCAATAGTTCGACGCATAGCAGACGTGAATTGAGATCTCCGGTACACTCGCAAACACAAATGGGTCAGTATAAATACGTTACTTTAATCGTAATTAGTGATAATTGTGTACTTATTACTAACCATTAAAATGGCTCTTTAACGTTATTTAGATAACACATTTATGGTTAAGGAAAAGTCTATAAATTTTGTGATTTTTATTAAAACGTATGAATATTTGATATCAAAATCTGTTGTTGTTATGTGACTTTATCATTCTAATCTCTTTGCATTGAAAGAAGGAGTAAAAAACGTTCATTTGGTACATAAAAGTAATTAAACACATAGAATGAATTATAATAATACAAATGTAATTTAATTATTTACCAAATTAACTCGGCTTTCGATCACAAAGTTATGGGAAACTTCATGAATGCAAATTTTTATTTGAAATTTAATGGATTCGTAAAATTAAGATGTGAATGGGGTATAAATATATTGTCACATAATTTTAAAAGTAATCACTTTATCGTCAATTATTATTAATATTTATAATTGACAAATGTATGCAAATTATTAACGTATTTGAAACAGCTTTAATAAGCGCAAACGTTCTTTATTAATTTATTTCTCTTAAACACCATAAATTGCGTGCGTTTAATTCAAATTATTAAATAGATTAACGATAAAACAATTAAAGTCTTTAATATAATTAGCTTTATCGCTTTAATGAAATCCTATTTAATCAAAATAAGTGATAACAATCGTATTAAAGTTAACATTTCTTTCAGGTACTTACCTTTACGTAGCGAATTCGTCATCTGATTACGGTTGGGTACAGTGTTCCGGCTCGAATGCCGTCGGAGCGCAAACAGTGCCTTGCATATATCACATATTGCCCGCTGGTAAGTTAAAAGCCAATATACACAAAAGTTACTCATTAACGGGGGGTTAAAATATGTATGGATTCTGCCTACGTATGGTTCGAAGCAGTAGTAACATTGTTTTCATCATCAACATCATCATCGTCAGCCTGTAGCAGTCTACTGCTGGACATAGGCCTCCCCTGATGTCGTCACACATTCTTGCCGCAGGGCGTTCCACACTACGTTTTGTTTTGTTTTACGGCAATTGTTCTGTTGTATGATTTCGTAATATAACTACTTCTATATCTAATGTTGTAAAAAATAAAAAAAAATGTTTTATGACTGTATGTCTAATTCAGACTAAAACTGTCGCTAAAATGTCGGCGTCTGGGTCCGTAAAACGTACGTCGACGATCCCTACCTTCTGTACGTGTGGCCTTCAGTTTTAGCAAAAAGTGTCTTTTACCTTACTAGGTGCTACCGTCCCCACGAGTTCGTACACCTAGCAATTCATCATCATCATCAGCCTGTGATAGTCCACAGCTGGACATAGGCCTCCCCTAATACACCCCTATCTATTAAGGGTTTTTACCACCACCTAGCAGTTACCACCCGGTAATCACCAGTGTTAAATGAAGCTTGCCAAAGACATGAGCATGGAAGCATAACATCCTTGCGAAAAAAACTGATTTATACGGAAACATAATAAATAAATATTGACGTTATGCAATCAAAGATCAAAAGTAACGACCAGTATTAAATGAAATTTGAACTTTATTTATTAATTGTATATTAACAAACACAATTAAAGTTGAACGTTTGAATGTTTAATGAAATGATTTCATAAAAAGCTAATGAGAACGAAAATATCAAATACCCGATATTTAGTTTAGCAAAATTTTCTTTTTGCGTTTGAAAATTTAAAACAGCAACTTCCTTTTGCATATTTAAACAAATTTAAAATGAAACTCGATACGACAACATCCGTTGCATTATTTGAACTACAATATATGCATCGCACATATCCGCGATACAATTTTTATCCCTCGACACGGATAAAGATTAATATAGAAACGGGTTCGACGAATTCCCATCATCCGGGAGTAATTCCGACGATGAAATCCCGGATGAGATGGCAAATATGTTTTCTGGATCGATCGGAGACGTGCGTATGCGATGGCCGAACCGAGTTCGTCTTCATACATGTTCGGGACGATTCGGGCTCGCCAAAGCCAATTAATTAGTTTGATTGCTTGTTCTTTCACTACTAATCAATTAATAGCCTGTAAAGTAAGATGATCCATGCGTAGAATGGGCACGTATCTCGTTGGACGTCGGTCCTGCGCCTGACCTCCGAATTCGTGTGACTGATCCGTTTTACGAGAGTAGCGAAATTGAACCGGCGTTTGCGCTTACACTGTGCACTATAATATCTCCTGCGTAGTTGGCTGATCTAATAGGCGACATTGGCGTGAAGAGCATTGGTATAATAGGATTGTTATCCATTTGTTGAGCATTGAGTTAAATAAGATGCCAAATCTTCACAATAAACTCTGCCAGAAATGAAGTATCGCGTCATTTTCAGTAATAAGAATGTTTCATTTAATGCGACGCCATTTGTTTACAAAAACTCAGTCTTTAAATATTCTATTTTTTGGGTTTAAGTTTTCTCGGTAGGTTCAGAATAACATACGTTCGATGAACCTTCTTTACTAGTCACCAGTCACCAGCCATATCTTATAATACCAATATGAAAAAAAAAACACCAATTTAATTAAAAACTCATGTAAGTAATGTGTCAAACTATTATCGCCCTATTACGTGCATAACATCGCGTGACGGTTCACTTTTAGAAGAGAACCAATCACAACCTTTTACGTTTTAACGATACAACACAGTTCTTCGTTACTTCTCTGTGTGCATAAATTCCATATTTTTTTCTCCACTAATATTTAAAATCAAGACGTATATATGTGTACACAGAACAATATTGTGTTAAACAATGTTCGTTCACAAAATATATAGCATAGTTAAATGTTCGCGTTCGTCGACAAACAATGTAGTACGGTTCGGCTTCGTATACACACCTTACAAAGTAGGTCAAAAACTCTTCCCGCCATAGTTTGATACGATTGCAAAGGAAACGAGCTTTCGACACTTCACATGTCGCGTTTAATGAAGTACATCTGTCTGGTGGCTCCGATAATGCGGAAATAAAAATGGAGCGAAGTATTTTTGTACAATCTTTTTAAAGGCGAAAATGCGAAAATATGCGCGCATTTCTTCTAATTGGGAGGCTTTAATTGAAGATTCATATGTTGATTAATATGACGTCTTGTTTCGTGTTTAAACAAGTTTAGATTTCAGGTTTTTTTTTTCTTCTTAAAAAAATGCAGTAATTGTAAACATTGTTATAACAAAATGATCCCGTAGAATGGTATGTTCAACTTTTTTGCTATGAATTAGTTTTTGTAAACAGCATAAATAAGTGGTTCAAAAATGTTGCTAATTTATTAAGGGTATTTAGAACCGATGCTATAATAGCTAATGGAACTTGAATTAGTTTAAAATTTTTAAAAAATACATCCTGCTGCATTATTGTACTTATGTTTAATTGGCATCTACTCTTAAGAAAAATTTTCTACTTCTGCCTCGTATGAATCTCTTATAAAACATGTAGTTAAGGATACAAGTATTGTTTCTATTGGATCCCTTGGTCTTATACACATATTGTTTAAAATATCTCTTTGACATATACACGTAGAGTATAATAGACTTATTTTTGTTTTGGTGTCGATTACTTTTATTTCAACTTCTCCATCTTGCCCGATCGCATAAAATTTATTAATAATACAAAACTGCGTACTATATGCTATATACTTTTCTTTTCTCGTCTTAAGTAAATGTCTCCACTGGATTTCGTCCAATATCTTCTTATTACATCCACTGTCTTGAGCTTTATAGGGTTTCTTTTTAATTTAGAGCACAATCGCCGCGTTTCGAGACAGCACAGTTTCTAAAGTTAACTGAAAACAAACGACGAAATGAACTTTTGTTACGAACAAACGTACGTCTCGACTTTCATATCATAAACTCATATTTGAAGTGTCACTCACAATCGCTTTGTTTTTCTGTTCAATTCAGTAAAGTCAACGTTAAAGTTAAATTTATTAATTAAGTTTAGGCTCTGCGAAGCCTTTGTAAACGTAGATAAATGCTTGTTCCTTTAAAAAGATTATAATAAATTATTACTTGGTTTCGAATTGTTATAGAATCATTATTTTAATACGCACTTTATTAAAATTCATTTTATTCCTAGAATTGGTAACAACACGAAGTAATAACGTTTACATTTTCACTTAAAAGAAAGTCTTGAATAAATGGAACTTAGTGACTTTATTGAAGTAGTGTTTGCCGACTTTACATTGGAATTACACAGAGCTTCTATTTCCATTACGGTAAGAATGAAAAACATAGTCTATTTCTAATGTTTGTTTGTTTATTAAAGTAGGCTACTTTATGATTAAAAAAACTATGGTTTTATCAGTCATCTAGTTAAAGCTGTTACAAGCTTTGTTCAATTTGGGCTTGGTGTTGTACAAGATATATATATTTGTTATATGCTGTTTCGTTTTATTTGTTCGTTATAATATATGAAATTGGAGTGTCTGATTGTAACATCATAATAACTATATATAAAATATTACAGTGTGAATGATATATAAGCGATACATTATAACGAAAAATTTTGTCTGTCTGTTTGTTCTGGCCTATCTCTGGAATGACTGGTCCGATTTAGACGGGTCTTTCTCAAAAGATACATGACAAGTGGGAGTAACTTTGGATACTTTTTTCTTTGGAAAAACAACTAATAATTTTTACATATTACCACGCGGACAAAGTCTCGAGCAACGGCTAGTTGATTTATATAAATGCCACAAAACCACTAAGTATGGGGCCAATAAAAGAATAGCGTTTTGTTGTCTCGACATTTCGATATGACACTGTATATTCTCAGTTACATCAGCTATCTTCCAGTAAAAGTCCCGTTGAAATCGGACACGCCATTCCATAGATTAGCCAGAAAAACACAGACAGACAGGCAGACAGACAGCCGTAATAAAAAAAATAAGCTTTGTTATATTGTATCGGTTATATATTACTATACAATATAATCTATTGAATACGATTATTTTGATGTTAAAAACAGACACTGCAATTCTATAGATTTGTATAGACATGTTCGTTGCCTCATTTTGGCTTGGTTATGGTCATTGGTTAAGTTTTATCTTATCGGTCCCTCTTTACAGAGAAACCGTCGCCGGTGAGGAACTGTGAAATAGCCAATGTAACGTACGACTCGTTGTTGGTACAATGCTCGCCCGGACACGACGGCGGAGTCAGACAAATGTTTGTTTTGGAGGTGAGTGACCTGTATATATTTAGCTGGCTATTTTCCTTAGTTATCGTAGGGTCGGCTTCTCCATATTTAGCTGAATAATAGTATTTAGTCCACAACCTAAAGGATTAACTGTATTCTATGGATGAATTCGTTTTCAGTAAATTTGACTTCCAAAGATTGTCTCGACTGTCGACAACCAGGACCAACTTTTTATATGCCCATCCGACAATGGATCATCTTACTTTTCAGACAATTGGGTGACCGACCCACACAGCCGCATACGCTGCCTACCGTGAGACATGGGATGTTACGTCACGTTTGCCCAGTAAATACACTAGCTTCGGTGCCCTTCCATCCGGTGGCGCCCTGGATGAACCCTGTAAAAGGGACCTATCCTATTTCTGGAGCTTCATCTTAGGGTTATGCCTTCTATTTTCATTTTACTTTTTAGCGCGTCTCATTTAATTATTTTTTTATACATCATCAGCCTGTGTTCGTCTACTGCTGGACAGAAGCCTCCCTTAATGCACGCCTATTCCATTAGGGAGTTTTTGGACCGTATTCCACCACGCTGGTCCAATGCGGGTTGGTGGGTGGGCCGAGTTTTTACATGTCCATCCGACACATGGATCATCTTACTTTCCAAACACTTGGGTGATCGGCCCTATGCCAATTATGCACTAACCAACTAGGAAGGATTCGAACCTCCGGTTTCTAAAGCACAAGGCTTCGGAGGCAGTTATTTTAAAAAACATTGCATGAATTGATTATAAAATGCGAAGACTTATAGACCTATAAGGTATAAGTAAGCTAAGGTGAGTGAACTAATGGAATATTTGTATGAGGCTTACGCCGAAAACCTTATATAAGAAAGGCTTAGGATGTAATCCCGCACGCTTTGCAAAATTCAGATATCTTTGTCATTCTTCTTATTACGATAGTAAATACATGGGTTAAAATCTTTGTTATTTAACAGAGGTCATAATATGAAACACGTTTTGTCTCAAAAAGGATGACAAAAGAATACAAATTAAATGTTAATTTAATAACGCTATAACTTTTTTGTATATGAGAATATTCTTCCCTTTTGCAATAAACATTTTATTTGTAGCATTATTAAAATAATAATTTTACTGATGCTTTATCAATACTTGATATTATATCAATGTCCTAATCTTTTTATTGGTACTTGGAAACAAACATGGTTTTGTTTTATTAATATACAAGCTGTTGCCGCGACTTCTTCTTCTTCTTTTTATAAAAACCGTAGCCTAAGTTGCTCCCAGTACATCAGCTATCTTCCAGTAAAAGTCTCCTCAGAATAGACAGAAAGACATAAATAATAACAAAAAATCATAGTGATATATCGCAGTGTAATCATTGAAAATTGGTCATTTTGATGTTACAAACAGTTACTCGACTTTATTTATTTGTATATATATATTTATTTATTTATTTAATAGGTTCACCAACCTACGTTTACATAAATATAATAAATATAAATAAATGCCGATAGAACCAAGTTAATACAAACCGTTGTAAATTATATACAATAGAATGCCAGCGCGTTCGAGATAAATCATCTCTGCTGGAAATGAAACGCGGACTTGAAGTTCATGAAATTCAAATACCACGCTTTCAGCAGCAAGCGTTGTAAATGTAAGGAAAGCTAGTATTACGCAGATCTTTTGTTATTTGTGATATAAACTGGAGCTTATTTTCTTGGAATAACGAAGAAATTCAACTTTAGAATGTCGTTTAAAATATGTGTTATCAATAACTTATTAACTGCTACCGTAGCCTAGTGGTATGGACGTGTGCTTTAGAAACGGAGGTCGTGGGTTCGAATCCTGCGGGACAACAAATTTTCATTGTTGTTTCCTAGTCGTTAGGGCAATTTGGGCCGATCACCCAGTTGTCTGAAAAGTAAGATGATCCATGCGTCGGATGGGCATGTAAAGTCGGTCCACCCACCAACCCGCATTGGACCAGCGTGGTGGGATCGGTCCAAACCCCCAATGGAAAGGGTGTATTAGGGGAGGCCTATGTCCAGCAGTGGACTATCAAGGCTGATGATGGATGCAATAACTTATTTTGTAAAATCTGTCCCTGTACAAAAAAAGGATCACTTTTTGTGCATGGACCTATTATTACTATGGTGTTTTATTTATTAGTTTTAATGCTAACTTTAAAAGTTTGTAATTTTTGGAAAATTCTACGCCTATCTTATGTTCTCTAAAGTCAAAGGTTGACTGGGAGACAACGCCAATGTCATTAAGTATTTGTGTGTATAGATGGTAATGGTAAACTAGTCAAAATAAATCTTATTTTAGCAATCGTTAATTAGTATTAATATGAACCGCCTTCGTGGCCTAGCATTATTGGCCCCTGCTTTATAAATCAAAGGCCGGGGGTTCAAATCCCACGGGAAAACAACTTTGTGTTATTTTTGGTTTATAAGGACAATTTGGACTGATCACCCAATTGTCTTGAAATTCAGACGATCTCTGCGACGAATGGGCCTTTAAAAAGTCGGTCCCCCCACCAGACCGCATTGGACCAGCGTGGTGGGATTCGGTCTAAAACCCCAAATGGAGATTTATGCATTAGGGGTGGCCTATGTTCCGCAGTGGCCTAGCACAGGCTGATGATGATTATAGTATTAGCATGTTATTTTTCAGCATACAATGTTGTTTTTCTATTCCCTTTAGGTGTTCGACAAAGCGACAGGTGCAATCCTGCGCAATATAACTTCGGAAGAATCCCGTTTCGAGGTTCCCGGCTTATCCGCGACCGGTTTCCTCACATTGGCGATAAGGTCATACAATAGCAAGGGTTCGAGCGAAGCGTTCACGTTGACTTGTAATCTACTTCAGTATCCGGAAAGACGGACTGGTAAGTTGCGATGTGTAATAAATAAATTAATATTTCTTTGATTTAAGCTACAATGTATACAAAATACATTTTAAAAGGATTTTTATACGATAATTGAAGAGAAATGGGTGAAGTGTGGATTTAATATGGGAAGTACATATGTGTAATAATAATTATTTAATAGAATGGGATCCAACAATTACGCACTGGTATTACTCTTAGTCGGTCGTAGCACGTGAAGGTTGATAGTCCATCCGTGTACCACTGCCGCTGGAAAGTCGGAAACATCGGTAGCGAAATTAACGAATAAAATCTTACAACGTCCTTTATTTAATAATGTATAGTATCCTTGCACAAAATAATTTTTATGAAATAATAGATTAATGGTCTATGAGTGAATGCGTAACCGAACAATGACATACATAGAGAGTGTTATTGGTAACGAGTTTAAACCTGTGTATTATCGTAGGTTTTCCACCAATAAATGCTTCTTTTGTATATTTAGTTGACGTTGCAGTGAGCAACGCTCGTGTACTTACAGTTTTAATTCATCATCAAATACGTAAAGCGACTAAACCTTATTATTAGGAACCGATTTAAGAATTTTTTCCGTAATAAAACTCCATCCATAGTTAAACTTAAGATATTTTCGTTTGAATTCTATTGTTTCTTTGAACTCGAATAGAAAAGAAAACAGTTGATTAGAGCGTGATTTTATTAAAAGTTTAATTAAATTCAACTTTAAATCAATATGCGTTAATCTTTAAAACTCAAGACTTCAGAGTGTCAGTTTACGTTGCTTTTATCTTAAATCGTTTTTAAGGTAACATACATCGATGAATGAAATCTTTACATAATAATCAAATGTTTAGCAATTTAGATGCTAAAATCAATAATAAAAGGTAACATTTTCATATTATATGGTCATTCGGATCGACCGTCTTGGCGTTCATTCAAAAAGGCCTATGTCCAACAGTGGACTGATAGGGGCTGATTATGATTTATGAACCCATTTTAACGAAGTGGTGTCATATGTCCAGCGTTGATATTGATGAATTATCACGTAGATGTCAACCACTGATTGACAGTCGACTAATAAGCCGCTCAATACGTCGCCGCTTGTTGCTATGGGTTACCTTGTTTACTATTCCTAGTGTAAATTGAGTTAAACATTATATATTCCTTGTATTCCTATAGCTCAAGTGCCAGTAAAGGTCGAACTGACGACTCTACTAATAACAGTATTGGTAGCTGTTGCGATAATCATGATAATGGCTACGGTGTCGGCGGCGGTGTGTTATTGCAAATACTGTAATAACAGGGGAGGTGAGCTGTTATTGGTATTATGTGTTATTAGCTTGTAGTTGTTATTAGATGATTGCTTTATTATTGTATTAGTTAAGTTTGTTTACTTTTAGTTGTGTTTTATTTTAAGGATGTGTTTAATGATATTGTATCGTTTTGAAATTCTTAATACGAACCGATGTTATAAGTCGCTAATTTTATTTGTAGTATACCATAATTAATTAGTTTAACTACAATCATTAGGAATATCTTAAAAAAGTATTTTGTACGTTATTTAATACGTTGTTTTTAACTTTTTAGTACTGACGATAACTTAACTCAGTTTTATTCCTTGCTTCTATTTATGGTACCATTATGTTTTATAAAAAATAGTAACTATAGATGTACTAAGAAAATCACTTTTTCGTAATTTTTCGGAGAAGATCGTGTTTATCGTGCTCTCTCAAATCGCATTAGCACCCTTTTTCTATTGCCTACGCAGGCAGACGAGCAGTCGGGCCACCTGATGGGAAGTGGTTACCGAAGCCCATAGCCCAAATCACTAATATTGCCGATGCTATTAGTGGTATGACCAATACGCTGTCTACCGTGAGACACAGGATTTTAAGTCTCGTTTACCCAGTAAACATGCTGGCTAGGGTGCCCTTCAAACCGGAACACAGTAGTGTTTTTACACTACTGCTTTGCGGCAGAAATAGGCACCGCGGTGGTACCAATCCGGACTGTGCCCTTTAAAAAGGACCTACCACTTATATTTTACAATGACATATTTCGTTTTAACATTGGACACTAAACAATAAAGTTTCATATGAATAGATATCGTAATACATATCATACTCGTTTTATAATATATAATTTAATAACATTCAATGTTCGAGTGTCAACTAATCCGATAAAGACACGAGTTTTCCGAACGAAAATAATTTCTCACTACATCTGTGCGTATTTTAAAACAAAACACTAGTAAACGTTTCGTATAGATATAGAAATATTGGATATATCTGTATAGGCTGGGTTCGACTTTATCTAAACTGTTGATCAATTCGTAGATGCGAACGAAAAGGCGAAACGATCACAAGAGGAGAGCTCAAACGTTTTGCTGACAGACGAGAAGAAAACCGAAAGCGCTGACAGCTTAGGTAAGAACCACTTTATCAGCAGCTTAGTGAATACATATTTGCTGACGATAAGATAAAATATTGACGTAAAACTGTTTGATTATATATATATATATATATATATATAATAGCTTATTTTATACCTAGAATGTAAATTATAAAACTAAAACGTAGAGTAAGAGCAGTAGGATGAATACTATATATTATCTATGAAAGTATAACAAAACTTCAGAATTGAATATCAAATAATTGCGATAAAGTCCGTAAAACGCATGATTTCTTATAAATATTTTAAATATAGAATGGAATGAAACTTGAATTAAGTTTTGAGATAAATGTCATTCTACAAGTAAAAGGATTTTTAATATAAAAATATTTATACGCTAAAAGCCGATTTAAAATTTTTTCGTGCATCGTAAAAAGGTTTCATTTCAAATATAGTAACAGTTTTATAAAATAGAAATCTTAAAATTTTTCGCTTACAGATGTTTTTTTCGCGCGAAAGAATCCGTTGACGCTTTTCTACGGTATTTTAAAAGCTTACAAACCTTTTAAAGGATGATGGAAAATGTTGAATGGAATGTTTTCAAAATCAGACATTTTATTATAGAATGCTTGTGAACAATTTTTTAAAAATTATACGCAAAAATATATTTCGGTCAAATGCGAAAAGAATTTTACTTATCGGATTTTCTATAATGACAAATACCATGTCGTTTTATGATAAAACCTATTCGTTCAGTGACCAAAACATTTTCTTTATTTATAACTAACACTAGCTTTTACCGCGACTCCGTCTGCGTGGAGAAGTGTCCGCGGGGTGTTTTAAAGCATTCTGTATAGTATAATATACATAAGGTGTTAGTATTGTATGTGCCTGTGATTACACACAAAGTTTTATGGCTTTTGCTTCGAAGGTGACCGATTTCAAAATAAACTTTCATCCCCTATTCAAACGCTTGTATCACAATCATTATAAGCCTATGTCCTATCTCGGAATCTATTCTAAATATGTACCAAATTTCATCTAAAATGGTCTAGACATTTATAATATCAGTATTGATTAGTAAGGATATGGCACATGAATTGTTGCTATTGTTTGTGCCTATTACTCGACAAAGTTTTATGGCTTTTGCTGCGATGATGACGAATTTCCATATTGACTTTCATCCCCTCCTCAGTACAGTTTGAAAATAATAAATTTGCTAAAGAACGCCACTTTTGTCTCGTTTTTATGTTCATGGACGATTTCTATAAAATTTTGATCCTATTTCAACCCTTTAAACCCCTTTTATCGCAATAGTTATAGGCTATGTCCTTAGACAGGAACGAGGACAGACGGACAGATGCTCAGACAGAACGACAGAATTACTTTCGCATTTATTACTTACATTTATCGTTTACGTGAATTCAATCTGTTATTTAGCAGGAGTATAAGGTGTACAATGCATTAAATAGATGTCTGAAAATTAGATGATCCTCTAAATAAATAAAAAGACGCTAGGACAACTGCCTCCGTAGTCTAGTGGTATAGGCGTGTGGCTTAGAAACCGGAGGTCGTGGGTTCGAATCCTGCGGGGACTCAACAAATTTTCATTGTTGTTTCCTAGTTGGTTAGGGCAATTTGGGCCGATCACCCAATTGTCTGAAAAGTAAGATGATCCATGCGTCGGAGGGGCATGTAAAAAGTCGGTCCACCCACCAACCCGCATTGGACCAGCGTGGTGGGATACGGTCCATAAACCCTCTAATGGATAGGGGTGTATTAGGGGAGGCCTATGTCCAGCAGTGGACTATCACAGGCTGATGATGATGATGAATGAATAGGACATTTATATTGGTTGTTTTTCTTTTCACGCAGATCAGTAACAGACAGTCAAGGTCTGAATAACTAAAACAAATAATAACTAGAGGCAACCATTCGCTCCAAGTTATCTGTTTCTTAAGAAAGTAACAAGGGAAATATCGGCCTTACTGGATACGCTGTTGTGATATCGAATGGAAATTCAAATAATTTCAAAAGCACTCAAATAGCTTTTTGATAAAATCATTCTTACTTTAAAATAATATTTCTTTTAAATCTTATGGGTTAATAGGTCTTTTAATATAAAATTGCAGGTCGTTCATTTAAATTCCGTTTTTTGTTATGGTTTATTATTTATGGTTAGTTAAGACGATATGGACTGATCATCCAATCAACTGAAAAGTAAAATAAGAGTTGAGCATATTAAAAATCGGTTCCGGTAGTCAATCCATCGTTGTTAAAGTTATAGGACGCCAGCGCTTTAAAAACACTAAAAACTGAAACAAAACAGTAGACTAAGAATCACTCTGATTGTTTAATGTTAGACGCCATTCACTGTGTGTAGAAACTATTATTCAGCCGGCTAAGTATATGTAACAATTACTGAAATAATGCCTAGAAGTAGCGGCATGTGTTTGTAGACGGACAAGTACCAGTGGTCCGTCCACAAACATAGCAAATATCATCTCATAAATTGCAGACAAAAACCCGGACATAATACCTCTAAACACAAAGCTCAGCGACAACTGCTCCAACAAGTCGTCGGCCACCGACTACAGCTCCATCCGACCGTTGATATCGGCCACGAATCTCGAGGAGTTCGAGATAAGCACGCGTTTCAACGCACCTACAATCCGATGAATAGCTCGTTGCAATACGACCTGAAGTACAGGATGCCTATGCAACAGGGCATGAACATGCCGAACATGGGCACCTATAGGCAGCCATATCATAACGTCTACGAAGATTGGCTGAGGTACAAGAATGCGTTGCCGCTGGACAGCAGTCATCTGGTGAGTGGATTATGATTGTATTTATTACACACTAGCCGTTGCCCGCGACCCAGTTACTTCAGCTCTTCCAGTGAAAATCCGGTCGAAATCGGACAGGCCAGCCCAAAGATTAGTCTGTACAAACGGACGGACAGACAAATAATTAAAAAAACTGTTTTGTTATATGTATCCCAATTGTATTTACTCGTACAGATGTAACAGTTCAGTTCAGTTTATATATCAAACATGCAAGGCTTGCTGACCTTCCAGGTGATTAACAAATCGTCAATATAATTTTGAAATGGTCCAAGAATAATGTGAATTTTATGATAAATGTTGTGTGACCTTGTCAGTCTTTTAGGTAAATCAATACGTCGTAAAAGCATTAGCTTGGACAGATTCATCATCATCTTCTTCTGGGCCGATTAAAACCTGGAATCGACATAAACATTGCAACTAATGACAACGAGTAATGGATTACAACGAGATGTGAGACGGGACAGATGTCAATCCTGAATGACAGCCGACTATATAACTTTACTGTAACTATCGGTGCCGTCAACTACCTGATGCCTTGGTTCCATCATTCCGAGTCTAATTTGGCTTAATTTTAACCATTATTGGCTACACAAGACAATAGTTGGTGTCATATCGTAACTTTCTGAGGTTTATAATTTATTTCTTTCTGTGCTCGACTGTGGACATGCTCCACTTGCCACTATATGCAACGTTAAAAAAATAGATAAATTAACACTAACGAAAGTTTCGCATTTTATATGGTTCAAATAGTATTATATAATTATAAAATGACATAAAACTAATTAGAAATATAAAACAAACCATTTACCGTGTCTATAACGTATGTGCAATCATTTTAGCTGCCCCTAGAGCAACTAAGACCCCCCGAAGAATACATCTCACCACCGCCGCCAGTCCTAAGCGATTTATACAGAGCGCAATATATGGAAAACATGGATTTCGACAGAGCTCGTATGGAAAACGCCATAAAACCAGCACCGATCCGAAACGCCTTCGGTTCGAGTGCATTCGGATAGCAAAAGCGCCTATTACAACAAGTTCGGGGC
Source organism: Lamproptera curius (assembly GCA_029286875.1). NCBI lineage: Eukaryota > Metazoa > Arthropoda > Insecta > Lepidoptera > Papilionidae > Lamproptera > Lamproptera curius. The sequence continues at coordinate 5,408,326 of JAGSMT010000018.1, read as the reverse complement.
GACCAACTCATTACCAAGGTTCAAAGGTATGTTTGAATTTGGTTTCATCAATCTATAACCATCATCACTCTGATAGTCACATGCTGGATATGGCCTTCCTAATACACTTTATCCAGTTAGGGGTTATGGAACGTATCCACCACGTGGTCCAATGCGGGTTGGTGTGGACAGACTTTTCATCATGGCCATCCGACACATGGATCATCTTACACTTATCGAATTTGTAGATCAGCCACATGCCCTAATCCAACTAGGAGAAACAATGAAATTTTTGAGTCCCACGCAGGCTTCAACTGACCTTCCGGTTTGTGATAGCACATGCCTATACCGATAGGCTACGGAGGCAATTCATTAAAATTCCTAAATACACAAACAAATTAATTTACGTCCGTGCATGTTATTGCATATAAAATCAATAACCACGAGCGTGCCTATTTTCAATTGCAGAAACCAATTAATTTGTTCAGCGCACTGTATATACGATTTTTTAATGTCGCTCTGGATAACTAATTGATAATTGTAATAAAGCTTTTCTATAAGTAAATCAGCAATTTACACTTTTAACTCACGTGAAATCGGTATCAGTGCCGACTAGTTTCGAAAGTATCAAAGATTCTTCATCAGGACGCGTCTCGCAATTACGATTGTATGTGAGTTCAGCCGTCTGTAGTACATAATACTGATATCATAATTGTTTTAACTTAATTTACTGAGTTTATTTATTTAAACTTAATACACTTATAAATACAAAGGTGGACTTAATGCTGTAGCATTTTCAACCAGTCAACCTTAGGTGGTGGAGAGATAATGGTTGAGTGGTGCACAAACAGTAAAAATGAGCAAGATAAAATATGTATATACTACGTGATTTTTCGTTTAGCACGAAGCTTATGCACGTAAGCTTTGTATTGCTTCAAAATAAAGTAGCTATGCGAGAAATTAAATTAAACTGACGCAGAACTGAAAAAATTACTATTGATTAATTCCGAGCAAACAACTTTCAGGTTTATACTATACGAAAAATGTGTATATATTACAACGAAAAAATAGTAAATTTGTTAATTTATACATAATTTACACCAACCCGCATTGAACGAGCGTGGTGGGATACGGTCCAAAACACCCTAATGGATGGGGTGTATTAGTAAAGGCCTATGTCCAGCAGTGGACTATCAGAGGCTGATGATGTATACATAATATATAGATATATAAATGTCTTGATGACAACAAATCCCTGAATTAATCGTTAGACAAGTGCTATTCAAGTTTAATCTTATTGGATGTTTCTTTTCTAGCCATGTCGCCGAAACTCCGACCGAAGGAAGTCAAAATGGACGCCAACACAAAATCAACAGAGACTGAAACCGAGTAGGGGGCTGTTTAGAATTTATTACATTATTCAATAATAAAGGCTGCACGCAGCAAAAGATTTATGTCGATTCGGCGCACGTGTATATATAAGATAAGAGTAATAACGAACTGTTGGATGCAATTAATTCTTTGTTGTGTATTATAAATGATAATTAAAGTATAACTTTTTTTTTGTACAACTTCGTTTTAGTTCACCCAATCCCTATCAAGCATATAGCTAAGGCAGAAGAAATATATATTTGTAGGTACAACAACAGAATGGTGTCTATACAAAAAAATATTTTCATCAGAGGACTTACAGATGTAAGTGATGTATGACTTACAGATGTAAGTGAAGTATGACTTACAGATGTAAGTGAAGTATGACTTACAGATGTAAGTGAAGTATGACTTACAGATGTAAGTGATGTATGAGTCTGTTTAAGCAAGTAATGGAGTAATTAATGGGAATGAAAAATGTTTATTCAATTGAAACGTTTGCATCAGTACAGTATATCCGATTCAGCCAGCCTTATGAGGGAAGTAAATAATTAAAATTTTTAGCGAAGTTACAATCAATAATCATCGTCTCTAAAATTAAATAGTTTAAAAGAAAGAAACGATAATATATTTTAAAAAAATGTATTAATATAATTTAATGTAATTGAATTGAATGTATAAAATAATGTATTGTGTATTTAAAAAAATATTAAAAAATGTTTGTTAACGCATCAAACTTCTGTGCATTTCTTACTGAGGTCGGATTCAAATTTTACTATTGTCCGAGATTATTATTCCAGAGCAAACACTCTTACACACAGACTTCAACAAACTAAAGGCATTAATTATCCTCTATGAATACAATTTTTCCGAAAAACTACGAAGAAAAATCTTTTTTCTTTATATCTGTACATAGGTTAATGTTCTCTGCAATACAAGAGTCAAATAAAAATTTAAAATATCCATAAAAATTAATAACTATGTAACATGATCCTTAAAGTTTCAAAACAGATATTTTTAAAATCAATGACAGGTGTATTAGATTACGTGTGTCAATAAGGGTTAAGGATCCACATTTATTATACAACTGTGGCTATTTCTGCAAAAACAAGTTATACACTTTTCCGGTTTGAATGGCCAAAGCCAGAACAATTCTGAAAATGGTTGGATCCCTTTTATAGGGTGCCGTCTTGGGCGGTACCACAGCAGTGCCTGTTTCTGCCGCAAATAAGTAGTGTGTAAAATACTACTGTGTTCCGGGTTGAAGGGCACCGTAGCCAGCGTATTTACTGGGTAAACGATAAGTAACATCCTCATGTCTCACTTAGGCAGCGCATTGGTGATACCACTGGTATTGTCGATGTCCATGGGCTTCGGTGATATAAGAATAAATAGTTCTGAGACACCTCTAAAAATATATAACCTAGAAAATAACCAAGCGACAAGAAACTTTCAAATTGTAATTTATGTATCATCTCGACCTCGAATCAACTTTAATTGATTCCTATTAAAACTAAGAAATATTACTTCAAGCAGATTTTTCTTTTCAATATGTTTTATAAAAAAGAAAGTAAAGAAATGATGTTTTAATTCAGTACAACTTAAATAATTCGATTCTTGCGATTACTCTCCGTCTGCGCTTCTACACCTTCTAGCGGTATTGGCCCTTGCTTTTTAAACCGGAGGCCGTGTGCGTTCAAATCCCACGGGGAAACAACTTTCTGTTATTGTAGGTTTCTGGTTGGTTAGAACCATTTGGGCCGATCAACCAATTGTCTGAAAAGTAAGATGATCCATGCGTCGGATGGTCAGGTAAAAATTCATGTAAATAAGAATACGAGTTTATACTTCTTATGAATACTTAAAATGAGGCATGAAAATTGTTCAAAAGCAAAAGTTATACTCAAAATAATCAATTTTCATGTTTACATCAATTCTCATGGCAGATATCTGTTCAGACTCTTGTTACAGACGTAGTTTACTAACAAGGAAAAACCAAATTGCGCTCAATCTTCCAATTTTCTGTTGCTTCCAAAGTACGTACCAGTACGAAAATATTAAAAGTATGTTAAAAAGGCGCCATCTAGTTTAAAACACGTAAAGTTTTTTCTGTGAGTCAGTGGTATACATTTTAAAGAAAATGAAAATGAAACTAGTCACTGAAAGGTCTTTTTGATAAGCAGCACTGACTATCATTAACAAAAACTGCATAGTTACAAAAAAATTAAAAAATAACTTAAAATATATCAAATCCATTTTTTACGGATTTTTCGTGCTCACTATTTATTTTATTATTATATTTACTTCCGACATTTCGGACGTTCTCCAGCATCTATGATCACGGGCAAACTTCGATGGGATGTCCGTATCCTATCTTATATGTATAACAATCGCGTAAATAAGAAAGAAAAGCAATCTTAAAATGTTTTGTATATAAGTAATTCAACATTAGATGAGGCAAGGTACAAATTTACTTCAATCCTTTACATGAACTGTAGAAAAGATGGATTAGTATAAACCACAATTAATGCGGACCTTTTCGTTGGCCCACGTATTTTTTTTTCTTTATTGCCAACGCAGGCAGACGAGCAGTCGGGCCACCTGATGGAAAATGGTCACCAACATCCTTAGACATTGGCAATACTGGTATCACCAACGTGCTGCCTACCGTGAGACATAGGATGTTAAGTCTCATTTACCCAGTAAATACCGGAACACAGTAGTGTGTTACACTACTGCTTGGTAGAAATAGGCACCGTGGTAGTACCCACCCAGACGGTCCCATGTAAAAAGGGGACCTACCACCGGTAATATCTCAAAGTAAAAAAAAAATAAATATTGACCGACTGCTTAGTAAAATTACGCAATAACAACTGCATACAGGGATATGACGATACCATAAAAGTATCATCGATATGGTATTTGTTACAAAGTATCCATAAATATCGAATGTATCGAATGGGTATTTTACTCGTATTGTTTCATACATAAGATTGCCGTTGGTTATGTTGCTCATAAAGTTGCGATGTTTTATTTACCTCATTTACTTGCCGCGTGCAACATTGTTAGACTAGAGACCGAGAATATATATTTATAATAATAATAATAATGTACCGCCTCAGGAAACTGGTAACGTTTCGGTAATCTCTTCGGAGAAACCGAGGGTTTTCCCTGTGCAATACAGAATCAGGTTATTAAGACCAACAACCTTAAAGATGGTACCACAAACAAATGTCGAGCCTGTCGCCATCCTGGGGAGACCCTGCAGGCATGTTATCTCCGGCTCTTTCTAACACTGATTATTTACACAGGCACAACCTAGTAGCTTGGAATCCTCCATTAAGAGCTCGCTCTGAGGTATGGTCTCATGGAACGGAGATTGCCGTATTATAAGTACTCGCCGGAGGCAGTACTTATATAAGAGGCGTCCAAAATGATTGCACCAGGCTCTATTAGGACCTGTTCATCATCACGTACAGAACGATATTGGCTAACAAACCTGATTCCTTGCTGATGGACCAGGCACTGTCAAGGGCATTTTTGGTTGACATCACGATCCCATTTTTTTATGGCATACGCAGGTAGGACGAGCAGTCGGGCACCTGATGGGAAGTGGTCACCGACGCCCATAGACATTAGCAATACCAGTGGTATCGCCAACGCGCTGCCTACCGTGAGACATAGGGTGTTAAGTCTCGTTTACCCAGTAAATACGCTGGCTACGGTGCCCTTCAAACCGGAACACAACAGGTGTTTCACACTACTGCTTCGCAGCAGAAATAGGTACCAGTGGTGGTACCACCCAGACGTCTCCTGTAAACAGGGATCCTAACCACCCGGTATATTTGACGAGAAACACGTGAAAGCCGAAACAGAAAAGAAGCGAAAATATCTGGATCTGGCTCACGAGTCACGATCACTAACCACCTACCCACGAAAGACAGAGCGCGCTATGCTTTGACACCGTAATAGTTTGACCACCTTATTTATAAAATCCAGTCTACTTAGCTGTTAAACAGTAAATTAGAGGTGGTAGGTCGCTTTTTACTGGGACCATCTAGGGGCCGGTTAAAAGGCTCAAAACACTGCCACGTTCTGGTTAGTAGGGCACCGTTGCCAGTATTTATTGGGTAAACGAGACGTAACATCCTGTATCTATCGGAAGGCAGACGCGTAGATGATCTGTGTTAAAATTATCTCTGTCCTATACGAGGCTACAGGAAATGTGTAATATCAAACAATATGACGGTTCTTTAGCAATAGGATTAAACTACACGCAACGTGAACTACTCCAGTTTACGTTAGTGACCTAATTTAAGTCGGATTAAATAAACGCAAGCGTCCTGCTTGCATAATTACTTGCAACCGTAATTGTGGGTTTTACTTAAAACGTGAACATCAATTTTGCTGGAAAAACAATAGTGCTTTGAGAAATGTTAACAATTAACAATAGAGAATAGAGATTTAACAAAATATCCGTTTCGAAAATGCAATTTTTTAATTAATGATAGTATTTCTGGACGAATAACACCACATTATCTAAGCTAAGCAAAGCTTTTACTTAGGAAGCTAGGTAACTTATCAATACAGACCTACTTTTATTACCGTGAATAAATACGCCTGCATATATTAGATGCAAACGCCTAGGCACTTACCGAGAAAGCGGATGTGTAAAAACACTATCTCGTTTCGAGTTGAATGGCACCGCAGCCAGCGTATTTACTTGAAAAACGAGACTTAACATAGATACTATGTCAACTCGACGATGTGGAGCTAGCAGCTGAGCTTAACATCAGGGCCACCGCTGATGGGTAGCAATCTTGTCCCTGCATGGGCTGGGAACTCCTGGCTCCCATGGCCCCTGAGTAACAGCAGGGAAATACCTACGCGGAAAAAAAAGTAGTACGTCTCACGGTAGGCAGTACCTTGGGCTGATACCACTGGTACAACCAAGGTCTATGGCTGATGACCACTTTCTATCAGGTGGCCCGACTGCTAGTGTGCCTGCGTAACCAATAAAACAAATAAACGAAGCACGAACCCACAGCTTCTGGCGTTATAGTCAGTGTCACCAACCACTGCGCTAAGCGGGTCGTATTAAGAAGATAAAATGGTAAGCGTTTACCGCATGTAATTTATGAATTAGCTCTATGTTATTAGCAACATTATGATTTACTAGCTGTAGCCCGTACTTCGTTCGCGTGGTAATACATAAAAAAGGTATCTATAATAGTTTTTACAAAAAAAAGCTACTTCTACGTCTAAGGTACTCCCAGTTACACCATCTATCTATGTGTAATCAGATCCCATCAAAATCAGATTAGCCAGAACAAACAGACAGACAAACAAAAATTTAAAAAAAAAACAATTTTTTTTATATGTAGGTATCGGATATTCGTGGCAAAGTAATAATTTAGAAACGGTTATTTTAATTTTACAAATATACACTCCAATTTAATTATTTTATTAGTATAGATCATAGCACAATAATACAGATTTTAAAGCAATGTAACCCACATTGCTTTAAAAACTATTGGTCGATAGGTTAGAAAAATGGTTGGTAATAATTTATTCTCTGCACTAGTTATTCTCTAGCAACTGCTTGACCAACTTTAAAGATATTTGTAGAAATAATATTCTGTAATCTATAGTTAAAATTTTTAAATTATAATCATTAAATTTTACAAAAAAATGTGTGAAACTTCATCCGAGTAACATTCAAAAGGGCTGCTCACTCCTACGAACTAATTAAGCCCTATTAAAGTTTCCATTACAATTACTATTTCTTCTAAATTAGGAAACAATACAAAAGTAGAATCTTAAAACACTCAAAACCCCAGTTAAATGGACCAAAATGGACCTTTTATTAATTTAGGTACTTCAAACGAATCAAAACGAAATGTCAAGTAAATACTTTTGATTGTAACATAAAATAACATTTGATAGTGTAACAGTTGATTAATTAACTCGATTACAGCGACGCGCAACCGGAAATTGTGGAAACAATGCGTTTAATTCAATTTTAGTTCACTACGCCACCCGCATACATTAATAGGCATTTGGAAGTGTGGAAGTGCTTTCACATTTATCTAATTTAGTTTGACAATTTACGTTAATAGATTTTTGCATATATAATGCTAAATGTGTATTTGTAAGCGTACACTTTAGGTTTAAAAACTTTATTGTAATATTTGATATTGTTTCTACAGTTATCAATGCGATAAAAGGTTAATGAAAAAAAATATTACAACTGAATGACTTCTCTCACCGTTTTATGTGTAAAACCTACAGTTAAGAAGTGTGTAATTTTTGATATATGTTACGTATACGTGCATAAGCGAGGCTTATATCCAACAGTGGACTGACACTGGCTGATGACGATGAATGATGATGAAGGTGATGAAAATGATAGCTTAACGTGGTTTTTCTACTACACTTAGCAATTACAGCTAAAGGATCTTTAGATATTACTTATAAGTCCTATGTCTCGTAATTATACTTCTATTGGCCTTCGGTTGAGTTTTGTTGTCTTTTTAACGCAAAGAATAACAAGCTCTCACGATCATCAAGTTAATGAGGGTTCTAGAGAAATTAACACTGCAGTAACCTGTTATTAGTTGGACAGGATTTTCTCTGTTTTATTTAGATTTGTTCACGTTAAACGTAATAAATCCCAGCCTTTTTATTCGGTTTAACTTGACATTTAATGTAAAGCTAGAGTTTTATAGCTACACTAGCTTCGACCCGCGGTTTTGTCCGCGTGGTAATAGTAGTTTTGTGATAATGATGATTACGTTATACATATAATTGTAAGCCCAAATAATTTTGCTGTGCAAGAAAGTTTTTCAGGTAGGTTTTTTCCGTTATGCATAAAGCTCTTTAATATATTTTAAACTAGCTATCGTCCGCGAATTCATCCAGGTTACTTCAAGTTACATGTTGCAAGCTTACCAGTCAATGTCCCGTCAAAATCCGACCAGCCATTCCAGAGATTAGCCAGGATGAACACACAGACGGATGGACAAAAATTAAAAAGAATTGTATTTTGTTATATGAATAACTAGAAATCGGTTATTTTCATGATACAAACTGACACTCTAGTTTACAATAGTCCGGTATAGATAATTTAGGTTATTTCTCCTTAAATTATAGCCTATAAGTTTTTCTAATGTGTAATCTATTTTATTGTACGGTTTCATTTAGATTTATATCTTGTTTTCAATTTCAAAAATAAGTTAAAGGTGAAAACATGTGGGAAGACGTGATTGTTAAGGGAATTCAGTTCAATATAATAGTTGTTTTAAATTAATTCCATGGTTTACTTTTATAATATAATTGTACTATAATAAAACAGAAACTGCCTCCGTAGCCTAGTGGTATGGGCGTGATTTAGAAACCGGAGGTCGTGGGTTCGAATCCTGCGGGACTGAACAAATTTTCATTGTTGTTTCCTAGTTGGTTAGGGCAATTTGAGCCGATCACCCAACTGTCTGAAAAGTAAGATGATCCATGCGTCGGATGGACATGTAAAAGTCGGTCCACCCACCAACCCGCATTGGACCAGCGTGGTGAGACACGGTCCAAAACCCCTGATGGATAGGGTGTATTAGGGAGGCCTATGTCCAGCAGTGCACTATTACAGTCTGATGAGATGATGAGATGAATCAAACAGTTAAATGTTAGTAATGGGTGACCGATTAAGCTATCAAATTGAACATACACCAGAACCAAATTTATAAAATAAAATTTATAAATATAAATACATATTATATAGATACATTCTATGTATCTATATAATATGAATTTATTTACAAAGGAAAAGTAAGTCTATGTATTTATTAGTTATCAAGTTTCCATAGTACAATCTTTGCTTAGTTTGAGAGTAGATGATGTAGTGTTGTTCGTACTGAAATATTATTTTAACCAAGACATTTGTATGCAATCGATTTAGAAAGATGCATCAAGTGCAAAAAAAAAAACAAAAGTAAGTTAATAGACGCAATAATAGTATACTGTATACACACATATCGGATTTTACTTGTTATTATCTTTACTTATCGTTAACAACAGTGTTTAAACAATCACTCAACATTAATCATTTGTTATGAAGCGTACTGCAACAATTGATTTATTTGTTCGCATGTCTAGACGGCTAATTGTGTCAATATTTCACATTGTTGGCACTCGCCAAGACAACGATGTTAATATTGCATCTACTTGGGTCAATAAGTGTACTGTACGGCTGTGCTAGTAAATTACGAGAATAGTCACACTTAACTGCATATATGCACTTAGCATAGTAAAATTTTATTTGATATCTTATGTAACGCTGAAATTTAAATCCGGTGTAAAGAATAATGAGATACTTCTCAGTTTCATCATCCAGGTACTTCTCTGTTTCATCATCAGCCTGTGATAGTCCACTGCTGGACATAGCCCTACCCTAATACACCCCTATCCATTAGGGGGTTTCGGACCGTATCCCACCACGCTAGTTCGATGCGGGTTGGTGGGATGACAGACTTTTTACATGCCCACCTGACGCATGGATCATCTTACTTTTTATACAATTGGGTGATCGGCCCTCATTGGTTGGTTACGAGAAAACAATGATAGTACAAAGTTGTTTCCCCGCGGGATTCGAACCCACGACCTCCGGTTTATAAAACAAGGGCCAATACCAGTAGACCACGGAGTTGGTTGCTTTTGTATAACATAATGAGGTGTTAATTATTGTATGTGCCTATCATTAGTCACAAAGTTTTATGGCTTTTGCATCGACGATGACTGATTTGTACATAAACTTTCATCCCCTATTTTGATAAATTTATTACGCATTATTAATAGCCATGTCTTATGAATCGTCTATATGTTAATTCACTTCGGTTCTATGGTTTAAATAATAGATCAACGACGAAACTAATTTATAAAAAGATATGCAGTTGACGCAATTTAGTATGTATAAACTAATAAAGTCGTTTATTGCTCATCGACACAAAGTTGTAACTGCTTTTCTTAAAGATGACAAATCGTTCTGAGGTCAACCATACTATACGATTCAATGGTTTTAAGACATAAAGACGTTACTCAGATCGACGAGTTATTTACTCATTAGTATCATTAGTATGATTCTTTTCAATAAAATTTCAACATACCTTCGATACAAAGAACAAGTTGAAATAGATCGCACATTCTTTATTTAAATGACTATTCACATTATTACTATTACGGTTTACGTTGAAAAAATCGATTTAATACTAAATGATTTTATGCCAAAGTATCGGATAGCGAGCGAACAATTTGAAAATAAGGTTAAATATTAACATAACAATAATTTTAGGCGTGTTAATTAATTTGTTTCAAATGATCTGTAGTTTGTAGAATGTATTAACAATAAATTAGCTTTTATCAATGATATAAAAAAAATCAATATTTTCAATACGCATTGTTATATAACTTAAAATTAATTATCTGACGTTGTTGGATCTTTCAACATTATGATCAGAAAAAAGTTTATAATAGATCTAATTTAGATCAGTTTGAACTAATTAAATGTACGTTTACTTCATCTAACATTTACGTTAATCTTTAAATATACAATCTAAGATCTTTCTTAATTTTTTAATGCATTGACTACGTCCTGAACCGTTTTACGATTCAGTAGACACTATTCAGTGAGATTTAACCTGTACGATTCAAGGACAGGTACATTATTAATACATTTTTCTATGGCTTTGTTAGGTTACTAGTTTTAAAGCGATAGTATTCTCAATGAGAGTTACTTAATATTTGTTCTCGCTTATCCATTGGTTCAAATAGCTTGCAAGTTATTTTACTTTGAATTTTGTCCTACAAATTAAATCTGTGCCAACGTAAAAAAAATAATTAATGGCTCTGATTGAACAAATTGATTGTTGATCGTGCGTCAATGTTTCTAATAGATCTAGAATGTGCTGATAATAAATATTTCATTGTAATTAAATAACTCAAATAACATTCAGACTCATAATATAATCAAGACAGCGTGTTTAATAAAGACTTTTACGTTCATACAATAATGTTTAATGAACAGATTAATTAGATGTATTTCATTTCCTTTAGTATGTTATTTTTAAAGTTTTAGCTATAAATCACATAATCATTTAAAATAATGCTTAAAGTATTTTACTTATTTCCCTACAACGAATGAGACGTGCCATGGCGTAAATTCATATTATGGAGAATATATTTTGACGTCGCTAATGTTCTATGGTATTGATGACCTATTTCGATATTTTTGGCTGAATTATATAGACTCAGCATTAACATAATCAACATATTCAAATCAATGCAGCTCTAACCAAGAACACTGTCAATGATACAAGTATTTTACATTTGACATGAATTAAGTATCTTATTATTTATGTTTTAGTTAAAGTTAAAAATCTATATTTAAAACTACTTTTTGAAAATATCTCTAGAGTTATTGGTTTCATATTCGTTGACGCAAATGATAGCAGAATCTTAAAATTTATCGAACTTGACGAATTTTACTTATATTAACAAATATACGAAACATATTCCTGAACCCATGTCATTGGATTATAATTTCTTTTGAAACATCATTGTAAGTTATTATATGAATGAAGTTATCTTACTAAACTCTATTAAAACACTTTGAAAAATAATAAAGTTTTTGTAAGAATAATACGACTTAATGATATTATACTTAATTCTTAATTACAGAAAAAAAACCAGAGTCTAGCTGCCATGTTTACGATAATGAAACTGCAGTTCCTTTGAAAATCAGTTGCTATTATACTTTGTATTATTATGAAAAAGTTACTTCAATTTAAGTCAGTATTTAAAATTTTAAAAAAAATCATTTTTAACTTAATCATCATCATTATCGTGTGATGATCCTGCTGATAATAACCTCCCTAGTACATGCCTTTCCGATAATAACCGTTCTGAATCGTAATAATTTGGACTTGTTTATTCAAACATTTCTTACTTAACATAGTCGAAAATTAAAACTTATGCATTATTATGGCTTATGACACTTGGATTACCATCGTATATGCTTGTCCATACTACTAATGTACATAATTTACTACCAATTTTATTACATGAAACTCTTGCTTTGAGTTTCATCCAATTCGTAAACAAATATAATTACCATCAGATCATTATTTAAATACATAACTTTTCGGCTGTCAGTGTAGACCGAATGAATGCAGCTTAAAAACGTTTAAAAGTCAAAGGGAGTCATTCATTCATTTGACGAGACAAAAAGCAGCCGGTCCCGGGTTCATTCGCCCGTTTCTTTAAACAATTGAGTTTTGTTCATTCACAGTTGGCGGTTTCCACGCGACAGCTGCCTCTACTCGTTTCATTCCTCGGGATACCAATTTAATTCAATCTTTGATTCCGAATGGTAAAGTTTTTACTTTGGTCAATGATCTTAGTGAATGGTTTAAGAACGGTATCCTTTGTACTATAGCATGATTGAATTTTTAATTAATTATTTATATATTTTAATATTTTTAATAAATACCATTGAATAATACCTATATTGTTAAGCTGCCTACGCATGACCATAGTAGAGTGTTCAGCGTGAAAATAGATTTCTTCTAATAATGTGTTAAAAATTTTCTTGTTTGTTTCATTGTTATCCTAATAATGTGTCGTATTCGTAAAAAATAATTATTCTTATGTATTTGACATTTGGTATTAAGTGAAGGTTTGCATACGGCTTTTAAAATCAATCACACAGAAAAAAGTATTTTATGATTGAGTTTTAATTAAACTGTCATAGTTAAAATAATAAAGAAAAACCACACTTAACAGATACAACAAATAGTCAATTTATTAGGTTTAGGCCTAAATAATAAAATAGAAATGATTATTTTTGTAAGCAAATAAAAGTTTAGTTCTACATAACCTTAAATCAATAGGCTTTTACTACGTAAACTGTATGTGTATTAAATACGGTGGTATTTTATACATTTATCTTATTGACTTACGTTATAATTTATAAAGGTTTGTTTAGAATTTGCAAAGAGTTTTTAGTGCTATAGAAATCAACCAAGGTGTTAGTAGATCGATCTTAACAAGCACCTTTGAACACCGAAATATATTTTAATAAAAAGGTTTTACTTCCCAAATGCTTCATAACCACAGAATACTTATGCATTTTTCGTAAGTACTTATGAAGTTCATACACATTTTAAGAGGTATACAAAAGTTTTTAATGCCATAGAATTTACAACAACCAAGGTGTAACTAACTTGATCCCAACAAGCGAATATATAATTTTATAGACATACTTCAAAGCAATTGTTCTATCGTGTTAAACGTCAATCATTAAAAATGTTTACTTTGCAAACGCTTTATATATACTCGAGAATGTTTTGTACAATTTCCTTTAAGACGTGCAAGTTTATACTGATTTTAAAAAGGTTTGGAGAGTGTTTTAGTACTATTGAGTTCTATACAACCGAGGTGTTAATGGGTCGTACTCAACAAGCTATGTTTACTAAATTCTGCGCAACCATCAAAGGCATGGTAGGGGTACTTTTGTACGAAATCGGGCAACGCCTTGTTTTTGTTTTAAATGCCCAAGCGTACGTCGATAATATCGCTTCTATAGTATAAAGTGGAACACCTGGCGTGTGATTTGGTTTTTTTGTCGGCTTCACTAGACCCATGCTTTATGTGGGTAATGGTAAGCGAAAGGAATTTTTGAATATTGTTATTTTCTCGTTCTACAATAAGAAAAAATGAGTTGATTAATAGACAGATCCTTGAAGGTAACCTTACAAGTTCATTATCATTTGGTTTATTTAGAGTTTTAAATGTAATTTTTTAAAAGTTTGAACTATTTCATTCGACACAAACTAAAAATTTAAGTGTCCGTTTGAGACGTCAAAAGAACTATATTTAATGATTACATTGTTTTACATAACAAATACACATAACAAACTAGCATTTTTTAAAAAATGTCTGCTTGTCCGTCTATTTGTTCTGCCTAAATTTTGGAATGGCTCGGCCGATTTTGACGGGGCTTGCTGATGTACCTTCGAGTAGCTTAGCCTAAGGTACTCCCAGGTACATTAGCAACAATTTTTTGTCACAAAAAAATTACAGAATTATTTTTTTTTATAACCATGCGGACAAAACTGTTTCTTTGCCTAATTATTTACCAAAAAATCATTTTATTAAGCATTATATCCGTGCATAATTAGCTAATAAAAAGAAGAGTAAAACATAGACTCTCTACAAAAAAAAGAGTAAATACAAAATCAGTTAGCCAATAAAAAAAAAAAAACAAAGTTATTTTCACTTGGCATACTGATCTCGAACTAATACAACTAACTTACAACTGGTTTCATGTCATTTTACAATATTTTTTCCTAAGAAAACTTTTACATGCCTATCCGACGCAAGGATAATCTAACTTTTCATACAATTGGTTGATCGGCCCATTTTAGCCTAACCAACCAGAAAAATAGAAAAAAATATGATAAAAAGTTATTACCGTGCAAGATTCGAACCCACAACTCTGTTTTCTAAAGCGCAAGCCCATACCACTATGCTACGGAGGCAGTTATATAGTCTTATAATAAGTAAGACTTCGTAAATCATACAACATAAAAGCGTCAAAGGATGCACCAAGGTAATTGCAAAATTATAAGTTAAGTTTAACAAAAAATGGACCCAACCAATTCGAAACGTCCGCGTCAAGAATTGCTCCACGCAATACCTCAGTGAGGATTAAATAACTGTTATTACAGTCAACACTGGATCCGTTGATGCTCAAATCGGGACTTCTACCTGCGGGGACGTGTACAACTCGAGTGATGTACTTCTTAAGTAGCGGTCGGTAAATCCGGTTAAAAATAATTGGCGTTTTGAAAGAAAAGATTTGATCAGGACGATGTTCTGTTTATTATGTTGTGATCAAAGTAGCATTGAAGCGAAGTTTGTTCGGGATGTTAAACAGTTTTTTTATTCGCAGTAGCGCGAAGGGTATACAATATATGCCGTATTATAATAACTTTGTAATAAAATAACCTTCATATATTTTAAAACTGCCTCCGTAGCTTAGCGGAAAAGCCGTGTGATTTAGAAAGTGAAGGTCGTGGGTTCAAATCTTGCGGGGACTCAACAAATTTTTATTGTTGTTTCTTAGTTGGCAAGGGCAATTTAGGCCGATTACCGATTTGTCTAAAAAGTGAAGTTATCCATACGTCGGATGGTCATGTTAAAAGTCGATCCACCTACCAACCCACCCTAATGGAGAAGGCGTGGAGTAGGGGAGGCTTATGTTCAGTAGTGGGCTAACACAGCCTGATGATAATGATCACGATGACGACGATGATTAGAAGATTAGAAGATTAGAGTAGAATAGAGCAATAATGCAAACAGCATAAACTTTAAAATATAATATAGGAACCTATTTTGATAAAAACGGGTAAAGTTTGCGCTCAAATATGTTATCCATCATTCATCCATCCATCATCAGCCTGTGATAGTCCACTGCTGGACATAGGGCTCCCCTAATACACCCTTATCCATTAGGCGGTTTTTGGACCGTATCCCACCACGCTGGTCCAATGCGGGTTGGTGGGTGGACCGAATTTTTACATGCCCATCCGAAGCATGGATCATCTTATTTTTCAGACAATTGGGTGATCGGCGCAAATTGCCCTAACCAACTAGGAAACAACAATGAAAATTTGTTGAATCCCCGCAGGATTCGAACCCACGACCTCCGATTTCTAAAGCACAAGCCCATACCACTAGGCTACGGAGGCAGTTATGCATATTATGGAGGCAAATATGTTATAGTAGTTAAAAAACCATCAATAACGGAATAATGTGTTACCACCGTATATTTCTTTTATAGTTCAAAGTGAATTCTGTACAATTGCGTCACATTAAGTTATTATGTTTAACAAATTTAAAGTACAAGCCTTTCGTACATGATTAACGGTTCTGTTAATGATTTCGTGAGAGCTCTCTAGCGTGTTAATATTATTTCGAAGCAATAAATGTTACTTGTATTCGTATCGCATTACGGTTCAGAAACGTTTTGTATAAACAAGCGTAGTGGCGTTTATCATATCGATAACTAATTGAAATATATTAACTTTTGGTTGATGAAGGAAATTAAATATTATTTATTTCCATCATTTTGTGTCATCTTAAATACCAGTTACCTTTTTTTAGCAGGAAGCGAAATTTTTACAAATTATTTATTTTAACACTTAAAAAAATATTTCGTAAGAAAGTGCGGAAAATTATGTTACTTTTTTTTAATAGGCGAAATTTCTTTCCTGCGCAAGTTAAAATGCAGACTGTTTATCAAATAGTCAAAGATATTAGAAATCTTTGGGTATTTAAGAGTTTACTTTTAATTATACTGATATTAGAATAAATATATTGGAATGGTTGTATCACGTACGTATAGTAAAATAATTACTATCAACGTAATGATGGCTATCTTTTACATCGATAAAACATCAATAATGTTTACTATTCTGACAAAATTACAATGCTATTATAAATACAAGTTATGATTATTGAATTGAAGTTAAGGAGCAAAAATCGTTTATAGAATTTTAAGGAAGTCTATACAATATTTCAGCATGTATATTTAAAAAACACATGTTTTATATTTGTTTTGGTTTGTTTGTTTTTATCATCGATAGAATTTGTCAAACCTATAAGTAACGGTTGTCTTGTTCTCATGGGTATCGAATTACCTTGAATGTACCACAGTTGCTACTTGAGCTTCACGTTGAACATCTTGTTTTGTTTCTCAATGAGAGCTTTATACAGTAGCTAGCGTAATAAGAACGTAATAGTTTTGCTAAATATTTTGTTTATTAGGATGTAGTTTTATCAGTTTTAAGTCCTATTTATTTTTAAGCCTTTTTGTTTATTTATCGTCATCTATCTGTCACATTAAGGCTCCTTTTAAAATTACTATAGAACTTGCGAAATAGTTTTGGTTGAGATGTTTCAAATCATTGCAAATTTATTTATTGAATTATTTTACACCTATTGTACCATAAACGCCTATACTCATTTTAATCATTTATATGACGTGCAAAATAAAGATTGAATAATAAGCATGATGCTTAAATACTTGTTAAGTTTTTTGTAATTTTTTATAATATCTATCGCGTTATAAACATTATCGAGGACGGCTAAATAACCTGTTTGTCTGGAACTTGTGAGATGACTTGAATACCATCATGCGTCAAAAGATATAGATCTTAATATGATAACAATTTTGCATTCATTAATGTAAGCGATTCTATAAATATTAATTAACACTAAACTAGGTATAGTTATTTAATTTGAAGTTATTTTATTCACATTTGTATTGAAAAACAATGGTCCAATCGTCTTATTCTGCACAGGGCGACTCTTATTATTTTTAATAAAATAAAGTCTGGCATCTGTCGCATGTCAAAAGGGTTAAATTTATTTTGTTATATTGATTCGATCTAAGTAAAATTCATAAATCTCTATGAGAAAATACATAGTTTTATTCAAAAAGGCTAATATATTTAACTAAGAGAATAGTAAATAATATAAATTATTGATTACGCGATTTGATTTAATAGATGTCTATGGATTTAATCGTCTTTCATTTTGTTTTCAATTCTACGGACTAATAAATAAAATACAGAAAAAACCGTGGCCGGGTAAAAACTTTCATAGGCGAACAACACCTCAGTCTGCCCGTGACGAGTATCCTGTAAAGTGTCTAATTTTGTTTACAATTGCGTTCAATTGCATTTATTGCGTTTGATTTTGTTTACAATTTTGGGAATCCGGCTACCATGCCAAGCAAAATTTATAAACTAAATTTTAAGGTTTTGCAATAAAATATAAGCAAATAAATAAATCTCTTATCTTCGCTGTATTTCATTGTTTGTAACTATTATATTATTTTTTTGACTGAGATAAAGATACGATAGATATTGTTAAATTACAATATATATCGAGCTAATTGGAAAATAAATGTTATCATTTTGAAGTCACAACTCGATTTTTCGATCCAATGAGAAGGAAAGCCAAGTGGCAATATGAATCAATTTGCAGTTGTTGCGGATCAAATGGATTATGTTTTACAAGTGCTTTTATTGCAGTGGAAAAGAAAGATTAATTATATAAATTTAATATTTTTTATTGTGTTTTATAAGACAAGGACAAAATGATTTACAAAAATAATCAAAATTGCTTTAATACTAGACGGAAAAATTCAGTTTTACCATCACGAATAAATGCGTGAAACATCTCGGAAATATATTCATCCAATAAAAGAGGTCCAAGACTGCAATACTTTATAGTAAGCGTCGATAAATCAAGAATCGGCTTTTGTTTGCTACAGAGACATCGCTTTCGCTAATTGACAGCTGCATCCTGCGACTCGTTTTTGTTTTGCAAAATGTCGACGGCATTGTTTGGTCGCGTTCAGATTATATCTAATTTGTGTTTCAGTGGTCGAGAGTAAACATGTTTAAATGAAAATTTGCGTAAATGTATCATTTTAGTAGCATAAAAATGAAATACTTTAGTATACGTAATAGTGACACATTACATTTTGGTTATTTATTTTTGTTTATTGGTTGTCATCACCACCACATTAATATTCATCAAAAAGTCATTAAAATTAGTTTGAGATTAGCTTGTAACTTCTTAATATTGCATATGAGCTTAAAAATCTAACTAGAATAAGATGTTTTCAAGGAAGTTTAATTAAGTCGACATCGTGTTTTGGGTGTTAATTATGTTGTATTGATTCAGTCAAAATACTTCAGTCAGTTATAAAACCTTCATATTTGTAATAATTGTAAAAAAATGTAAAAGCTAACAAACCGACATTCAAACCACGGTTTAAGAACAAAAGATATAGATTCTTGGAAATTAAAAACTTAAGGAAAACGAACAAGGCAATTCCTTTGCGTTGGACGGACCAGGTCCGCAATAACATAAGAATAGGGGTCCATGAGTAATGCTTATTCTAAAGACCGCAAAAGTATAAAAAATCATCCACAGGAAAATTCACGAGCCTTTTTAATACGACACAAGAAGGATAAAACATGTTATTTTAAAGTCAAAGAGTATAATGGAAAATTTATAAATGGAGATAAGACTTTATCTCCATTTATAAATTTTCCATACTTCATTCAGAAATTTATTTTAAACTGGTCAAGGAAAAAAAAAACAAATCTTAAATATTTAACAACTAATAGAGCTCTAAACAAGATTTAAATAACTAATAATAGATGATATAACAATAAGAATAAGGACGCGACCGGAAGTTCTCCCACTCGTCCTGATGAAAGACCACCGACAGGTCCGGAACTAGTCGACGCCTACACCGAGCTTACTTGTTTGACCGTCATTAAAATGTATTATAGCGCGTATTTAAGCAGTATTAATAATAACAAAGTGAATGTACTCACATTAGCTGAGTGTTAAAAAAAAATGTTATTAACAGACTATTGGACAATCAATAGCAAATTTACTACACGGCATTTGAGTTTGCTGTTTGTGACTCATTCCATAGACAAGGCAGGAAACAAAAGTAGCTCGAGTTCCTTTATAGAATTGGAATTCATCCACAGTTAGTTGTTTATCGCGTGACAGTTCATATACAAAAAAAATTGTGTAAAAATGATTTTGGATTTAAGACAATGCAAATCAATATAGGATAGTGTATTGTTTATATTTCAGGCGGCGAAGGTTCTTCAGTGACGCTTATTGTTTTTAATTAAGACAGAGGATAATAATGCCGTTATTATCTTGTATCTTATCTTATTGACCAACTTTCAAAGAAGGACTCAACTCGAAGCGTACGTTTTGTTTATAGATATTTACCTCGATGCTCCGCTCCTACAGCGTCAAAAAATAACAACTTGTGCGATTAAAGTACTAAACACTGCCAAAACCGTAAAAGATAGACAGTCTGTTGTATATAGTAAGTATGTCTTACATAATTTTACTACTTAATTTAGGGACATTAAACATGTGGAGCATCAATCTATTTTAAGAATAACGCATACTAAGCATTTTAATATAAACATTTTTAAAATTACATTCAGTCACATTAAAGCTTATTTAAGATAATATAGTTTAAGTTCACTAAAGTTATCGCACTAAAAATCATTCTTTGTACATAAAACGTGTCATAAACATCATTTTGATGAAATTTATTCCATAAAAGTTATCAGAAGTTAAAAAACACGACAGGTGTTTTTAAATCTCTGATTTCATGTGACAGACTTACGATAATTTCGTTCCGAGAGAAGTTGTTACATGTTTACATTGCGTAAAATAGTTGCTTTTAGAAGTCAGTCATATTTTTTTTATTTTCGCTTGTTTATTTAAACTTACTGCGCAATAAACATATACACAGGCGTGTTCATTGTCATTAGGCACTTTCACTACTAGTTAACCTTATTACCAAGTTTGGTCAAATTCAGATAATACTTATCTTATATAATAGATTACTATATTAAAGCTTTCATTAAATCATACCGCAGACATATTAAAAAAATTATCACACAGTATCTTAATCTTAAAAGACAAAAAAATTAGACACTTATGCTATCTAGTTGTCAAAAATTAAATTTTAAAGGAACTTAAGTAATAGAGTCTTTTATCAATTGTAAATATTAAAAGAATTGTTTAATGAAACTAATAATAAAGCTTTTTTTGGCGTTTAGTTTTTAAGGATGAATCAGGCCTGTGAAGGAATAAAATAAATGTCATCATATCCATAAAATTCGTTTCGCTTGCCAATGTGTTATATTTGTCTTCACCATCATCACCACAGCCTTAATAGTCCACTGCTGGACATAGGGCTCTCCTAATACACCCTATCCATTAGGGGTTTCGGACCGTATGCTACCACGCTGGTCCAATGCGGGTGGTGGTGGACCGACTTTACATGTCATTACATTTGTATTTATTAAAATACGAAAACAAAAATACAGAACTTACAAAAATACTGTAAATACAGAACTTCTCCTGTAACATTGTTAATATAGCGATTTATAAATATATCTGTTTCAACTAATTAAAACGTATTTCTTCTTTCAATTCCTCAACAACAAAACATTACCTCTGTGAAATATTTTTGAGGTGGGTGAATGAATTAATTTAGTATATGTGGCATATAAAATAAATAGACGTAACATTAGCAAGTCTTTTTAAAACTTTTATTATAATAAAAATAATATATTGCAACTTTGCTTAGAAACAATTTTTCACATTAGTAACAAAAATATGGAGATTAACTATATCTATTAGGAACTATAGTAGATAGTTATAAACGAACAGACCCGAATCGAAACCCGCCGTTCAATTAAATTTGAATTCTGCGCAACTAGAAAGCATTCCTTGTCCATATTCATAATCTTTTCTCCTTCGAATACGGTTTGTGATTACGAGAACAAAGCAAAATATTTAAGTATGAATAATTTTGCTTAACAATAATGCCTCTTATAGATGAGCAAATTTATTCTCGAAAGAGAAGTTAACATTTAAATCAACGAAGTAGCACACACATTAAGGTTCTTGTTGATGTAGGTACTAAAGGCCCATGTCTTAGTCCGCTTTGTAATTTATATATTAAATAAAAAGTTCCCATAAAAAGTTAACCTAAGTCACTCCCAGTTACATTAGCTTTCTTCCAGTAAAAGTCCCGTTAAAGTCAGAAGGGCTATTTCAGAGAATAAATAGAACAAGTAATTGTATAGGTAACATGCAGTTACTTAAAAAATGTCTTCATAGAGATAATAATATTTTTAGTCCTTGTTATTTAAGACGCTAGCCATTACTAAACTGTAAATAAAATATAAAAATGGAATACACTTCAGCTTTGACTTCATTTGCGGAATATTCCTTGTAAAATTTTATTTGACTTACTAACAAAATCATACAGTCATTTTCTAAACTTAATAGTAGTTTGTAAGTAAAAAAAAAAAACAGATAACAGTTATTTAAGTTAATAGGTTATTTAAACCTAACACATTTCGTATTTAGTAAAAATATATATATTGTATGTTAAATAACATAAAAAGTTAGTTCATTTCATTTAAATTTAATACTTTTATTTTGTTTAAAGATCTTTACTTTCAAGCTTGTTTTTAAGTTTATTTTAATTACACGATACCAAAAACACATATAAGAAAAGACAAAATATTTATTATCCCCAAATTCAAAGCCATAACATACAAGTTTCAACAAGGCTACAACCTCCGCAAATTTAACATGTTATGCGCCTTGTTTCGAAGATATCAGGAGCCGTTTGAAACGAGTCAGTAGTTCATAACGAAAAACATGCCAAACATTTTGTATTGTCATTACAAGTATTTATCAAACCTAAGGACTATGAACAACAATTTTCGGAAATACTTTGGCTGTAAAGATTGAAAATCTTGCAACATGACCTATAAATACTTGAATTTTGCATGGCATTAAAATTTATTATAAGTCGTTTTGCTAAATTATGACTTTATATATAGGGGAAAAAAATATAATAAAAAAGCATTTGTTACATATTCTGAAAAAAGGTTTGTTCTCATAAATATGTTCTGACTTACCAACTTGTAACTTGTAACTTTTGAAGTTAGGCATATTCTAAGAAAGGTAATTTATTTCTATCCTAATACTATATAAGATATTAGATCAATTTCGTAATAGGAATTTAATTTGTAACACCAATTTAATTATTCTAATTGGTATTAAGTGGCATGGCGGTTGGCATCACTACCTACTACTACTGGGAACAGTTCTAGTCATTAATTTATATATGTTCTTTACATTTATTACCTGTTGTTTCCTAAGCAAGTGATGTAATTTTTTTCAGCAAACTTAACTACACGTAAACGTAGCCATAAACGGCCAACTACTCTCATATAAGTAAACATATTGCACATGTACCTCTAGGATACCCTCAATGCGACCACTAAAGTGTCTACTGTTCCAAATACTAATTTTAAGGTTACGGGCACCAAGTTAAAATGGAAATGTTTCCATCCAAATAACTGAGTCTTACTATACTGCTGATTGTTAGTACATATAAATAACAACGTTGAATGGATATCTTGTTGTTTTATTATTATCAGTCTTCTTACTGATAACAATTAATATTATATATATTTTTAAGAAACTGAAAAAAGAGTCAGTGGCCAGATATACAAAGTTAAACAAAGATAGTTTCCTATTATTAAATAAAAAAAAACACAAACATATGCTTGGAAATACCAATGTTAAATTGGAATGAATCATGTAGATAATTAAAATAGCTTTAAGAAATGTAATAAGAAAGCAAATGTATCTCAACATTATTTCAACATGAAGAATTTTATTTAATGGAGTAGGAGTGCAACTGCACTTGCGCACTATAATTTCTATTGCGTTGGCTATGTTACTTAGCTGAACTCTGATCTTTCTCTAATATAGTTCGACTCCCGTAGGTGACATCGTTCTTAACAACATTACACCCTGTGTGACCCGTCGTAATTTGTTACCTAGAGGTCATGAGTAACATGAAATCTATGGCCTTAGTGAAATAAAATAACTAGACCTCTAATGAAGTCTGTCATATACTATCATGACAGTCTTTATTAACTTACTCGTAGTTAGGCATTAGTGTTATTTCACGTCATCAGTTACAATAAGTGGTTGCGCGTTATGAAACTTTATAACCGTTTCGTGTCAATTTAAAAGTAGTTATTGTTGTAAACACGTTATTTGGGCATTATTAACTCGGTCGTTGTCGTCTTCGTTCGTAGTTGGTTGTGCGTAAGGCGATATATTTCTTTCGCCTCTTGCCTACCGACGGGCCGAGCGAGAGAGATGGCAGATCTTAATTTTCCGAGTAAGCGAGACAGTGAGTGACATATTTAGTTTTCATAGGTATGACTAATACACAAATATACAATATTCAAGTGACCCCTGTTGGTAAATAATGTCTTGCGATTCAGGGAAACCAGCAGTTATTTGAATCAAAAGCAAATTAAAACAAAATAAAGGTTGTTGTTTAAATAGCTGAAACAAAGTAACTGAACGGTGTAAATAAGAGTAAAAAATAATTATGATAAAAGGGTTCAAAAGTGTAAACAAACAGTAAATTTTAGTCATCATCATTGTAACAAAAAAAATAGGTTTTAAGTACACCCTTAGTAATATTTTTATATAGCGACGCCCTCCACGTAACTGATTTCGTTTCTTGAAAGTGACGTAACGAACCACGTCTACTCTGCACTAACCCGCAGATACTGAGCCACATCACTAAAAAAATGGGAACCTATTGGAGGGGTGGAAGGTCTGTACCCCATCCGTCTAGTACAAAACATTAATATACGAAAGGGAACCACGACTTAAAGCTGCAATATCACAGGAGCACTACGGAGGTTGTTGTATTATTTTTGATAAACAATTAAATATTTCAAGCTACGTAAATATTTTTAAATATTCGTTAATAAGTTTCTATAACAAATATTTATACGACTTATATTTTATTAATTATAATGTAAAAAGGAAAAATACGTTAAAATAAAAAGGAATGCATCTTTCCCACAAAAGTGTTAAAAATTAAGCGCACGTTTACAAGAGTCAAACAAATGAAAATGAAAAGCTATTAGGTATTGTGCTCACTAGAACAGTTCACTCTCTGCTCGAGTTTGATTACTAAATAGAATCAATTAGTTCTAGTAAACAATAGTAAATATTAATCTATGTTGTATATAAAATAGCTTGACAGTTATAATATTTTAAAGCGACGTCCAATTTGTAATTTGTATTGCAGTTTGCAATGACGTAAGAACCGATAGTCTACTCGTGCACTACACCTGCAGAACTGACACAGTATTATTTTTATTGGAATTATTCGGGTGAATAGTTAATAATTTACCCATCCGATCATACAAAAATTCATGACGTAACTAAAACCCTGGAACGTTCTTTTATTGAGTCCATAATGAATAAGTGATATTTGTTGTTTGTTCTCAAAAACATTTATAAAATTAAACTTCTCAAATATTTAAATTTCATCTTGAGCAACATGAAAAAGAACGTTATTAACAAAATTTAAATTCAATGGTCCTTAAATCCAGAGCAAGACTGCAAATAAAATTGGAAGTTCATTTGCGTATCATATAATATGTGTTTATCAATTCTATTCACAAGCCTATCAATAAATGATTATGATAATACATTATATTGTGTCTAATCATTACTTTGCATGAATTGATTTCTAAATGAATCCAATTACGTACTTAAAGAAATCGTATTATATTTTATAAAAAGTTATACGTTAATCTAATATTTATAGAGAACTTTACTATGTCCAAAGACAGAAATACATATGTTAGTTGTTTGCATTATTTGATACCGCGTTATTATTGAATTTACTATAAACAATTATGACTAATAACCGTTTTCTTTAACGTTTGTTTATTAGAACGCATCATAACGAGATGAACCAGGATAGTATTGTTGTTTTTCTCAAAACATTTATAGAATAACTTAATATTTAAATTTCTGCTTGATGCACTAAAGATTTTAAATTATAACATTTAATAAATGGAATATAACATTATAATCAAAGATATAAAAAAGTCTCTAACCAGTTTTTCATAATAATAATATATCATTATCACATCATGATATTGTATCATCGTTCCTTTATCGTGAGATTATCGTGTGATGACAAATTTCTTCCAATGTAATAATAAAGAACCATGCATTGATATTTAAAGTTTATAGACTCTCCTGGTTTCATGTTGGACAATTTGAAGGTCCTGGAACGCAAAATGACACTGGTGCCACACCAGTTCGACGCTATTGTGAATTCAATCATAGAAAAAATCTGATAAGTGTTGGCATTTGCCCTCGTGGTTTTACAGTTAAGTTTAGATTATATGAACACATTCATAACGATTGAATGACCTCAATGTACGCTTATATATATATATATTAAAACAATAAAACGAAATTATTATAAAGCTGTTAAAAGTTGACTTAATCTTATAAATTATTCAAATGGATTAACTTTGACAAAAATGTAACTTTAAAGCGAAACGGTTTACATAATAAGCTAACGAACCAAATGAAAAATCTCAGTATGTATTGCGCTCAATGAACAGTAGTCTCTCTGTTCAAAGTTATCTTGTTATACAGGAAGCCTGATTTTGATTTTTTATTGCTGTTTGCCATATGGAATGATTTAAATTCAAAACCGTTATAATTATAATTTTTTTTTTATGAAAAAAAAACGGAGTTTCATTATCAGTTTATTTGGTTATTCAGTATTTATATTGATTAGAAATTAAGACGTTATTGAAACCCTAGAACCTCTTTTTACTTATTGAGTTCATAATTTATAAGTGTCAAATTGTTTTTTATTTCATAAGTTACTTCAAAAGTCCTTATTCATGAATGCTACCTGAGACCAATACATCTATAAGTCGCTAATACATTTACTATTATTTATTTGTAACTGTATGCCATTGGTATCTTTTTATGTCATGTTGCAGTGAATCGTCCATCAAACCGGTTGATAAAAGCTAAGTGGCAACTTGAACCAAAACACTTTTATGCTTCATTAATTTATCGATATCTGCATTACAAATAAATATCAAGCATATCCCACTCCATGACTTGGTGATTAGAGCCTCCGGCAAGGTTTAGCAGTGAAGGATCACTTCTTAGCGCCGTAGGCCAACAATGGCAACATATATTGTTTAAAACCAATCTTCAGACTGTTTCAAAAGAGGAGGAAAGGATTCTTCTAAATTTCTAAAACGCTACTTATCACAGTCGAATTCGTCGAATTAACTCTGCTTTATGTTGGTCTTACCTATCGGGGTGTGACGCGTAACCTTAACTGTTAACGTTAGGATTACGGCATTTTGAATATTTTATGAGAGATGAAATCCTGTTATATGCAAATAATCCTAATAAAACTGTAGGCCACTCTTGAAATTTTTAATTCATGGAATCAATAATATAATGAAGTGTTTATTTGAAACTTTATTGTTAATGCAGCTAGAACAGTGGCAGAAGTCACGTCAATGAACCGCCAGCTGTGAATGAATACCGCAATCTCAATTGATGAATGAATCGGGCTGCCTTTGTATTCAGCGTAATGAAAGGAATGCGCACTAACAAGTTGAACTCAATTAGGACTACCGTTCTTTTATAATTTGTAGTTAACTAAAAATCTGGATAACCAAGTATAATAATTCATTTTAGACACGACCACCTTTAATGATCGATTAAATGCAGGTCAATAAAATAACATATATATATTAATTCTTTTTGCCTTTAGGCATCATTTAACAGCCAACCTTAGGGGTTATGACAAAATTAGCGTGGGTATTCTTATAATACATATTAGAATCATCATCATGTCATGATAATACAATATTACAATCTATTAATATCTAATATTATTATCTTATATTACAAATTAGAATAACAAAGTATAAATATGCGTGACAAGTTTGAGATAAATCGTTTTTTACTGTTAATAAATATCTTTTTAATAGAGTAACAATAACTATGTATATTACATAAAATAATATATCAAAGTATGTTAAATACATACATAAATAAATATATGTACACGAATACATATGCAAGTCACAAAGTCAGTTGCTTCGCTGATTCCTTTTCCAACTAACTGTTTGGCACTTTTCTCTTGAGCTCAATGATGTTTTAGCCGTCCTGATTTTCAATGGGACCTATTCCACAGAGGAATAAGATTGAATTTCAGAACAGCATTTCAAGAGAGAATAGTTTGGAGTCTGTTACGATGAACGGGACACAAAAGAAGAGTGTTATTCATCGATCCAAGATCTCTTAGACTAGCATCACTGAGGTTTTGGAAATAGTACGACAAATTAGTCGGAGAAGAAGAGAGAAGTCTCCCTGTAAACAGGGGATCTATTTGCACCGGTCGGTCCCCTGTTTACAGGAGACCGTCTGGTGGGTTCCGACGCGGTGCCTATTTCATGCCGCGAAGAGTAGTGTAAACACTACTGAGTTCCGGGTTTGAAGGGCACGTAGCCAGCGTATTTACTGGGTAAACGTGACTTAACATCATATGTCTCACGGTAGGCAGCGCGTTTGCGTTGGCGATTGAATACGAATCGAATGCAGTTATTTAGAAGCCGGTCGAGTTTTTGAGTTGATCTGCATTCAGGTCAAAGTAGCACACGTCACTATAGTCGGTCAAAAGTAAAATTAAGGACTTCACGAACGTTATTTTTGTTTCTATAGGATGCAGCATGTTTTGAGACGTTAGCTAGAATCAGAATGCATAACTGTATGAGAAACATGTTTTTTTGTTTCCAACTGAGTGTGGAGTCAATCAACAGCCCGCGGTCCTTTCCACTATCACTAATAGGAATAGTCTGGCAGTCAACATACTGCTTGAGTAATTAAAAAGTACTCAATCATCTATTCAGTTTTTATGAATAAAAACAATAAAGCAGCTAACAATTGCTAGATTTACTTTTATGGTAGCTTTCGAAAAATGGAAAAATGGTAAGATATATCATTAATAAGACATGAAATGATAATACTCAAATTTGAAGATCTAAATTATGACTAAAGATAAGAAAGTTTCTGTACTGTTGTATATGTTGTATACTGTATTCACTGCTGTTAGATAAGATTACAAGAAGAAGAATTTACTGATCATTTAAATAAAGCGGCGAATGCTTATCTCATATGCTGCCTTTCTTTGAGTCGTATTTAAAACACTGATCAATCTTATCTTGACTTCGTTATCCGGAATAAAACTGCCTTAAATTGTCCCTAGGCCTTATAAAGAACATGGCTAAGTTTCATTGCTTTAAAATATCGCGTTAAAGTACTAGAGGAAAACACCTTTTTAAAATTTTTATGTCACATATAATTTTAATATATTTGTGAAATTGATTCTATTTGATTAAAAATAAGATAAAAGTTTCGCAAGGAACAATGATTTTTCCTGTTTTCTTTAATACACAACAAATATTTAATGATTGGACACGACTGAAAGGGCTTAAATTATTCTTTATTATTATTCAATATACGACAAACAATGATTAAATTATAAGATTCTTTTGAAATAAATTGTTATAAAGATTTAGTCATTGAATAGGCTTTCCATCTACCCAGTATCTTGATAAATGACTTGTTTCCTGATATATTTATATCTTCTAAACTTTATAACACATTGATTGAGATTTATAATGCTGTTTTAAACTTATTACAATAACGTTCCTTTTTCACTAATTTTCGAGCCAAAAAGTTTATTGAATTAAACCTTTTCTTTTCTGCAATGCTAGGAAAAGGTGACATAAAAGATAAACTATATCTCAAAGCAAAAAATATAAAATAATATTTCATACTTTCTAACAACATTAGTCATTATTGTAAATAAGTAAGTTTTATTTAAAACCATGAAAATCTTTAATTTTAGTTTTAATACTTTGTAAATTAGAGAATGGTTAGGACCATATTATTTTATTACTGATATTATATGAGGCAAATAGTTCATACTTTTTGCACAATTTAGCATTACATACACATAGATAGGGAGCACACAAAGAAACAGATTTAATGGAAGGTAATAATACAATCTACATAAACAATAATAGCGTAATATCAAATACTTCAATTGCACTATCGGAAATGCAAAATCTACTAAAAGCGACCCATAAATTCTCAAAAGCACTAAACTTGCTAAGGTAAAATAAAGTAAATGGTAGCATTTATTAATTTTATCTAGTTTGTTCAATTAACGTAGATATCGCCAAGTTAGAGCATAAAAATATCTTTTGACAGCTATTGTCCAAGTAAAGTGTTCTTCAACTAAAGATAAGCTAAACGCAAACTTTATATTTACAAATAAATAATCTCTACTTAAAAGTGGAGCAACGTCCACTATATGTTTTCTTTTGTTTTTGTTTTACTAATGTTTCTTTAACTGCAACTGTTTAAATAACTCCTTTTTTTTTAGTCATTTCACAAGTATAGGTAAACCAGTTGTCCAATATATGAGCTAGTATTTTTTCACATATATGTTTGCAATATAGTCATCACAAAAAATCTTAATTTTTGTTTCAAATCTTCACTTACTTATCCAAGCTTAAAGTAATTTAAATAAATAGTTGTATATGTATAAATCTAGTATAAATAATTGTTAAGCATATATACGTTTTTTTGTAACATTTAGTCAAATACCGGTTTTTTCGAAATAAAACACGATTAATTCGCGAATAACTTGATATTTAGTAGACGTTCAGTTTATAAGTAGAAATAATGACCTGCAAAATTAATATTTAATCCCCGTAAACGACTTTTATTTAAAGCATATTCTGTTAACATATGTGAGACAACGTTAATTCTTAATGAATGTTTATTGCTTGGTGCATAATAAAGCTCTGTGTAAAGGTCTAAGCTATGTAGTTTACAAAGCTTACGTTATTTGTATTTTGTTAATCCCGTTTGTCTTACAACTCTTTTGTTATATTAAGTGTAATTTTTCTAAACATTCCTAAAATTGAGCCACGACCAGAGCTAGAAGTCAAAACAGTATGAAACTCAGACGTGTTAAGTCGAAACCTATCGTCGAATACCACATAATTACCAACGGAGTAACTACATGAAATGCTTTGTCTCAAGATGTCATCAACAGCTCTACAGTGAATATCTTTAAAAACAAATATGACTAATAGACCACTCTCAATAGCGACAAATTATTAGTGTAAATACGAATATACCAGCCGTTACTTGTTGCCTGTTCAATATTTATAATAATAATATTAACAAAATGTTCATCCCCTGTCTCAAAACCTTCAACCATGTCTTTTATTGGAATATATTGTAGTATGTATCAAAATTTAACAAAATCTATCTAATGGTCTACTGTCTAAACAGTAAAGACAGACGGACAGTGTTACGTTCGCATTTATAATATTAGTATGGATAACTGACATTTACTACCTTCACGTTATATTAGAAATAATGGTTGTTGAAACAAGAAATAAAATTAATTACTCGCAATATGTTGTGAAATTTTTAATGTTCGATTAGTTTAATTCATATCAGTTCATATCAGTTTGTTATATATGTAATTATACTATTATAATAGTCATTCTGTATAGCAACCTGCAGCTGCTAAAACTAGGGCCACTTATTTCTTACTTAATCAGTTAACCACATTTACATCATAAACATAAGTTCCTTAAAATAGTTCGTATATATGAAATATACTAATAAATAAGAGTCGAACTAAAGAAAATGCAAATTGAATACGTGCCTGAATTGGAGTGGAGGTAATAAAGGATAGAAGAGACAAGGAGTTGTAGATAAATCTTGTGCACGATCTGTCTCTATATCTTCTTTAGTAAAAATAGGTACTGTTAAATATTTACTATATATAGTTTATTTAGAGGTAACACTGAGATACAAACTTTTAAAGCCGTAAAAAATTATTTCATCTCAATTTGTCATTATATAAAAAAATATAAATAAAAAATCTCGTTTAAATCGCTATCTACCTAAACGTGACTTTCAGTTAAAAAAACGAGTATCTCAATAAATACAATAAAAAAAACTAATATCTTCAATAAGTTATAAACAGAGAGGGGGGAAGGTGGTGTCATTAGAATCACCGATCGTGCGGATTTCTTAGTCACGATGTCGCAGTGGTCGGGTGAGCATCGCGCGTTCGTTATTAAAGCATTTTTCAAGAGTAACGATTTTTACGTACTCGCTCGCCGACAGTTTTGTTCACATTTCAATATTCGATGGATAGGCGATGGGCTGAGGGTGAATTTAATTCGTTTGTGGTTAGAGGTGTTCCGCGCAACTGCTTCGGCTATGAACACACCACGGCCAGGAATTAGTCGATCGTCAAGGACCCCCGAAATATTGAACTGGTTGAAGCGTGTCGTCGATACTGTCGATACGGAAAAGGCAGCTTCACTGGGATTCCAAGAGTAATTGTGCATAAAATCTTCAAAAAAGATATGAAGTTTCATCCTTGAAATTCGAAAAAAAATGACTTTGGGTCACGCAAATTTTTTTGTGAAACCATGTTGGAGCGTTTTCGCACTGTGAATTACATTTTTTGGAGCGACGAGGCTTATTTTTTTTTAACGGACACGTAAACAAGCAAAATCTGCCACCAGACACCCTGTATATGACTACAACTTTGTTGCTAATACGCAAAGGAGTTTAGAAGAAAGAGTCAGAAATAGGTCGGGTATTTTAGAAGTGAACTCTTCAATTCAAATGGTTGACCTCTTTTCGTTAGTCCACATTAGAGCAGATTTAACTAAAGTAACCAAATACTGTCTAAAAATTTTAAATTAATTAAAAAAAAAAAAGAAGAAAAAGTTACTATTGTGACGCGTAGTCAGTATAAAACATATTGCGCTTTATTAGTAAATTTATTGGTTTTCAACTGAAAAAATTAAATATCTTTTTAGAATGCGTCTCCAAAAGAACTTTTTTCAATCACCGTATCATAAATATTCCTAATAAAAATCAGTTATCTAATTCCAGCAGTGGACTGATACAGGCTGATGATGATGATTGTTAACAAGCGAAATTAAGAAAATAAACATTCACGAAATGTATTCTTTGTTGAATATATGCACCATTGTGTCTTTTTTCGCCGTCTGTTTTATTAAAGGTCTGACATCACAAACTGGTCGTGAAATCACAAACCTAAATTGATTTACGGATGGCGCCACTCCGTCCGTAAACCTGTTAATATCCGGGTGGCACGTAGAAATATATTTACAATTACAATTTTTATTGTTTATTTAAAAGTTCTATTTTTTCATATAGTTTTATAAAATGTACTTTGTTTATCTGCATCATAAAAATATGAGAAAAAATGTTTTTGATTTGGAAACAGTCGCATATTATTCAATCAACAGCCTGTAATAGTCCACTGCTGGACATGGGCCTCCCCTAATACACCCCTATCCATTAGAGGGGTTTGGACCGTATCCCACGACGCTGGTCCAGTGCGGGTTGGTGGTGGACCGACTTTTTACATGCCCATCTGACGCATGCATCATCTTACTTTTCAGACAATTGGATATCGGCCCAAATTGCCCTAACCAACTAGGAAACAACAATGAAAATTTGTTGAGTCCTCGCAGGATTCGAACCCACGACCTCCGGTTTCTAAAGCACACGCCCATACCACTAGGCTACGGAGGCAGTTGCATATTATTTGTGTATTTATTTAATTTACTTGCACGAGAAGTACACAAGGCAAACTTAATGCCATTTTCTCTCAGTCAACCTCAGGTTGATGCAGAGATTAAAGGTGGGGCGGTGCCTAAACTAGACTTATGTAGAAAGATTAATTGACTGTTGCAAATATATTTTTATGTATATGATGTAATGTATGTATTTAAATTCAGTATGTAAAATACATAAATAAAATAAAAATGTTATGTACCTCCATTTAAAAATAGTATACACCTACACACAAATATACATACATCCGTAAATGGGGCGTTAAAGGAGGCGATTATGCGTTGAACGAAGTTCTGACCTATATACGGGGACATATATATTAGTCGGTGTGGTAGATGAATTAAGGAAAGAAAAAAGAGTGATTAGGGCTCGTAATCTGATGAATAGGTAATCACTGAAGTTGGGTACAATATACAGGAACGTGGTCATATTTACGTGAATTGAGAACAAACGGAATTCGGATGTTATCCAAAAGTAAATCTGTATTTAGGTAATAATAGCACACGTCACCATGGTCGATTAGGGGAAGATCAAGACATGCACGTGTATGATTTAAGTCTGGTAAGGCCGAAACATTTTAAAGGAGCAAGCAATGTATGATATTGTAACCTTGATTTAAGTATTGCAACTCAGCCTTGAGTCAAAATGCAGGCCTAGATTTTTCACGTGAGGGCTGAGTGGTAACTATCGAAGATTATTGGAGGTGTGTGACCAAATTCAATTTACTGAAAGAGCGCGCACATCCAACTAGTATAGCTTGACACTTAGAAGAATTTAAGCCAAACCGAATTACTACACGGCTTTTTAATTGATGTCAAATCCTGGTTTAACAGATGTACTGCTTTTGAAAATTTTTTAACAGATTGTGTAGAAAGTTATGAGTGAAAAGATAATACACACATTAAAAACCATAGAACTAAAAAAATAATAAATAAAAAAACAGAAATAGAGAAAGAATTCCGACTTGGGTACACCAGATACAGTACAAGTATAGCGTGACGAGAATTAGTCATCGTTATCTGATTGCTGGTGCCCGTGAAGAAGCAAGGAATACCATTGTAGTATTTTATTCGAGACCATTAAAAGAGAGAATTTGGCGAGAAGAATATCGTGACACACAACATTCAAGGCGTTCGGGAAATGTATACGAAACAAAACAGTAACCATAGTTGATTCCATTCCCACCTTTATATCGCCAGTCACTTTTAATTATGCTGAGATCGAGTCTAAAACCCAATTGCATTGCACTAATCAGTTCGTTACTAAACATGAAGCAATAAAGATTCTAAGTAACACAAAACTCAAGCACCTTTGAAATAGAGAGAATATCAAAAATGAGAGAGAAATGGAGGATTAAAACACTTAGGAAGCGGCTGGACAAGAGCATTAAACCTTAAGCATGGGAGAGTTCCAGAATTTAAAGAAAAGTTAATAATACATGGGATAATATATGGATGGGAACAATGATGCGACGGCAAATTTCAAAATTTACTACATTGGACTAAATGGATACGATGGCATTTTGCGTACATTAAGAGATCAGAAGTAACTGGAGAAACTTTAAAAGGATCCAGAGAAGGTTGAGTCAAACCATTTAAATAAGTTTAAAAGAATATTTTTTACCGCTGGTAGGTCCCCTTTTTACAGGAGACCGTCTGGGTGGGTACCACCGCATTTCTGCCGCGAAGCAATAGTGTGAAAACACTGATGTTTTCCGGTTTGAAGGGCAGCGTAGCCAGCGTATTTACTGGGTAAACGAGACTTAACACCTTATGTCTCACGGTAGGCAGCGCGTTGGCGATACCACTGGTATTGTCAATGCCTATTGGGCGTCGGTGACCACTTCCGACCAGGTGGCCCGACTGCTCGTCTGCCTGTGTATGCTATAAAAAAAAGAAGTGGGAGTGAAGTAGTGATTTTATCATATGAATTAATTGGAGAAGGAAAATTTTATATTAATGACTTACCGATACCTAAAGTTCCAAGAAACTTTCTGACATCGGCTCGATTTGATTTTAGTATTGTTGTTTTGCTATAATGAAAGTGTCGCCGTTAAACGTTGTGTTTCATCTCTTATTATACATTTTTGTTAAAGGTTTTATGTTATGTTAATGTGATTCCAGTCAGTTTATGATTCTATCCTTTTAGTAACTTTTTCTCATTTTTATTGTTCGTTGCTTTAACTTCTACTGAATATAGCCAAATCAGTATATGATAAGTAATGGCTGTTAAGATGGATTCAAGAAAGAATAATAATAGTTAGTGGCGAAATTTAGTTAAAATACTAAACTAATGTTATACATACTTAGTGTTGAGCCAATTTAATAAGGTATCTTCTTTTTACGGCCTAGCAGAACGGTAGGAAAATAAATTTAGCTAAAGTGATGAATTTAATTTCAAAGTATTGGAACATCCTCAGATATTATTAAAATAACTCTTAACAATATTTCTAATTGAGACGAAATTCAATTCCAGTATTCCAATGAACTTAACAACACATAGAATACTGTTCGAACTTTCACTGAACTAGTCAAAGTTCCCGAACTAACCCAGCGTGACTCATGCCTTTCTCAGCATCCGATATAATAAGGAAAGTATATTTATCATCTTAGCGAACTTCGAAACTATACAACCTGGTCTAAAGCTATCAACTACGTTTACTTGTGTATAATATCACATACCTTCTAATTTACACTTGTACTTGTTTACATTTGTCATTAAATAAATTGATTTTATTTATGTCACTATACACCAAAGCCAATTTTTATTTTTCACGATCTACAAGTACAAAGTTTTGCGTTATAAATACGGTAAATAATCTAAAAGTGTTTGTGTGTCTGGCTTGTGATCCTAATGTACGTTCGAAATTATTTTGAAAAAGTACTATAAAACTTCCGGATGTTTTCAGTCTTTGATTTATCACTACACAAAGTGAACAATTTCTTATTAGTGGGCCGACATTATCCTTGAGCTCTTATTAACTTTGACTTAAGATATTCATACATATAATATTACCAATACCGTATTATGAGTTAAAATAATTAATTTATAGCGATAGTAGATCCTTCAGATAAACCCAGTAGAGTTGTACATTTTTATTATAAGCCATATAATGTATACAATAATTGGATACGCATGTGGTCTGTCTCATAATCAATACAATCATCGTTTGAATTTCCGGTGTAAATTCTTAGACCACATGGATATTAGAATGCCTCAGATATAAGTGAATTGGGAACAGCGGTATATCTATTACAATTTAAAAAAAAAAATCCGGTTCAATTTAACTTCGAGTTTAAGGATTTCACTAATTGTACCAAGTTTTTAGCCAAGTTTAAATGGTAATTTCAAATGAAAACTTAGAAAGCGTTTGTAACTGCCATCGTATATAAAATTCAGTTTCACTGACATAAACTATTCAGGATATGAACAAATGTAGTACTCAAGATAAATTTGTTTTTAACTTATAATTAAAATGAAAATTTTGATATATTTTCGGTATAACAGCATAAAACATATATGTAATTACTTTTAGTATAGTATAATCTATACCAATAAATAAAATTGAAGTATCTGTGTGTAATATTAAGATAACCGCTTTCTACTACATGCATATGAGTGTATATACGGTACACATACCAAAATACATATTTTTAAAATTATTGTCTGTCTGTCTGTTTGTTCCGCCTAATCTCTGAAACGGCTGGACCGATTTGGATGGGATCTTTCACTTGTAGATAGCTTATGTAATAAGGAATAACTTAGGCAACTTTTATTTTAGAAAAATAAAGTAATGTTGCAATATCTGAGTACTGTCCAGTACCGCGCGCAGCTCACGCGCATGCCACCACTGTACCGTCATGTCGGACGCCTCCCACTGCTTCTCCTACCAACGAATTAATGTCACAAAGGCTGCCTTAACTGATAATTAAAATAAAAATGTGAAAAATAAAAGAAAAAACTAAATAAACTACTTTTATTTATTACATTTCACGCGGGCACAGCTAGGTATGTTATATAACGGTGCAATTGTACATAATTTGTGTGCAAGATTATAAAAGATATACAAAAGGAAACAAACAATTAATTAGAAGAATTAATTAGAAGTAAAATACAGAGTGACCATTAAAGCGGACACCGTATAGGGTATTGTAAGTAATCGTTCTTTTAAATATGCTTATTTTATATGTATTATAGTGCAAAGGGAACTAAGCAGGGAATATGGTTTTAACCAGTATGATTTTGGATAACTATAAACTATACAATAACTTATATGATCCATAGATTATTAACTTAAACCTAACTTTCGTTATTTAACTATTTTTAAAGTTCTTTACCTGATTAAAATAATAACATTGGTCTACGTTATGATGATTTATTTCGAACTTTATCTTATATTTAGAATAAAAAACGACATTTAAAGTTTTATAGAAAAAGAAAGTCATTTCAAAAGTAATAGACTGTGAATTTTATTTAATATGGAATCTATATTTGACGTTCAATTTAATTATATATATTTGACGATTAAGGTCCAATATTTAGAAACAAGCCTGTAGTTTTAAAAGTATTTTTATGAAACTTAATTTATAAAGTTTTTGAAGATCAAATTAAGTATTTAATGAATTGCATTTCTAATAAATCACAGCAACGAATACGCCTTCGACTGTTTCCAATTCATAAGATTCCTATGTCATTTCTTCTTAGAATTTAAACGTATGTCGTTGTCATGGCAGCTTAACAGGCCTAAGGGGAGCAGATGAATGGGACCGACTCAAAACTGTCAATTATTGTGATATAGGACTAGTGAAATAAAAAAACCAAGTATTATCACTACATGAATTTAAACAAAGAAGCTTCGCTGTCCCTCTGTCCATCCCTATTTATGGTTAAAACTTTAAAATTTTTCAAAATATGAAAAATATTGTAGAGAAACTCTGATAAACTTAAAGGTTTGTAGTTATAAGTACAGTTATTTTTCGCTATCATTGCAAGCGCTTGGAACAAAATTAGACTTGTCAATTACTGATATAAAGAATTTAGTACACGAATGGGTGGATTTCTCCAATATGGGACTTTTTTTGCTTCTTTGGTCAACTGTTCATATATTTTTGTTATTAGTTTTAAATTTTATATTTGTTTTGATTTTAAATTTCTTAATTGTCGTTATGTAATGCACCTGTATAATTAAATCAATTTTATTCACAACATATAATACCTTGTGTTTTTGAAATTTGTTTTTAATGTATTTAGAAGATGTTCCATGGTATATGTTTTATACCAGTATCTCGTTAAGTTAATACCCCTTCAAGTTCACTCGGACTCTGACATAATTGTAGAAGTCGAATCAAACTACAGCTTCGTGGTTACAGGTTAATTATCGTGAATCCGTCTTGCTCTCACAAGGACATTGCTTAGAAAAACCAACAATACCTCAGTCTGCCTTAGACTGAGGTATTGTTGGTTTTTTTTTACCATAAAAGCGTCTTCGCTTTTATGGTAAAAAAAAACAAAAGATTGTTTTTTTTCTTCGGGTTATACAATTAAAATAAAATATACAAATAGTTTTCTTTCTTCTATATTGTTTTCTCTATTTATATTAAAATAACCTTATTATTTTAATAATTTGGCACGTTATGACATTAAAATATGCAGTTTTTGAGTTACATTTCAACAGTTTAATATTTTTTTTATGTGCAAATTCAAAGCATTTGCTTAAAAGCGTTTCACCAATGTGATAAAATAGCGTTTAAATATTTACCGCCTAAATACGCAAACAAAATTCAACTTCAAGACATATTCTAATGGAGTCGATCGATCTTTCACTTACTTAGTCAAAGTTCCTAAAGTAATTGAATGTGGCGTCGGTCTGAATACTTCTTACCTACCAAAGGATGTATTGTAAATAAAGTTATTTATGAATACTAAGTAGAGATCCCATCGTTTTCTCTTTTTTTCTGCTTTATACTTTATAAATAGTTTCTGCTACATTTCCAAAGGGACATTTTCTATAGTACTATCATCATCAGCCTGTGATAGTCCACTGCTGGACATAGGCCTCCCCTAATACACCTCCATCCATTAGGGGATTTTGGAGCGTATCCCACCACGCTGGTCCAATGCGGGTTGGTGGGTGGACCGACTTTTTACATGCCCATCCGACGCATGGATCATCTTACTTTTCAGACAATTGGGCTAAATTTGCGGCCCAAATTGCCCTAACCAAATAGGAAACAACAAAGAAAATTTGTCGAGTCCCCGCAGGATTCGAACCCACGACCTCCAGTTTCTAAGGCACACGCCTATACCACTAGAATACGGGAGCAGTTCATAGTACTATAAACATATATAAAATATACGCTTTAAATTAAGCTTAGGAGGTCAGCCAGAATAAAAGCAAGTAGACAAATACAGTACCTTAACATAAAACTATTGACATGACGGTCTATCGATAAGATCTTTTCTAAAACAAATTGAAGATGCAAATTAAACAATTATTTACTAAGATTGTTTAGAATTAAATACATTTGTGTAAATAATCGTTTAATATAAATATCATGTAAAAAGTAGCTCTACCCACCAACACGCATTGGGCCAAGAGGTGTAATACGGTCCTAGACCGCCCTAATGGAGAAGGCGTGCATTAAGGAGGCCCATATCCAGCAGTGGACTACACAGTCTGATGACGATGAAGCATTACAACGGAAGTATTCAAAGTTAAAGTTTAATACTAAAGATTACATGCTAGACAATGTAATATTTTAGTTATTTTTCGTAATAATGTAATATACTGCATCACATAATAAAATAATATTGAAATGGTGTCAAATGACAGTGGTTTCGCGGGCGTGTGGTCATTCAAATTTCGTCAGCCAAATTTTGATTGGACCAACTAGCTCGAGTGACGGCGATATGGTAGATTCTATTTAAGGACCAGGAGCGAGGATGCGATTTGAAGGACCATGTGTGTAATCCGGCTCGGACAACGCGGCTATGAAGCCGGATTGGAAATGAGATAAAAGGAAGGATAAATACCTCGTCTAATGGCGGCATGGCTGCAGGCGTCTATGTTGATGCAATTGGGGTTCGCGGTAAACGTAAAACTATTAGAACGGAGCGTTGGCCATTCGAGTCGCGTGACTATACGAAATATGATGCGCTGCGTGATATACACTGGAAGGCAATTGCCGACTGCGGCGGCGCTGGCCACCTACCGCTTCACGAACTATTCACCTTTTATCCTCTTTTTTCGCGAGATGAGGAAAAATTAAAAAGAAAAAAGGAGGCCAGGCGAAAAGGAGCGGTATAGTAAGAAAGGGAAGACAGTCACGTCCAGATATTCGAATTTTTTTAATTTGTCTTCCTATAGCAAAAAATTTAAGTAAGTTGTATATATAAATTAACAAAATGCAGTCAAAACAAAGCTTACCACAATGATAATTATTACTTAAAATGAGTATTTATTTATTCGTTTTTATGTTGAGGGAACCGTGTTCTACCCGGAATACTTTTTCTTTGTAACATTTAATTCAAACACAGTCTAAAATAAATGATTATAATAATATATTACTGTAGACATTCCTTTTTATACATTCTGAGCCTACGTTCTTACGTATAAATGCCTCAATCATGTGTTCTTCATAATTTCGATTTTAAAATAAAATGTTGTTTCCGGTATAATAATATGAGAGACTTTTACCTAAATTATGTATAAATTGCGATTAAATCAAGTCATTTCAGGAAATTTTATGATTAAAAGTTATTGGCTAACATGTCAACTAAACATATATTTACTTATTTCAGGTTTATTGGCCGATTTCTTAAAAAAAGAAAAAACTCAATTCGAAGAGTATATTTTTTTATTTATATTTGTTAACTCTTTGCACCGCTCATAGTGCTCTGATTTTGTGAATATTTTTTATATAGAAGGTATTTTGTCTCATTTGTTTCAATAATTTTGTAATAAGTAATTTAATAGATATTTAAGAAATTAAGAAAATCACGACGTCAAAATCACAACTTGGTCCGATTCAATTGCAAATTCTGCTTCAACCTTAAGAGATAGATTGAAACTGTGTTATTTATAATTGAACTACTTGATTGGGATTGGATTGACAGTGAAGTCCGCGAGTGTACATATATCTATGTTTTAAGAATAAGCCACAGTAGTTATTTTTCTTGAAAACATTTTTAAAAATTGCAACAAGGCATATTCAAAGCTTTTTTAAAATGTCCGTCTATCCGTTCGTCTATACGTAAAAATTCTTCATTGTCGAAGCAAAACTCATAAATGATAGGCACAAACAATAAAACACCTCATTTATATTTTACTGATATCAGGTATACAAATCTGTATAATTTACGAGTAGAAGAATCAGAGACCGCTTAAGAATTTGGCGTCAGATTCCTTAACGAATAATTCGAAATTGCATTTCGAAAATGCGACAAACATCAGGTAGAGGCGGGAGGAATACTCGATACTGAAAATGACACACACATTCACTAGAGTCTTCAAGCTTGAAAAACTATCTTATTTAGTTTCTTTACGACCATTTGTCATTGAAAAATTTCGAAAATTTTTTTGTTCCTTAAATTTTGCGAAAACGTTATAACAAATATAACACAGATGGCAGGTGAATTTATTATAGGTTATTTGGACAATATCGAAATAGAATAATTGATTATTGTTTTTGAAACTTATGCTTAATTTATTGATTACATGAACTGATAAACTATATTAAGGAGCGTAGACAAAGTTTATTTAGGCATTTTAAGGACGATTCAATACCCGTTTATTTGAGTGCACTTGCCATTTGTAATGTAGTTAGATTAACACTAACTTTTAATCTAATATCCCAACCGGTTTAATAACTTTCAATTTTGCTAGTTTAGACGCACGTGCTTGGCATAGTGGCAGTCAAATCAAAACAGAAAGAGAATTCTAGAATGTTAAAATACAGTTACCTAATTCATGACAATTTCAGGAAGATAATATAGTTCAACTCAGTTCTTTAATAAACTAGATCAGATAACTTTAATGAAACAAAATACTTAAAAACAC
The DNA here is from genome assembly GCA_029286875.1 of Lamproptera curius. Taxonomy (NCBI): domain Eukaryota; kingdom Metazoa; phylum Arthropoda; class Insecta; order Lepidoptera; family Papilionidae; genus Lamproptera; species Lamproptera curius. The sequence goes on along the minus strand of JAGSMT010000018.1, from coordinate 5,365,629 downwards.
TGTACTAATTTAGTTGTACAGCGTTATTTTTATTAATTTTATGCACAAAGCTTGCCAATCTAACTAGATACATAAACAAACATTTGAAAGTGCAATAATTAACATACAAAATGTGTAAATGAAAGATGTAAAGACTACTGTTCTACTTTTTTTTGGTATTTCCAAATATTTTCATTATAAGCCTCCAGATAATTTTAATAAAAGTAACAACAAATCTATCACGAGGTATTGTCAAAATATTGTGTCAAATTCAATAAAAATCTTATGGAATTTGACATATATTATGAGGTTTTTTACCGGTGGTAGGTCCCCTTTTTACATGGGACCGTCTGGGTTGGTACGACCGCGGTGCCTATTCCTACCGCAAAGCAGTAGTGTGAAAACACTACCGTGTTTCGGTTTGAAGGGCACCGTAGCCAGCGTATTTACTGGGTAAACGAGACTTAACATCCAACAATATGTCTCACGGTAGGCAGTGCGTTGGTGATACCAGTATTGGCAATGTCTATAGGCGTTAGTGACCATTTTTCATCAGATGGCCCGACTGCTCGTCTGTCTGCGTTTGCACTAAAAAAAGGTAGGAATAAATAAGACAGTAAGATATTTTTTGCTATTAATTTTAGTTCAATAATACTAAGTGCCTATACGTAAATGCAATGTTATTGGTAATAATAAATACGTTTAATATCACTATTATTTCATAATTAGGATAAAAAAAAGTTACAGAAAATAATGGGGCTCATTCATAAATTTAAAAACGATTTATTTTAACAAAAATGGCAATAGTAATTCAATACAAGGTCTGAATTGGTCATGTTAATTCAATCTGTAACCAATTCCAAAAGACATCGTGTCATTTGTGGATAACGGTGAGCATTGAATAGGATGTGTTCTAAAGCATCAACTTCGTCCTCATAACGCAATTGAATTTATTGTATGTTTAATAGTTACAAAGAATACCTAAATAAATGCAAAAAGCAGTAGAATTGAAGTTGTTGAAATTAGCGCAAAAGATAGAAAAGAGGAATTAATTTGATGTAATCCAACAGGATTTTTTTATTAAAGTTGGCAAGACAATATAACGTGTGAAATGTTTAACATAAACGATAAAGTCTATTTTCGGGGCAAAGAAGATATTGTATAGCGTTTTAAACAAAATTAATTTTAAGCTTTTATTAAAAATGCTACATTATAGTCCTTTGCAAAGCTTTTGATTCATATGGTTAAAATGGTAACGCAAAGAGTGACGATAACTATCATTCGGCGACTAGTGATACCGTTGGATTTTTTAACAAAATATAAATCATAAGTTTCATAAAATATGATGTACGCTTAATTATACGACTTCCATGACTTAAACGATTTATGTCATCATCATCATCATCAGCCTGTTTTTTTTTAGTCTACAGCTGGACATAGGCCTCCCCTAATACACCCCTATTCATTAGGGGGTTTGGACCGTATCCCACCACGCTGGTCCAATGCGGGTTGGTGGGTGGACCGACTTTTTACATGCCGACGACGATGAACGACTTATGTATGATTATAAAATTATTTGATTTTCGATTAACTTAAAAGGATACACGAACGATGTGTCATAATTTGCACTATTATTTATTATTAAGTAATAAGAGCACAATTTATAATTTTTTACACTTTCCCCGTAGCAACGCGAAATAAATTCATCTTCTGACGTCGATCTGAAGTCAGCGAGAGTCAGTTGTTAGGCGAATAGCCTAAAGCGGTACTGTCATTCAATTTGCAGTCGTAAAAAATTTTGTTTTGTCTTTGTTTTTTTGATGCGCTATTATACTATCTTCATTTGAATTGGAATTTGGACTGGATGTCTATGGGAATAATGAATTGAGAAAGTTTTTTAAACAGATGCAAACATTTACTGATGAAAAACTGCATGTTGAATATAATTTAAAAATAATTATTAGAATTACTAGTATGAGTAGCAGTATGTTTCAAGATTTTCCAGTTGAAGTTCTCTAAATTTCGGAATTTGTTGCTTTCTCGAAAGTGTTTTTCCATTCTTGTCCGTTAATAATTTAATTGGAAACATTTGAAGGTATACTCATATTTTGTAAGAATTTTTAACGAATTATATTACCTTACCACCAAAACTAATTACTTAATTACTATTAATATCATTATTATATTAACAGAAAATAAATGTGCACCTGAGCATTCCGTACATGGACTTTCAAGCACGTAAAATTGTCAAAGCTTTAAAATGTTTTACTGAAATTAATACTACACCTTCTAGGCTTAAGAAAATATTAACGAACTTGCAACGCTCATTGCTTTTTGTTTCAGTGGAGTATATTAGGAGGGTTTTAACTAAGTGAGTTACGTAAAATGGGTTAAAATGCAGATTTTCTGCCTTCCCACTTTATGAGTCCATTTTCTACACGAAATACTGTTATCGCAACAAACTATTTCTTAGATACTATTACAAAATTGGATATTTGAATATATAGTTCTCGAAAGGTATATATTTGAAAAAATATCTTTAGAATAAGCCAGTAAGCCATTTAAGATATTGTACCAATATAAACGCTATATTCTTCAGCAGTTACGGTCTTCTAAAATACACCGTCATATACTACATTAAACACACCGATAATGTTGCTTAAGGAGCGAGTGTCAGTTTCACATGCTTTGATACAGCAGATATTTATCACCAACTTTATATATAACCACATGCTCATGTGCACTATATCAGAGTTGAATAATAGAAGGAGCTCATGTTAATAATTTATAATATCAAATGTTTTTGGCGCCAAAATATCGGGCGCTCCCATTGCATCCCTTGGGAATTAAACACGGCTAATGTCTATCAATATAAACTCGTTTTACTCGCTTTTTGTATTTAATATAATATTTTGTTTACGTTAATCCATTTCGTCATTGTCTGAAGAGTACTATACGTGGTAATTTTATTCTATACATCCTTATAGCACCCTTTGAGAAATTAAATCGTTTTGTTCTTATACTAGCGTTCAGTCTGGTAAATCGTTTATATGGCCTCGAGGGCAGCAGGCGTGCAATTTAAAATTAAGTCACTCTCCATAATTCTGAATACGAAGTCGGTAATTTGTAAGCGAACCATTAATGCTTCCAGTATTGAAGGTGCAAGACTGAAGGCATTTAACCTATATATTCCATTATAGGCAGATGTATGTAGAGGCATTTATAAAGCAAAAAGATTAAGATATATATTTTTACCGAATTATCACAGGACAAACAATTTTTACAAATAAAAAAGATATACTCTGTATTAAGAACCTTATTAAATTTAAAGTCAAAGAATTTTTTTTGGGCAAGGTTTTTTTTTAATACTTAACTCAGTTTATAATATTTTAAATTTGCTCTTACTTTATTACGGCAGTATCAGAGGTGTTAGACATCTTGAATGTTGTTAACTGATTAAATATCATAAAGTTATATAGTTTTGATTTACTAAATGTATTATAAAGTGATAACTTTTGTTAAATGTTAACGTAAACGGCGGAACAATCTATTTATTTACCTTTAGTAAGCTAGGAAGTCGATTTGTAACAGGGTAAGGAAGATTTATAACAATTCTTTTTTTTATTGAATAACAGTTAATATTGAAAAAAAAAATGGTCACAAAGCTCCCAACTTGTGTGCCAATATTTGTGTAAAAGTAACAAGCCGAAGATTATGTATTGGCAGTTTTTTTTGTTACGAGTTACAGGTACAAAAAGATACTTTATTTTTATTTTAATTGTCCCAATCTCAATATGTTTTCTAATTAGCAAATTAGAATTCTTTTTGCCTGTTAATAATTATTTAACTATAATTTTAATTAAATAGGCATGTATTGCACCTTTAATTAATTTTAATCTTTCCCAAAGCTCTAATAAGACTCGAACTACGAAATAAGCTAGGCTAAACAAGACTTTTCTACAAGCCCAACTGCAAGGGCTTAAACAGGCTGAGCGTCAGGCAGCTAACAGAGCTGCCGAGACACCAGAGCAGCCCCAAGCTCGACGCAAAAAGCATGTTGAATATTTGGCATCTCATCGACCTGATGAGACACCCAGACAGTCTCAAGCTTGACGTCTTCAGCAGGCGACATACATAGCGTTTCAAATTTCCACAGTAAACGTTGAAGCTGCTGAACCTCACAAACGCGCTGTTGCTGAAAGGGCCCAGCTAATAAACCCATATTCGATAAAGCTGTATTTGAGTACGACGAGGCTTTTGATTACGAAAGCCACAAGCTTATAAAAATAAAATATATAGATTTTGCAGTGCTCTGGTGCGGTGCTTGGTGCGCTTTGATTTTACGGTGTTTTGTTTTTCTAAAAAAAAGGAAATACAATACATGTTTCCATATGCCAACTTTTGGAGCTGATAACATTGTGTTGATGCAGGGATTTTGCTTGACTTTTACAATTCAAGGGCAAATATATCACAGAATTGACTCCTTGCTTCCTACTGATTTGTTACTACTTACTAAGGATTAAGTTATCGTTACGAAAAATACCATGCCTAATGCAGAATGTCGTTTATAACATTAATAAAAGCAGTTATTTTTGTAGCGGAAATCAAAACACAAAAGGTCACACGATTTTTTACAAAAATATTTTTTTTTCAACAGACATAAAGGCACTTAACAATATTTTACCATTGTCAAAAAGAAAACATAGTGATTAAGCCCTACCCTGCAGATATGTACCAGTACAGTCGGTAGCGGTTTGCGTAAAAATTGCTTTGATAGTGTCCAGGAGTATATCGAGTGAATAAATAACTGGATATCTTCAGACTGCCTAAAAATTAAAATGCAACGGATGGAAATAGGTATGAAAAAAATTATAAGTAGCCTGATTTCTCTCCGGTCGCATCGGTTATCCGTTACACCAGACAATGGCAGTGAAAGCGTGTGCAGTGTTTGCGAGTACAATCATGCACTATAATATTTTTTGATCGAATGGCTGTTCTCTAATAAAGATTGGCCGCCGTAGTCAAAACTGACACGAAGGAATTAGTAACAAAAACGACGTTTTACTCCTAGCAAAAGGAAGTATTTTTAGATGCAAGTACCCTTTTTTTAAAATTAAAACTTATGTTTAAACTAATAAGGGAATCAATTACTATGAAAACCTTCGTGAGAGGAACTACGAACTACGTGAAGAATGTAATGACAGTTGATTTAAAACAGTTTTTATAAGTTAAGGCTCATATTTTTTATTTATTTAATAGTTTATTTAAAAACAATAAAGTTGCTATTAAGTAAATTATAACTTCTAAATTTCTATATGCCTGACAATAACAAGAATTTTCAAGTACGTTTAAACGGGAAAATACTACTACTGTGGCTACATAAAATAAAATACTTGATGGTGCATATACATGCATAGTTGGCATAACATGTAACAGGCACTAAAGGTAACTTATGTACTAAAATTCTTGTTTATGGTTTTGGTTCATTCGTGTAACAATTTTAACGTAAATTCAAATCTATGTTTTTTTTTATTTTATGGCTTACATTCTAAGAAGGTTATAGCTTACTATACTGAAGTTGACTTGCTTTAAAAGTATTCGATTAATAATTACAATTTCTTCAATAAATGAATTACTTTTTTAACAACTAATCTCATTCCAAACATTATTGTAAAGCAAGAGATGTATGATGAATAAATTAAAAGATTAGTAATTTCTTAACACTGGCTTATATACAAGGGTCCCGAAATATATTCTTTGAGATATGTAGCTAATATATTACAAGGAGTTTTAGTGTGGGTGTTTAAGGCGATAATTAATTAGTATACTGTTTTGTTAATAAGGAATGTGTTTTTCTAACAATAAGTCTATTTTGATTTAAGTCGTATTAGAATTCTTTTGATTTATAAGAAAGTTTTGAATAAGATTAGTTATTAAAAAAATGATTAATTTATTGAAATAATGTTCTTTATTTTTTATTGTAACTTTTCGATTATATTCAAAATAAATAAGAAAATTAAACGAAACATGTTAAAAATATGCAGCAATATTAAAATAATTATTACGTGATGCGACCGAATTAGCGAATATTAGACGAATATTAAATACAGAGCATGCCAATTGAGCATAAATTGAGTGTTAATTACCTATTATTAGTCTGCGTTTGCTGAAAGGTAATCCCTGCTAAATCTAGTTGAGGTACCTTTTAAGAGCCAAAATATTTTATGCATCTGATGTATAATGTGTGAATTACCTAATTCAGTGTGATTATAATGTAATGTGACAGTTAGTTCGATGTAAAATGTTAATAAGATCTATTGATACAAGAAATGATGGACATCTTGTATCATTTATTAAAAACTTTGGCACATCCAAATTAAAAAATCGCGAGGCGACCGAAGCGAGGCTTTTTGACCGACTTCTTAAAGGAAGGAGGTACTCAATTAGGTGCGTGCGACACCGCGTTGAGGCGGTGCGGAGTAGGTGCCAAGTGGCACTATTGAGCGTTGACTTTGATTTTGCGATACAAAAACTCCAAGGTATTATCCGTTTGTTTAAGGATCTATTTAATTATGTACAACACGGTCCAAAGTATAAGGATTTAAATTAATGAATTCATCTTCAGCCTGTGATAGTCCACTGCTGGACATAGGCCTCCCCTGATACACCCCTATCCATTACGGGTATTTAGACCGTATCCCACCACGCTGGTCTAGTGCGGGTTGGTGGGTAGACCGACTTTTTTACATGCCCATCCGACGCATGGATCATCTTACTCTTCAGACAATTGGGTGATCGGCCCAAATTGCCCTAACCAACTAGGAAACAACAATGAAAATTTGTTGAGTCCCCGCAGGATTCGAACCCACGACCTCCGGTTTTAAATGCACATGCCCATACCGCTAGGCTACGGAGGCAGTTTTCTAATTAAATTAATTAACTGTATTCAATTACTGTATACTAAATCACGTAACAAATATTAATTGTTACCAATTTTGAAGCAAAAAATGAATTCTTCACCTCATTTCGCGCTTAAGGCTAACTGTTGCGACAGATGTCATGCAGCTTGTTGCTATTGCTGAAGAAAATAAAATTTTGGGCTGTACTCCAACCTATCTTAAACCTCCTAATGGATAGGAGTATATTAGGGGAGGCCTAAGTCCAGCGGTGGACTATCACAGGCTGATGATGATGATGACTCCGATCTATGCAAAACGAAATTTTTATCGTTACAGCCAGCAATAGTTTTGCTGCTTCGGTTTTAATTTATTAATTAATTATGGGATCCCAAGCTTGTGGCCCACATCTACCATCGTCTGTATTGAATTTTGGATGTTTTCTTATCTCATTTGTCTCACGGATCGTCCTCAGCAGAAATCGGCATTCTTAAGCGTACTTTTAGGTGTGATAATACGCCAAAAATACTAAAAAATTGTAGCCGCGTGCAGCCATTACCTATCAAATACATTCAGTCATTTTATTGGTAGGCAAATAATTTCTGAAGAATAACAAGATACTGTTAAGAAAATTTCGCAGTGAGTAAATATAATATTTTTCATCGCTCTGGAGCACAATTTCATTTCTGTCTAGAAGTGTAATTCTGCTCTTGACAGTGTAATTTATTACTTAGCCGATTTTTCATTAGGTTGGCCCCTGTTATTACTCTTTGCTCTTCTCTATCGCAGTTACTAAAGAAACAATATGTTTAGATACAATATATATATTTTTTTAATAATTTAAATAACGTAAACAATATTCACGATTAAGTTAATATTAATGTAGAATTTTGTAAAGTACTGTATTTTAAAATCTGCTTTTCGTGTTCTTCCTTCATGTTAGATAATCCATATATATTATAAATAAAATAACTTTACGGATTTTATCGAGTTAATTTTAAATTTTTAAAATATCAACGTTTCGAACACTTTTCAGCGGCTTTGGTCACGGGGAAGACTGAGATGTCATGCGTCGTGTTGCCAGTGCTGACGCGGGTTTCCAAATCTTGATTGTAATTAATTATTTTTAGTCTGTACTCCGTGGTTGCGCGGGTGCGTGGTCACGTTTCGTCGGCCAATTTGATTAGACCAACTAACTTGAGTGACGGCGATATGGTAGATCCTATTAAAGGACTAGAAGCGAAGATGCGGTTCCAAGGACCATGTGCGTAATCCGGCTCGGACAACGTGGTTATGAAGCCGGATTGGAAATGCGATAAAAGGAAGGAAATATACCTCGTCTGATGGCGGCACAGCTGCAGGCGTCTTCCTTGATGCGGTTGGGGTTCGCGGTAAACTTAAAACTATTAGAAAGAAGTGTTGGCCATTTGCATCGCGTGACTTTAAACTATAAAAAACACAGCAAAAATTTGTAACAAAGTGTGAAAATACTATTTTTCTGATAAGTCATTAAATAAGGGACAACAAATGGGAATTTTGATTGGGCTTCTACTTCGATTATGTCAATGATATAGATAAAAATTAAGTGATATGAAGTTGTTTTTCTTATTTTGTACATATTTTCTGTATAAATGCCTGTTAAAATTTAAGCTTTACTTTTATAAGAAAAAAAGGTAATTCTTTATAAGGATGAAGATAAAGATAATGATGCAGGTTAGTAAAATATTTTTCGCTAAGCCGTATACATTATTTAAGAAAAGGCATACATAGTAAGAGTTTCCTGCTATTTACTTTTGCTCGCGATTACTGGTTTCTTAGATCTCAATTAGCAGTTACTTTTGACGTGAACCGGCTCTAGTCCTAAACCGTCACCGCATATTTGCATTCCTGAAACAAATAAAAAGAAAGATTTAGAAGTATCTATTTATACCACTTTGTTTTGTTATGCAGAGTATCTCTAGATAAAATAATAAGCGTATTTTATTTTTGTTTTATAACTTAAATTGAATTTAGAAAAAAAAATATATTTTTCATAAAGTAAATTGCTTTAAAATTATTGAACACTGGGATTTATCAAATAAAATCCTTGCACTTACTTTCAACTGAAACATCTCAACATCACAACCAATATTCAATATCTAAAATCTGTCTATAAGCAGATCATACTTAACCCGATTTAACTATTTATTCAAATTTCTTGTACGCAGAAAATAGTACAACGGCGGACTAAATACCAACGCCTTCGTCTACCAGTCCACCCTTGGGGGTTGAACAAATTTTGTACAACTAATACATAAAAAAAACTAAAAACTAAAGAGTAAAGAAATACAAACGGGTTATTCGGACTAATGGTAAATACTATATAAATATTGCTATAATACATAACAGAATAAATGACAACGAAACGTTGTCAATATTAACGGAAGCCGCTGTTCAGTAATTATGTATTCTACATTTTACTTAATATTAATGTCTATGAATGTGACTTGTAATTAAAAGGTCGCATAAAAGGATTTTTTGCGTATTTTTGACAAAGCAAAATTAAAATGTATAATACTTACTTTTATGTTTTCCGTTTTTAGGCGTTATTTATTCATGCTCTATGGGTGTAACATTGATGCAAATTTATTGCTATGGCTTAATTATAAACCACGAATTTTGGTGTTCGGTAGCTCAATTGACAAATGTGTGGTGATAGGTAACGTGGCAGTTAAATCCTAGTTCCTGAACATTTGATGCAGGTGTATGCATTTGGTTATCCATACTTGCATTATAAAAAAGAAAGATGTCATATTTCTTGTTTGTAACGCATAAATTCAACCCACTTTTCTATTAAAATTCTATTGAACCCACAAATCATCACAAAGTACCGTAAACTGCTTATTATAAAATTAATAATACTTAAAATATCTACCAAATCAACTCAAAGTGTACAAATATAGCTAAAAATGTCATTCATTTCTTTTTGAATTTTGATAGCTCTACCTTTAAGCTCAGCATCATTTTAGCTTTTTTTATAACTATGACGTAAGGCTTCCAGACTTTTCTCTATGGCAAGCTTCATCTTAGCACCCAACCGTTCCTTAGGTTTAGTGGGAACCGCTCGCATGCACTAGGTGACCAAAATCTTTTCCTAAAAGAGCAACATTAACTTATGAATTTATTAAGAATATGTAGTATTTTAAGTGTTTGAAATACATATAATTTACTCAGAAGTTTATTTTTTAAATGTGCTGTTAAAATATACGACGCTCTACTTGCCGAAAAGATATTTAAATTCTCTAAATTAGTTATCAAAATAAGCATATAAGCCGTAGAACTGACGACCGCTGGAGTCGAAAAGTTCTGGAGTAGAGACCGAGGCTCGGCAAACGTAGTGTAGAACGCCCTGCGGCAAGATGGAGTGACGACATTCGCAAAGTGGCCGGTGTGGGCTAGATGAGAATAGCCGAAAATCGGAAGCAAAGGCGTGCATTAGGGGATGCCTATATCCAGCAATGGACTGACACAGGCTGATGATGATGACGAGTCATCAAAAATCATGTATCTTTTTAGCAGAAAATCGTATATACAAGATATAACTGTATGTTCCCTCCATTTTCACTAATGCGGCTGATCTATATGAGAGATCAGCCAGCTAGGCAGGAGATAATATAGCGCACAAGTGTATAGAGTCCGATGCAACGGATAACCAACACGACCGTAGAAATGTTAGGCGCAGAACCGTCTTTTTACATGCCCATCTGACTCACGGATTATATTACTTTACAGGATTCATTTCGGGTGATCAGCCTGCATTGTCCTAACAAACTGGGAAACAACTTAGAAAAGTAGATACATCCCCGCAGGATTCGAATCCACGAGCTTCAGTTTCTAAAGTTCATGCCCATACCACTAGGCAACGGATGCAGTATATCATCTAATATATAACTTGTATTACGATTATAGCAATTAACTATTCGGTAAATAAATTCTAATCTGATAAATTAAAATAATTTTGCACGAGGAGCAATTGAGAAGCATACATCGATATCAGGTCAATTAAGAGGCATTAACAGTTGCCCGATGCGCTTCGATTGCTTCGTTAACCGATAATTGAAGCTCAATCTATACTTAGTCCGGCCCATACCTGCACTGCTACTTAATTTTACATGCATCTAAATTACACCATTTTGGTTAGTCTGAATCGAGAAAATTAACACTGGACAATTTTTAGCTATACTTTTAAGGTTACTGTTACTGAACTGTTATAAAAATATAATGTGTAATAATTATTGTCTCAAATGACAAACACCACGCATACAAAATCGCGGGGTGAAGCTGGACGGAAAAAATATTTAAGAAACAACTAACTTAACCTTGAGGCTGATAACTAAACCGTGAAATAATACTTTAGGTATAACCGAAATACAAACTGCTCCGACTTTCGGAAGTTCATGGTTGTAATGATGTTTCGATTGAATATTATTAACTCGAGCGTTTTTGAAGTAAGATTAAGTCAAGACTGTTTCAATTTATATTATATTAGATAACGATATTAAATATTTGAGCGAAAATATAAGTAAAGACAACTGTTTTTTCTTGTAAACGCATCTGTCCAATGAACAAATTCCAGTTAGTTCAATAATCATAAACGACAAGAGTATAGGGGTATTTACTGTCGTAATATAATAACATACATTTATTCCGTGTGGTGGTAGTAACTTGTGATAATGATAATTGTACATTGTTTGCTTGAAAACCCAAAGGTTTTTGTAGTATTCGCCGAAACGGCTGTGAAAATAGCTATTCTCCCACATACATGATACTTTATTTTTCTTTCAATAACTCACACCGTATTTTTATGAATTATAGAATATAAGTAATTGTGTTATTTAAGCTTTCTAATTTAAAATATTAGTTAAATGTATTAACGTGTTTTTGAGTAAAAGAGCAACAAACATACATACATACAGACTTTAAATTTTAAAGATTATTAGTAAATATACGTCAAATTAAGTAACTATACATTTGAGGGAGAAAGACTGTTACAATACATATGCTTTGACGACAAAATCTACAATGATATCGAAGATTTCATGTCATTGTACTATTATAATAACATAGGTATTTTTATTAAATTCTTGAAGAATATTACAATCGGTATCAAAAAAAGAAGCGAAAACAGTCTAACTGTAATGAACAAATTCCAGAGGGGACTTGGGCTTTTTCATTTCAACCGAGGCAGGAAGAAAAATAATACTGTAACTAAAAGTTAAAAATGTATAACGCTGTTCAGTATTTTCCAATTTGTCTTTTGTAAATAAGCATGTTTAGATTACATGTAAAGAAGGGGACGTTGGTGGGCGGCAATAGAACACTTTATTTGTGTTATATTATTCAAGGCTCTTTCGTTCCTTTATGAATGGCAAAATAACCACCAATTTAAAATAAATCTCAATTGGTATATGATATACTAGTTACTCAACATAGTTATTTTTACTAAAATATGTAACTTGTTTCTATCAAAACATTTTTCGTTTTGATAAAAGGTTATACATGGTGTAGAAAATTATTAAAAATCGTTTTAGAAAGCATTTAAGATACAAAAACCGTGAGAGATAATAATAATTTCCTGAAAGTAGAAGCAATACACAAAAAACAATTTATCATTCTCAAAAGATAATTGACATATATAACCTTAAAGATGTATAAGATTAGTGTTTTTGTGATGAAATTTTCACTTTCGAATGCTCGAAAAAAGCAATATAAAAGAATCATATAATCGTTTATAGTTTTAGCCTATTGAATTTTAGTTTTTTAAAATTTAGTTCTAGAAGAATAGTCACGAGTGTAATTTAATTTTTGTCTTTTTCTTCTTTTTAAGGGAAATATTACGTAATATTTTAAATGTAAATAATAAAATAGCCAAACAATTTTTGCATTTAAACCAAAATAATATAATAATAATAATATACAGTATTTCTGTTACTTCATATATAAGATAAAATTTCATTAAAGAGTTGTACAATAATACGATAATTCTTATTAATATTAATAAAAATTATTTCTTATTTTTAAACAATACATGTGTTACAGTATAAATAAATCATATAATATTATTTAACTCCTCTAGAGGGCGTAATAGTATCCTTAATATTTTTAGAAACATTCATTTGACTGATTACTCCAACAAAAGCAGCTCTCATAAGTGTGCTATGAATAATTTAGCAATGTGCTGGCTTAAAATTGAGGGAGTATAGAAAGGATGGAAATCATTTACACTTATATCTGCAAGCAAAAGCACATTTACATCTTTTATTAAACCTGTGCTTAATGAATTTTTCAATGAATTAATAATTTTAAAGTATTGTTAATAAAGGTTTAAAAACGTTTTATAAGAATATTTACGTCTTTCTTGTCTAGTTCTTAAGCATTTCAATCAAATATAGATGGACAAATCACCTCGTTGTTTTATAAACTGAATTCAGATTCAGAAACAAATCGTCATTTTTTTTAAACTTAATACAATGTGGTGGTGATTCGTTTTAAAAATACATTGACATTGTTTTTTTGAACAAAACCGGTCCTGGTTTTAAGACCATATTTGGCTATCGTTATACGAGGTCAGTGTCATCAAATTTACAGATAGCTAATCAGTCTAGCCTTTGGGCTTTGGTAAGAAGGTAGTTACTTTGTGTAAAAACCATTATTAAGGTAAGTCTGGACCTGACTTGAAAAATGGCCAGGAGAAAGAAAAACCGAAGGAATGTGAAATGCTGGTGTTTGAGTTAATATGATTGAAGTGGCATGTAGGCAATCACGTTCCTTGTACGTTTCACGTATGAATAATAGATACCTTGACAAGTATAAATTAGGCACAGCAAAATATGTGGCTTTTGGACTAAGTATTTGCAGTACTTATAGATATTATAAACCCTTTAGGTATAAAATAATTCGGAGCCATTAAATAATGTCTGAACAGATACCGTTTTGAGATATGACCACTGACTATGATATTACTTAATGTAAATAAATTTCTAATGTTCTTGAAAAATTCGTAGTGTTTGAATCAATGCAACATTAATAATAAAATATTCATGTAACTTTATTAATGTATCTTGGATAAACTAAGCAGAAAGTTTGCTGTTAACAATTTTTGGCTTACTGCTGAGACCACTCAGCTCATTGTCAATAAATATTTGTAAATTATGACATGGTGGAATAGCACTAACATTATTTATTATATTTTATCATCCTTATCACAAGGAAGGCACACTTTGTTCATCAATATTCCGCATCAGTAGTTACATCATGACGTTACAAAATATTTTTTCTGGGTAACTATAAATTTAAAACCGTTTACAGAAATATGTAATATTTTAAGTTCATATGCATGTTTTAAGTTATTAACAAAAAATGTCAGTGTCAATTTAATAGATTAAATAAAAATTACTAGTATTAAGTTTCGCAGACAGTTTACTAGTGTGGTGGGATACCGTCCAAAACGCCCCTAATGGATAGGGGTGTATTAGGGGAGGCCTATGTACAGCACTGGACTATCACATGCTGATGATGATGATGATGAAGTTCCGTAGAATTTTAAATTAACAAACATGTTATATCCTACTCTAAATATAGCAAGAAATTATCGTCTTAATTTAAAAGCTAAATTAACTTTCCGTCGCAGTAATAGCATCCTCTCTAAAACTGTAATTATTTCCCGTAACGAAGTGCGAAAATTCCTTACCCAGTCTACTAGAGAACTCATTAGCCCTTTCCCTCAGGCTAGTGTTTTATGCGAGGGAATTGTTGAAAGGCATCTACATTTTGCAGCGATAAATTTATTATAAAAATAAATTTAGACCACCTTTCCAATTTCTTTTATTTTAGTATAAACTTAATTAGATTCTGATTAAATTCAAGACATAATGTCTTAGATTTTATCAGAATGTTATTATATTTCAACACGCAAAATTCGTATTTAATGAAAATACTTCTATGGGATCATTAAATATATTTAGAATAGATGCATGTTTGTAGTGAATTAATCATCTTGAAAGTTCCAAACCTGATAATAGTACGATGGAATATATAATCTCAACTTATTCCTCGAACATGGTTTCGTAAAAATAATAAGTATGTGAAACGAACAGATTGCTATATACGTCGCGTAAAATCATAACACATGTACAGTGCCTGCTAAGCGGGAAAGAAGAACATAATTTTGTTAAAACAATTGTGCAAGAAATAACGCTTGTAACTTTATCAGTTTTAATTATTTTTATTTAATTTTTTTATACTACAATTTGAAGTATAACTCTTGTTGGCGTGCTATTAGCTTTATACTAAAAGAAAAATCATCTTGTCTAAATTTTATTTGCTAATCTGTGACTCTAATGATGATATTTTTGTAGGAATAAATTGTTATTCACATTCTAATATTTAATAAAAATATTAATTATAAACGTGATTAATCTGACATTTTATAAGAGCAAACATTTTCAATAAAACCGCAATTGAAATATGACAATTGTGAAACCGAAATCAACTATGACATAGATTTATAATACGCCATTAATGAATAAAGCCTAGTTCTCGTAAACATATTTAAAAGCAAACATAAGACCGATATCGGCCTACCGCGGTACTTCAGCTGGTGCGGGCGAAGAAAACTAATATCTCCCTCTAGTGCGTAACGATTATCTCAGGTGTTTGTAATAATTCGGCAGAGACAAATATATATTTCGTCTTGTGGTCAAAATTGTAGGTGTTTTGTATCAAAACATAACGTCAGGCTTTTATCGACCTAGCGCGCACTGACGTTAAAAAAACATCCGCTAGTGTTGCAGTTAGCGGCAGTGGGCATATTTCGGCCCGCCCTCACAACAGGTATCTGGCGACCCGATGCCGCACAGAGGGCGCGCCCCGCCATTTAGTGTTGTGCTATCTAACTGATCTGACGTAGGGTTTGATATAATCAACGATGGCAAACAATAAAAGAAAAATACTTATTTTGGAGAATAGAGTAATTTGCCCTGCAGTTATTGGCACTGAAAGTGACAGCAATGAATAAATATTTTTTACAAAAAAAAATAAAAAGAATTCTGAAACAAATATAAGCAGAATACAAAGTACAAACGGTAAGTTTTAGTTTACAACCCAAACATGTCAACATATCAAATTCACAAAAAAAAATCTTGCTACCTTTCGTGGGTGATTCAGTATCGATACTATCAGTGTAGATTTCGAAAAATAATATATTCTTTTTAAATATTTACCTATATTTTTATTAAATGCTTTTTTTATTGTACTAAACATGTACACACAGTAAAATTTAATTCGTTTTACACCCTAAAGGAGATGAAAGTGCTCGTGAAACTGAACAACTTTCCCAGGAACATATGCCGAAATATAAAAAAAAATTGACAAACTATCCATACAAAATTGACAATTAGCTGATTGATTTACTAAGGGAGCTCCAATTTTTTTCATATTTCAAACTATGTTCCTTGGAAAGTTGTTCACTTTCATGAGCACAATGACCTCCTTCAGGGTATATAACGAATACAATTTCACCTTATTAAACACTGTGAACGTTCACCTGCACATAAAACAGAAACGTTTAATAAATGAACACTTTCATTCCATGTTAATGATTTATTTTAACAGCTGATGTCGAAAGCATCTTTCCAATTGAACTTAAATCCGTCCGCTCTTACCCCAACACTCTTCGCTCTCGCTAAGTAAGTCACAGTAAACATTTTTTTTGTCAACACCGGTCGTTTTCAGTAGCCCAAGTAGAAGAAAATTTCATATTCTGAAACCAGTATGGTTTTCACATGAAACTAAAACCAGCACGTCTTAATTTAAATGATTTCTGTGCTTTTAGTGTTATAATATGTGCCGAACATCTGCCATCATCTCTCCACATTTCATGTTTTATCAATTTATTACTTACTTTACATTACTGTAAAGTTTTGTCTAAATCCGTTCTGTAGTTTTAGCGTCAAAGAGTAGCGAATATCCTTACAACTTAACTTTCCTATTTATAATATTAGTGTAGATAAATTTTATTTCGCTTACCTGTTTGGCATTACAGAATAAAAAGATAATCCTACACCACAGACATCTATAGGATTGTCTTCACCTCGCTCATCGTTACTGGACAGATTGAGTATGTATAGCTCTAGGGGGTGCGGTCCTTCGCTAAACAATCTATCAACTTTTGAACTTATGAACGGTGGCAAAATAAATAAAGTAAATATCATGACTTGATAAATCTAAGATACAATAATAAAATTATAAAAATAAAAATAAAATAGATAGATAGATATTCTATTGAAGACTGCATGTCGCGAGAAAGCAATTAAAATGCTGTTTTTTATGACAAAAAACGTAATAAACAGTAAAAAGAAAATAAAAATCTCCTAATTACAAAGCAGAGAGATTTAGAAATAAGAAGATAAGAAGTGATAAGACGAAACAGAAAATGTTGAGTCAGAAGATGTATAAGAAGACAGAGAAAGAAACTAGAAATTCTGCAGAGGAACATGAAGACGGAGATAGAAAAAGAAATAAGAAATGCTAAGCAGAGATAGGGGAAAAACGGAAAATACTAAGTCTCCCTTGATGAAGAGGAAGAAAGTGGTGACATAGGCGATGATGCGAGTGATGAATACTATGTAAGTGAAGTTGGGTCGGATATAGGTAATGATGTTTTAGAGGATGAGGGAGATTCAAAGTATAATAGTGACAATGAATGCGATGCTATCATAGATTTGACCCTGAGTTAGAACCGTGTACTTTAAATGAAAGCACTTTAAATATTTTTTAGAAGATATATCTCCTGCAGGTATTTTTTCCTTATTTGTAACTGATCAATTTATAGATTAAATGGTTACAGAAACTAATAAATAAGCGTTAAAATACATCATGGAAAAGCAAAAACAAAATCTCGGTTATTATCATGGAAAGCCACGAATAATATAGAAATGCAAAAATTTCTTGGGGTACTACTCACAATGGGTCTAAACAAAGTGCCCCATATAAGTGACATTTGGTCTATAATAAAGTCTATAATAAGTGCAAAACAAATCTTTGCGTAACATGTTTCCAAGACAGGCACAAGTAAATAATATTTTTTAGTTATTTTACGATAATTCTGTTTTATTTTCGATATCCTCTAATTTTTCTCTGTTCCAACACTACTAATAATACTTTCTAGTGCGGTCCAGGTCGATATCGGCCTGCCATTTTTCATGCTTAATTTATCATTTCCTGTTTGGCAGATCCCGGGGCGAATCAAACCTAAGGAACTTGGATTCAAGGTCATTCTAACAATATAAATAAAAAAAGTATGCATTATGTTTCCACAAAGTAATAGCAATTTAATCTATACTAGTGCCGGGTCGGTAAAGAAAGACCTGCCACGCGCTTCAGAAATATCATAGGGGGCGCAATTCGGCCCGCCGTCGCATAGGATAAAGAATAGCAAAAAGAAAGCCGCAGAGAAAGTGTTAATACATTCAAAAAATATTTAAACGAAGGGGCTTCCTAATAATTCTCTATAATTTTTTTGCTAAAGTCCATTTTATAAAATATGCTATTGGTATTAGTTTAATTATTGTCTTGCGTCTTTTGAGAACTTTTCATGAAACATGTGTTTAAGTATGTGAGGAATATTAACTCAAGCCTTCTTATGACTAATTTTTTTTTTAACTTAATTGTAAACAAATACTTAGAAACAGTTAACAACAGCTTGAAAAGTATCTATTAGAATTAAAACAACGTCGATAATACAATGTTAAATAAGAGAAATATTCCTATTAACGGACTTTTTTAAACAAATAGAAGAAAACCCTAACTGTACATATAATTTTATGAATTAAACTCATAATAAACCTAATCAACGAGCTATTGTTCCTGTGTGGATATAAAAAAAATATTAAAATGTATATTAATTTTAATTTACCTTTTTGACCATAGAAATGTTTGTGCGTTTATTTATTTAAGGGAAATAATGGCTTTTTTTAATAAGAAGAACTAAGCAATGTTACATTGTAAGGTGATAAAAAGATCCAGCAATTTTACCTTGTTCCTGGCACTTTTGCAACTAAAAATGTGTTATTTCATCAGCATATAAATTCGTTGTAAAACAAAATGAATTAACTTATTTTATTATTATCACCATATGAGACAAAAGGTTGTTTTTAATTTTCTCACACACTTAGTTGTTAAAAGAGAGAGAGATTTTTAAGTTGACTATATATATATATATATATATCTGCTATAATGTGCTACAGAGTTAAGTAAAATAAAATAAAGAGTTCTTAAATTTAAAAATATCTGAAAACAAGATTTGAGCGGATTGTTAAAAATATTACTAGTACAGTAAAATAAATTAATTTTTTATATATTATGACTACATTAAACCTGCGTGGGTTAATTGTTACTTAGCTATTTATCTGCAAATGTCTAATTCACACTATCTAATTACTAGTTAGCTATATATCTTGTCTCTTTCACTAACAAATTAATGATATTAATATTATTATCAAAACAAGATTAAGTCATAGAGCACTGAACAAACCCTTCGTTTGACGTTTGACGAAGAAATTTTGTACAGTTTGTTCAACTCAGCTGTACCGAAACACTTTGACACTTTTTACTTTGACTACAAATTTGAATTTAAAATCAACCTCGTATATTTTATCTCTTGTCCTGATTTCTCCGTGTTTCATCTCAGAGGCATATTTGCGGTGCTTTGAGTTTGAAGTATTTTTATTTTGAGACACATTTTCGCCGAGACCTGATAATAAGTTAGGTATATATAGAGAGAGTGGTAAAATTTTGTATTATAAATATTAGACATAGTATTGATTGTATTGACTTTCAGCTTTTGAAAGAAAACTGACTAGATGTAATATAAATAAACCTGTAAAATGATTTTTGTTGTTCTTCTTCCACGGATAAATTATTAATATTTTTATAAAAAATAACATACTTTAGATTTGTTACTACATATTTCTATTTAGTAAATGAATATTCTATATACATGTAATGAAATTTTGACCACTTAGTGACTACTAGATTTTATTAAATAGGATCATCTTACCAAAGATATATCTACAATCCTATGCCTGTAACTTATTAACGCATCTTCACATTAGTCACGTATTCAATTTGCGTTTCCCTTAGCCGTTCCATTGACCTTAATCCTCTGTGATTATCCCTACGACTATACGTTTTTCTTTTAATGCACTTTGGAACTACTTTGATGAGGAAAGATTATGTAACATTTTTAGTGATATTCGCCCGGTTTCAACTTATTAGGTGAATATTGATATTGAACTGTGTTCAGCTGTTTTATATTGGAAATATTTGTTATTGTTCTATTTTTAAGTTATAATACGCTAGAAGTGAGAAGCTTTATTTAATTAATAGATATAAATGATTCTTATTTGAGAAACGAGAACGACTGACAATATAATACTTTTCAAAAGATAGCGGACTGTAAATTTAACGAATGGTTTAATTTTGGATCACCCCAGCTGTTACTTGTTTTAGTTCCGTTTGTCTCATGATATACCTAATGTTACATTACTGTAGTTATATGAATTCATAATTTTTGCCTAAAATATTTGTTAAATCTTATGTTACAATTAACATTTATTTACAAATAAACAAAATTAAAAAAAATATATAAACAAAACGTGCATATTAAATTCACTCTTTTACAAATTCTTCTTGTTTATTCTTTCTATTGAATTTCCGACATTGCAATAGTCTTTTTGTCTATTTTATGGGTTAGTTCCTAAATAGAATGTTTTAAGGTAAAATACAAATCGATTTTTATAATTTTAAGGTTGAAAGCAAAGTCGTCTTCAATTTCCTTGTGATTTCCCATATCTCTGTACAAACAGCAATTGAACCCGCTTTTGCTATTGGCCAAATTGATGATTCCTTTCTAATTCCTCTTATTCATGAAAAATTCTATAATCTTGGCAAATAAAATTGGTATATACGTAAAATTTAATACATTACACACATATATACAATAGTTGTATGCTCTATACAAAAGAAGGTACTCAATCTAAAGTGTATATTTATTCACATTTGTTACTGAGTTTTTTTAGTAGCAATTTAACGATTGCGTAAATTATTTTCAGTCGAAAGGGAAGTTTGTGATATTGTATAAAATAATATATAAAAAAAGTCAAATATCTATTTAGCACATAAAATAATAATACTAGCGCTGATAATTGACTATAGAACTCAAAAACAATGTACATATTAATCGTGCTAGAAACGATTAAGTAATAACATTTAAAAAACAATGACACTTTCTCATTTGGGTTAATTAAATTTCTTGCGTTACATGCCATTTGCGGGGTCGTTTGGATAATTAATAGATTTTATTTCCACTAATGCAAGTAGGTGGCAGGTTGAATGGCACGTGGACTTACAAATGCCACATTTTTATCGAAATTTACGATTAAAATTTTTGGTTTACCATGCATAAAAGGCTGTGTATATTCGAATATGGTTTTATTTATCTTTTAAATGTGACATTTTACAATAAACGTTAATGTTACGCAACGCTAAACACCGATAGTTTCTGGATAGTAATACTAAATCTATTCCGATGTCTGGAAGTTCCTTGGAACTTAAGGTATTGGTAAGTCGCGAGTGACAAACCTTCCTAGTTCAATAACTTTAGATGAGTGAGACTTTCTTTTTACTTCCACTACTTTTACAGATCATCCATCCATAAGTGACGTAGTTTCCACATTTAATGGTTGATATAGAATCTTTTAAATTTTCTCACGTTACTTCTAAGGAGATCAAAAATGCAATCCAATCTAATAAATCGAATGCTGTTGGTTGTGACAAAGTTAGCCGACGCTGATCATTCCTATCTTTGATTTCCTACTCCCAATGCTTACGCATGTTATTAACTTCTCTCTGCTTTCTGACTTTCCCATCCTTATGGTGCAATCCTATCATCCGGCCGTTTCCTAAGTACTCCAATTCTTCACTTCTCACGCATTATCGACTTATCTCTATTTTGCCCTTCTTTTCTAAGGTGCTCGAGTTTTGTGTTCATAAACAACTTTCTCACTTCATATTCAGTAACAAGCTGATAGTTTATTTACAATCGGGTTTTAAACCTGGTCATAGGACCACCACAGCCCTACTCAAAGTGACTGGCAATATAAAGTCGGGTATGGAATCCACTATGATTAGAAGTTCTACTTGATTTCACTAACGCCTTCAATACCGTCAGTCATGACATCCTTCTTGCAATCCTCTCTCATTTAATGGTCTCTGAAGAAGTGCTTGAATGGTTCACTACATATCTTCTAGGTCATCAACAATCAGTTAAACTTAATGAATCATCATCGCGTTGGTTAAACATCGAATCTGGCGTTCCTCAAAGCGGCATTCTTTCCTTCTTCTGTTTTCTATATTTATTAATTTTATCGTTCATTATCTTCAATGTGCGTATCATGTTTATGCCGATGACTTACAATTATACGCTCAACAATCAATTGACAAACTACCTGAATCGATCCTAAAGCTAAACAACGACTTAGCGGCTATCAAAATGTGGTGTGGTGAGTTTGGATTAACCTTCAACCCCTCAATGTGTCAAGCACTTTAAGAAAGGTCGATATGGTATCACTTCCTCAAATTACTGTTGATTGCAGCCATATTCCACTAAGCCCCGAGGTTAAAAATCTCGGTTTATATTTTGGCACAACGCTGAGTTAGACGGCTCAAGTTACAAGTGTTGTACGGAAAGTGAAGGGCGTTTTGCGATCCCTTTATCGTTTTAAAAACTTTTTACCCATTCAGATAAAACTCATGCTCATGCAGACCATTAATATTGCCGCTTGTCGACTATGGTGACATATGCCACTTTATCTGAATGCCGATCACCTCAACAAACTTGATCGATTTCTGAATAACTGCATTCGATTCGTTTTCAATTTACGTAAATACTACCACATTTCTGAATACCGTTCCCAACTTCAGTAGTTACTTATTCCTCAGCGACGCTCCTTACGAGCCCTGACCGCTCTTTACTCCTCTCTAAATTCTTTTACTACCTATATATCTTCTTATTTTTCGTATCTATATAAAGTAACTAAAATCTTTGATCGATACATAATCGTCTACTACACCGTCCCGTTTACCGTTCTGACTTCATGCACTCTATATTCTTAATCATAAAATTATAAGTAATAAAAAAAATGAAATATTATAACTAAAAATAACGAATTCACATTACAATGTCAGCAATAATTAAAGTTTTCCTAATTGTCCTTCTGTCACATATTTATAATAAAATATTGTATAACTTCCTATTCGAAATCGCTTCAATAGTTGTAAAACAACGTCATTAAGGAAGAAAAGGTCATCAAACAATGTCAAATTTTAAATTACGCAAACTGTGAATGTTATTAATATCATGCGAGATCATGAAACAAATTTAAATATTACAGTTTTTCAAACTTTGAATGTTATTGATATCATCTATTATAAAAGTATACTCCTCCGTAGCCTAGTGGTAAGGGCGATGCTTTAGAAACCGAGGTCAGGGTTCCTAGTTGGTTAGAGCAATTTGGGCCGATCACCCAATTGTCTGAAAAGTAAGATGATCCATGCGTCGGATGGGCATGTGCACCAGCATGGTGGGTCCAAACCACCCAATGGATAGGTATGTATTTGGGGAGACCTAGGTCCAGCAGTGGACTATCACAGATTGATGATGATGATGATGATGATGATGATTATAAAAAGATCTTATTTCTGACATTAATGCTAATGTTATGTTTTTTGCGTATTAAGTATTATTATGTTTGTGCAATGACATCATGCCTTTCCAGGTGCTACAGTAAAAATGATCTTAGAAGATTCCGAGAAACGTAATTTTTTTTTACATAAAAACGCTGCTTTAATGGATATTTGTAAAGAGTTACAATAGCGAAAGCAATTTATTAAGTTTCTAAAATATCTTAAAACTATGTAATATTTATTTCAAAAGGAAAATGAAATCAAATGCCAGATATTACAAAAAAAAACAATTTAAATTGGGCCTCCTACAGAAAATGCGACTCACGCATAGTTAATTAACTTCCCAAACAAGGAGGTATTCAATTCGGAGCGCATGCTTTTGTTTTTTTTTTAGATATATTACCTCTTTGCTCTGCCCCTAGTGCTCCAATTTTGTTCATGATTTTTTTAATAGGTATTAGCTCTTATTTAGTCCCATTTTTTTATAATTTACCAATAAGTAGTTTAATAGATATCAAAGAAATTCAGAAATTTACGCCAGCACAAAATGTGTTATACATGTCATTTTGCAGGGCCACCCACACTACACCTGCCGAGCGTAGGTCTCCACTCCAGAACTATTCAACTCAAGCGATCATAAATTGTGCTCCTAATGCGACGGGTCTCCTTTTTTTTTTTTTTATGTCATACGCAGGCAGACGAGCAGTCGGGCCACCTGATGGGAAGTGATCACCGACGCCCATAGACATTAGCAATACCAGTGTCAACGCTGCCTGCCTACCTTGAGACAGAGTGTTAAGTCTCGTTTACCCAGTAAATACGCTGGCTACGGTGCCCTTCAAACTGGAACGCAGTAGTGTTTTCACACTACTGCTTCGCGGTAGAAATAGGCACCGAGGTGGAACGCCACCCAGACGGTCTCCTGTAAACAGAGGACCTACCACCGGTAAAACTGCCTCTTAAGCTTACTTATGACTATTCAGATACTAATTGCTTATGGGTCATGTCTCCGAGATAATTCCGGTCCTCTGACGGACCTCATAATTCCTGTTGAGGACCTTCAGAGATACTTAAATCATAGCCGCGACTTTAAATTTGTAAGCCAGCCAAACAGTCTTGTTTCGAGATTCTATGTTTTTCAAGGTGGTCGGTGACCTTTTTACAGGGGACCATCTGGGGCGGTACCACCGCGATGTCTGATGCCGTAAAGCAGTAGTGTGAAAACATTACTGTGCTCGAGTTTAGAAGCACCGTAGCTAGCACATTTACTGGGTAAATGAGACCTAATATCTTACGGTAGACGGCGTTGATGAAACATCTAGTATTGCCGATGTCCACGAGCGTCGATTACCATTTTCCATTAGGTGGCCTGACTGTTATCGTACCTTCATCAATAAAAAAAACATAATTATACATGTTGTTTCTGGTCACGAAAAGCTTATCCATATCCCGCAATGGTACGTGTTTGGCCATGAGCCAGATTTATCGCCTCAATATAGTGCCAGAAAAGTAAACCTAACTTTCATTATTTTGACACATTCATCCTCCCATAATAAGTAACTGGGTATCAAGTATTGTTTTATTAAAATATTATGCTCTATGGGATAAAAAATAACATTTATTCCTTCCTTTTGCAAGACAAAAAAGTACCATGCAAATTTATAAAAATAAACTTTTACCAAGCATACGCGTATGTATAACATATAAGACATATATTTCATTTGATAAATCTCACTAATGAACAAATAAATGCTTCTCTTAATCACCTCTATTGTATTCATGTTCAATTATACTATGTATATTATATAGCGTATCTTGATAAGAAGAAATATTATAAAAAATATAGCAACAAAATGTTATTACCTTTCAATAGAACCCTATCTTCTTTTAAAAAATCTAAGTTTTAGTTTTAAATTTTATAACTGTTTTATTACGTTTTACTATTATATTTAAATAATTCTATAGCATAAATTGCAACATAATTGCTTTATCCAAATGCCTTTATCGAAATGGATTGCATTAAAATTATTAACATAGAATTGGTTATTACATTATATATTATATATTATTGGTACAATATCTAGGTCAAAATAGAATCGACTGGAAAAAATCTGTGTTTGCACATAGTCTCCTATTTTATAAGAGGCAAGATAGCATGGTAATGAGATAAGCCTATAGCAGTAAATCGACCAAAGTATGTATCTAAGCAATCATGTTTTGATCATGTTTTGATCACGTATCTACATGAACGAACACTAAATTAGAGTTTTTAAACACTAAGTTAGATTAAACAGCTAATGATCATGTATATTTCCTTTATTTACGCGATTATTATACATATCAAATCCACTAATTTACGGATTTAGCGCGTTACTTTGTTTGTAACGCGCAAAATCCGTAAATTTGTGGATTTGATATAATGATCATGTATTATATTCATGTTACAATCAAGGATAATGTATATCATAAAAACATTCATCATCAGCCTTTGATAGTCCACTGCTGGACATAGGCCTCCCCTAATACACCTCTATCCATTAGGGGGTTTTGGACCGTATCCTACCACGATGGTCCAATGCGGGTTGGTGGTTGGACCGACTTTTTACATGCCCATCCGACGCATGGATCATCTCTCTTTTCAGACAATTGGGTGATCGGCCCATATTGCCCTAACCAACTAGGAAACAACAATGAAAATTTGTTGAGTCCCCGCAGGATTCGAACCCATGACCTCCGGTTTCTAAAGCAAACGCCTATACCACTAGGCTACGGAGGCAGTCATAAAAAAAAAAGTTAGTGAAAGAAAAGTTTAGTGACACACATGCAGCGTTTAAATTAAACTCAATGGCGCTTAATTTATCGTGGTTTACTTGCTGTTGCTGCAAAGATAACTAACTACAGATTAGTTGGCAAACTTTTGCTAGCTAATGATGCGGTAGACAAGATTCTAAAGCTTTATATTGTTACTTCGTTATTCGTTAACATTTGTGTCGTTTTACACATTGTTAAAAAATATGAGATGAATAACTACAGCAGACAAATATATGACAGTTTAAGTATTATATTCTTTGTCCGACAGATATGGCCGATGCCAATAATAATACTAAAGCATCTGTACTTAAACATGACAACTTTTTTATTCTGCCCTAACTTGCCGGTGATTTTGTCAAATTATCGGTAACAGTGAGATAAAATATGTGTCCAAAGGATAAAAATCTGTGTAAGAGTAGCTTACTTACACATTATCTTTATATATATTTAAGAAAATGTCTATAAGGTAAATTATAATATCTTTACTTTATTTGTGCTGTAACTTTTGCTTTTGAATTATATTATGATTTAAAAATAATTCGAACTAACATATTGGCTTTCCACTCAATACAATGACAATTCTAGGGATACGAGAATTACAAGGTTCTCTAGAATTCACAAGTTTTGTCAACAAGCAAGGTTTTCTAGAAAACTAAGGCCATTTTTGTTAAAGCTGTTCTTTATATTTAGGACCTAAGTTCTTCCAGAAAAAATGATGACGAAAAGCGTACAGACTGAGAAGAAAGTGGTCCCTATAAATGATAGTAAAATGGTTACAATAATATTCAGAAATGAATGGAAAACTGCTTACCATTGTAATCAATTTCGGTGCAGATTGCAATATGTTAAGACTAAATATTTTTATTACACAAATATAATAAAATAAAAATTAACAATCGATATCTTTGGGATCAAAACTAAAGGTTTAAAAGCAAAAAAAAATCGTTTAATTGCTATACCTTATACTAAAGAGCTTTTTAAAAAAAGTTTTTATCAAAATTCTATCATAACTAAAGTTACTAACCTAGTTATTATTATCATCCCCGCCGTTTAAAAGTATAAACATCTTTGAATATATTTTTTTTACTTTAATTAAAAGTGAATATATCATAGTTATGATGTCCTCGAAAGAATGAAGTTAAGCTAGCAGATATTAAGTCATTCACGTCGTGACAAATTCCTCTTGATATCGTACTGTCTTATCGGGATGTCCACCAGATAATCTATTGGTATTACAGAGAGGTTAATTTACTTCAATTACAATATAATTTTTACATCTTTTGCTTTGTTATTCTTAAATAAAATATTACGAAGAAAATATACCAGTGTTACTTCTTGGATAGCTGTCGTCTACATTTTACGACTGCACTGAGCATATGTTCTGATTTTTTTTAAACGCCATAATATTTTTTAAATCTTTAAGATGTTTGAGGATTTGTGAACTTATTGAAATAAAATTGTGAATATCGTCGTATTTTTAAATAAAAAAAATATGTTTAAGTTTATTCCATTAAAAATAAAAATGATAAATGTGATATCAACAGTAAGCTTTTGATTAAAAGAGTTTTTGTTTATTTAATACTAATTTGTGCCTATTTAATACTAAAGCTACTCTAATTTTGTTTTCAAGTTTCGTATGAATATTTACGCAAAGATATAAGTAATTAACAACGAATATAAATAGAATGGGCCCTATTTCATGATATTTAGCGTGATATATAGTTATGAAGACCTTCGTAAGACCATATTATATTGCAAATTCAATAATAAAGGGAGTAAATCAGACAAGCTGGCTCGTTTAATTTGATGCCTTGGTTAATTAACGTAGGTAATAAAAGTTGTAGTTATGTACAGACAGTTAATTATCTTCCAGGGTGAGTTAAACTAGTAAAGTTTTCAGGGTTACAATCATTTACGTTTTTGATTATAAATGTCACCTAAATCTGTGCAAAAATTATATCTTATAACTTTTTTTGCTTTATAGCTATGAGTTTCTTTACACTGTTGTAAAATGTAAGACAAAGGATTATTATCAAAAATAAGCTTCTGTATACACTGATTACTTTAATGTGTTTTATTAGGTTTAATATACCACCATTTTGATTACGTTTTCTCTATAGGGTAAAGATTAAAATTATTGCTAGTAAAAATGATATTTTTTAAAGAAATTTATGTTAGCTGTAATATAAAAAAAGGTAAATATCCGTGTTCAGATGTTTTTATTGCTGGAGAAATATGATAGGCAACCGTTAATGTGATGGAGACTATTCAGAGATTTCTATTATATGTATGCGTACGTCTTTCTTTAGTCAGAATGAACACCACATATTCTTTATATCAAGTTTCTATAAATAGCAAAAAAAATTTTGACGTCGAATAAATGTAAAGAAAATAACGTTTGGTGTTGTTGTTAATCGAATATTAGGGAAAATAAGAGAATAAGATCGAATATTGAAAATAAGGAATGGATAAATTGTAATTGAGACTTTAAACGTCTTAATTACAATTTTTCCGTTCCATAAAAACGCTAACGCTAGTTTTTTGTCAACCACGATTTATTCCAATTTTAAACAGAATAAACTATAGAAAATGTTGAAGTTGTTGTGAGAAAACGCTTTAATTTATTAATTTTCACAAACAATGTGCACACAACACACGCTTCTTTTTAACGATCGATGGTAACTATTTATTTCACTTAAATCGTGAAAATGTGTTTCTTTAACGATGTCGACACTCGTTGGAAACGTTATCGGAATATGTACGTGGCCTTAGTCATTGCAAAATATAGGACGTAAGTAATTCTATTAAGTATCTTTTTCTCAAGATTAACAACATAAAATGATATATCTGAAAATAATTCTGTTTTTCAAAAGATAATAATAGCACCGCTTTAGAAATAAAAATGAGAACGGTTATATTTTATACAATCCTTTAAAATATACTTTTCGTTTTATACACGTTAATACATAACAAAATATTTCATAAACGTGATACCATTTAAGTATTTACATACTTATTTCAATAAGATGGACAAGAATAGGTCTGTAAATTTGCACATATTGCAAGTATAGAAGAAAGCGTTATTAAAATTATTCAAGAAAGTTTTTTGAACGACAACGTTACTAAAAAAATCTTCTGAATCTTTAAAAATATTTTTATTCGTGTTTTAAAAAGAATATATGCGTAACATAAGCGTATTTACTCCACATAGTGAATTTATACGTAGTTTAAACTTATTTAAAATTGTGTTTATTCCCATCATCATCCATATCGAATGTTTACCGCTGCAATTTAATATGTTTCATGACCTTTTGTACACACCGCAAGCAAGCATTCATCTTCTTAGGTGAAGACGTACATACATCACATTAGCACTAAAGAAAATACTTCTCGCTTTATGTTTATCATATCATACCATATCGTACGTCTGAACATTTGTACATAGAGATTAAATAAATAAATAATACAATGTTAGGTTTTAAATAATACTTAAGTTAAAGTTAAGTCTTGATCATAATTTTCATGTACTGTAAAAGTTAAATACTTCGTTATATTCTTTCTTATTATATTAAAATGAAATATAATATAAATTATGCGAAAATTTTGATGAGAACTTTATTCTTTGAATTGTTTTTCGGCTCTGATTTCTTCAGTCAATATATATTTAAATTTACATAAAAGGTAGGGTTATATCTAGAGTCCGACCGAAACTGGTTTTCCGGCCGAAACCGAAACCGAAACCGAAAGTTCGGCCATGAGTTCAGTTTCGGCCGAAACCGAAACCGAAACCGAAACTCACGTGGTCGAGTACCAAAGTTTTAAAGTACTGAAATTTGATGCTTTTTACCCATTTTTCTACATAAACTAAGACATGAAAGAGAGACACAGTGTAATTAATTTCTGGTATAGATTTATTTAAGTTGTTTTACTTTTTTATATTATAAAATATTAAAGTTAAATTTTTTTTTTTAAATAATATTCTCATAGCGAAATAAATATCAGTTATCAATAAACAAATTTCTTATTGTTACTGTTGCGTTAAAAACTTACTATTGGTGTTTTGAGATCTTACTAATTAATACTCTGGTTTGTATTTGTAGGGATCAAAAAGTAGTGAGAATGAGATAGAATATAATGAGTATTAATAACTTAATTATTGACTACATATTCTCTTACACACTAACTCTAGCGTATTTCCAAGGCTTCAAACTTTAAAAAAAATTGTCATAGTCCTGCAAAAAGAACTTGACAGCATCCTTTACTTATCTTTGCATATGTTTCTCCTCCTCTTCAATATCCTCTAAATATTGTGGAAATTTGGTGACAAGGTAAAAAAACTGCTATGCCCCAGATCTGGTGAATAAGGGGCTTCTCAACTAATTGGAATGGCGGCCATCGTTTCTACCAACCTAACTTCGGGTGCGATATCAAGTCCAAACAGCACACCTCTACGACGATTCCCTCTTTTTTATCATTCATGGCATTCGCAACTAGAATTAAATGTGTTCCAGGCTCTAGGTAATAAATAATAATATCACTTATGAGTCCCAACATATTGAGGTCATAACCTTGCCAGTCGATGCCACGGCATGAAAGTTCTTCGGGGTTGGCGCGGATGGTGGTTTCCATTGCGAACATTTCAGTTTTGTCTTCAGGTCCAAAAGGATAACCCATCATCATGTTTCATCGACTGTTACAGAACGAGACAACAAAGCTTTCCGAATCTTCTTATAACTTGTCCAACAATATTTTCGAAATGTCAACGAATGTTTGTTTTTGATTCTCGGCATTTTGCGGAGACTTTTCTCATATACAAAGTTTTGTCATATGGATTGAATACCTCCATGTGAAAGTCAAAGTCAAATATTTTAATTCAATTTAGTAGCATTATACTTTCTTATTGATTGTCAAATAAACTTTCAACGGTTTTGATATGTAAGCCTTTGATCTGAGAAGAACCGGCGTAAGAAACTCAGAGGATTTTTCTTTTTCGATTAATTTTACAACTTTATATTATAAGAGTTTAAGAATAGCCTGAGGGAACAGTTCAGTACCAGGGCGTGTTATCTATCAAGTCATTACAGTAGTAATATCCTTTAACACACAAATGTTCCTTTCAAACTTTTTCAAATTTATTTACAGATAATAGCTGAATGTTTTTAAAATGATAGTTCCTTGAATTAGCTATCGGATGGTAATTCTTTAATCGCTAAAAACAGAGTTTCGAATTTAGCAGCATTTTCTTGGAAAATGAGGTAGATGGGCTGTATTGTCATTTTGTCTTCCGTGCTCGTTCTCACTCAAAATTAGGACACTCGCCTTATGGCAATGGAATACGCCGAGCAGACTACTCTTATGTTGCCTCACAATCGCATTGAATATTATGCGCTGTTAATTTTTTAACAGAGGTTTTCGCTAGCAAGCCCGCACTTGGTTTTTCTACAATTTAGAGAAAACGTGCGAGGAAGGCAAACAAATCACTACATTCAGAAAAAAAAGCAAAGAGAATCGAAGATTATTTTTATTAACATAACAAATATCTGAGCTATGCCTTCCAGTATTTTTTTATTTTTGTTACCAAGGAGTATCTATTTTGGACTTACCACCTTTTGATCCCTTCTCGTCGTTCTAGAAAAATCATCGATCTATTTCAAGTAGCTTAAAATGAATGTCTGAACTAAAATCCACTGATTTGAGCTCAGTTGAGTTTTGATACACTTAACTTTCGATAAAATTTTGTTTCCATTTTAAAATTATTTAATTTTGATAACATGACAACTTCTAAAACCAGTTTCGGTTTCGGCAAAAGTTTCGGCCAAATTCGGCCGAAACCGAAACTGCGGCCGAAACCTGAATTTTGGCCGAAACTCGGCCGAAACCGAAACCGAAACCGAAATTTCGGTCGGACACTAGTTAAATCATTGTTAGGCAATAACAAAAATCTTTTAGAATTATTGACGTTAACAATTCTTTACTTTAAAATGTAAACAATGAAAAATACGAAAATTTCACAAATTTTTTTTTGCTCTAATCGAAACTCATAAAGACTTTTATTTGTTATTGAATTGTTATTGCAGCCTTGTTGAACAATCATATTTTAAAAAATCGGTTATAAGACGACTGAGGCTTAATTTACGACGACTTTGTACCTCCATAATATAACATTATTAGGAAGTGTCATATATTTGTCATTTATTATCAACTAGCATTCTCTTTATTCTATTTTTTTTACATGTGCTCGTTACACTATACATCGATCATAAGATTCTCATTTCCGCTCCTTTTACAAAAGAGGAAAAAGTTCACTTTGTGGAAGTGACGCTTCTTTACATATAGATCCATATATAAAACTCCAACTCAAATGTTATTGCCTTTTATTTCCGCTTTTTTGTACAATACAAGTAACAAGTACTAAGAGATGACAATATGTTTCCTTAAGAAACGTTGGTGCGTTCACGTAAATAATCTTACCTAATTACTGAAATAACATGTTTTTATGTAAAAATATTTAAATTTTATTCCTCCTAGGGACTAATTGTTTCCATTAAACAACCTGGGATTATTACTAAAGTATTTATGAATATATCAGATTATAATAATGAAATTTACTAAGTATAAGCGCGATAAGTTGAAAAGTGCTGGTACGCAAAGTATTTACTTTTAAAAAAAAAATTTAAACAATTTCCTCGATTTATGTCAATAATCTGAATGGTTATAATGAAAATGAAGAGTACATTAAGATATATCAATCTACTGATTGTTTTTTGAAAAGTTGTATGAGAATTACCATAAAAGGTATTAAGTTTTTAAAGATCCACGATCCAAGAAGAAGCCTCTTAACTGATGTAAACGCTAAATAAAAATCCATTATTAAAACACCCGGAGTTTGATGTCTATTTGGAGAAAAAAACGACATCCATTATTTGTAAAACTCTCACGCGTGCGGGAACTGCACCTCAGTTTGTATCATTCATAAAGTAATGGTGTTTAAGTTCGTTAAAAATTGTATCTATGATTGGCTTAAAAGACAGGTTGAATACAAGCATTAAATTGCTACTTTAGTATTAATCTAAAATTTTAAAGCTTTATATTATAATTTATTTCCTATAAAAGTAAGGAAGTATTGTCAGAAATGTCGAATAACCTTAATAGACATATTTTAAAAATTAAAAAGAAGTGAGAATGCTTAAAGATAGACTAATCTTTAAAGTTTCATAATTAAATAGAAAAAGTGCCATAATATCATAGACAAATAGCTAAGTTAATCACATTCTAAGAAATGTAATATCTCTTAATTATTTCTTTTATTTACGCGATTATTATACATATCAAAACCACTAATTTACGTATGTATTTAATTTATTTATGATCATACGTGATCATGAATGCTGAAAAGAATCCGAAACGTCGGAATATACTTAGTAACCCGAAAGCCCGTAAATTAGTGGATTTGATATGGGTAATATCTCTGCTAATACATTACTATCTTTCATGCTTAATGTCTTTCAATGTTTTAAATATTAAAGTTACACCATTAAAATTATAAATACTAAGTCTTATACCGGACTTTTGTTTGAAAATAATTTACATATTGCATACAACAAAGCAAAATATGTAATAATCATTAAGTGGTCATAGACTTAGATCTATTAATATTTTTTACAATGGATTATGTAAATTCAAATACCATGATGTGGTCATTAACACGCTACGCGTATTTTTGGGTAAATTTGGGTAATGGGTAAATTTTAAGCGTTAAGTTTTTTTTTATATTTTCAGAAAATCTTTCTTGCTTCACCCGCTTCTTTTTTGTTTTTGGCCGGGCGCGATGTCCATATAGAAAAAAGAAAATAACGCCGTTTGTAGCTGAAATATTTTAACAGGGATAATTTTTTTAAGTCATTATTACATACCTTTATGTAAATTTCTACAATTTTTTTAAATTACACATATACGATTATTCTTTAAGCCTTGACCCGACAATGCTTTGGACTTTTTGCGGAACAAAAAACGATGCACAGGATACAGCTGTCAATTAGTTAAAGCGATGTCTCTTCAACAAACAAGAACCGAATCTTGATTTATCGATGCTTACCATCAAGTATCGTAGTCCTGTTCCTCCTTTATTATAATAATATTTTTGAATAAAAAATAAAACAGACATTTTTCTCGAGTGCTAAAAGAACTTTCAGTTTTATATTTTAATATAAAACGATTGTCCTCATCATGGCAAACTCTTTTAAAAAGATATATCATTGATATTTGATTAAGCGGGCACTGTGTAAACAAAACCCTTCTATTTTTCCTGCAACAGCTCCCTAATTCGTTCACTGTAAATGGCCACTTGGCTCCTTGTGAAATCATTGTATCGAAAAATTGGGTAATAAATATTTGATGTTCTATTCACTGCATTTCAAATCTAACTTCAGTATTAATGCTGTATTGTCATGTAACTTCGTAAATAAGCCATTTATTCTCGTAAAATATAAAGCATAATAGTGACTATAGTGGGATATCTTTAAATGTTAGACATATACCATCGTGTAGCGTTTTGTTGAAACGACATCACTTTAGAAACCTCTGAATGTATCAGAGTTTGGTCTATAATATTATGCATGTTTCATACATATTAGCCGTCCCCCTTAATAACGTTATCTAATACAGAAAACATTTTAAACATACAAAGGGACTGATAGACAGGGAAGTAACTTTGTTTCATTGTGACGTGTAGTGATGGCGATCTGTCGAATTTGGTAGTATTTTAAAAGAAATATTATAAATCAATCTCTTCCTAACATTTCATATCCAAAGAAGAAATTAATAAAAAAACTATTTTTGTTATAATAATTGAATGACATGTTCTCCTATAATTTATTATACCAAAAAAAACAATAAAGAAAAATTTATACATCCTGATCCGTGTATATATTATACATACTAATTAAAGCACAAAAGCTTTTATTAAGAAACTAAACACGATTTCTAGCTACGCTCAAGTAGCAACAGAGGAGCATTCGTTGTAATTTGATACCTATGACAATGAGACAACCGTTACTTATAGGTCGTATAAACTCTAATTTATCGATACTGAAATCTATTAATCTAATAATATTAACTACTTTTGTTCGCCTATATGTTATATAAAGCGTTGCAAATGGTTTACATCGTTGTTCTCGTGCATGACCTCTACTCAAATCCATTTACTAGTTTTAAAAAATCGTCAGCCATGTTAATGCTTAAAA
The DNA here is from genome assembly GCA_029286875.1 of Lamproptera curius. Taxonomy (NCBI): domain Eukaryota; kingdom Metazoa; phylum Arthropoda; class Insecta; order Lepidoptera; family Papilionidae; genus Lamproptera; species Lamproptera curius. The sequence continues at coordinate 5,329,919 of JAGSMT010000018.1, read as the reverse complement.
ATTTCATCAGAATAACGTTAATTTAGTTACAGTTAGCTCGAATTGTAACCCATTTTGTATTTAGCAGCTATCCAAAATTTTTTAAGATTTTTAACCGTTTACACGTGCTCTTTATTGTATTACAGTATTAACACATTGTAATACCATTCATTACCACGGAATTAAAATGAAAATGCTGGTAAAAATTGCACAAGAGATTGCTTAGAATTAAGTTTTGTATCGATAATATACGCCTAATGCTACTTCACTACGCGTGTTAATACAAAACGTTATGTTTTGTTTACTGTTATTTAATACTATACAAGAAACATTTTTGCTTTGATATAATGTTAAATATTTAACAAAATTATTAATTTATTTACATTATGCATTCATTACATCAAGTAATGACTGTGGTGCATCACGCGTGTCGAAGTCAAGCAATGCCGGAGACTTAAAATAATGAATACGGCCGGGCAAATCATAGACGGTGCTAGTACAACTGCAGCGTCAAGGGCGTTTGGAATACCTAGAAGACTTCTTAATGTTAAAAACATGGTCATAACATACGTATTCACTTACAACTAACAGCTAGGTCCATGACACAACCACGCCCAATTTTTAAATTTAATATGACATTCTTACTTTAAAGTATTTTTTCCTATTAATTTGAAGCCTTTAGTACATAAACTATTCAGTGCCTTGAACCATACGTAATTATTTATTATAACAGACAAGATTTTCAAATCAAATTTATTAACCGCTATTTGTGACTATTTGCTTCATCCAACTGAGTCATACACTTTCCCAAAGGTAAAAAGTCGATGTAAGCGTAACAACAGATCCAGTATTGGATTAATAACAATGATTTTATCTTCACTGATAAAATGCCTCAAGCAGTTCTTGGCATTAAATTATTAGTAAATTGGCCACGCCTATTTTTTGTGAAACTTAAGTTATAAATTTGCATTTACCTTAGTGAATCCTTTGTCGCTTTTAAGCAGATTTTATATCGATATATGCGTAGCCCACCGGATAAGTAAGCTGAAGTGTCAGTGGGCCAGGCCACATCAGCCGTAAAACTGACGACCGCTGGAGTCGGTAAGTTCTATAGTGGAGACCGAGGCTCGGCAAACGTAGTGTGGGACGCCCTGCGGCAAGACGGGTGACGATATTCGCAAAATGACCGGTGAGGCTGGATGAGAAAAGCCGAATTTTGGAAACGGTGGCGTGCATTAGGAGACCCAGTGGATGCCTTTGTCCAGCAGTGGACTGACCCAGACTGGTGATGATGATATCGATATGTGAATTGTATTATGATTTGCATTGTTTATTAGATTATCAATATAAAATTGTTGAATTGTCATGTAACACTTGTGCATGTGTTTGTAAGATAATTGAGCAGAAGATTTATTTCAGTAACCTTTCGTTACAAAACACATTTAAATTGATTATTGGTAAAAATGTGTACCAAATAGTAAAATTTCAATATAAAAGTTTTAGATATAATAGTTATCCATACATATTTACCGTAAATTATTAATTATTACAAGTGGAACGAAATTTTAAAATTGATTATGTAAAATAATTTTTGAGCAGAAATTTTCAAACAAAATACATATTTAAAAATCCTTTCTGCTCACCATTTATATTTTAATTGAGCCGAAGAAAACCATAATCACGCACGAGTTGCTGTATTTTATATTGTAGAAACGATGTTATCAACACTCGCCTTTTAAACAAGAACAAAGCTTTGCTCTATTTAATGCTAAAGCACCCTAAGTAGGCGTGAGACGATTGCATACAGTTGGCTGGTTGAGACAAATCAACCTAGTTCACGCCTTCGTTACGCTATGCTCTATAGTACAAAATCACTATTTCTAAACCTTTGCAACCATTTTTCAAGCTTGATTATACAAAGAAGTATTAGTACTTCCCTGGAGTAATTATTTTCAACAAATGAAAATAAACAGAATTTACAATTGTATCAAAATATGTATTTTTAATCACTTGGTATTTAAGACCCAACGTTGCACTATTTAGTGTCCTTTAAATCTATTTTACACACATACATATATAACTTATTACTCTTAGTTTATTTAACAATTTCAGTGATAATATATTTAATTATTAACCTCCAAAGTTCTTTTCGAAATTAAGCTTGATGTTGTATTTTGGTCACAGGTTAGAGCATTAATTAAATACCGATGCAAAAACTTGCAGAAAGTTTTCAGTCCATAATAAACCATTATATTTTTAATAACTTGATTCTTATATTTACTTGGATGCTACATATTATTGAACCAATGTTTCCAGACGTTTTGAACTTTTGTTTTTGTACCTCAACGGTACACAGTAATAAATAAAGCATATTATTCAGGGCCGTCTGTCCTATTTTATTAAATACCATTATAAAAAGTAAATAACTTTTACCTACGCACGAAAGAATCTTTTCGTTAAACTATTCACATTTATTTGAATCCAAAGTGAGAACATTTAACACGAAGTTCAATAACGTACTTGGATTGAAGCGTGTGAAGAAGTCATGGGTAAACCACCAACTGTGAATGAACAAATTGCAATTGTAAAAGGAGTGGGCTTACTGGACCAGCTGTTTTTGTCACTGCCAATAAATGAACGGGTGCCTTTTGGTTTCGAAACGTTTGAATTACATTCAATCGATCTAGTCTCCACTAATAGCTGTGTTTATTTATAGTTTAAAAATAATACAGCATTAAAATATTCAAATTACAAATAGGCTTATTATAGTACGATACTCATATTATAAAATTTTTATTTAAGTTATTGTTTCGTACCAATTTTTAGAGAGATTCCTCCTATCCTTTTTACGATAATTACTATTTTGCTTTGAACTTTTCTACTGATAACCTATATTCTATAGAAATGAATACATAAATACAACAAATCGTTCTTCATGCCGTATTTTTCTTATACGAATGCAATCCAAAATTACAACCTATCGTGCGAGTCGATAAACTAACAAGCAAACCAATTAGTCCGAAATGTATATTTATAACCTTAGCAATGTACTACCTACCACTTGAATTGAAACAAATACTTGCACTTGAATTAAGTCGTCGCCTCGACTGATCCTAATGAGGTATTCGGGACGTGAGAAGCTTTCGAATTCTTAAATAATTGTAGCTGTATATGTGCTAGCAGTCCATTTCTAGCTATACCCATGATAGATTTTCAATTAGATGATTTTGACATTTTTTTATAATGTACTAATATAATGTCTCTGCCATATTGAAAAGTGTTAAGAACACAGGTTTAAAATAATGTTTAAATAGGTTAACCGATTATGCACCGTGGTTGCGACCGGACTGCTGCGCCAAAGGGTGTGGGTTCGTCTTCCACGTCGGAAAAAATAGTATGACATGAACATACTGTTTTTCTCATGTCTGGAGCGTTAGTTTATATTGTATATAATATGTATTTATTTACAAAAGAAAAGTAAGTTTATGTATTCAACAGACATCTAGTTTCGACAGTACAAGCTTTGTAATTTGGGACTAGATTACGTTGTGTTATTGGTAAAAATTGTTATTATTTTTCCTAGTTCTCTCTTCCCTCTGAAAGAAAAGCGTTTCATCCGAGCAGCACAGTCAGAGGCTGGGGTCACAGTCCCAAGAGAACCTCCACGATACGTGCCAGTCCAGTAACTCTGCGTTCGCGAGATTCCTCGGAGATCAACCGTCTTAAATGTTACGCGAGACTACTTGGGATCAAACCAAAGTGAATACTGTCTCATGTCGGTCACCTCGATGAGCAAAATCTAAATATTTTCTTTTCTTTTCTTTGGTGATATCTACTAAAACACCTTCGACTTGATCTTATCTATTAAAACGATATCAGGTTCATCCAAGTATAACCGGACGCAGTAGTTTTCGAGAACCGCCTTCGGTGCCAACTGATAAAAGGCAGCCTCACAGCTAAGAGATGGTACTTAATAACGAGTTCTTGATGGAGTATTCTGGCTACTTCAGTTTGTGGCTGTGCAAATACTCAGTGTTGAGGCGCAGACAACCCGAGAGCACATGCCTGGGTGACTCACCAGGATGGTGACACGCCCGAGTACATATCACGGTGCCGTCTTTTAGGATGTGCTTCCGGTAATTGTTCGTCTTCATCACTTGAGCTTGTATTTCACGAGACAAAACCTTTAGGGTCCCGTAAAGAGGTTGCCGAAACGTAGCCAGTTTACAGAGCTTTAAAGTCTGCATGAGGCTAATGTAGAGCCTTCATGAAAGGTTAATGAAGGCTCTACAGTAGCCTCATGTATCTCTTCCCTTTCTATACTTCCTCCTGCTCAGAGCTTTAAAGTCTGCATGAGGCTAATGTAGAGCCTTCATGAACCTTCTATAAGCACTTTCCTTTCTATACTTCCTCCCGCTCAGAGGTGCTCCAGTACTACCGTGTTCTGCCAGTTATCGCTGGCTAGATTGAAAGAGTCAGTTCTTTACCACAACCGTTGTACATCGCTGTCAACTTCGGACAAGAAGTACGTCCTGATGAGACTGCACATTTCGCGTTGTGCATGGTTTTCGCGCTACAATAGGCCACGACCACTGCACCTCCACGGGATATACAGTCTGATAACCAACGACGTAGGGTGATGCACACGATAGTTGGTCCATGGTTGCACGATTCGTCTTCGCCACTTCGACAGATGTGAAACTCCTTTCGAAGCGGATCCGCAAATTGATACGCCAAGACCTTCGCTGCTCAATCACGCAACGGATGACTGAAGCGATTGAGCAGAATAGAGGGTCGAAGGTTTTTGTGGAGAAGCTCGGGAGAAGCCATCTGTCGAAGCTCAGGAACTGTTCTGGCTGGATTGTTTCTTTTAAGTCTGAGATCTTATCTAAGATCGAGGATTTCTATTGCAAATTGTACGCGTCACAGGCTCATCAACCAGATTACCGGGTTATCGATCCACGTGCAAGTGTGACTCGGCATCTCATTCGACTCCGTCCTTCACCAAGGCATTTTTTCCAAGGCGTGGCTTGAAAGTGAGGTCGTTCTGTTTTTAAGAAGGGTGCTGATTAAGAATTACCGACCGACGATAAAACCAAGCTGACAAACAAGAGTCATGACGAATCGCCTCACTAACAAGCTTGATGAATTCTAGCTATCGGTAGGCTGAAAGCGGAAAAAGACACAGCTTTGAGGAAAAGCCGATAGGAGGATTTAGTTGGGCTGGGCAACATTTGGGAAGCTACACCACTTTCTCACGTCATCGATACCGCAGAGTTTAAGACAAAAGTCTTAAGCCAATACGTACTCCCGTCATGACCTGTGGGATAAAAACTGCCTCTCACTATCGGACTGGTCCACAAGTTTGCCGTAGCTCAACGTGCTATGAAACGCGCTATGCTCGGAGTCTCGCTGTCGGATAAAATTCGCAATGAATTTATCCGGCAAAGAACAAAAGTTACCGACATAGTGCAAAGGATTAGCTCGTTGAAGTGGCAGTGGGCCGGTCACGTGGTCCTAAGAACGGAAGGCCAATGGGGCCATTAGGTTCTAGAGTGGAGGCCACTTTTAAGAAAATGGAGTGTTGGTCGACCCACGACCAGGTGGGATGGCGGTCTCCGTGCAACATCTTTCTGGCTAATAAAACGGGTTCCACCGCTGTTATCAAGGCACACGCTGCCTCGATACTACCCATAGAGGAGCCCTCTTCGCAACGCCAAAGCGATGCCATATTTTTCATCTCTAGGCGCTCGGTATTAGATCTTGGACACTCCAGGGATTTATAGAACCTCTTCTGATCACTATTGAAAAGGCAATTGCTATGGTACCGCTCCACTCTTTCAGAGTACCGCCTAATGCGCTTACCTCATGCGGCGATTCTGCTTCAGGAGGTCAATACGCTCTGTAAGCATAAACTCGCTGGCCAAGTAAATATTAACATTTGTTTCGGTAAACGCCTCCCTCACAAAACGTGCTACTCTGGATCTAGTGTTACCTGCCCTGAAGCAGTGTAGTTCGCCAATGGGGATTCAAGTTCTGGCGATCCCAACTTCAATTCTTTGCCTCCAGGCTGGTATCGAGATAATCTTTCGCTTAACTTGTCGAGACTTGGGTATTTTAACACCACGCAGGGAGCATACCACAAGCGCAGCGTATCAGTATGTATGTATACAGAATATCTGTAGCGTCGTCCAAACCAGTGCTTTTTGCGAAGTAGTCTGTTAACTCTCCACGTCGCTGTATTGATATGAATGCGGGGAAGCTTTAGTCTCTGCTCGTGTAGGGTACTTTGTACCTCAGCAAGCGCCTCATGCAGTATCCTACTTATTTATTCCGATTCCAGCAGTTGCTCCTTCGAAGCCTACATCCATTTGCATATCGGGTGAATTGATTTCGTTTCGCTCATATGGTTCCATCTGTCGAAACAACTACAGTCTCGAAAGGGACAGCTCATAAGTCCAATTGTTCGAGTTCGTCAGATTCGAAGATGGTAGAACGCTTGAAGGTACCATGCACTGTCGGCCAGGTTTAGCTCTGTTACAGCAACTGATGCCTCCAGATGCAGAAACTCACGGTACATCCTGGCCCGAACGCCGTGACGTCAACTCCCTCCTTTGTAGCCCTGAAGAACCCTCGTGCTGGACTTTTGGCCCTGCGCACCAAGCTGTCTGGTAGGTTGATTACTGGGGCCTAACTAGATGGTCGGGTCATGGCCTGTTGAGTTTTGCACCCTCGCTCGGAGGATTTGTTCAGAATCCATATTCGCGCCTATGTTATTAGAGGAAAAGGTACCATTGCCAGTGGAGCCTGTTGTCGACGGGGGGCTACAATACGATGGAGTGCGCCAGGTGCCCCAACGGCATTGTTAACGAGCAAAGTTTTAAGCACCGCCGGCCCTAATCGCCATTCGACACAATGCCTTCGACACAATATCTTTGTGCCGGTGCTGGCTGATTGCACTGGTAAAACAGCTAATATGATGCAGTGGGGATGAGACCGTCACTCCCTATGCCTTATTATTATTATTTCCCTAATTGTAAATAAAGTTTACATTATAAAACATGCGATTGTACTTTTGTTCAGTTATAGTTGAATTAGTAGTAATTTTGTTTCCATGTGACGAAAAATTCTTATTTCTTTTAATACTGCTGTATGCGTAATCACTCAACCTTAATTGCTCAATTGCCCCGCAATTGGCTCAAAGAAGAAAAAAATATATAAATAAGTACGCGTAAACTGCGTTTAAACTGTGCGTCTCCAATGTGTGATCGGCCAATGGTTGCAGCTACGACGTCAACCGCGCACGGTCGCTTGACACCGCAGGTTTTGATCGCTTCATGCGGACGCAGGTGGACCACCGGTTGTAATTACGTAATATCAGTACTAATTGTAAACAAACTTCTAGTCAATTACGAGACTTAGCGACATATTTGCCAACCGGCGAAAGTTACCTTAGTATCGATAGGTGTGCCCTACAGATGTTAAACAACCGAATTCAAATGTTCTAAGAATTTTGCCGGAACAAATCGTTTTATGCGCTTTAAAGCCCGCTTACAAAAGTCAAAGTAATATTTCTATTAAACATTTTAAAAAATTAGTAACATCGTATTTCTTTTACATAAAGTGTAAAAAACGTAACAAAATGCACAGTAGTCATATATCAGTACTATAATAATATAATACCTATAATGATATATAATGTCCTCCTAATCGAATCCGACTACGGCAGTCGATCTATTATGGAGATCAGCCAATTACGAATAATATAAGAGATATTAAAGTGAACAAGTCTACTTATGTGTAAACACAGGTGCACTCCCTCTCATAGTTCAATGCCCGTCGCATTATAACCAACAGGACCGAATAGAGATCAGGCGCAGAATCGACTTTTTATATTCTTAACCAACACATGGATCATCTTACTTTTCACGGTGATCAGCCCATATTGCCATCACTGGGACAGGGACTCAACAACTTTTCATTGTTGTTGAGTCCCTGCAGGATATCATAATAAAAATCTGTTCTGTTAATACTTTTAATAACTTTAAGAGGAAGCAATTTTTCAACCACTTGCAGCTTGCGCGTATGAGGCCTTTTAGTCAAATTCATGCAATTTCTGTGAATTATAAAGCAAAAAAACTTAAATTGGTTAAGCATATGAATATAACAAATGGATTCTGAGAAACCGTAAAAATTACGATATGGTATCTATTGTACCGGGCGTTGCAAATTAAAGATAGTCCAGCTAGAGTAGTGTAGAGTACTAGTGAGGGTAAAATATCGATAATCGAACTTTTATAAAAAAAAACTCAATAAAAATATTACTGAAAATAGAGTATTTAGTAGTTTCAATAAGATCTTGTAGTATACTAGACCTGACTTTCATTTATTGCAAATATTCTTTTATTAGAGAATTTTGTAGGTTCGTACCACTTTTACTGTGATTGAATAAAACTTTTGGATGGAATAACATTACAAGTATCTTATTTTTCCCGCTAAATCGGATTCCTTTTAAAGACAAAATATTTTCATTTCAATTTTTCTTTTCGGATAATTTTAATGTTATTTAAAGTTTCAATTACAATTATTTAATAAAAACTTATTTTTTATGCTAATTTTCTAAAACCAAACGGGCGACTTTACAATTTATCGACACTCAACGACAGTAAAACAACATGCAGCGTCCGCGCTGTTCACTTTTTGTGCCTGAGTGGCCTCCGGTTTAGATGAAACAAATCTTAACGCACCAAATGTTTAAAATCACCACATAAATAGCTGTGGTTTCAAAAACATATGTTATTTTGACTCTTTTCATAGACATAAGAAATAAAGAATACACGATCTGTCGTACTGAGCGACAGAACAAGTATTTAAGAGCCGTACTGGCCAAAAGTCAAGCACGAGATTGTTTGGAACTTAATATGTTAATGAAGTACGAAACCGCGATCTATTAATTACTCATTGACCGTTAGCAGTATATACGTTGTATAACAAAGCGCCATCTACCAAACATATATTTGAGTTTGGTAGATGGCGCTAAACAACGACGACAATCGCATCTGAGCGCTCTTAAATTAGTGTCATTTACTGGGAGCCTCAGCATCTCAAAAATAGCCAGTTTTAGGTCGATACCATTTCGTTGTACTAAATGGTGTCTCTGTATATTATCTTCTTTGTGATTATGCTACACACAGATAACATGGCTTCCTTTTAGTGAGAGAATATTTAAAATCAGTTCAATAAATTTGTAGCCTATTCAAAACGTGCAAACAAATATTTCCTCTTCATAATATAAGTTTTAATTGCCTTAATAGAATATTACAATTAAAAACATACATTTTATAGGCAAAGACACTATATTCTTCGTTTACGTTACAACTTTACGTTTTATGAAAAAAGATGATTATTGTGAATATATATTATAGAGACTAAATAATTTTATTATCTAATATAACTTAAAAATATGAATCCAAGCACCATTTAATAAACAAAAACATTAATATGTATAATTATCGCATAAAAAATAAATAATTTGTGAATAGAATCGATTAAAATATAATTGATGGATAAAATTCAAATCTGGCACCATAAGAAACTTGTCTAGTGTATATGTATATTATAAGAATAATAAATGTTAAATAAATTATTATTAACTATATCCACACAATAGGTAACATTTGAAAATGTCACAATCAAATAATTAACTCGATTAGTACGACACGTTGCCGGAAATTTTAGAAACAATGCTTTCAATTTAATTTAGTTTACTACGCTACCCATAGACAAGAATTAATTGAAACATTTGAAAGTTTGATATAAAGTGCCTTTACATTTGTCTAATTTAGTTGACATTTTACGTTAACGAGAGTTGCAAATTAAATGCTTTTGTACGCTAACTTTAACATGTTTATCGATATGTACCTACAAACAGTTTATGTAACCCCTTAATTAACTACTTTTATGATATCATGCAATTATGTTCAGCTTCACATTTATTAAAAATACTTAATACTGCTCTTAGTCCTGTATATAAATAAATTTATGTTGATCAATAACGAAAAGAAAACTGTATTTTAAGAATAACTTACAATAGTTATTTTAATGTAATATATTGTGAAAGCAAGCCTCCGTATCCTAGTGGTATGGGCGTGTGCTTTAGAAACCGAGTGGTCGTAGGTTCGAATCCTGCGGGGACGCAACAAATTTTCGTTGTTTTCTGGTTGGTTAGAGCAATTTGAGCCGATCACCCAATTGTCTGAAAAGTAAGATAATCCTTGCGTCGGATGGTCATGTAAAAAGTGGGTCCACCCACCAACCCGCATTGGACCAGCGTGGTGGGATACGGTCCAAACCACCTAATGGATAGGGGTGTATTAGGGGAGGCCTATGTCCAGCAGTAGACTAAAACAGGCTGATGATGATGATGATCATGATTATAACCATATCGCGCAATATGAGCCGGTAGCAATGCGCTTTGTGTACAAAATTGAACCGTAGTTTTTGCCACAGCAATTTTAAACCTCTGATATTTCTTAAGGTATTCGTAATATCTAAAAATCAATAAATAAATAAAATTTTAACACATTTACTTATTGCAATTTTTTAAAATTGTTTACATTAAAATAGTTATTTTAAAACATAGATGATATTTGCTAGCTGATTTTATTGTAGACTATTTCAAGAAGTACAATTACGTAATACATATTTTAACACTAACTCTAACTATTACGGTTTCACCAGCGCTTGGAATTTAATCTTAAAAAGTTGTAATTTTTGACGGCGTAAATTGCTTAAATATCTATTAAACATAAAATAATTTTAAATAATAGACAGCTATTATTTCCAAAAAAACCGACCTAAATCTGGGCACTAGGAGCGGAGCAACGAGGTATCATAAGCATCAAGCAAAGATCAACAAAAGATTCCGTCAAAAAGCTAGAGACATTAATTAGTATGGTCTGTAACGAAATTTGAAATTTATTGGTTACGAATTTGAAATCAAAAGTAATTTTGACATCGACTGTTATAAAGTAATATTGATTAAAAAGCTATATGTTATGGTTATTACCGCAACATTAAGTAAGAAATATCGAAACTAAATAGCTCTCATGAAGTCTTTTTATTTTCAAAATGTTTTCTGATAAGCGTGTAAGGTTATTATTTAAATGGCTGCAGGCGCACCTTTAACGCGCTTTGAAATATATTCGCTCGACGTACTTTTGAACACAAAGTCGGCGATTTGTACGCAAAGCAAAAAAGCCACTACCAGTATTGGTAGCGCATGGCCGGAGGGCAAGACTTAATTACATGCATGATATGTTTTATTGTTAGCGATGTAATAAACCTTTTTTGCATCATTTTTTTTGTTAAAACCCTACAAGCACTTAAAATGTTTTTAAGCCTTCTCATACTCATTTTAAAATGTTCGTCTCGGATTTTTAGGTTTAAAAGTTTATGAAATATATATGTATAGAGCATATAAAGTTTGTGAACACTGATAAAATATTAAAATAGCGTGGCATCTTCGAAAAGATGGAAATTCCTCAGATTAATTTATTAGAAAGAATTTTTTACCAGCTTTTCTTTATGGGAATATTAAATTATCCTTTGATGAACTTAACTCATTATTGCTATAATAACGGCTCTGACTATTACGTAATATCCGACCGTTAAAAGATAATTGATAAGCTCATAACGAAACGGCTACCACTGGCTACAGCTGCTACAAATTGATATTATATTGTTGTTGACGTGCTATATTAGTTCGTTTTAACGAACCTAAAATATGTAATATTAGGTATTTAATTTCGAAACTGCTTGCAACTGGTAATTTTAACATAAAATTCATAATAACATAAAATTTATAAGTTTTATCTGTCGTTTTTTTTTTTTTTTGTTGTTTTCTACGTATTAAGCTAGTATATTCCTTATCTTTTTAATTTGTAAGTGTACTTGTATTAACTTCAAAATGTGTTTTTCTCTTCAGAAATTAATGTAAGGTGTCTAATGTTTTTCTTACCTAGATAAATGTATTTAAGTTGTTATTTGTCCGTTTTTTTTACTTTTCACAAAACGATTTCTCAATGTGCTACGCCACCATATTATTGCATGTTATGTTTACCTGTAATTGATTGTGCATTTAAGAGTCCTAATTTGTATTTCTCAATGTTCATGTGTTTGTATTAAGTGTAACAATCGTTGGTGAACTAAATAAATAAATAATAACCCAATGAGACGGTTGACTGTGAATTACTTGTTTAAATAAAATTTGTTTTATAAGTAGCTCATTGTTGTAAAAAAATCAGTTAGTAGGTATTTTAATCAATGATTAGCTTGAATACATACAATTAATATAGTACTATGAAAATTTTAGTTTATGTTTATAAAATTATAATATCATAATAACGGACTGTCAGTTCCGTAATTTTAACGAAGACAAATAATTTCTATTGGTTGTATTATTCTTTTCTAAATAAAGTTCGTGTTGTTTTAGACAAAAACACAGAAAATATATCGATTTCTTATCACCAAATTTTCCTTCCCTATTCTCTTTCCCTTCTATAAGGCATCTACAGCGTGACCCCTCGGCATAAACGGGGTAGGTAACACGCCTACTGCTTTCGACCCGTCCTTATACTTTCAGGCTAGGCAAGGCTAGCTTTTTAGCTACCTCGAGGCAGCCTTTACGGCCGGTCTTTCACCATTACCTGGGTTTGTTTCTCTTAGCTAGCTTACCCCACGCCTAGACCAGGCCACATATACTGAGCACCATCATTACGACTAAGTGGTAACCTATCGGCGGGTTGCAAACGATACTAGTATTAAGCTCTTATTGTGCCGTATATTGGCAGTCCGTACACGGCCATGCCCACGCTATTTTAGAATTTGATAAATAGATTTTCTTGGACTAAAAAGTAACTAGTACGCTACTCAAGAACAATGTAGTTTTCTTGTAACATTTTTTTTTTAATTTGGCGCAGCTTTTCATACAATAACATATACATCATTCCTATAAAAAAATTAAGTATAGATTGTTGCGTCACACGTCATTAAATGACTTTAGTATATTTTGTAAATAAAATTAATGATGTTTCAACTCGGCTGGACGAATCAATCTAGGCTTGTTCCTCCTCTTTTATGGGACAATGTATTCGCTTTTACAAACTCCTAAAAAACAAAGTCCTAAAAAACGTTCAAGATTTATCCATTGATAAATTAAAAAAAGTTGTCAAGGAACGTTTGTGTGTTATTACAATGTAATAACACACAAAAGTTCCTTGACAACAGTTTTTAAGTGATAACACACTCTGGTAATGGAATGCTCGCTCCAGGATTTTTTCAATAATAACATAATTTTATGTTTCAATTATATTATAAAAGATGACAAAAAAAAGTCCCGCTGAGTTTATTTCGCCGGTTCTTCTCAGGTCAGAGGCGTTCTTTTCCGAACCAGTGGTAGATTTTTGACAATCAATAAGTGAGTGTATCGCTTCTATGTCGAATAAAGAAATTTAAATTTGAATTTGAATTTAGGAGCTATTCTGGCAAGTATCGTAAAAACTCTCGAGTCTACAAGAAAATATTGTACAATAATAAATATCACAAATTAACATATCCAGGCGGTGAAACTGCGGGGTAAAGGCAGTTTAAATTGATTTAATATTTCACATCTTGTATACATATTTTTTATAATTTTCGTGGTCATTTTCCTAAGCTAATTTCCAGATGATTATTGAAATGATTGTCAATTATATATATTATGTAGCGTTTTGGCGCATATATATTATTTTTTGGGCAATAAAGCTATTAGCTTTTATTGTCCTAGCCAACCAACCGAATACCAACGTTTGAACGTAAACACAAACTATGAAATAACTGATGATCGTCAACTCGTGGTTACAGGCTATAAGTTGCATTGTGTAAATGTAATTATAAACACGGCGAAAGCTTTTAAGAAAGTTCAGCGTAGTACAGTGCTTTGCATGAATATTTTTGAGACTAACGGACTGTAAGTAATAATGATAAACGAGGCAAAACTGTAAGGGCGGATAAGTGTTTACGGGGTCGTGGTTCTATTAGTTGTTTGGTTGTACTGATTGAAGAAGACATCTCGAGTCAAATATTTAAATAGGTGAAAAATATTATTATGGGTCACTTAATCGTTCTTATTTTTTGCTTTGACTAACCAAAGAGGAATTTAACACTTTAAATAAGCATTAAGTAAAAGCAACTTTACTCAAAATGAAGAATTCAAATAAAAAATAATTAGGATTTTAAATGAATTTTAAAACATTTAATTAAATTTCTAATAATTTTTATTTTAAATAACTTTCTAAAAGATTAAAATTTGGTAAAAAAATTTTTAACGTTATCATATGTAACCAATAAAGGGGGCAAAAAGTAAAAATTTTACTCACACTCTACTTTTTTATAATTAAATGTTTTTAATAAACAGTTTTAAAATAATTTTCTTTAACAATGAAATTATATTTATTAAAAATTTTTAAAAAATATCATTTATTTTTTAATAATTAAGAAACGGGACATATTTAATTTTTTGATAAACAAAAGTTCAAAAAACAATAAAAGTATTTATGTAAAACAACAAAAGAATTTTGTATTAATAAGACAAACCATTACGAACTTTTTTAAAATAAAATAATGTTTGGTTGAATATTTTTTCATACTGTAGAAAATAAGAGAAATGTTTACGATAATGGAAGTTTTCTTATTTTTGGTTTTGACCTAAAGAACAGGGATCAAAAAAAGAATGAGAACGCTATTTTCCTTGTTAAAAATTTAAATACAGGCATTGTAGATATTTGAATAAAAAAAGAAAAAAAAATTTATTTTTTAACACTTTTACGATTTGTTTTAACTTTTTTCAATAAACAAAATGCAGCCTTAAATACCCGTTTAAAGAATTCAAAAACCCAAAAAATTTTTTAAGTTCTTCAATTGGGAACTTGGTACGTTTTCCACGTCCTTTTAATTTGAGGAAAAGATAAAACAAAATATTTTAATTATCGATGAATTTACCCAAATTAGTAAAATCGAAAATTTGTATAAGGATAAGAAACCACCCGATATGTTAAAAACGGGATTTCAAAAATATTTTCCTTTTAAAAAAAAAGAAAAATTTGTTTTGAAAAATGTTAACCTTTTAAGAAACAAAATTATTATATTTTCAAAGATTTTGTTAGGTTTAAAGAAATTGTAAAACTTTTTTTTGTTTAAACAAACCTGTTTGAAAACAGAATTTAAAAAGAATGACTAGTTTAATCTGTTATAAAAATTATATCGATTTTGGGGCTCGAAATTTATTTTATTGATTCCCAAACTCTTTACACAATTTAAATGCAATTAAAATGTTTAATTTCAAAAAGTTTTAATCAAAGGAAATTAAGTTTTGAAATTTACCCGTTTATTTCCTTATTTTTTTGTAAAATAATAACACTTTTTACTCTACTGTTCCATTTTCCAAAACATACGAAAGCTAGAACTTAAAACCCTAATTTGCATTTATCTTTTGAATAAACCCGAGGCGGGGTGGATGAGAAAAATTGATGAAAAGTTCCCATTTTTAAGAATGTTTTAAAAACGCTTAAAAACCAAAATACTTATATAAAATTTTTAGAAATTAATTTAGAAAATAAAAACAAAACTGGGTTAAATAAAAAACTTTAAAAAAGCTGAGGTAGAATAAAGATTTTGTTTTATTTTAGACAAGATTTATGGTTCAATTAAAATGGAGCTGACTATTTTAAAGAAATACTTAAAAAATATTTTATTTGTTGATTTAAAACATAATTTAGTACTTTAAATTTTTTCTAATTTAGAAAAAGGGTTTTATTTTTTCCAATTATATTGAAGTAAAATCACCTTTTCTTGGGTTTTGCCAATTATCCAACAGCCCCGAAAGGGATGATGCATTGGGATGTTTGGGAGAATGCGAGAATGTTGTGACACTGATCGACTTCTTAACGCCTTCAATGCCGTCCGGGTATTATCTACTATTCTCTCCCATTTAATTTCGATGGGATGAGGTTTTTTCTTCTATCATCGGGACCCGGCAAAAGTTTTTTTACATGAAGCTTATTCCTTTGGCGATCTTCAGAATGGGGGACTAGATTGGATAGAAAAATAAGTACTGGGGGTTTAATATAAAGTTCCCAAACATCTTTCGTCAATAAAAAATAACGTCGTTAGTGGATTGATTGAATTTTCGCTACATTATTTCTGAGTATTAATTTATTAATTTTATTTTGAATATTTTATTATATGAATAACATTATCCAAAAATATTATATATAATTATAAAAATGGATATATTGTGAAATTAGTACTTTGTTTAACTTTTTCCAGATTTTTAAATTTTTCCTTTTTTGTGCACCCATTGTTATTCATAACAAAGGTCGGCTGTTAGATAATGTCTAATGCATTAGGCCAGCAATATGCATATAAATTTGTGCACAACTTTAAACATAAAATATGGTGTTTATTTTTATTTTAGCTCTCAATGTTTCAAGCCTTATGCAGTGATTGTGATCAATGGGACTGGCGGAAAGTAATTTAAAAATTTGATTAATTTTTAAATTTGTTTTAAAATGTTTCATATTTATAACCTAAAAACAAAAAAATGTTTAAACACAAAATGTGGAAACCTTTGCAGGTAGTTAAATAAAACTTTTCTATGCTTTTTGAAGAAACCCCAAAAAGAAATCCAGTAAATTTTTTTCTATTCATCATCATCATCACCGGATGCCATGTTTGAACATCCTCTAATGACCCATCCAATTGGGGTTTTTGACCCCATTCCCCACGTTGGTACAATGCGGTTGGTGGGTGGACCGACTTTTCAGCCCCATCGCGCTGGTATCTTACTTTTTTTTGAGGTCGGCCCAAATTGCCCTAACCAACAGGAAACAACAAAAAATTTGTTAGTCCCCGCAATTCGAAACCCAATCCGGTTTCTGCCCGCCCTACAAGGCAGGAGGCTTTAATGTATTCAAAATTATAAAGAAATTATTGGATTTCTGGTTAAACAACAAAAATTTTACGATAAAACCTCAATCTCTTGTTTTTTGTAAAATTAAATACTTATAAAAACTTTAGATTAGATTAGATTTTTATGTGGTTTTATCCTTTAATTAGTTTATTTTATAATTACACTTATACATTGATATTCTAGTTTGGCGACAGTTATTTTTATCTTGCTCTATACTATAACTACAACAATTATTTAGAAAAGAATTGAGACTAAAGCTGGTTTCGACTATATTTAAATATACTAAGAGGCTTAGAACATTAATGTTGAAATGATAACAATTGAAATTTAGTTAATTTTAGAACAAATTTTCTATTTGATTTTTATTTTTCTATGTATTTGCATAATACAGATACTAATTCAAGGTTCCTTGTTTCTTGTGGAAATAGAAAAACGATTGATAACCCATGAACAATTGAGTTATACATTCTTGTCATAAAATTACAATAAAGATCCCTTTTATCGTTTCTTAACAAAATATGTTTTTTATTTAATTTTGAATGAGAAAATAATACACTAAAAATTTGGTTCATCGAAGTTAAAAACAAGCAACTCATCACTCTCTACGTGTAATAATTTTTCAGGTCGATGCTTGAAATAAATAAAAACACCGGCCACAGAGTGGAGATGAATTACTCGAAAAGTGGGTAACCAGTGCATTAAACATTTGAAGCAGTGTTTAATTTAGTTGCTCCCTTTTCAAAAACAAAATATTTAAATAACAAATTTCATTTCAAATGTACCTTTTGACGGATTCTTCGCGTTAATTATATATAGCATCCATGATCACGGGCAGACTAATATGGAATACAAGTATGTCTGTATCCCAATGTGTTTGAAATAACCATCAGGTTTTTTTTTATATAAAATTTTACATATCTATCTATTTTCTTAAATTTAAACATGTATTTGGTGAAAGTACTTATTTTTTCTTGTGACATTGTAGTTTTTTATATCTCTGCGTTTAATTTTTTAATTTTTTAGATCCTACAGAGATATCAAAGACCGCCATCCTCTCTATTAAATTAGAAATTTTTAATTTCATAGCTTCCGAATAATTTTGATAAACGTGTTTTTGCAAGGTTTCGGGTTCATTAGTAATTTTTTTGGAATTTTTTTATCGGCGCAGCCTCGAGAACAGGCCGGGTTTCGAAGGGTTACAGACGCGCCATCCCCTGCACGCGGTGTGGATAAGGAACGTCAGTTTGAATGGTTCTCCCCCGCTGGGAGGACATTTCAGGACGCTCAATAAAGGAACGGGCATTTAAGGCGGTACAATTCCATTTCAATTTCGGACTATCGTCACCAGGCTGGACCGCGGACCTGCAGAAATGGTGCAAACCCGGTGAGTCGGACGATGACGCTCGGTCACCGGATGAACAGGTAAAACCAATTGTTCCCAAAACGGATCCGGACCAATCTTGTGGCAATTTCGAAGGTTGGAGTACGTTTCCTGGGCAAAGCCGAACGGGTAATAACAACTAAGGGGAGGCCAACAGAAGGATTGGCTGGGGCAGGGCCCATAAGCTTCATCGGTTTTTCTCACCCATTCCAAGTGTTCAAACGAAACTCGATCAGGGTCCCCCATTATGACCTAAAGGGCGAGATTGGACACTTACGGTTCCTTCCCAAATTTAAAGTCACCCAGGAGCTATGGAGACTATTCAGTATCTCTAAGCACTGCATCAGAAATCATGTGATCAATCAGAGAACCGGTCACCGAAACCCACCCGATTGTAAACTAAGTGGCAGTGGTAAAATAGAACTGACGACCGCTAGAGTCGGGTTCAAGTGGAGTTCGAGGCCCAAACTGTTAGACATTTATATTAACCATTGAATAAGATTCTTGGTTCTTTTACCTTTTAAATGTCATTTATTTACTTTACAATCACATTGTATTTATTTAAAGTCAAATGGAGCTGAATCTGGCAGTAAAAGTTTGACTTCGTGTCGTGTTGTATGTAAAGAGTTTTGAGTTTTGCTTAAAAGTGTTTAAATTTCAATGACCATAATTTTCATTAAACGAACATTAACAAAAAATTTTAATGAAACTTATTTTTTAATCTTATTTTATTTAAAATAATAATTTTTATAGAGATAAAAAAGTGTTAACAGGACTATACTAAAACAAATTAGTTCATCTAGAGGTTTTTATAAGGATAAAGGACCCGGCAGATTGTATTACCTCTTGATAAACAAAGTCTTACTTTGCATGAATCAATCTACAATAAAGAAAAAAATGAAATATTAAAATTTAGAAATATAATCTGTAAAGGGGTTAAAGTTTATTTTTCACCTCTTTTCATCTGAATATCTAAGCAACATATATCTTTTATTTATTTTTAATCCCAATTAAAACTTAGTGCAAGTTAAAAGAAAAAAAATGAAAGAGGGCAATCAAATAATTCCCTTTTTAAAATCTGATTCTGATAGTAACGGACCATTGCCACGCCAAAAGTCGTTAAAAGGCTTTCAAAACACGTAATGGTACCCTATTAGCTTATTTTATCGTTTAATTTTGGTAAGTTTTCGGTTTATGTTAATTCTTACAAAAATCCTAAAACTAAGTTTCTTAAAATTTAAAAAAGCTTCCTAACAGTAAAACTTGAGGTGTGGTTTACACCACAAGTTTTTAGTTAATATATAAATTATTTAAGTAATTAATAGACTATATAATTGGATTTCTTCAAGTCTTATTTTTATTACTAGTATAAACACCTCTTTAAAATAAAGAAGCAACATACTAGGAATAATAATGCGACTATTTGGTATTTCAATTTTTTTTTCAGTTATAACAGATAGATTGTACATTTTTTGTGAATTAAAATGAAAATTTCCCGTTGTAAAGGGATTATAAATCCAAGAACAAATTAAATTCTACAACCCCTTTGGCTCATCGTCCCTATTTTTAAATTGGCAATTTTGAAATAAAATTTACGAAAACAAATTCCCTTACCTTCATAATTTTAATTTTATATTTTTAAATTTTAATTAAAATTAAACAATACTTTTTATCAAAAGAGGGGCTATTTTAAGAATCTTCAAAACAAAAAAGGACTTGATATATTAAAAACTTCCAAGGGTTGCCAGGATCAAGGGCATTTTCTAAGGATATTCTATTTAAACTTTGCTCATTAAACAACTCCGTTTTAATAAGCATTGTGAAAGCTTTTGCACCTTTTAAATTAAAAAAAATCTGTAACTACCTACTAACTTGTTTGTTATTAAAATTTCAAGAGAAAGAAAGTTTTGTGCACATACGGTTATCAATAAAACGTTTCTAAATATATTTTTTATAATTATAATTAATTTCTCCTGGATTATTTATTAATAATTAGAAATTAACATTATTGTCCAACTAATCTCGCGATAGGATAATTTGTCTAACATTAAAATAACACTTAATTATTTTTACTGTAAAAATGGATGGGGACAGCTTTTTTAATTTTAAACGACCAAATTTTAAATAGAATTTAATAAACTTCCGTATCGAACCAAATTTTAAAAAAAAAATATTTGTGAAAAAAATTCATAAGTGTCCTTTGAATTTTAAAATTGATCCCAATTTGTTTTTAAAACATTATTAGAAGTGACAAAAAATTAAACGGCATCTTATTCTTAATGTACAACTAATGAATTCTTCTCATTTTGCCTTGGAATAACTGATGAATTTAACGGAACGGTCTCCACTCGCGACATTGTTATAAAGGGTTTGAGTTTTTAAATGACTGTTTTAAAAGGCCCTTATTAATATTTTTGTAATTAAAACCTTTTATGGATGTTTTCAATCTAATAGAATGATATTTTTTTAAATTTGAGAAAATATTAACTTTTGCTATTTTTCAAAATATTTCTCATCGTCATCAGCCGGTGCTATATTTATTGTATATATATTATGTCCTTCCAAAAAAAAAAATTTTAGAATTTTGAAACCATACCCCTACTTTTTATTTAAGTTAAAACGTACTTAAATATGAAATTTTATTTAAAATGATTACAACCGTCCGACCGCCAAAGTTTAAAAAAATTGTTTGGGCCCATTTTGGTTTGATCCAAAAACTATTAAATGCAAAAAAAAGTAAATTAGTAAAAATAAAAAAAGATCAACATAAAACTTTTATTTAAACACAAATAATAAAAATAATTAATTAGAGTAGCTTTTCTTTAGTGTTGTTTTTTTACAATCTGCATACATATTTCATGTTCTAGAACTTTTTGTTTTTGCTTTTTTTCAGCCGTCATAAGTCCATTGAAATCTTGTACTAATATTACAGCTCCTTAAGCAATTTCATTTACGACCTTCAAACGACTTCTTCGTCTTCTAGCTTCCAAAAAAGCAGAGTTATGACCCCAAGAAATATGTTCTTGGGGTCACAACCCTGCTTTTTGCATCTTCTCGTAAAAAACTCTCATCGATCTGCAGTCGTTTGCTTCTTTGAGTCACAAAATCATGGATGATTTTCAGATATGACGCTGGAGGACGTCATATCTGAAAAAAAAGCAGTTTAAATTAGCAAAAACTAAGCTACGAAACGTCTTGTAAAAACTTAATAAAGATCTAATAATTGTCCACAATATGGTATAACAAAAACCCGAATCTAATATCTTTCCAATTGTTCTTAACTTTTTTTTAAAATGCCCAAAATAATCAAGCTCCACTGAAACCAGATTTAAATGTCTGCTTAAATTATCTTAATTTACGTGGAGGTTAACTAAGAGTGCAGTTAAATGGCTTTTAGCCATGTATTTCGAAGAACTTCTACCTTGGTAGAAGAAGCTTTCTATCGTCAAATGAAGCAAAATTGCCTTCTTTTTGAACTTCGTAATCCATCCATGCTATTTATTTGGAATAGATGCAACAGACAATAACCTCTTTGTTTTAATTTTTCCTCTTATTCCAATCGTCTGTCCTAATTGTTCTTCTTTCTCCAATTTTTTTTATTTCTACCTACATCCGGTGGCCTGGTTTCTCTGTTTGCTTCCAAAAATGCTTGTCTTCTTCTATCTTCATTATGTCGAAGGCATCAGCATGTGCAATATCAAATAATTTATCAAGGTCTGTTACAAAATTAGTTTCATGGGTCTTGAACGTCACCCGTGTTTTCCTACAGTTTTTCTTGCAGCTCCCTCCAAACATAATATAAATCAACAAGTTTTTTCACGCAGTTAGGAAATTCCTTTGTAGGAATTCTGGCTTTTTCCCAAAATACAATGCACTCGCTAATAAAAAGATTCGCTCTTTCACCTACTTGAATATTGTAAAATAAAACGGTGAGAACTTGCCGATTAGATGGTAATTTTGCACCATTTATCTGGTGGCTTGGCAGTCCGATAAGGTAAATATTTTGTTTATCACTTCGTAATTCCACAGACATCTTCACACAATAAACAACAACGCACTAATAATGTTATAAATCACGTATGAAATGACAATTGAAAGTCGCAGAACAGGTCGCAGTGCTGCGCCCGCGCAACTTGTATGAACAAGTTAAAAACTAAAGTAGGCACTTAGGTTATTGTTTATAAATCGGGCTATTATTTATTTTAGACTATATTAGGTCAATACGAAAGTTTTTAGAAGGTATGCGTAAAAATATATCAAAATTGAAATATAAGGGACACCCTAATATATATATGTATTTATATATGATATATATTTATGAATGAGATTGCTTATATCTAATAGGTATATTATGCTTATATTGTATATATTTATTCATTTACTTTACCTACTATGTTATGGGAAAACCCAGTTTAAAATATGTATAAATTTTTGCTTACGTTTGATAGACATTCAAATGGCATTTCTTTTTTGCTTATTTTAGTGCATCTACCTTATTATATCTTCACCACCCATAACACGCCATTAGCATTAATTCCGCCTCTGTTGTTTTTTTTTGTGCATGAAGAATATAAATAAATAAAACAGACAATAAATATTTCTATATTAGGATAATAATATCAGTAACTTGCAACGCGGCTTTCTACAGGCGATTATTACTCCTAAATCTCTTGTATCAGATAGGATATTTAATAGCGCAAAATATTGTTAATATTTTCTTATTCAATTATAACTTTATTTTTGCTTTCACACTAATGTTTATAATGTGCATTTTTTAACAACAATAACTGTTTAAAACCTATATCTAGCATCTGCAGGAATGTAAGAAGAAAAAAAGCTTAAGCATTGCAATTTTTTGTAATAACTTTATCAGTGGAAGGTCGCCCTTTTACAGGGGACTGTCTGGAGCGGCACCACCTTGTTGCCTATTGTTGTGGCAGAAGCCACAAAGCAGTGGGGTGAAAACATTACTGTGTTCCGGTTTGAAAGGGCCAGCCAGCCGTTTTACTAGTTAATAAAACTTTACATCCTATGTCTGACAGTAGGCAGCGCGCTGGTTAGGTTAGCCACTGGTATTTCCAATTTTTATCGGCGTCGGTTATCACTTTACATCAGGTAGCCTAACTGCTTGTCTGCCTGCATAGCCAACAAAAAAAATATATTTATACTTTTATAGACATTCACTTTACTTATAAAATATAGAAAACACAATGATCTGATCTCGCAGTAAGCACAAATAGGGAACTTTATAATAAGCGATATCCGAAGATATTAAATTGTACTCGCATTACTCTATTGGCACGGAAGGTGCAAAGTTCTTGCGCTTAATTTAATTATTCTATTCGGTTAGCGTTATTCAAACATAATAAAGCAAAGAAGGTCACTTCATTGAGATTACTCTGTATTAGAATTTACATAACATGATAAATAATAAAGTTTTCGTTAGACTGAACTCAACATCTTTATTAATTTTTGTTAAATTTTAATGTAGAAAATGTAACTCGTCATATCTGTCCGATGTCATATCTGTGCCAAACCTTAAGCGAGTTTTGAAAGAAGCAGTGTCATTGTAATAAATTGTAATAATATTTTTGTAATTATTTTACTTTATTTGATATTCACTTTATTTACTTGCAGAAAAATAGTGATTCAATTCAAATAATTATTTTTTAAGATTAATTAAATTAACTGCTTCTGTAGTGGTATGGGCGTTTGCTTTAGGTACTGTTGTTTCCTAGTTGGTTAGGGCAATTTGAGCCGATCACTCAATTGTCTGAAAAGTAAGATGATCCATGCTTCAGATGAGCATATAAAAAGTCGGTCCACCCATCAACCCGCATTGGACCAGCGTGTCGGGATACGGTCCAAAACCCACTAATGAATAGGAGTGAATTAGGGGAGGCTACGTCCAGCAGTGGACTATCACAGGCGGATGATAAATCAAATTATATTTTAGAGCAATGTTTGATTCTAACAAATGTATGATGCGTACATAATATTTATCATACACATCCCAACAAATAGTATGGCCATTGTATGTTATTTAATTCTATAAATGATACTTGGTATGGATGGATGAAACTATATTTCAAATTATTTAAAATTAAAACATTAAAATAATAGCTAAAATAGTTACATAGCGTTTACAGACAGGTAATTGAATAATCAGTACGTAGTTTAAAACAAAGTCGCTTTCCTGTCCCTACATCTCAATGTATGTTTAAATCTTTCAAACTACGCAACGGATTTCAATGCATGAGGCTGTTTTTTTAATAGATAGAGTGATTTAAAATATATGCATAACACTTGCTTAATATTGTAGATATAATTTTTATCAGCATAGCTCCCGTGCGAAGCAGGGGCGGGTCGCTAGTAATAGTGAAATTAAATCAGCGTTAATTATAAACGTCATCACTACCATCGTATTTTATGATGAACAATATCTCAGTTAACGAATTTCGTATTGACAATCTAAGCAAAAAGTTTAAGCATCCCTCCCATCTTTCCTATCTTATTGAGAGAAAACGTTTCTACTTTATGATATTGCGCAGCTTACCGGGATGTGCAAACCTTGGGGTAGCAATTACAAAAATTTCTTGTAGTGCTGATGTAGTTGAATAACCTCGTCATCTTGATTCATTTTTTATTTAACAGCCCATAACAAAGATATAACAATAATAAGAATACACTAAATATAAATAAGAATACTTAATAAGAATAATAAATAAGAATACACAGACATTTTCGTCATACATGAAATAAATGAGTTAATTTTAACGTGATATATCAAAAGGAAGTTACTAATATTAGCAACATTTTATTTTTAAAATAAAAAACTAATTGTAATCATAAATTTGGGTTCTCATTATGTATAAAATAGATCCCAAGTTCAATAAAACTGTAAGACCTCTTTACAATAAGAGTCAATTCTCCTTAATAGCAACTTGAGTACGATTCGTAAAGTTCTTTCCGTAAACCAATTAAAACATTTGCATACTATAGCGTGTTTGGATAGTCAAGAATTAAAGCGAAAAATCCTTAAAAGTAGTCTGTATTAAGTGTTCGCATAAAAACAGTTATTACGATGCCTATATGAGTGTAATAATTTCAAGCAGAACCAAAAACCTACAATATAATTAACAACACAGTTCTAAAAGTAAGAAAATTAAAAAAAAGAGGAAACAATTAATTACTTTGGTAAGAATAATTTTAAGACTCCTAAAAATTTCAGTGTCAACAAAGTCATTAATTATGGGTGAGATAAGAATTTAAGATTTATTTTTTTATATTCTTCTCAATTTCGATTCGTACAATCTACTCAAAACATTTCATTAATATTTCTTGATGGACTTTCCACAAGAAGGAGGTACTCAATTAGGAATTGCTCCGCTCCTAAATTTCTGGTTGTAAATATTCGTTATTCCAATGATAGATGGTATATATAAATGAATATAATACGAACATATCGGAGAAATCGAAGTATTTTAGTACGGAATAAAATACAAACTTATTGATGATATAATAAAAATAACTTGTATTAACCATTTTATTTATTTAAACTTCTCAAACAAATACAATTATGCAAAGGCGACTTCAATGCCTTAGGTATTATCTACCAGCTATCCTTACGGTGGTAAAGAGATATTGGAGTAGGTGCACGGTTAATCACTCTGCCCTGGGCCTGCATAAAGGAGGCGCTCCGATTCTATCTCCTTACCCTACCAGCAAAACGTTATTGGGGCCTACCTGTCGCACCGACGTCGGGCCAGCGTGTTGGGATACAGTCCAAATACCCCCTAATGGAGAAGGCGTACATTAGGGAAGGGCCTATGTTCAGCAGTGCAGTAACACAATCTGATGATAATGATAATGAACCTGAATGATAATGAATTTTACTATTATAAAATGCGCAGTTTTATCGTCGTAGGCAACATTTTTGATTAGGAATAATAAATTGATGATCCATGCGTCGGATAGGCATGTAAAAAGTAGGTCCACCCACCAACCCGCATTAGACCAGCGTGGTGGGAAACGGTCCAAAACCCCCCTAATAGATAGGGGTGAATAAGGGGAGGCCTATATCCAGCAGTGGACTATGATAGGCTGATGATGATGATGATGAGTGAAGTGGGTAAGCTGCTGACAGTGGAATTCATCTCTCATATGTGGTACGCTCTTATGCATTATAAAAGTTATTTTTGCTTTGATTTGAATTGTTACGTTCGTTTGAATTGTAAGATTATAATTTAATATTATGTTTTAAAATCAACTCGACGGAACGAATATTTCAAAGAGAGATCAATGACGCGATACACTGAACATAATTATTTTCTCCCTTCGTCATTCTACAAAACAACCTATTTGCAAAGTGTAGAAAAAAAAATGTAACGTGTAAAAAATTAAAAAGCCCTGCAAAAACAATATAATAGTAGCAGTAAAAGCAATTTTAAATTATTTTCATTTGTAGTTATTGAAACCATTACTTTAAGATATTTGAATACTCTGTTCTATTATTCTGTTCCAAAATTCTTGTATCAAATAAAACAAATACAAAAATCAAAATTAAAAGTAATAATTTGAACAGTTTTAGTGCATGTTGTTGTGTAAATCCACCGTATAGTTTTACGATATAGAACCCAAACAAACTACTCAAAGCGCCTGCTACAAAAGTTGCCAATTTTATTTTAAAACGCTGATTGACCTAGGGGTCAATGGAATTATTTATTTCCAAGCAGTTCTTATTGCCCTGTTTGATATTGATTGGTTTACAATTCTCCTTAATTATTTAAGTTAACTCAGCTTCAGCAAAAAAAAACAATATTTATACTGGGAACCGAGTAAAAATTTATACTGAGAAATTTTCACGTTCCTGCCATTCGGCAGCCTGATCATCTTAAGATCCTTTCAAAAAAACGGATTTATATTTTGTAGTACATATTGTCACTACAAATTAAAAAATAAGAAATTAAGCTTTAATTTATATCGTATTTTATTAATAATTTATACTAATCTAAGATAATTTAGATAACTCATTATTATCTTACTGAATAAGTAATAAATTAACTTGTTTGCATTTTTGTTAAAAAAAAAAACTATAATTTAAAAGATTTCTAAACTTCAGTTTAATTTTGAAGTAAGATTGTTCAATTGTCAAACTACACTAAAACTGAAAATTTTTTGATAACTGGACTATTACTCTTAACAACGGTTATGCCTTTTGTTTAAACAATTTTTATTTTGTAATATAGCTTATAAATTGATTATTACTTTTTGTCATAATCCTAACAAATAGTTTACAACATTATTTACAGGTTAACATGTAGTATCAAAGTTGACGAAAAAGTTTGCGCTGAATATTTTTATTTTACAGAAATGATACGACAGTAGGTAGGCCAGTTACAAAAGCATGCAAATGAGAATTGTTTCAAACAGAATATTGGAACTCGCTTCAATAGAGTTATGGTTGTTGCGGTACTCTTTTCAAAAATAAATGTACGATCTGTCCCTTAAATGATTTCCAAAAAAATATTGCGAAAAATGTATGAATAAATTTGAAATAAATTATATAACAGTATTTAACTATTATACTTCAACGGTACTATTTACACTGTAGCGTTTGTTTAAATTAGATAAAGCAAAATCATCATCATCATCAGCTTGTCTTAGTCCACTACTGGACATAGGCCTTCCCTAATGCTCGCCTCCTCCTTAGGGTTTCGACCGTATCCCACCACGCTGGTCCAATGCGGGTTGGTGGTTGATTAAAGCCAAATACTTTAGAGATATTATGTTTTCTTATTTCAATGCTGATAATAAATATACTACAAAATGCCTCTATATACTTCATGTGTACACCGTTTTTGACATCATCTAACGAATACAAATTAAACATGTTCATTTAGAAGTTACTCTTGAAAGAGCGAAATTATTATTGCCGGTTATCATTAAGAGACCATCACTGATTTTTTTATAGACCTTCTGGTTTATAACAATGTATTGCATTTTTAATCTATATATATATCGTAGCGCTAAATCAGCGTTTACAGTGGAAGAGCAAGTAATGTGTGTGTAAGAAACTTTTCTGTTCAATCAGTCTATGTATTAAATATAACTGATTAAAAATCCACTGAGTTCTTTTTAAATATCTGCATGCAAAGGAGAGACACAGGAGGGCTTGATTCCATGATAGGCAGTAATGTCATTGAAACATTAAGATTTTTTCGATGTTGGAAAGAAAGATGATTTGTAAAAATTCAGTTATTAACATAATTTTATAAATTGAGAGATATTATATCCTTCTATTATATTTCCGTTAGTTATGCTACGGAGCTTATTTCTTTTACGCTCAGATGTCTTTGAAAAACTTCTTTTCTAAACCATAACAAATACTCAAAATTACGGTGTTCTAGAAGCTGATATGATATTAAACTAAACAGATCATTACAGTGTCTTTGCTTAAAACACTGAAATATACAAAATAACTATAATTTTGTATTGTAATATATTAGCTGTTGCCCTTTTTTAATTTTATTGAAAATTTTCTTGTGAACATAAATATTAGTCGATGCAATATTATAGCTGTTTTCTCCGCGAACTCCAACTACGAACTTTATTGTTCTTTAGTACGTTTGATTTAATAAAAGACATTAAGGATTTTATTGTGTCAAATTTTAATTACGTATTCACCCAATCATATACTTCCACATTTACTTAATATAATACACTATAAATATCCACTTATATTTCAGGAATTTCATCTCATATAACACTAAAATCTTCAATCAGTCTTAACTTATCAATGAACCGAATCAGAATGTGTGTTAATCAATAGACGTTTTTGCCACTCCACTGAATACATTAAACACTAATATAGTTATACGTGGCTTCTTAAGCATATTTATGGATATGTCTATAATTTCAAATGTATTTTGCTGGAACAATGGTGCGACGGCCAACATTTCCTGCATTTCTAACAGATCACTATTAATATCATCTCGAAAGTGATTAATCTTTTCACACCGGAAATTGGCCTGCTTTAACTCGATTAGTGTTATTTAGTTGCAAGACTGGTCAGAATAATAGTTTATTAAAGCCATTTTTTATTAGTAATTACGCCAATAAGGCAAGTATTGTTCCTGAATGTATATCAGTAGCTGCGTCTGATAAGCTGCCGTAGTCAAAATCGACTATTTTACATTGTTTATTTCATATATTATATGTAAGTAAACTTTGTTTTAGGCATATTTGTGAATTTATTCCAATTTTTGCTCTTAAAAACATTCCCCAAAAAGCTAGAAATATACCAAAACGAGGATACTTTCAAGATAACTGGTTACGAATATTGCTTTACTTAGCCCGATACGCCATATTAGATTATTAAGAAGCTTATCGAAATAAATTTATTCACATCTTATACTTAAGTAATCGCCGACACGATCTAGCTCATAACAATAACAAGTAAAGATCAATGAGCCTACAATTAAAACCAATTCACGGATGCCTACCAACCTCTATGATCAGGGTTGACATAACTACTTTTTTAATATTCATTATTTACTTTATTTAGTTTTTTAGCTATTAATTTGTTGTATTATAAAAGTCAATTGACATGGGCCACTCTCCATACATTTATCGGCTCACTAAACGAAGTTCGAGGGCATTAATGATATATGTATGGAAAAAAAAATCTAAATACTTACCAAAAAATTTTGGCAAATTTTAATCTTGGGATAGTTCAAATAATAAATAAAAAAAGTATTTTTAATGACTAAGTTACATCGATAAAATTGAAAGAGTTGCCATGGTAAGATATATTTAAATTAAAAAAAAATTCATTAAATGTTCTAAATAAAATATATTTGTTGGATTTTAAAATTAATGACGCTACTAAATTTTCCATGAAACGACATGTTCTACGGATTTAAAAGTAGAAAAACAGAATTTTTTTTAGATATAATTTGTTTAAATAAATTTTACCTATGGCAACACTTTCAATTTTATTAATGACAATTCGGAAAATCATATATTAAATGCACATACAAAATCATTCCTTACCCAACCTTGACATTGAGAAAATCACCAAGTTATCCTTGGTAGAGCCATTATATTTAAAATAAGAAGACCAAGAAAATCATTCCTAAGGCGTTTCATTTTTCACGATTTTTAAGTAACAAACAAACATAAACGCTAAATGCGCTGACGAATTCAAGTTCAAATATCTTTATTCATCATAGGAGCGATACACTCACTTACTGATTGTCAAAAATCTACCACCAGTATAAAAGGATGCTTTTGACCTGAGAAGAACTGGCGAAAGAAACACAGCGGAAGATATTTTTTTGTCATTCCATTTCACGTTCCGTGCTATCGCTACGATTGCGACACATAAAACCACATCATGTCCAACATAACTATTTAGACAGGAGCCAACCCTATTTGGAAAAAATCTCCATAAACATATAAAATTAAATAATGATTTTTTCATTTTGCGAGTTATATTTATATTTCTTTAGTATGTCTGAGTTGTCAAAACCATCTTTTGCAGTCTACCTTAATATTTACAAGCTATTTACCGTATCTGTATACTAAATGATAAGCTTTATTCGAATTCAGTTGCTTTGCGTAAAACGTGTAATTTACGTGGTGCTGTAACTTCATATAACATATTATGTAATAATTTAACCATCAAATTTGGTTAGAAAAGCAACGTACTAACATTATACCTATAACTTTTTTCATAGAAAATTTCTTATTTTATGCATGATTACTTAATAACAGTACTATCAATGAAGACAGTTTTAGGATAAGTTTCTCGTTTAAAAGACCAGAAAATAAAAAAAATATGCTCAATTTTTTTTTAAATGCGGTTAAAAGGAACTAGGGACGGAGGTGGTAGTGCATTCAACCAAATGTTGTCGCCTTGAGAAGCGTACATAATGCATGAGCTTTTGAAGTTTCCAATACACTTCGTTACAACCGTTTCTTGACCGAAGAGAGTCGTTTCCATTGTATAGGATCTTTTACATTTACTGTTTCCTTTTAGTTTAGTGTAACCCGGATGAGACTTTAGTTTTATCTTGTTTTGGTTATTAAAATGCAAAATCAAGTGCATTTTTACAAGATTATTAGTATATTTTTTGGAAATGTTATAAAAATATTATATTTAAAAATATTACAGGATTCT
The DNA here is from genome assembly GCA_029286875.1 of Lamproptera curius. NCBI lineage: Eukaryota > Metazoa > Arthropoda > Insecta > Lepidoptera > Papilionidae > Lamproptera > Lamproptera curius. The sequence continues at coordinate 5,298,368 of JAGSMT010000018.1, read as the reverse complement.
CCATGGAAAATTTACAAGATATTTTTTTTAATATAACGGTAACACTTTTTGACCGACTTCCCAAAAGAAGGTGGTACATAAATCGAAGTGTATGTTTTCTTTAGTATATATATGATGATTTTGTTTATTCTTTTTTTACATTTGACACATATTAGCTTCCAATTTTTCTTATAATTTCGAGATAAGTAGTTTAATGGATAAAATAAATAAAAAGATACATAAATTGTATAGGTGGTAGGTCCCCTGTTTACAGGAGATCGTCATGTGGAGTACCACCAGCTGGTGCCTATTTCTGCCGAAGCAGTAGTGTGAAAACACTGCTGTGTTCCGGTTTGAAGGGCACCGTAGCGCTTAATATTACATGGGTAAACGAGACTTAACACCCTATGTCTCACGGTAGGCAAGCGCGTTGGCGATACCACTGTATTGCCAATGTCTATGGGTTAATGCAAAAGGGTTAATGCACAATTAAAAGGCTCAACAAAACTATATGAATAAGTTGTGATACTGACTGCCAGTAGCGACTGCAGAAGGTAATCTTGACAACCGCAAACAGTATTTACATGCCCATCCTAATCATGGATCAGCTTACGTCTCAGACAATTGACTATTGTTCCATAGCTCCCTAACCAATCAGAAAACCACGGTAAAACAAATTTTCTTTCCCGCCCGATTTAAGTACACGACCTCTAATTTGTTAAACAATTGTAGCACAAATTTGTTTTTGAACACGATTTTCTTTTTCATGTCAATATTATTTGATATACAACTAGAAATATGACCAATAATTTTATGCTTTAAATTTTTTATTACTGTGGACTATTGATATAATGCCCAGTTACTGTAGGAAAATCATATTGAATGTTCGTCTGTTGGGAAAAATAAGGGTCGGTAGTAAGTACGTAAGGTAAACAGTCAGTAAATTTTAAGGTCAACTGTAAGACAACTGAGAACTACGGTTTTTTTACTGGATTACACGTTAATTCTTAAGTTGTAGGGAAAGCACGGACAAAATGAATGGGTGTTTTGTTTTCTGATCTTATTGTTTTATTTAATAGAATAATAATCAGTCCCGATAGTTTTAAGTCTTCTTTGGCTCATCGAATAATAGTTACACAATCTTTTTTTTGATAGAAACGACAAAGAAAAAAATTTCAAAAAAACACTCAAACAAAAAAGAAAATAAGCCACGATAATCCCCAAAGGCGTTTCGTTTTTTCAAAGAAATTACAAAGGTTACAATAAAATTTCTGTAATAAAACTAATACTAAAAGACTCTTACACTCACATTATACGATAGTAAGGATAAGGGGAGTAATGAGTAAGACATAGTATGCCATTTTTTCTAGGTGGTTAAATGTTACGTGAAATATACTAAACTGTTATCAACAGATGAGAAATGTTATATCTGATAACTCATTTTTTATTTTAAAATTATAATATAATTTCTGATACAGTTTATCTCACAATTTTCAAATGGGTACAAAAAACAACCCAAACATTAGGAAAAATTCATTTATAGGTACATTAAGTATTAAGGTAAACATTGATGTTATAGATTGCTACTACCGTGAGATATACACGCTATATGAAATTTGTTCATGAATTCAGACGTATTCTCTCCAGTCCGTCCCACTCAAAGGTTTTAGAAAAAAAAAACAGCACGAGGTTCGGTATTTATTTTTATTCCTGCAAAGTAATGCGACAATTAACTGGCACCTGTTTGTCTCACAGTTAATCTGTTTATTAACTGTCCGAAAAGTTTAATATTACGATTTAAACGGAAAAAAAATCTTATTTTCGTAGGAAGAAAAATAAACTTCAATAAATTTGTAATTTATTTGTTTGTTTTCTACTTTTATACATTCTTAAAAAATAAATTAATCAGTACAGATCCATGCTTAATACTTTTTCTCATTTTTTTTATTAGTTTAAAAAAAATCATCATCATCAGCCTGTGATAGTCCAGTGTTGAATATAGGCCTCCTCTAATGCACCCTATCCAATTGGGGGTTTTTGACCGTATCCCAACTGCCTCCGTAGCCTAGTGGTATAGGCGTGTGGCTTAGAAACCGGAGGTCGTGGGTTCGAATCCGCAGGGACTCAACAAATTTTCATTGTTGTTTCCTAGTTGGTTGAGGGCAATTTGGGCCGATCACCCATTTGTCTAATCAAGATGATCCATGCGTCGGATGGCATGTTAAAGTCGAGTCCACCACCTGACCCGCATTGGACCAGAGTGTTTGGATAAGGTCCAAAACCCACTAATGGATAGGGGTGTATTAGGGGAGGCCTATGTCCAGCAGTGGACTATCACAGGCTGATGATGATGACCGTATCCCACCACGTTGGTCCAATGCGGGTTGGTGGGTGGACCAACTTTTACATGCCCATCCGACGCATGGATCATCTTGCCAGCCAATTGGTGATCAGCCCAATTTGGGCGATCACTCCAATTGCCTAACAACTAAGAACAACAATTAAAATTTGTTGAGTCCCCGCAGGATTTGAACCCACGACCTCCGGTTTCTAAAGCACGCCCATACCACTAGGCTACGGAGGCAGTGTGCAGTTTTACAGTAATAATAAGTGATAAGTGACAAACATATATACAAAAATTTGTAAAGAAACTTATCATACCTAACTAACTTACAGAAGTTGAAGTCGATTAGTTTTGAGGGATTTTCTGATTATATGCATGATAGTGAAAGAGAAAGAGAGCATAAAACTTTTTTGTAATTATATAAAGTAGTAATTACAATGTTCATGTTATATGAAATATATTCATTTAATAGTACTACAAAATTAAAGAAATCATATTTATAATAACTGTTTTAATCAGAGTCAAGTATAACTTGAGTTTCTATTCTTTACTTTTATTGACAATAATAACTTTCTAGTACTTTTAAATTTGTGTTTATTTACGAGCATCGTATAAAAAATTCCTTTATAAATCTATAGACCTGATTACATTACATAAAAATCATACTGAAATAATTTCTTTGATTACATTGTTAAACAAATCTGGATAGCAAGACAGTTCTTTATCGCACCAATGTCCAGTCTAAGATTGAGACTGTACAGGAAAGTTTTAATGCTTACAATTGCCACTTTGCGGCACAGTATTAAACAATATAACGGAATAATGTTCTCAGTCCTAAAATACTTAAATGTGAAATATTTTTTTTATTTTTTCCTTAAAAGAATAAAAATAGTATTTGGTCGAAAATATTTCAAAGGCACGTGGAGCACGTAATTTTTCAAGGGTCCCGCTGACTTATTTATTTTCTTATACTTATACTTATTTTCATTTTAACATGAAATGTTTTGTTATATCGCTAAATTAGATTAATAATAACTATTTTACTTCCTTTTATTTTCCCACGATCCTTTACGTAATAAAAATAATGAGTTTAGATAAATCAACCATAATAAAACGTAACATTTGTTCTTTTATATAACATTCCTTTTAACAGAGACTATTTTCACATTATTGCAGAGGAAAGTTGAAAAAGTGTGGATTCGGATTAGTTCAATTAAAAACGTACTGATATAAGCAAAATAAAATTGTATATCTTATGTGAACAACGAATATGTAAAAATATTAAGATAATAACTAAAATATTAAGAAAATAACCACTCTCTATACTAAACGACAACATTTCCAGCTTTATACGGCCTTTGAAATAAAACTTTGTACAAAACCAAAATAGAAATTTGTTATTCATGTATGGAAATAAAATAGTATATAGCATATAAAAAAAGCAAAACGCTTTTATACACACAAAAGAGGTAATATAAATTAAAACTCCTACAAGAATTTTGTACTTTTGGGCGTCAAATTTCAGTTTTAAAGCTAAGTCTGAGTAGCCTCCTAACAAAAGTGAACTGTAATAAAAGTGAAAATCTTTTTCCATGTTGTAAAATATTATTTAAATTATAAGAATTGTAAAAGTAGAGTACAATTGTCTTGATTTTCAAATATTTAAAAAAACGAGATAAACAGGACCAATAAAGAAGATTACAGCTTTTAATAAACGAATTTTCTTCATTCTATGTCCACAATACTCATAGAAGTTATAGAAGACATTTAATGTAATTAGGTTAATACAATTAAATATAATAGGTAAAAACATATCAAAAATTTAAAACGTGATGGCAGAAATTGCACATCAGTTTCGTTCAACGAGCATCGCGTTCTATTCTATGTTGCGCAGAGTAACTTTGTTAGCACTGTTTGAAATCGGTGAATGTTTTTGTCAAAATTTCACTTGAGTTTTTCAAACATATATAGTAATATACTAACTGCCAGGAAGATTTTTAATTTCTCAGAACACCGTTTTCGCATTTAAAGCCAAGTCAGTGTTTTGTTTTTCATATCTAAAATAGCTGGCTACACTAATTTATTTTTAAACTATAGATTGTGATGGGGAAACAAGTTTAAGAAGTGTAACAGTTCCTGACTGCCCCGTAGCACCTAGTGGTATGAGGCGTGTGGCTTAGAAACCGGAGGTCGTGGGTTCCGAATCTGCGGGGATTCAACAAATTTTCATTGTTGTTTCCTAGTTGGTTAGGGAATTTGGGCGATCACCCTTGAATTGTCTGAAAAAGTAAGATGATCCATGCGTCAGATGGGCATGTAAAAATCGAGTTCACCAACTAACCTGCATTGGACCAGCGTGGTGGAATACGGTTCAAAACCCTAATGGATGAGGGTGTATTAGGAGGCCAATGTCCAGCAGTAGACGATCACAGGCTGATGATGATGATGAAAATAAGTTTCTAGATGAAAGTAAGTTAGTAATATACCAAAATCGTCCCTTGTGTTGATCATGTCAATAAAATTTGCATCAAGTTATTTTTAAAATAATTTTATTACGTACGTCTTAGTAGATTATTTAAGCAAAAACATTTACAAAATGATATGAAATCAAAAAATCAGTCAAAACATTTTTGGTCTAAAAATTAGCGCAAAGAACTAAAATTATTATTTTTGCAAGCCAACTACCATTTCTTTCCCTAACTTTGAAAAAAGATGTAGAATAGGAGAGACTAACTCTTACCGTGTAAGTTGCACTTTCTTTTTCCTATCCATTTTCCCAGGTTATAATGCGGTTGATTTATGCATACTGATTAATATTTCTTACGCAGAATGGCTGGTATATGACCTCCAAAACCTAATGGATGACCTCCATTCGATTGATGTATTAGATGTTATAAAATTTTAAAGCACTGATGTCTGCTGCGGATGATTTTAAATATTTTGTACGAAAACGTATGATTGGCCTATGTTGCCCTAATCAAACAGAAAACAATTATTAAACACAATTTGTATGTTTGTTTTTGCGTAACGCCATCAGCTTGTAAAACAACTGTCTAGAGCAATTGGCAATGGAGGTCGTCCACGGAAATCCTGCAAAGGTGCTAAATCTCGCTATTTTGAAGTTATGATTACAAACGTTATTTATGGCTATACATTGCTAGCATACGAACGGCAGAAATAATATTAAATTTGGGAAAACTCTTAAGCATTCTTTTGATGTGTATTTTATTACTTGAAGAACTAAAAACATTCAATGAAATTGAATAAGTCTGAATGTTAAGGACTTTATTGAAATTTCTATTGAAAGTTGAATAGATTAGATTTTTAATTAGATACAAAGCAGAAAGTGTATTATTCTGATAGATGTGTTTTTTTACAATAATTTAGTGGCCAATAAGAATTAATTTATTATCTATATCAATTTTGTACATTTCTTTTATTCATTTACGTTCCAGTTTATCAAGATTTATAAAGAGATTTTTAGATATATTTATGCTATAGAAATGAACCAAGGTGTTAATAGATCGATCTTGACAAATGGTTTAAATACGGCAAGGTGTTAATAACTCGGTCTTAACATGCAAAATATAATTTTGTATAGTATTTTAAAGACGTATTTCAAAACAAATGTTCTATGGTGTTAAACGTCAATCGTTAAAAAGGTTTACTTTGCAAACGCTTTATATGCACAAGACTGTTTTGCACAATTTCCTTTAGGGCGTGGTTATACAGATTTTAAAAAGGTTCGTTGAAGGTGTTTTAGTACTTTCGGTTCACACAACGAGGTTTATGGGTCGACTCAACAAGCTATGTTTACTAAATTCTGTACAACCATCAAAGGCATGGTAGGGTTACTTTTGTACGCTTTATTTTTGTTTTAAATGCCTAAGCGTATGTCGTTGATATCGCTTCTATAGTATAAAGTGGAACACCTGGCGTGTGATTTGGTTTTTTTGTTGGCTTCATTAGACCCATGCTTTATGTGGGTAATGGTAAGGGAAAGAAATTTTTGAATATTGTTGTTTCGGATTTCTACAATAAAAAAAATAATTGTATTAATAGGTCCTTGAAGGTACCCTTACACATTTGCAATTATTAGTTTATTTAGAGTTTAAAATGTGTATTGTTTTAAGTTTGAACTATTTTAATCTACACAAAAAAAATAAAAGCTGTGACTTCGAAATAACTATATTTAATGATTACGTTGTGATATTATTAAATAAAATGACTTTACGGATTTTATCGCGTTTATTTTATATTTTTAAATTCCGAGTTTCTAACCTTTCCAGACTGTGGTCAAATGTAAAATAAACGCGATAAAATCCGTAAATAATTTTTTAATAATCTTTTCCGTAAACAATAGAAAAAATTATACATTGTCATACATAACAATACACATAACAAACTACATTTTTTCAAAAAGGTCTGCTTGTCCTCTATTTGTTCTGCCTAAATACTAAGATGGCTGGGCCGATTTTGATGGGACTCTGATGTTCCTTGGGTAGTTTAGCCATAAGCTATCCAGGTACATCAGCAACACCCTCACTAAAAATTACAGATTTTTTTTATTCCATGCGGACCAACAGATGTAATATAAAAAAATTTAAACGCCCTATAGTAAACCGTTTCAAAAACAGAACTGTTTTAAAAATTACTAGATTTTTGTTTTCCACATTATTATTTGCCTAATTATTTATGAAAAAAAGTCATTTTAATAAACAATGTATCCGTGCATAATTAGTAAGTGAAAAAGACAGTAAGACTAAAAAAAAGACGGTCTACATAAAAAAGTAGATTAAATACAAAATCCGTTAGCCAATTGAAAAAAAAAAAAGTTATTTTCACTTGGCATACTGAATTCGAACTAATACAACTAACTTACAACTGGTTTCATGTCATTTTACAATAATTTTTCCTGAGGAATTTTTTCTTAACTAATTATTGGATCGCTTTTTACTAATTGGAATTTAACTGAATATCAGATTTTAAGCAGCGCAGCGCAGATGACTTTCACTACTCAAAGATAAGATACCAGTAAATCAGAAGCGCGTAGTTCGCAGTAGCGCGAAGGGTATACAATATATCCCTAAATGAACACATAAAAGAAATATTTTAAACTTAATAATAAAATAACCTTTATGTATTAAAAAACTGCCTCCCTAGCCTAGTTGATAATGATGATGATGATTAAAAAAAACTGTATTCTGTATATTATTAAGTAGCTCATTTATGCAGTTACAATTAAATAATTGTTTCAATAGATTTAAATATGTTTTCGGTAGAATTATGAAGCATAATATTAGAAATTGTAGATTAATGCAATAATGCAAACAGTATAAAACTTAAAATATAATATCAGTACTTTGATAAAACGGGTAAAGCTTGCGCTCTAATATATTATAATTAAGAATCTTATATAATATTAATTAACAGGTTACACGCCTTTCGTACATAATTAACGGTTCTATTAATGATTTCGTGACAGCTCTTTAGCGTGTTAATATTATTTCGAAGCAATAACTGTTACTTGTATTCGTATCGTATTTCAGTTCAGTAACGTTTTGTACAAACACGCGTAGTGGTGTTTATCATATCGATAACAATTTAAATTACAATAACTTTTGGTTGATAAAGAGGAATTAAGTAATATTTATCTGCCGTCATTTTGTATCATCATAAATATCAGTTACTTTCTTTTTAACACTAAAAAGGTATTTAGTAAGAAAGTGCGGAAGATAATAATAATTTAATAATACTTATTTTAACAGGTGAAATTTCTTTCCCGCACAAGTTGAAATGTACACTGTTTATCAAATAGTCCAATTTATTAAAAATCTTTGGGTATTTAAGTATTTTATTGTAATTATTCTGATATTACAACAAATATTTATGAATAATTGTCGTTCAATCGTATATTAATTATTCTTCAACATAATGATGGCTGTCCTTTATATCGATAAAACATTAATATGTTTAATTATTCCGACATAAACTATAATAACAAAATAAATACAACTTATTATCATTATAAAGGATGTTATATAGCAAAAATCGTTCATAGCATTTAAAAAAGTCTACAATATTTCAGCCTGTATATTTAAAAAATACATGTTGTATATTTGTTTTGGTTATCATCGATAGAATTCGTCTAACTTATAAGTAACGGTTGTCTTATTCTCATGGGTATCGCATTACCGAATGTACCACAGTTGCTACTTGAGCTTTGCGTTGAACATCTTGTTTTGTTTCTCAATGAGGGCTTTATACAGTATTAGTGTAGTAAAAAAGTTTTGCTAAATATTTTCTTTATTAAGATGTAGTTTTATCACTCCCAAGTCCTATAATTCACGCTGTATTTTTTAGTTTATTTATGATATATCTTTCATATTAAGCCTCCATTTAAAAATACTATAGAACTTGCTAAATAGTTTCGGTTGAGATGTTTCAAAGCATTTCATACTTATTCCTTAAACGTCTATATTTATAAGATCCACTAAATAAAGATAGAATAATAAGCACGTTGATTTTAGAATACTTGTTTAGTTTTTAGTAATTTATTAAAATATTTATCGCGTTATAAACATTATCGTGGACGGTTAAATAACCTGTTTGTCTGGAACTTGTGAGATGACTTATGCGTTAAAAGATATAGATCTTAATGTTATGAACTTTGCATTTATTAATATTGACAATTCTATAAAATAAAATTACTCCTTATATAAATTGACATTTGCATTGCGTTAACACTAAAAGGTGTTGTTATTTAATTTGAGTTAATATATTTAACATTTGACAGAACGATGGTAATAAACCATCGTTTTAATTACACGAGGATGACCACCGTAACAGTTTAATTAATGAATAAAGCCAGTTGTAATAATTAATAGAGTTTAACTTAATTTTATAGATGGATTAGCACGTCTAATCCATCTATAAGTAAAAAAATAAAACACTAGGAGTGTTTTATTTTCTTTATATTATCCTCCAAATCCTTGCCGCCCTAAGGCATGAGATGTTCGTTTTGTTATTTAGTAATTATGCTGGTACAATGCCTATCGGAAGCAGGAAAGACCTTAAAATAGAATGGTAATGACAACTATTCGAGTCAAACGAGGCTTGGAGTTTTGTTTTTTTTTCAGACAAGCAGTCGGACCACCTGATGAGAAGTGGTTTTCGACGCCCTTGGACATCGGCAATACCAGAGGTATCACCAACTCGCTGCGTAAAATTTTGGTGGTGAAATATACACCACCAAAATTAACCAAAAACAGCAACTAAGTATCGTCAGACGTATGACGTTTTCAAAAGTGAATTATCGCTGAGTGATTGACATCTCAGTTTGGTTTTATAGTTGGATTTCAAACAATAATGGTTAGTGTTAGGCATAAATATATTTATTAATATATACAAAGTTATTATAAACTTATATATTAATAAATATATTTATGTATAATAATTTGATAACATATAAATAAATTTAGTTACTTTTATATGGCACCTAAATTAATCATTGTTGGTTGACTAGAAGAGAATACCCATAGGCATTAAGTCGCCTCTTCTACACACTTAATTTTAAGGTTTTGTATTATGGTATAAATAAATAATTCTCAGTAACGATTATTAATAAGTACGCTAGACGCATCATGCCGCTTCTTTGCCGTGTTTCAATGTTTATATCAGTTTCACTTCACGGATATCCTTTCAACTCAAGATATCAAGCGGATTGAAAAATAAATCATTATATTTCAAAATATGGACCGCCTGTGGGACGCCCTGCGGCAAGATGGAGTGACGACATTCGCAAAGTGGCCTATGTCCAGCGGTGGACTGACATAGCTGAAAATGATGATGAACAACCTGGAAATGAAATATGTTAGATTTTTCGGTCAATGACAAGAAAATCCAAGTAGCAATATAAATCAATTTTGCAGTTGTTGCGGATCAAAAGTATTTTGTTTTACAGTCGCTTTTATTGCAGTAGAAAAGAAAGATTGATTATATAGATTTAATATTATTTATTGTGTTTTATAAGACAAGGACAAGATGATTTACAAAAAAACCCAAAACTGCTTTAATACTAAACGGAAAAATTTCAGTTTTACCTTTACGAATAAATGCGTGAAACATCTAGAAAATATATTCATCCAATAAAGGGTCCAAGAACTGCAATATTTTAAAAGGCGTCGATAACAGAATCGGCTTTGTTAGCTAGAGAACATCGCTTCGCTAATTGACAGCTGCATCCGCGACTCGTTTTGTTTTGCAAAACTCGACGCATTGTTTGGTCGCGTTGGATTATATCTAATTTGTTTTGGGTAGACAAACAAACAGTTTATAAATTTTGTAAGTAATATTTTTATGAGTTAAAAAACATCTGTTATAGTGATGATGCACTATAGATTGTGCCTAATATTTTTTTTACACTGGTTGTAATTTGTATTATTTATACAGATAATTGGCGCGATCGTTGAATTTTAAATAGCTAAATAAAAAAATGTAGACCTATTTTAATAGACGTTCTAAGACCGATTAGAATAGAAATAAATTTGCCTCAAGTATGACATATTATATTATATTATATTAAAAACTAAAAGTCATCTAATCAATAAATCTTCAATCAAGCTTGGATTTATGAGCTTTTGATAAAAACGTGATTCTTCCTTTGATAACGTTGTTTAAGAGTGAGAAAATATATTACGAATTTAATAATAGTTAGAAATATATATTTAAAAATTGCAAGTTTAACCACCTATAAAACGATGTTACTCCTTAAAAAGACAAGAAATAGCATAAAAAATATAATTAATAAATAACTATATACACTTTATTACGTAATTCTAAATTTAATTTAAATCGTACACATTATAATGTATACTATAATTCATTCTAAAAAATAACTCAATTTTACAAAATAAATAGCTACTCCAAAAATTTCCTGTCAGAATATTAACATAATAATACATTTTAAGTCGTATTTCCTGGATAAACGATTAGTTTTGCAATGAAATATTCGAGCAGTATGTTTAGTACAGTTATTTTAGAACTTAATATTCTTTAAAAAGTCACTAAAATTAGTTTGATATTAGCTTCAAACTTCTTAATATTGCAAATGAGCTTAAAAAGTCTAATTAGATTAAAATGTTTTCAAGGAAGTTTAATTAAGTTGACATCGTGTTTCGGATGTTAATTGATTAAAATAATGCTGTATTAATTCAGTCTAAATACTTCAGTCAGTTATAAAACCTTAATATTTGTAAAAAATGTAAAGAAAAATGCATGAGCTAACAGACCGGCATATAAACAGCGGTTTAAAAACAAAAGATATAGTTTATTGGAAGTTAAAAACTCAAGGAAGTTGAACAAGATAATTACTTTGCGTTGGACGGACCAGGTCCGCAATAACATTAGAATAGGGGTCCATGAATCAATGCACATTCCATAGACCGCAAAAGAGGAAAACAATCGTCCACAGGATAATTCACGAACCTCAGCAATACGACACAATAAGGAGAAAACACGATATTTTAAAGTCAAAGAGCAAAATGGAAAATTTATAAATGTAGATAAAGTCAGCTTTATTCAGAAATTTAACTTAAACTGGTCAAGGAAAAAAATCAAATCTCAAATATTTCACAACTAATAGAGCTCTAAACAAGATTTAAATAACTAATAGTAAATGATATAACAGTAAGAGGAAGGACGCGACCGTAAAGTTATCCCATTCGTCCTGATGAAAGACCTCCGGCAGATCCGAAATTAGTCAACGCCTACACCGAGTTTATTTGTTTAGCCGTCATTAAAATATATTATTCAGTGCAATGTTTCACGAAAGTCTCAATTATATTATAGTTTTGACAATTTTGTATAGCTTTGCATTTCGCATTTAACTTTTTGCCTTGTAAGTAGAAATATAAAAGTATTACTATATATAAAGGTGTGGAATGGTATAAAGAGAAAGATGTAGGCAAAATGCTTATTATAGGAAATGTTATCGTTGAATCGAATCATTTATACAGTGCATTTAAACAATAATAATAACAAAGTCAAATAAAGGGATCTACTATCATTTTGTACTATCAAGAGAAACTAAATAATTTTAATGTAAAAAAGGTTAAACTGTTCACATTTCCCCACTTTAAAGAGTTACCACAGGAAAACAATAATAGATATAAGCTTAATAATTAGTTACGTATATTATATAAAAATAATTGTAAATATTTAACCCAGACCTCCTATTTAAATAAATTTAATCTAATTGACATTAATAATATATTAAATTATAATAATTGTTATCTGACATTTGATAGAATGTACCTATCTAATTTTTATAAAAAACAATTAGCTGGTTTTCTATGCTTTTGTATTTTAAAAACAAGCAAAATGGTTCTTAACCAGACCCCGTTTCTATTGAGAAGGATCAAAACATTGACTTTCAATTTGGAACGTTCAAGTAATTTAATTAAATCTTAAGACAACGGAGGAAGTCTCTAAATAAATCCAAATTTTTCACAAATAAAAATGTATTTTAAATAAAAACTTTTAATAATAGAACTGTTTGGTAAACCTGGTACATCAAAATGTACAAGGAATTCAGTGAAAACATAAAGTTGAGTTATTCTTAAATAGTTGTAAAATAGATATTTTATGTATAACTGAGCACTGACTTCAAGAACATCAATTTATGTCTGATTTTGGACGTCACCAGGTTGCTAGCCTGTTCAGTAGAGATAAGCTATACGCGGTGGCTATTTAATATTTATTAATAATGCTTTAAAATATAAAAATCGTAACGATGTTGTGAGCCTCTCTATTGAACTGAAATTGAAATATCTTAAATTGAATCTTAAATTGAAATAGCCTGGTGCAGAGCTGGGACATTTCATTGTTGTATGGTCACACCACACCACAGACCCTCACTTCGTTAATGAACCTTGAAGTTGTAAGAAGAAATATTATTAAAGCATCTGAATCTAATAAATAATAATTTTGGTGACTTCAATATTAATTTATTAGTTCTACAACCACAATAGATTCAGATCATTGTTAAGTCTAATAACCTTATCAATTTTTTCTTGAACCTACTAGAATAATGAGACTTCTGCCATGATAGATAATATATTTACAAACTGTCACCTAAATAAGTCAATTTTAAAAAATAAGTTCTAACCACTGTGGCCAGCGTGCTTTTTAGATTAAATAAAATATCAGACAAAAATACAATTTTAGATAAAAGCTTTGGTCCCATGGCATAAAAAACGTATTGAGAAGTTTAGAAAAATATATTAAAAAATTGACTATTTGCAGTATAATATAACCACATGGCTGTATAATACATTATTCCTCTTTATAATAAAAGAATTTAAATACATATTTACTTTAAACGTCAAATTAAAGGGGTTCTGTAGCTTTGTGAATGACAATGTTGAATTACAAAAGCAGGCAAAGATTATATGATTTCAGTGAAAGAACATATAATCATAATAAGACCTTTGTTCGGCTTATTCAAAAATATTTAAAATAGTTTGGTTGTCCGGAAATCCCTATATATCAAAAAAATATTAAAAATTATCGGACAAAATAAAATGACTTGGAATTTTATCAACAGTGAAATTGAAGGGGTAATAAGAGCAACTCTAATATAACCTAAATATTAATGACCATTATATAGAAGTGACGAAGATGTTGCTTATTATTTCGAAAATTATTCTCGGACTTTCCAGTTTCTACACAAGTCACTTTTTTCTTCTGACAGTTGCCGAGTCACTATTAAAAAGATAAACAACGAATGTACAGAGAATTTTAATTTTAGGACGTAAATACCGGAGATTTGCGTTAAGTAATTTAAAAACTTAAAAACTAAGACCTATAGGATCTCTGTTAAGGTGATAAGTTCTATTATCGAGTAATAACCCTCACCTAGCGGCAATATTCAATGTAGCATCAGAAGGGCGAATTTCCTGACCAATGAAGCATAGCAAAATTTTCCGATATTTAAACCAGGATGTATACTAACGTAATAACTTTAGACCAATATCTATACTGCCTACTCTAGTAAATTATTTTGAAAAACTCCTTACTAAATCAATTGGTTAAACATTTCCAATCGTAATTGTTTATAAAAACAAGGCAGTGGATTCACTGGAGGTCGCTCAACAACTGACGGCAGCAGGCCATAAAATCATTTTGAAGCTTGGGAAGCATCACAGGATGTTTTAGGATTTTGTGATCCAAAAGGCTTTTGATTGTGTACACCTTGAGACTTTTGGTCAGGAAATTACGTTACTATGGTATAAGAAACCGCACTCAACCTTATGTCTTCGATTAAGCCATCGAATTCAGAGGGTCGACTGAATGGTAAAAGATCCCGGGGCCCTGTTAAATATGGAGGTCCACAAGGATCCATTCTTGGCTTTTCTCTCGTTTATATAAACCATGTGCGATAAATAATAGCGAAGAGATAGTATTATTTGCAGATGATACCCTTGATTTCTAAAATTAAACGACATACGTCAATAAAGGTTCTTTGTTAGTAACTTCTATAAACCAAAGGAAAACAAAAGTATTAGATTCATGACACCCAATGTGAAGATGGTAATTTGAAGTTTATGAATGGGAGGCGTTAGACGAGTGAACAATTATGTCTTATGTCATTCTGTTGTTGGGAAATGCGGCAGATACTAATCGACTTTGTCCTCCAAAACGTGCAATTATGTAGTCTATAATCTGGGCCCAAAGAATCATTGAAAGTGGTCACTGAAATAAAATAATGTGCAAAAAATAGAATGATTTCCTAAGACATTGTGATGCAATGGTATAGATACAAGGAACAACATAATTTAATTTTCCAGCAACTAGACTGCGAAGAATAAGTGTCTTTTTGGACAAGTAAGTTTTAACAAAATCCCAGTAAACGTTCAGAATTTAACTATTAATATATTTAAAAGGTAGTCAAGGAACGCTTTTGGTGTTAAAGGTTATTGATATTAATAATTTTTAATGATAATTACAGCCTTGGTAATGGAATGCTTGCTCCAGGTCTTGTTTCAAAATTGCTTAAATATTTAGCAATATCAAATTGTTTGTTATTTTAAAGATGACGAAAACCTGCTGAGTTTTTTCGCTGGTTCTTTCTCAGGTCCGAGGCATCCTTTCCGTGTGTGTTTTGACAATCAATAAGCAAGTGTAAAATTCTATATTGAATAAAAAATTTTGAATTTGAATTGGCTTAGTGTTACAAAAAAAACCTTTAGCATTTTTAACAGACGTATTGAACAACAAATTTTACTATACGACAGCATTCAGTTTAACGCGTTTGACACCATTCCATTAACAAAGCAGAAAACAAAAGTAGCTCGATTCGTTTATCAATTGGAATTCATCCACAGTTGGTTGTTTATCCGCGTGACAGCTGCCAACACTCCAAAAACAATGAAAATTTAAGTGTAAAAATTATTTTTGGATTTAAGAAAACGCCAAAAAAATATAGGATAGTGTTTATTTTTCACGTGACAGAAGATTCTTCAGTCACTGTGTTTATATGTATTTTAATTCAAAAAAGAGGATAATAATATGTGCTCGTTATTTTCTTTGCTTCATCTCATATTTATTTTATCTTCTTGCGCAATAAACATATACATAGGTGCTTTATATGTCATTAGCCACTTTTATTACTAGTTAACATTATCATCATGTTAGGCCAAATTCAGATAATACTTATCTTATATTTTAAAATAGATTATAATATAAAAACTGCCATTGAATCATACTGCAGTCATATTAAAAATTAACGCACACTGTATCTTAATCTTTGGAGACAAAAAAAAATGGGATCTTGGCTTTCTAGTTGTCAAAAATTAAATTTTAAAAGAACCTAAGTGACGAAGTATTTTATAAATTGTAAAATATTCATCATCATCTCATCATCAGCCTGTAATAGTCCATGCTGGACATAGGCCTTCCCATACACCCTCTCCATTAGAGGGATTTTGGACCGATCCCACCACGCTGGTCCAATGCGGGTTGGTGGTGGACCGACTTTACATGCCCATCCGACGCATGGATCATCTTACTTTTCAGACAATTGGGTGATCGCCTGGGCCCCTAACCAACAGGAACAACAATGAAAATTTGTTGAGTCCCGCAGGATTCGAACTCACGACCTCCGGTTTTAAGTCGCACGCCTATACCACTAGGCTAGGAGGCAGTTAAATATTTTGTAAAATATTAAGAGAATTATTAAATGAAACTAATAATGTAAATTTTATTGCGTTTATTTTTTATCGATGAATGAAAAGAAAAAAGTTAAATAAATGTAAAGATATCAAAAAGAAAAATAAATAGCATCATATCTATAAACCTTGTTTCACTTTTCAATGTTTTATATTTGTATTTATTAAAAAACAGTGCGAAAAGAAGTTCCCCTTTCAAATGGTTAATATAGCAATTTATAAATAAATTCGATATTTCAACTTAATGAAACGTATTACTCCTATCAGAAACTTTCCTCCTGTAAAATATTTTTGAGGTGGGTAAATGAAATGCTTTGGTTATTACAGAAATAATATATTGCAACCCTCGGTAAGAGCAAATGCTTCACATTGGTGACAAATATACTGACAAATACTCTAGGGTAGGAACAACAGTAGATTTTTTTTTTTTATAGTTTGCAGGCAGACGAGCAGTCGAGCCACCGATGGAAAGTGGTCACCGACAACCCTAGACATTGGAACACCAGTGATATCGCCAACGCCGCCGCCTACCGTAGGAGACATAGGGTTGTCCGTTTACCCAGTAAATGCGCTGGTTACGGCGTTTTCAAACCGGAACACGCAGTGTTTTCACACCAATGTTTGCGGCAGAAATACACCGCGGTAGTCCACCCAGACGGTCTCCTAAACAGGGACCCACCAACCGTGGTGGTAGATAGTTATAGGCGAACTGACCTGAATCGAAACACGCCTTCCAGTTAAATTTGAATGCAGCCGCAACTAAAAAGCATTCCTTGTCCATATTCATAATCTTTATTCCTTTGAATACTGTTTGTGATTACAAGAACAAAGCAAAATACTTAAGTCTAAATAATTTTCTTTAACAATAGCACTTCCTATAGATAAGCCAATTTATATTTGAAAGAGAAGTTATCATTGAAATCAACGAAATAGCACACATATTAAGCTTCGTATTGATGTACTAACAGTTGCCCGTGTCTTAGTCCGCGTTGTAATGTATATATTAAATAAAAATTTTCCAAAAAAATGAAGCCACTTTACAAGTTACCCACACACACACAAGTTTTCCACTTACATCTATTACCAATGCAAATCACCTATATGCAGATGATACTAAAATTTAGAAAGCGATAAAATAAATTGAAGATTGAGAGATACTTTAATCTAGCATTAAATTACTGGTAAATTTTAAATAATTACTGTTTCAAGGGCCTTTCCTTATAATTGTAAATAAAATACGATTTAGGTATAATTATGTATAAAAACTTTTCAATTATCATATAGGAAACTACTTAAAAATCTTGCTTTATAAAGGGAGTAATAAACCTTCAAAGGAATTCAGAATACCATATTTTTGTTACGTAAGATCCATACTTGACCTTGCCAGTGTGTTATGGAATTCAATTTACAAAGTACATGTCAACCGTTTAGAAAATATTTAGAAATATTTCTTAAAAATCTTAAATTACCGTTTCCATCACAGAAGGTCTTCTTATAGAGAAATTCTCTCGAAGCATAAAATTTTATCTCTTTCTGATCGACGTAATCTATCTGATGTACTTACACTTTTTAAAAACTTAAATGAATTTATCAATTCTCCAATAATGGTTTCTAACATAAACTTTACAGTAAAAGACTACTTGTTAGTTCGTCACGTAAATTAAGCATATTCGTCCTACCACGTTGTCGTAAAAGGTACGCACAAAATAATTTTATAACACGTTCTATATATAATTATAATAGTATATTTCATGAAGTACATCTTTGAAAAAAGTTTTAATAAGTTGTATTAAAACTTCGACAAGATATCTCAACTAAAATTTGTTTAAATTATTGATACTATAAATTGAGTAACTTTCATTGTTTTTTTTTTTTAATATATTTATTATTTTTGTTTGTGATAAAGTTTACTATACTTGTACTGCTTGTATATCAGATTTTGCCATTTTGTATAATGTTGGGCATTCCTTGTCTATTTTAAAGGTACACACATATGTCTACACTAAATATGGACTGTTTTTGTCAAAATAAATGTAAAAGAAAGTGAAAAAATAAGAATAGATGAAAAGATTATTTACATCGTACATACATCATCAACCTGTGATAGTCCACTGCTGGACATAGGCACCTAATAATACACCCTAATACACCCCTATCCATTAGGGGGTTTGGACCGTATCCCACCACGCTGGTCCAATGCGGGTTGGTGGGTGGACCGACTTTTTACATGCCCATCCGACGACATGGATCATCTTACTTTTCAGACAATTGTGTGATTAGCCCAAATTGCCATAATCAACTAGGAAACAACAATAAAATTTATTGAATCCCCGCAGGATTCGAACCCACGATCTCTGGCTTACCACGTCCTTGCTACTAGCCTACGAAGGCAGTCAGTAAAATTTATTATAAGTCGTTTTACTAGATTATGACTACAGTATTACAAAAATTCGAAACATAGAGATACAGACATATACCAACTTAGTCTGCTCGTGATCATGGATGCTGAAAAGAATCCGAAACGTCGGGAATAAATATATTTAAGTAACGCGAAAAATCCGTAAATTAGTGGATTTGATAAGTTTTTAAATTGTATATTGTAATGTTTTTGAATTTTTAAATTGTAATCTGACGTGTCCATTACAACCATAGCATCAGCAGGTACTGCGTGACAACAAACTACAAGTCCCACGTCGCAGTCACCGTGTGAAGCCAGCCACAGTCGGAAGAGTGCCTGCCGTCTTACCTTACATCAAGTACCGGTGTGTACATGCTAGACTGTGATTGTGGTATCTTTTACATTTGCAAAAAGACCAGTAAGAACCAGAGTCAAAGAACATATAGCCGATGTTAAGCACTGACACCATAAGAAATTGAATTTGCGACCATATTTCTAGACAAGAACAATGATTATGTTAGATTTATAAACCAAAAACACTTGCAAAAGAACATCAATTTATACCAAGGATGATTAGAGAAGCAATAGAAATTATAAAATTTCCAAATTTTAATAGAGAGGATGGTTGGTCTTCGCCGCTTTAAAGGGATCTAATAATTTTAAAAATTAAACCTAAACAAAAAAACCACAAAGCCACAAGATAACATTAGTACTTTTTGTCAAACCAGTGTTCAAAATTAAGAAAATGGAATGATATGTCACTTTTAAATAAAAAATCTGAAGGTTATTCCAACACATTGAGATACAGGCATATACCAACTAGTCTGCCCGTGATTATGGATGCTAGAAAGAATCTGAAACTTCGTGAATAAATATATATATTACTCACGCGAAAAATCTGTAAATTAGTGGATTGAATTGAGTTTAATAGTTTCTAGAACAAATAGTATATCAATAACACGCGTAAAATCACTTGAATTTATTTAATTTAATCAAGTATGGTATTTAGTTAAATTAAGATATTGTCAGAATTTGGATCTGATGTTAAATATCAACTAACTAAAATGGTCTAAGTTTCAGAATGATACAAATTGAGGTGCAGTTTCCGAACACGTGCGGGTGTTTTACAATGAATGGTGATCATTAATTATCCTAATACGTATTGCACTCCATGCTTGTTTCTAAAGATGGAATTCAAGCTTGTGTTTACGACGATTACACAATTACACAAATTTAAGGATTGAGAAATTGGTGATGCAATGCGTTAGACATAAATATATCTTCAATATTTTAATTAAATACAAATACAGAATTTTGTGTAACTTCTGTTCAAAATTTTCTTACATAGATTAAAGTCCCTTCATACTTATATTTCCTATTAATTATTGCTGTTATATCCCTTCTTCTTTTATGTTTATAACTGCCTCCGTAGCCTAGTGGTGTGGTCCTGTGCTTTAGAAGCCGTAGGACGTGGGTTTAAATTCTGCGGGGAGTTCAACAAGTTTTCATTGTTATTTTCTAATTGGTTACTGCAATGCGGACTTTTAACACGATTGCATGTTTAGTCAGACGATTCTTGCGTTATTCCATGCTGGACATGTAAATAGTCAGTCACACGCCTTATCTCTCTCTGTTCGTGTTGGTTTTAAGTTTTGACGGATTTCATTACCTCGCTCGTAGCTAAACTAACCCACAGATACCAAGCCACATCACTAAAAAAGTGGGTACATATTGGAGGGGTGGAGAGACTGTATTCCATCCGTCTAGTAGAAAACGTTAATAAACGAAACGGACCCACGACCTCAAGCTCCAATGTCACAGAAGCACTATTAAGGTTGCTGTATTATTTTTTAATAAATAAATATTTATATTGTTTGATAAATAATTAATATTTATAATTGATACATACATTGATAAATAATTAAATATTTCAAGCTACGTTAATATTTATAAATATTCATCGAATATTCGTTAATAAGTTTGCTATAACAATTAATATTCATACGACTTACAATTTATTAATTGTCATAAAAAGGGAAAATTCATTCGAATAAAACGGAATGCATCTCTTTTTCACAAAAAGTGTGTCTAGCGCCTTAAGCGCACGCTTTTACAAAAGCTTTCGCATACAAATCAAATGAAACAGCTCATTAGGTATTTTGCTCACTGAACAGTTCACTCTCTGCTCGGAGTTTGATTACCAATTAGTCTGTCGTAATGTTTTTTGTGTTTTCTGATTAAACATTTGACTGTTATACGGTTAGCCTAATTTTTATTAGGCTTGTATTTTATTGCTGTTTGCTACTTATAGACTAACTTTCTTGCATACACAACAGCTATAAATATTTTTTATTTATTTATTTCCTGTATTATATACCGATAAAAAATTCATGACGTTACTAAAACCTTCGAACGTTCTTTTTTATTTATTGAGTCCATAATAAATATGTGATAGATGTTCTTTGTTCTCAAAATCATTTATAAAATCAAATTTCGAGTCGCTCTGCAACTTATTACTTCACGAAATCGATTACGTTTTTGACAAGTATTCAATTTTACTGTTTATTGGGCAATTTACTATTTAAACACACAAAGAACAATGTTAGTTGTTGCGTGGTTGAATCGCCAATAATAAATGAATACCTCAATCGTAACGAAATGAATCTGCTTTAGTTTTAAGCTTTGTTAAAGTAATGCATGTAAGGTGAAACTCAATTAGTATTGCCGTTTTTCGAGAATTTAAAGTTTATTGTCATAATTCTGTGAGTAACGAAGTAATAAATTCTCTTCTTATTTTAATATAAAGAAAAAAAAAAAAAGGAATATAGTCTTGAACTATATTTTCATATTAATCAATAAATAAATATATCATCTTGATTTTACTTATTTTATGAAAAACATAAGTAGGCAGCCAGTAGGCATTGCGGGTATTGATTTGCGGACTTTGTATACTGTAGTAAAAACTTTGTGCCATCGTTATTTTATTGTGTAGGTTTGGGTCGATCACAGAATTTTCTTCAACGTCAGATATGCCATGTATCGGACGGGCATGTTTGATTTTCCTCCCAGTTATCATGTCGGATAAATTTTTCCAAAAGGATTTGTCTTCTAATTATATATTAATTAGAAGACAAATCCTTTTTTTAAACTTACTTATTAACACTTAAAGTAACTTAACAGAAATAGTTGTTTTTCATCAATGATGATGATGAATGATGAATGTCTCTATATATATGAATTAATATATTATGAAAACGTTCGCTTTATGACAAAAAATAATTACCCTCAGAATTCGTATTGTATTCCTTATAAATAAAGTTTATTTCAAGTATGTTCTGTTAACATATGTGAGACTCAGTCAATTCTTGATGAATATTTATTGCTTGGGGCATGATAAAGCTCTTAATAGCGGGTCTAAGCTATGCAGCTTCCAAAGCTTATGATATTAGTCCTTTGTAGAAACCATTTGCCCTGCAAACCTACTGTAAGGTGTAATTTAAACTTCTATTCTAAAATTCAAAATTTTTAATTATGACATTAAAAAAAACTTGAAACAAATACAAAACTGTAGACAGGGCGACTTCTGTTACTTCAGAAGAATGAGCATAGTACTTCATACTTATCCATATTTTGTTATAAAATAGACTTTTTACATTGGAAATGAATAGATTTAATGTTGATCATAATCCTTTATGATGCCATTATGTAACCATCATGTCTTACATACATATAAAAATGTTTTTTGTATTCATTTATTAAATGATATAAACTTTTAATCTTTTTTTGTTTGTTTCAATCAATTTTAAACAATAAAGCTTTTTGTAATAGATTAATTTCACGTTAGATTAACGAATTAACCTTTTCTTTCAAGGATTTTTTAATATTTTACAGATGCCTATATACTCAAACTAGGTAGACATGATTCAACGAATGGCAACAAAAAGTTTGATTATATTCTTTAGCCGTAGACAAGCTTTCGAGCAATAAATAACATAATTGATGTGATAAAATGTTACATTAACTCATTCAAATAAACACATATGCATGTTTAGATGTAGTGAAAAATTATTTTCCGAAACTCAATCTTTCCTCGGAATACGATGGCATTTACTACTTACGTTACATTAAAAAAATTGGTTGTTAATTCAACAAAAAAAAATTACTTAATATGTGTTGTAACATCGTGTTCCATAAAATTGTACTTAAATAGAGAATATTACAAATAAGAATTGTAAGGATAATCACAGAGGGTTAAGACCAATAGAATGAGTAAAGGAATCGCATATCGAATACGTGCCTGAATTCAAGTGGCGGTAATAAAGGATACAAGAAACAAGGCTGCAGATTAATCTTTGGTATGAATGGGTCAATTATTCTTTTGGTAAAACTTCTGTTACAACATTTGGTTATTACAAAAATAATCATATCTCGTTTCAGTCGCTTCCAATGAGGGCGGGACTGAAAATTTCGGGAATCAAGGAAGTGAAACAAAATTACAATTGAAAAATTTATTCATTGCTTTTCGAAGTAATCTCCGCAAAATTTGAAAAAACACATTTTTTCATAGATGGAACCAATTTAAGCAACCATTCTATTCAAGTTTAGCTCCAAATGGTCGTTTTGTAGGCATCCACATCTCCTTCAGGTGATGAAAACTTTACGAAGTTTATTCTTTGTTTTAGGAAAGGATAGAAATATTAGGGCTCAGTTAGCTGCACGGGGATGGTTTAGGAATTTAGATTTCTGCTGTGAAAACTTTTGTTAAGTGCGGGTGTAAGAACTGCATTGTCGTGATGGATGTGTGGCGGTTAAGTCCTGGTTTCAAACAAATGCAGCATCAACCCTCAAGAGGAATAGTGCAATGGCCTTTGGGAGACAAACGTGGCCACCATTCTTTAACACCCGTGAACGAAACAATTTTCTCGTGACTGGTTTTTGTTTTGGATTGTACGAGTATATCCAGAATTATCACCTGATATGATGTGTATACAGCATTTGACGATCCTGCGTGAATCTGCCCTCGTACCTATACGTCAATTGCAGCAAAACTATATTTTTATAATTTAGTTTCTGTTGAGCAAATGAGTTTAGGATTAAGAATCAGAATGTGGGACCTCCCATATTTTTGATTTTAGAAGTGTACTTTACTCAAATGGTTTATCGCTTTTGCATAGTCTAATCTGAGTAGATTTAACTAAAATTACCGAATAATGTTATTTTAACGTTAGTTACTAGATAGTATCTGACGTTCCATTAACATTATACATCATGACACAAAGTATGTAGCATTAAGAATACATGTTTGTGGGTTCTGTTCGTAAATTTATTGATTTTTATTATTTGTCTTCAGAATTCAGATTTTAGAATTCTTAGATTGGAATCCCCACGTACCCACAATAGCTTGGAAAAATATCAAAAGGCGAAAGAAAAGTAGAATAAATAATTTCTTTATTTTTTATTGACCACTGCTCTAATAACAAAATTATATGTAAGATACGAATGGGTTGTCTATAAATATTCTAAAAAATAAGCCAAGTCAAGTATACCAATAAGGATAAATAAAGTGGTGCTGTAAATTAATTTCCAATTACAAAATTTTTGTAACCCCTCGTACAGTATTAGGAGAGAAATTTAATTTGACCTTGACTTAAAATAAATTTATCACCATGAAAATATTGATAGATTACATTGCAAGATCTTTCTTTTTATTCTGTGTTTATTTTCCATCAACCAAAATATTACCAAAAAAAGTCTTGATGGTTATCTTAAGGTAAAAGGAGAATTCAATCATTTCTTAAACAAAATTATATATCAATGAAAGTTCGTAAAATTATTTTATTTCATACAGTATAGTATTCGCGTAGATAAAATAGTCAGAAGTTAGAACTGTAATACAATTTGTTAAAAATACCTACAATTTGTTCACAACTAAAATGGTAGTTTCTGAATGGTACAACTTATGGCGCAGTTTCTGAACACGTGCGGGTGTTTTTCGATTAATGGTGACCGTTTTCTCCAAATGCGTATTGCACTCCATGTTCGTTTCTAAAGACCTAATTTAAGCTAGTGTTTACGTCTGTCTAGTAGATAAACAATAACGAGCAAAATTTACAACCCACGGCATCCAGTTCCAATGTTACAAGAACACAATGAAAGTTTGAAGCGACTTGAATATTTATAAATTTTCGTAAGTGGCTTTACAAATATTAATACGACTTATGGCTTATTGCTTATATTATAAAGGTAAAATGCATTCAAACAAAAAAAATGAATCTCTTTTTGACAAAAAATGTATTTAAGCGAACGCTTATCACAAAGCTAACGAACCAAATAAAAAATCGCATTATGTATTGCGCTTAATGAACAGTTGACTCTCTGTTAAAAGTTTGATTAGTATTTAGAACCCGATCAATCAGTCGTATTGTTTTTCTATCCTGATTCAATATTTTACTGTTTTATCTTGTTATTCAGTAAGCATTATTTTGATTTTTTATTGCTGTTCGCATGTGAGCAGTATTACTACCATCTGTTATTCGTGATCAGTTTATAAGTGTCATATTGGTTATATTTTCACATAAATATTGCAAAATCACTATTAAAGATCAAAAAAATGTATATTAGAACAACATTTAAAACCATACAAGTAATGGTAAAACAACAATCTTGTTAAAACGAAGAAAAGAGACAGAAGTACTTACAATGGTGCCATCCAACAGCCAGATTGAAAACAAAATCAAGCTATTTTTTAGAATTGTTATCGCTTTTGGAAATGTAGTGGTACGTCTATAATGGAGGGCAGTATAGGTGTCTGCTGTTACTTGTGACATTAAAATCGTTTATTATATTAATATCAGTTTATTTGCATCCTCTGTTGAGTAAAGGCCTACTTTATAAATGGCTGAGCGTTACTATCCTCATCTGCACAGTTACAAAGGTCATCACTTCACGTCTTGGGGGATCGTCCTACAATGTGATGGCCAGAACGGAGCTCAACTCGAGCTCTAGTCCTCAACGGTTGTTTTCAAGTTAAGTGGCTGATCCATTACCACTTTAGCTCGTTAATTCTACGATGTCTGCATTACGCACTCTATCATGCAAATAAATACCAAGCATATCCCTCTCCATAACCTGGTTATTGGAGCCTCCGGTAAAGACCGGCAGTGAAGGATCACTTCTTAGCGCCGTAGGCCACCAATGGCAACATACATTGTTAAAAGGCAATCTTCTAAACTTCTCAAACGCTACTTATCTCAGTCGAATTCTAATATCTGTTTAATGTTTCTATTTAACCGAGGCTGATATTACCTCAAATTTTCATTAAGATTACGCATTCTTGAATATTTTAAAGAGAAAAACCTGTTTTTGCATTAAATTAGTCCTGTATTCTTATTAATTCAAGTAATCCTAATGAAATTGTAAGGTTTAGGCCGCTCTTGAAATTTTTAGTTCATGGAATCGATAATATAATCAACTGTTTATTTGGATTTAATTATTAATCCACCAAGAAAGAATGGCAGTAGTCGCAAAAGAATACTGCAATCTCCATTTATGAATGAATCGAGCTGCCATTGATTTTAGCGTATGAAAGGAATGCACTCTAACAAAATGAACTCAATTAGGACTAACCTTAATTTACAACTTGTAGTTAACTATCATAATTCTGTGTAACAAAGTATTGAATTCGATATTTTGAAATATTAAAATTGGTTTTACACACAACCACCTTAGCACATATAATAATTGATTAAATGCAGGTCAATAAAATAACATACTGCTTGAGTATATAAAAAAAATTAAGAAATAAATACATTTTGGTGTTTTTAATTTATATGAATAATTTAGATGACAGAAAAGGTATATGCCGCAGATTGTATTAAATTGTAAAGACAAACCGGTTGTATTAAATTGTAAGTTCTATTAACAGTTGCAACATCCACAAACTTCGTATTCACTGACTGTAGTTATGGATAAAAAATAAAGCAGCTAAAAATTGTCAGATTTACGTCTTATGAAAACTTGGAAAAATGGCCATGGAAAGATATACCATCAATAAAACATATGTTGTATACTTACCATTAACCGCTATTAGGTAAGATTAGTACAAGAAGAAGAATCTACTGATCATTTAAATAAAGCGACCGAATGCTTATCTTGTAAGCTGTCTTTGTTAGAGTCGTATTTAAGGCACTGATTGATCTTATCTCGTTTTCGTTATCTGGAATAAAACCGCTCTAAATTGTCCCTAGGCCTTACGAAGAACATGCCAAAGTTTCATTGCTATAAGATATTACTTTAAAGTATGAAGAAACCTCCTTTTGTTATATTTGTAGAAATACATTTTTGATATATTTGTAAAATTCATTCAATTTGATAAGAAATAAGATAAAATTTTCGCAAGTAAATTTTTCCTACTTGCTTTACATATACAACATACATTTAATGACGACACGACTGGAAGGACTCAAAAATGGCGTTTTTTTAATTATTCCTAATTATTTGTAATTTAATTATTGTTAGTCGTATATTCAAGAAACGACTAACAATAATTAAATTACAATATTTTATTTCAGATAAATTCACCTCGGTTCTTTGAAATGAAGTTGTTATAAAGAATAAATCATTAAATTGACTTTCAATCCACCCAGTAACAGATAAAAATGACTTGTTTACTGATATATTTATGTTCTAAACTTTGTATTATATTGACTTTATAAGGCTATTTTTAATAGTATAATGTAAAAAATTAATAGAATAATGCCCCTCTTTAACTATTTTTAATTTCGGAGTGAAAAAATATTTTATTGAATAAAATCTCAATGCGTTATTATAGTTGCGCTATTGCGCGACGTTTTATTCTATTCTGCACTTTCAATTATAATTTTATTCTGCAAATTAAATAATCTTAGAAAGAGTGATATAAAAATTAAGTATATCTCAAAGAATTTTTTTATAAATAATATTTTTTAAAATATCCTTAATATTTCCTGTAATCGACTATGGTGACGTTTCTATTTGCCCTGAATGCAGATCAGCTCAACAAATTACACCGACTTCTCAATAATTGCATTCGATTCATTTTCAATCTACGTAAGTATGGCACGTTTCGTCTTATCGTTCAAAACTTTATGAGTTACCTATACGCCAAAAGGCGGACATTAAACGCTGACCACATTATATACTTTCCTTGGTTCTACTTCTACCCTTCCTACTTAACTTCTCATTTTGTGTTTCTCTGTTCACTTAACGATATGATTCTGCGTTCAAATAATAACCGTTTACTTTCCTGTCCTTCACATCGTTCTGATGTTATGCATTCCTCTTTCTTTGTCCAGTCAGTTCTTCTGTGGAATGCGTTACCTCTCGAGATTAGGATGGCAGAGAGTCGCTTCACCTTTAAAAGAAAAGCTCGGGAATACTTATTTAATAAACTGTTAGAAGAGCAACGATTCAGTCGCTGTGAGAAATACTTAGTACATATTAGTAGAATATTTTATATATATGTATTTATGTAATAAATATTTATATATATATATATATATATATATATATATATATATATATATATATATATTCATATTAAATGTGTAAGTATGTATGTAGATATACATGTAGTTAGTAAGTATATGTAATATGTAAATTCTATTTATGTAATACGTAATTATGTTTATAGACTATATCTATTTTTACAGTTCACATTCCTAAACCAGTATCCTCGTTTTATTTCACTCATGCACCTACCTAATTTTCTCGTACCACCCTAAGGTTGACTGGTAGATAATGCCTTTAGACATTAAGTCCGCCATTGTACTTCTTGTGCATTAAGCTTTAATAAATAAAAATAAAAATAAATAAATATATTTCTTGCTTTCTAGCAGCATAAGTCATTAAATATAGTTGTACATATAAGTCCTCAATTTTATTTTACATACTTTGAAAATTTGAGAATTCTTAAAACCATATTATTTTATTACTTATAGAGAGCGATTCGAGCAATCTATAACCAGGGCCCCAAAGAATTGCTGAGAAAAATGTTTACAGAAATCAATGTAATGACTGTTTTTTCTCAACACATATTTGAAGATATTATGTATGTTCATAAACATAAAAATAATTTTGTAAAACATTGTGACAACATAAAAAATACTAGGAATAAGCATAACTATGTTCTTCCAAAAACTAGGCTCCGAAGAACAATGAAATCTTTTATGGGACAATGTATACTCTTCTACAATAAAATACCAGAAAACGTTCAGCTCCTATCTGTAAATAAATTTAAAAAAGTTGTAAAGGAACGTTTGTGTTAAAGGATATTATTGTTGTAATGACTACTTGATAGATAACACACCCTGGTAATGAACTGTTCGCTCCAGGCTATTCCAAAGTAGTGAAATGTAAGATATTATGTAAGATTTTTTTTTAATTTATTGAAAAAAAAGGAAATAAAAAGTCCTGCTGAGTTTCTTACGCCAGTTTTTCAGTGAAAGGTCAGAGGCTTCCATTTCCGAACCGGTGGTGATTAGTTGACAATCAATAAGAAAGTGTAATGCTTCCATATTGAATAAAGATATTTGACTTTGACTTTGACTGATATTATATGAGGTGAATCGTTCATACTTTTTGCACAATTTAGCATTGCATGCAAATAGATAGGGAGCATACAAAGAAAGAGGTTCAGTGCAAGGTTTAAATGTAGAAAAATAATTTAACTGTAATATCAAATAATTTAGGTACACAATCGGAAATATAAAATCTGCTGAAAGCGACCCATAAATTCTCAAGAATAATAAACTTGCTAACGTAAAATTCAGTAAGTGTTAGCACTTTTTTGTTTTATCTAGTTCCTTCAATCAACGAAGATATCGCCAAGTTAGAGAATCTGCTGACAGCTATTGTCCGAGTAAAGTGTCCTTCAACTAAAGATAAGCAAACTTTATATTCACAAATGTATAATCTCTACTTAAAAAATGCATTGCTCGTCCATAATTTGTTTTCTTTTTTTTGTTTTAATAATGTTTATTTAACTGCAACTGTTTAAATAACTCCTTTTTAGGTAGTCAGTTAACAAGTATAGGTAAACCAGTTGTCCAATATATGAGCTAGTATTTTTTCACAAATATGTCTGCAATATGGTCATCACAAAAAATCTGAATTTTGTTTCGAATCTTCACTTACTTATTCAAGCTTAAAGTAACATAAATAAATAGTTGTATGTTTATAAATCTAGTCTGAATATTTGTTAAGCGTATATACGTTTTTGTAAAATTTAGTCAAATTTCGGTTTTTTTTTAAATAAATCACGATAAATTGGCGAATACCTTGATATTTAGTAAGCGTTCAGTTTATAAGTAGAAATAATTACCTGCACTTTTTAATTCACTACTTCTTTTATTTCAAGCATATTCTGTTAACATATGTACTACTACGTTAATTCTTAATGAATGTTTATTGCTTGGGGCATAATAAAGCTCTTTATAAAGGTCTAAGCTATGCAGTTTACAAAGCTTACGTCATTTGTCTTTTGTTAATCCCGTTTGTCTTACAACTCTTTTATTATTTAAGGTAAATTTTCTAAACATTCTAAAATTGACCCACGACCGAGCTAAAGAGAAAACAACATGGAAACTCAAACGTGTTAAGTCGAAGACTATCGTCGAATCACCAATTAACAACAGGTAATACCGCCTCCGTAGCCTAGTGGTAGGGCGGTGCCTAGAAACCGAGGTCGTGGGTTCGAATCTGCAGGACTCAAACAAATTTTCATTGTTGTTTCTAGTTGGTTAGGAGCAATTTCGGCCGATCACCAATTGTCTGAAAAGTAAGATGATCCATGCGTCGGATGGGCTAAAAGTCGTCCACACCAACTCGCATTGGACCAGCGTGGTGGGTACGGTCCAAACCCCTAATGGATAGGTGGTAAAGAGGTCCTATGTCCACAGTGGACTAAAACAGGCTGATGATGTATGTATGTGTTGTATAACTACATGAAATGATTTGCCTCAAGATGTCATCAACAGCTGTGCAGTGAATATCTTTAAAAACAAATATGTGAAATGGACCACTCTCAATTGCGACAAATCATTAGTGTGAATACGTACATACCAGCCTTTACTTGTTGCTTGTTTATTATTTATAATAATAATATTAATAAAACTTTATCCCCTTTTTTTAACGTCGGGAAATGCCTACGCATACCCTTCCTTGCGGGGGAAAAACGGGTTATGTCGGGCTCGCACCGACTAAAACACAACGTTGTTCCTTCTTGACGCCTTTAGGGTGGGGTCACAGGAACGTGTTATATGTATCCCAACCCCACCAGCGCTGGCCGCAAGCAGCCCCATCAAGGCCCACGGCCATCGCTCCTCTGGGCGCGTCGGAACTAGCGCGACTTTCTCTCGGCCCCTGTGGTTAGGAAGGAGCCATGGGAGTAGGTTCCCAGTCCATCAGGGACGAGACTCAAGTCCCAGCGGTGGCCGATGTTAAGCTCCGTTAGCTCCATTCGGCCGTAAAGGAAGAGATCGAAACATCGCCGATGTCCTTCTCCGACGCCACACACAGATCGGTGGTCGGCCCTGCAGTCGCGGAGGATAGTGAGCAGCCGCCATGAACGCTCGACCTCTTTCCCGCGACCCTCCTTCGTTGCGAAGGACGGAAGGGCAGCACACCTACCTCCAGCAACCGTCCTTCGGACCCTCCTAGTGCATCCAAAGCGGGCTTCATTGGCCGCTTGGAACCTTCCTCAGCCGGCCTTGCACCACAGGAAGCAGGTTGTCGTCGTTTTTGTTTCATACTTTACTTTTCTTACATTTTCTGTTGCCTTATCTTATCCTTTTTGATACAAGACTGTTAAAATTTTGACTGCAGAAAATAATAATATTTTAAGATAAATAAAATACACCTAAAATACATAAATCCATAAAACTTAATGTTAAACCTCGCGGTCCATTTCAATGTAATCCATTTTAAGTATCATATATTCAATTTATAAATCTAGGAACAAATCTACTCTTTCCTAAAGCTATTTAAAACAATTTATTGAGATCTCTTACAAAAAAATTTTAACGTTTTGTACTTTGTCTACAAATTAGAATTTAAAATCAACCCTGTGTTCTTTGACTCGTGTCCCCATTGTTGCTGAATTTCACCTAAAAGAAATATTTACGATACGGTGATTCAAAACAGTTTTCTTTTTGAGCCACTTTTTTAAGAGATATTTAATTTTTTTTGGTTGTAATCAATAAATCTACGAGTAAAGCCCACAATATATTTAATTCCACCATTGACTTCGTGTCAAAGCAGTAACTTTTTTCTTTTATCTTAACTTTTTCTGTATAATTAACAACCTGCAGCTGCTAAAGCTACGGCTACTAATTCCTTTGACTACGTATTTAATTAGTCAGTTACGTTTACATCATAAAATTAAGTTCCTTGAAGTAGCACTTATGTAAGAAATATAATAAATAAGAGTCGAATTAGGAAATTCAAATTGAATAAGTGCTTAAATTGGAGTGGCGGCAATAAATATTAAATTAAATTTCATTAACAATTGAGAACATTTACATATATAAAAGAAATTATATTCTATTGTAGTAGTTCGACCATTGACCTTAAATTTGTTCAATATATTTTCAATAGAAATGTACAGTTCGGAGCGTTTCAACAAAAAACTTCGAGGTTTCTCAAATAATTCCTCTTTTTGAAAAAAAAAAAACCGAGGATTTACTTGGGGACTTCATTCTACAAACATAAATCTAGAAAAGCTTCTTAAAGAAGCACGATGCGTATTTTCCAACAGCTTGGTCTAATGTTCTAAACTCAGGAGCAATTAATTTTTAGTAGACATTATTAAGAACTGCAGATAAACTTTTTCTGGAAATAAGCTATCAAGTAAAAGCCTGTAACTAAAAGTTGAAATGGTACTTAATTAAATTGTGCGCTGCATGATGCCGAAACTCGAAAGCGATGGCGTGCATTAGGGGACGCCTATGTCCAGAAGTGAACTGGCTGATGATGATGATGATAATTGTTAACAATCGAATGTAAGAAAATAAACATTCACGAAGTCTATTTTTTGCATATATGATTAAAACATTCTCATTAAAGAGTTAGACTTTAAGCATAATTGTGTCTTTTTTCGCGGACTGTTTTATGAAAGGGCCGTGAACATAAATCACCTACTACGAGGTCTGACGTGAAATCACAAACCTAAATTGATTTACGGATGGCCTTACTCTGTCCGTAAACCTGTTAATATCCGGTTGGCACGTGAAAATATATTTACTACAATTATTATGGTTTATATAAAAGTTCTATTTTTCATATAGTTCCATAAAATGTCAATTGTTTATCTGCATCATAAAAAAATATAAGAAAAAATGTATTTGATTTGGAAACAGTCGTATTTTATTTATGTTTTTATTTAATTTACTTGCACAAGACGGCAAACTTAATGCCATTTTATCTCAGTTAACCTCAGGTTGATGCAGAGTTTAAGGTGGGGCGTTGCCTAACCTAGATTTATGTAGAAAGATTAATTGACTGATGCAAATATTTGCATGTATATGCTGTAATGTAGTACAGTATATAATATAAATACAGTATGTAAAATAAATAAATAAAATAAAAATATTATGTACCTACACTTAAAAATAGTATACACCTACTTACAAATATACATACATCGGTGAATGGGGCATTGAAGGAGGCGATTATGCGTTGAACGAAGTTCTGACGTATATACGGGGAGATATATTAGTCGGTGTGTTAGATGAATTAAGGAAAGAAAAAAGAGTGATTAAGGCTCGTAATCTGATGAATAGGTAACCACTAAAGTTGGGAACAATATACAGAAACGTGGTTATATTAACGTGAATTCAAAACGAACGGAATTCGGATGTTATCCAGAAGTTGGTCAAGTTTGTGAAGTCGATCTGTATTTAGGTAAAAATAGCACACGTCACCATAGTCGATTAGGGGAAGAGCAAGATCTGCACGTGTATGATTTTAGTCTGTGTAGGCCGAAACATTTTAAAGGAGCAAGCAATGTAAGATATTGTAACTTTCATAAAGATACCAACGATTTGAGCATTGCAACACAACAGAAATAGAGAAAGAACTCCGACTTGGGTACACCAGATACAGTACAAGTTTTAGCCAACGTGACGAGAATTAGTTAAATGAGAGAATATGGCGAGAAGGATATCATGACAGACGGTATTAAAGGTGTTCGGGAAATGTATAAGAACCATAACTGTAACCATAGTTGATTCTATGCCCACCTTTATATCTTCAGTCACTATTAATTGTGCTGAGACCGAGTCTAAAACCCATGAAGGAATAAAGATGTTACGTAACACAAAACTTAGGCACCTTAGAAAGAGATAGAATATCAATAAAATGATAGAGAAATGGAGGATTAAAACACTTAGGAAGCAGCCGGACAAGAGCATTACACCTTAAAGATGGGAGAGTTCCGGAATTCAGAGAAAAGTTAATAATACGTAATTTAGGACGGGAACAATGATGCGACGGCAAATTTGAAAACCTACTGCATTGGACTTAATGAAAAAGATGGCATTTTGCAAGAGATCAGAGGTAACTGGAGAAAATTTAAAAGGATCCAGAGAAGGTTAAGACAAACCATTTAAATAAGTCTAAAAGAGATTTTTTTACCGGTGGTAGGTTCTCTTTTTCAGGAGACCGTTTGGGTGGGTACCACCGCGGTGGCTATTTCTGCCGCGAAGCAGTAGCGTGAAAACACTGCTATGTTCCGATTTGAAGAGCACCGTAGCCAGCGTATTTACTGGGTAAACGAGGC
This sequence comes from Lamproptera curius, assembly GCA_029286875.1. Classification (NCBI taxonomy): domain Eukaryota; kingdom Metazoa; phylum Arthropoda; class Insecta; order Lepidoptera; family Papilionidae; genus Lamproptera; species Lamproptera curius. The sequence continues at coordinate 5,263,605 of JAGSMT010000018.1, read as the reverse complement.
TTAACACCTTATGTCTCACGGTAGGCAGGGCGTTGGCGATACCACTGGTATTGTCAATGTCTATGGGCGTCGGTGATTACTTCCCATCAGGTGGCCCGACTCCTCGTCTGCCTGCGAATTGGGACTGAAGTCGTGATTTTAGTCATATGAATTAATTGGAGAAGGAAAATTTGATATTCATGACTTACCGATACCTAAAGTTCCAAGGAACTTTCTGACATCAGCGTGAGTTGATTTTAGTACTGTTGTTTTGCTATAATGAAAGTGTTGCCGTTGAAAGTTGCGTTTCATTTCATATTATAAATTTTTGTTAAAGGTTATATGTAATGTTAATGTGATTCCAGTCAGTTTATGATTTTATCCTTTTAGTAATTATTTCTCATTTTTATTGTTCGTTGCTTTAACTACTACCGAATAGTGCCAAAACAGTATATGATTAGTAATGTTTGTTAGGATGGATTCAAGAAAGAATAATAATAGTTAGTGGCGAAATTTAGTTAAAATACTAAACTAATGTTATACTTAGTGTTGAGCCAATTTAATAAGGTATCTTCTTTTTATGGCATAGCAGAACGGTACGAAAATAAACTTAGGTAAAGCGATGAATTTAATTTAAAAGTATTGGAACATCTCCACATATTATTAAAATAACACTTAACAATATTCCTAATTGAGACGAAATTCAATTCCATTACATAAACTTAACAACAAATAGAATACTGCTCGAACTTTAAGTTTCTGAACTAGTCAAAGTTCCCGAACTAACCCACCGTGACTCATGCCTTTCTCAGCATCCGATATAGTAACCTTATATTAATTATCTTAGCAAACTTCGAAACTTTACAACCTGGTCTAAAGCTATCAAATACGCTTCCTTATGTATAATATCATATTCCTTCTAACTCTGTTTACATTTGTCATTAAATAAATTGATTTTATTTATGTCGCTATAAGCCAAAGACTTTTTTTATTAATGTAAGATTTTTCACGATCTACATGTACAAAATTTTGCGTTATAAATACGGTGAATAACTTACAGAAATACTATGAAACTTCTGGATGTTTTCAGTCTTTGATTTATCACAAAAAATTTAACAACTACTTATAAGTGAACCGACGTCGCAATTATCTTTATCGTAATTATCGAGTGACGAGTAATATAGTAGTTTATATCGTTTGTAAGACTGTGAGTCATGTTAGTAAACTGTACAAGGTTTGGCACAATAAGGATAACAGACACAAAAGGAAACATGCAATTAATTAGAAGTAAAATACAGACTGACCATAACAGCGCACACCGTGGAGGGTATTGTAAGTAATCATTCAGTTTGTATGCTTACGTTCTTTGTGTTATTTTTGTGCAAAGGTAACAAAGCAGTGGAATTGGATCTATTTTAACCAGTATAATATTGTTTAACTATGAACTATGTAGAAATTTATATATTCCATAAATTATTAACTAAAAGTAACAACCTAACTTACGTTATTTAACTTTTTTATTGTTTTTTTTACCTAGTTAAAATAATTAGTATAGGTTTTATTATGATGATTTATTTCAAACTTTATCTGATATTTAGTTTAAAAAACAACATTTAAAAGCCTTACAGAAAAAAAGTAATTTGAAAGTAATAGACTGTACATTTTATTTAGTTATGAATCGTCAAAATGTTTATATAATTTTTATGGCATACGCAGGCAGACGAGCATTGGGCCACCTGATGGGAGGTGGTCACGACACCCATAGACATTTGCAATACCAGTGGTATCGCTAAGCGCTGCCTACCGTGAGACATAGGTGTTAAGTCTCGTTTACCCAGTAAATACGCTGGCTACGGTGCCCTCAACGGAACACAGCAGTGTTTTCACACTACTGCTTTGCGGTAGAAATAGGCACCGCGGTGGTATCCACCCAGACAGTCTCCTGTAAAAAGGGGACCTACCACCGGTGACTACGATATTAATAGGTTTCTAGTGTAATGTAGTTATAAGTTCATTTATTTTGCCCATTTATTTTGTAATTGTTAAGATTTATCCCTAAGGGATGAATCAAAAGAATGTACTACAGTATTAACGCCTTAAAAAGGCCAATAAAAACGTCCGCAACGGTATATGTATATTCCTTAAAATTATTAGGGAAAAAATGGTTTATTTTAGAATTGATTTCATGTTATGCAGCAACATTATTTTATCCAATTAAGTACCTTTCATACGTTGTTTATTTCATGTGGATTAATATGGTTCCTTACAGCATATAATTAACATGGATATTTATAAATTAACGAGTTTCAAGAAGAAACAACATTACATAAATGTAAAGTTTATCTCTACAATTTAAAGAAGTCAGAGTGTCTGTAACATTAAAATAACCATTTTCAAATAATTGCATTGTGATATATATCTGATAAATCTAACAAAACAACGTGTTAAATCTAGTTTGTCTGTCTGTGTGTTTTTTCTGAGTAATCTCTGGAATGGCTGGTCCGATTTTGACTGGACTTTCACTCGAAGTTAGCTGATGTAACAAGAAGTAACTAAGCTACCTAGTAAAAAAAAACATTATTACCACGCGGACGAAGTCGCGGGCAACAGCTAGTATTAAATAAAAAATATTGACCGTCACATAAGAAAACACAATAGTTGCAGAACGTTTTGATTTTTAAATTAAACTTTTCCCAAAGAGGAAATTTAATTAAAATTTTAAAATCATATAAACAAAATCAGGACTATCAATTACTGATATAAATTTAATAAACATATGTGTGTTTTTCTGCAACACGGGACTTCGTTTGCCTCCTTGTTTAACTGTACATACATAAGTAGATCACAAAATATTTTTATTTGTTTAGCGTCTTGATTATGCATTTTAATTTTCTTTATTGTCGGTATGCAATGCAACTTCCTAATTGAATCAATTTTGTACTCATATGAACCTTGTGATTTTGAAATTTGTTTTCGAATGATGAAGGTACATGTCAATGGTATATGCTTTATACCAGAAGCTCGTTAAGTTAATGCCCCTTCAAGTTCGCATAAACCGCGATATATGTGCAAATTCATACAATTTATTTAAAAGCTTTTTACCAAATGTGATAATAGCGTTTAAATTATTACTGCCTAACTAAACAAGATTCAACTTCAGGATATAAACTAATGGAGTCGGTCGAACTTTCACTGAACTAGTCAAAGTTCCTAAAGTAATTGATTATGGCTGTCTGTCTGAATACTTCTTACCTACAAAAGGATGTATTGTGAATAATGTTATTTTTGAATATTAAGGAAAGATCACATAGTTTTTCCATTTTTTCCACTTTATACTTTATAAATAGTTTCTGCTACGTAAGTACTTACTACTGCTTTAAGTATTTATATTTTTAATTTACTTAAACAAAAGAACTAATTTAATATTGTCCAATTATTGTAAGTGACACACTTTTGTTACCATTTTTGTATGTTTCTCAATTTGTGATAGACAGCATTTGTTATGTCTGAATAAATATGAAATCTCTCAACTGTATATGCATGCGATGAAGACGACGCATCTTGTGGCGTCCTTTTTCGACAGACCATTGACATGGATAACCTTTAATCTCATCCTATGACCGGTCATAAATATTGGGTATGTCTTATGACATGATTTTCGACAAATTGGAAATATTACTCGTGAACTTAAAAACAAAAAACTGTTATAAAAACAATTGCTTTAGCAAAGAATGCTTTACCAGTACATTTGATATGTTAATTGTTTTGAGAAAGTATTAAAATTGAAAAAATATTTATTTTCGTAAAAATGCCGCCAAAATCAAACTTATTCAATATATATATCTCAATTTATTGTGTTCATGAAACATGAAGCCGATTAAAACATTTCCTATGTCAAATTGAAAGAAGGATAATCAAATAGTTTAAAGCAAATTAAACGCCTTAAGAACAACTGGCAAAAATTACGTCTTTAAGTCAATATTTTAATAATGAAAAAAGTAATGTAAATAAAAATCACTAATCAGTTTACTTTGTAAATGGAAGCAACATCGTATATCTCACTGTGGACAGCGCGTTGATGTCCATGAGGTTCGGTGACCACTTTCCAGGTGGCCAGAAAGCTCTTCTGTCATCGTATGCAATAGAAAAAAAACAATTCAATACAATCTTCTTAGCAGATTTTGAATGTTTTTCAATAATCAAACTTTTCTTAATGTTGTACAGCAATTCACCCTGTACCCATTTTAATGACAGTACTATTAGCCTACATTGCAACAAAAAATGGCACGTACTGATAACTCTACTATATCCTGTTTTTGAAAATTAATTTTATTACGGTTAGTAATCTCAAACGAAGTATATTTTCATACGTTTCTGCTTTTGTGAAAATTATTAAAAAAGAAAAGTAAAAGAATAAAAAGTATGGATATTTCATAAGGTTTTGTTATACATTTTCATAAAGGTAAGACGTATTCATTTCATGAAATTTCATGAACATTTATTTGCCGAGTTAAGTTAGGTAAGAATAAATCCATTTAATATAACATTTGCTCTCCTCGGAACACGTGTTAGAAGTAGATGTTTATGTTTACCACTAAATCACTATTTAAATGGTTCGAAAGACAACTTAACCGGATGGAAACTACGGGCAATTGTAATTTGTTGCGACGTAAACGGCATTACGTTCTGAACGGTACTAATGAAGGTGCAGTATCCGTGTACGTGTGGTAATTTGACGATAAATGGGTGTCGTTTACATGTCCTATTACGTTATTTGCACTTACCGCTATAACTATGAAAGAATTCGGTGTTATGAAGCGGTCTTAAGGGATTAAAGTTGTAATGCTTAAAAATTTAAAAGTCGTAATGTTTAAAGTTTCCGTTGTATACTAACATACAAAGCTATTGAAAGCGTATTAAAAATATGTAGATTTGTCTTATTTTTCGTGTATAGGTGCGTGTGGTGATATTGGTAATTGGCTTTGTACAATACTACTATATTTAACTAAGGAGCGTAGACAAAGATTATTTAGGCATTTTAGGACGTTTTTCAATACCTGTTCGCTTAAATGTACTTACCACTTGTAACGTAGTTTGATTAACACTCGCTTTTAATCTAATATCCCAAACGGTTTATCGTTTAATAACTTCCAATTTTGCTAGTTTAATCGTACGTGCTTGGCATCGTAGCAGTCAAATCAAAACAGAGAGAGTACAGATATCTTTCTAGAATGTTTTAATACAGTTACCTAATTGATGACAATTTCAGTAAGACCGTCATATAGTTCAACTTAGTTCTTTAATAAACTACTTCAGATAACTTTAATGATACAAAATGCATGAAAAAACCATATTGATATTGTTTAACAGCGTTCCTTTTATTGATTTCATGCACAAAGTTTGCCAATATTACTTGATACATACACAAAAATACGAAAGTGCAATAATTAAAATACAAAATGTTTAAATGAAAGATGTAAAGTGACTACTAAAAATGCAGACGTCTGTCTACTTTTTTTAGTATTTCCAAATATTTTGATTATAACCCACCAGATAATTTAAATAAAAGTAACAACAAATCTATCACGAGGTATTGTCAAAATGTTGTGTCAAATTCAATAAAAATTATATGGAATCCGACACAAATTATGAGGTCGTAATAAATAAGACAATAAAATATTTTTTTGCTGTTAATTTTAGTTCAATAATAGTGTGTAATCTTAAAATAATTTTTGTATTCCAAGTGCCTAATCTAAAAATCATTTTCGTAAATGCGATGTTATATTTAATAACGAAAATTAATAATTTATTATCTTTTAAACTTTAACATCGATTTTTTTCGTAATTAGAATAAAAAAAAGTTATAGAAAAAAATGGGGCTCATTCATAAATTGAAGCACGATTTATTTTAACAGAAATGGCAGTGTGAAAGGGGTCGACGAAGTAATTCAATAAAAGGTCTAAATTGGTCGCATGAATCAATCTGTAACCAATCCCAAAAGGCAGCGTGTCATTGGTATTGAATAGAAGGCGTTCTAAAGCATCAATTTCGTCCTCGTAACTCAATGGAACATACTGTGTGTTTAATGGGTACAAAAACTACTAAAATCTATGCAAAAAGCAGTAGGATACGAGTTGCTGATAATAGGGCCAAAAATGCCAAATTAAAAATATCAAAACAGATTTCTTTATAAGTTTCTTGTAATTAAATAGGATTTTTTTATTAAAATTGCCATAGCTATAGTCACTACACATTGACACTATTAGTCTTCGACATTCATTTGTTTCTACAAATCTGATACACAAATAGTATATTATACGACTTCCATGACTTAAACGACTTTGGTTATAATTTTTTTTGAGTTCCGATTAGCTCTTAATATATTATTTATTATTAAGAAATAAGAGCACAATCTATAACTCTGAACTTTCCCCAAAGTAATGTGAAATAAATTTCTTTTCTGACGTCGATCTAAGGTCAACGAGTGTCTATTGTTAGGTGAATAGCCTAAAGCGGTTTTGCCGTACAATTTGCAGTCGTAAAACATTTTTTGTCTTACTTTTTGATGCGCTATCGTACAATTGTCATTTGATTGAATAGCAGATATATTTTAGTAAGTAAATAAACATAATATTTTGACTGGATATCTATAGAAATAAGGATTCGAGAAAGAATTTAAACAGATGCGAACATTTACTTACGATAAACTGCATACATAGAATATAATTTAAAAAAACTACTATAAAAACGTAAACAATGAAAATAGTAGCATTTAGCTATCTTGTCGAGCTTTTCCAGCAAAATTTGTCTAAATTTTGGAAGAATTAATAGTCCAGCGTGCTCCAGATGTATGTACTTTTCTATTTTTACATAATTAATTCTATTACACGGTAAACGACGGAGCAATCTGTATTTTATTTACCTTTATCAAGCTAGAAAGGCGATTTGTAACAGGGTACTTCAGTGTAATTTGTAATTGTACAATGTATTGCTCCTAAAAATATACTTGCGTCTTTTTTATGTACAAGAACTACTTACGTCCTTGAGTTTGCCCATGTTTATTAGTTCTTATTATTCTAATATCAAATCCACTAATTTACGGATTTTTCGCGTTACTTAAAAATATATTTATTCCCAACGTTTCGGATTCTTTCCAGCATCCATGATCACGGGCAGACTAAGTTGGTATATGGTCATATCCTAAATATATTTATTCCCGAAACGTCGGAATAAATATATTTTAAGTAACGCGAAAATCCGTAAATTAGTGGATTTGATTGTATAATAATCGCGTAAATAAAAGAAATAATTATATTCTTATATCGTTACAAATATTAGATATTTTTATTTATGACTAGGATGGAAAACAAATTACCTTAATAAAGTAATGTAATAAATCTTGATCTATATCAATATGCAGCATTACGTGATCAAAGGGTATGACGGATCTAAGCGACTTACACCTTACACTTAAGTGATCGCTGACACGATCTCACTTATGATTCAAAGATGAAATGGTATCGTAGAGGATCCATAAGCCAGTTATTAAAATCAATGAGCAGATACAAATCTGCTTATTTTGCTAATGTAAGGGATTTTCTTTAACTATATATTTTTTTATCGACTTCCCATAACAGGAGGTACTCAATTCGGATGGGCATGTAAAAAGTCGTTCCACCCACCAACCTGCATTGGACTAGCGTAGTGGGATACGGTCTAAAATCCCCTAATGGATAGGGTTGTATTAGGGGAGGCCTACAATGATGATCATTCAATTCGGAGCGTATGTATTTTTTTATAAATGCTCCACTCCTAGCGCTAGATTTTGTTCTTTCATTTCTTTTTTAAATTAAAGGTATTAGCCGTCATTTCCTCCAAAATTTTTAAATAATTTTTAACAAATAGTTTACTAGATAGTAAAGAAATTAAGAAAATTTCAGAGTCAAAAATCACAACCTCGTTCGTTTAAATTGCAAAGGCTGTGGAAACCGTAAAAGATAGACTCAAATTATGTTATACATAATTGCACATCAAAATGATCTTTAATACAGTCCGCGATCGCTTATATCTTTGTTTTAAGAATAACCCACAATAGTCATTTTAATGTAAAACATTGTTAAAAATTGCAATATATTAATTTTATCTAAAAGTTAATGCGTTAAAAATATTTAGTTCTATGTGCATAAAGCGTTATATACATAACATTTTGATTAAACGAATACCTTAAAAGGCATTAGAGATTTAAAATGAAGAGGTGGAAACCGCGGGGTAGTTTCTTGCAGAGGATACGTTGTCACCGGCTAATATTGCGCAAAATATATACTGTTTGAAGATTTTTCGTTATAATTTCACTTGTTTTGTGTTGTATAATAATTTATTGTAACAAGCACGTTTTAGAGGCTGCAACGTCAAATATGTTTATTATATATACGTTTACAAAATATTTGTAGGTTTATAATTGTTTCTTTTATTTACGCGATTATACATATCAAATCCACTTATTTACGGATTTTTCGCGTTACTTAAATATATTTATTCCCGATGTTTCGGATTCTTTTCAGCATCCATGATGACGGGCAGAGGATTTGATTTGTAGGTTTAACTTATATTTTACGGGCCAACTAGATATCGAGAATAATGATGCGCTACAAAAAAAATATTAAAAGAACGCGCAGTTGAATTTTTGCTTACAGTGACGAGTTTGTTTCTATAAAAATATAATATACGACCTCTTACGCCGTGTGTGTATAGTATGGGTCTTAGGTTTTAAAAAAAACTATGTCCGAAGTTGAAGGTGAGAATTGTAACAGGATATTAATACGTTCGAATAAATATTTTTTAACTAAACACTTTAATTACTTTACTTGCTCAATTTGCTTGATAAAATACTAAGCTTATTATCGCTGAAGACTTTAAAAAAGCGTGGCCTTGATTTGCAGTCATTACCATGTTAGAAATATAAGCTTCAGCTTATATCAGTAAACGTTAAGAATCTATTAAAAATCTTAAGTTGCAAATAGCTAATTTATTTATATCAAATAACATATTTTATAGCCATTAAAGTACACAAATGAATTAATCAGTTTAAATAATTTATAGCGGTTATAAATAGCGCTTTAAGCAATTTACTTTTAATATTATGCGTGTAACGTTCGGTAATTATCTAAAAAGCCGGGGGCGCGTCTGCCATGCAATCAGTAATTTATTCATTCGATATACTCCTGGATACTATCAAGGCAATTTTTACGCAAACCATCAAAGCTACCGACAGTACTGGTACATGTCTGCAGGGTAGGGCTTAATCACTATATTTTATTTATCACAGCGGTAAAATATTTTAAGCACTATCATTCTTATGTCTGTTTTTGTACATAAGCGCGTAAATATTTTTAATTTTGATTTCCGCTACAACAATAACTGCTTTTATTAATGTAATATTAACGACATTCTGCATAAGGTATAGTATTGCTCGTGACGATAACTTAATCCTTCGAAAGTAGTTATTGTTACTTTCATTTAGTAAACACGTTATTTTGTTTTTATTTTAGGCTGATTAACGTAGCTACTAGTACAGTACCTAGAGAAAAAATGCAAGCAAAAAAAAAGGATGTGTTAATATTGAAGTCATTTAAATTATTTAAACTCGGATATATTAATAAAAAAATTGGAACGAAGGAAAAAGATGTCACTCCTCATTAATCTATAAGTGCTTTTCTTTCTTGTTATAAAGCGGATCATCGGATAGGGAAAACATTCCAGCTAATAATTTTGAAATAAATATAATTTAGTATAAATTTTGCTTCAATTTATTATGCAATATTAAATATATATATTTATACATATCTGCCCATATCTGTGCCCAATATTTCAGTTGATATCAATTATAAATAAAAACATGTTTTCAAACCTGCTAGTGTCCTCGTTTTTTCAATTAATTAGCGTACGATTTGCATAAAAATCAACTAAGCAAATAGTTTGTACGTGACCGATTAAAATTCAAAAATTTCAGCAAACAAACTGAACTTTTATTTAAAAGAGAAATTAACAAATTATAACTTTTATGAAAATCAAATAATGATTTTGACGTATTTAAGTCAATGTGAGCAGAACATCTATATATTGAAACTCTTAGAATCACCGACTAATAGCTCTTCATTTACGACGCACAATCAACTTGATTACGTTTTTATTATACTTAACAATACATTTTTTTTTCTTGATTATATTTGTTTTCGTATTTGCAGGCTGAACGAAATGTTAATATTTTTTTTGTTTTAAGGTAAAAAGACAAGAGCAATGTCATTGATTTACTACTTGATAATAGAAAAGAAATTAAAGTTCTATTATACATCGAATGAATTCATCAAGTACCGATGTCTTCAAAAACCACAATTCCGTTCATAAATATAATTTATGAAAAAATTTTCATTTTTTGTAGAAGAACTTCAGACTAGTGTGAACAAAAAGTTATAAATAGATCCCCATGTCCAATGGGTACTACAATAAAATTTGTTTCTCAAACATTTCCTGAATAGCATTCCTGAATACTTGTGATAAACGTTCTGTCCCTCGAAGGTTCTGTTTCTTAAGCATCAGTTTACATACTATTTGTGAACTCTTGGATTAAGTTAATACAGTTTACGTGATATTGAGCAAAAGATTTAATTTTTACGTCAGACTTCGTTGATATTTATTTGCGATTACTAAATTTAGTAATTTGTAGTAATTTATTACAAAAAACTGCCTCCGTAGCCCTAGGGATATGGGAGTGTGCTTTAGGAACCGGAGGTTGTTGGTTCGAATCCTGTGAGGGCTCAACAAATTTTCATTGTAGTTTCCTTGTTGGTTTAGGCAATTTAGAGACTGTCTGAGGTGCCACCACGGTGCCTATTTCTGCCACGAAGCAGTAGTGTGAAAACACTGCTGTGTTCCTGTTTAAAGGGCACCGTAGCCAGCGTATTTACTGGGTAAACGAGACTTAACACCCTATGTCTCACAGTAGGCGTGTTGGCGATTCCACTGGTATTGCCAATGTCTATGGGCGTCGGTGACTACTTCCCATCAGGTGGCCCGACTGCTCGTCTGCCTGCGTATGCCATAAAAAACCGTGTTTCATAAGGTCAGGAAATTTACCACATGTAATACAATCATTAAAAATAGCTGCCAGGGATGGTGAGATAACATTGATGTAGTAGTTGACTAGTTTTATAATTCATGTAACTAAAAAAATCAGTTTATGAGAAATCAATTAAGGAATTATAAAAAATATATTTTGAAACGTTTCATTGATAACCGAACGTTCACAGAGCTTTCTTTTTGTCGAAATTTTAATAACAAGCAAGTTAGTAGGTAACATATCTTGATATTCAAGAATAAAGTTCGTTTTATTTAAAAAGGTGCAGAACCTTTCACAATGCCTATTAAAACGGAGTTGTTTAATGAGCAAAGTTTTAATAGAACTATGCGGCGCTTGAAATTGATCCTTCAGCAATCACTTGAAAGTTTTTCTTAATATATCTCAACGTCCATTTTTTTTGTTTTAGAACTATGTCTTAAAATAATCTCTTCGTAAACAAATATTACAAATTTATATTAAAATATAAAAAATAATAATACACAATTATTAAAATTAACAAAATATAGTCTTTATTACAAATACTATTTAAAATAATCATTCGCTAAGACTTAACATGTCTAATATGTTTATATTCGCAACGGAAGATAACTTACAAATAAAAAATGAAAAAAAAACTGTACAGGTATGGAGTATAACGGTACCCGATTCATATTTGGTGGAGTTTTGCGTTACCTAAATTAAAATTTAAATTGATATATACATCGCTGTATTGTTCACCTTTCTTGTACGGTAGTAAATATTTTTTTTACGCTAAGGAATTTACCTTTAATTCTACACAGAGAAAAAAAAATTCGTATTTATAAAAAAAAAGCATTAGAAGTTTTAAGGACTGAAGATCAAAAGGGAATTTCCACTATTTATTTAAGAAAATTTATGCCTTGTTTTGCTTGAAAATCTTCTATTGATTTTGAAAACTTTTGAAATAAAATTTTTATTTATCTTAGCACAATACCGCCTGCATTGTAGCACCGTCCTACTAATACTATTAAGATATTTTAATATTTAAACATATTAGCGTTACAGCAAGAATTTTTTTACCGTACATAAATGAACTACACTAGATATACATAGACGTAGATGAAATTTTATTTGTTTCAGTACAGTTCTAAAAACCTCTTTTTTATGATCGATACTTATATTATTATTAATAAAATATGATTAAAAAACCATTTTCACTATAATTTTTTTCTTTAGGTGTTCGTTTAATAATTAAAATTATTACGTCTTTAAATTTAAATACTTTCTGAGCGTTGAAACTCTAAACTCTTTACATATTATAACGCTGACACTCGCAAAACAAAGTTTCATTGCTTGATATCAGCCCTCGTATTTGACTTTGAAAGTAAATACAATGTACATTGTAAAGTAAATACAACGCGACATGACGCGTACGTTGTATAAAGAACTTCCTAGAATTTTATACAATGGTTATTAGTAATGCACTAATAATTTAAATTAAAATAATACGAATGTAATTACAATATTGTTAAAAGATTAAATTTTTGGAGCAACAGATATGTTAAATTACAGTTTCTTACTTTAAAACTAAGCAGTATATCGATAACGTTAATTTCGCTGAATCATGTTAATTTCTTAACACTGGCTGCTATAGTCTTGGTAATGTACAGAAATAAGGGTTTTAAAGGGTTAATGAAAGGTCGTCTTACTATATCACTAAAATTTTTTATAGTTAAAATGTATTTATAACAAATATATGAATAGTTTAAGTCGTAAGTACGGAACACATCAAATGGTAAATATAATCATATAATTTGATCTGTGCGATTTTTATTTAGTACTTATTTAATTTACTTTGGATTTCAAATACCTTACACGCCTTACATCGGTCTCAATATACTTCATGAAATTATTACCGTAACATTTAAATGGTTTATATTTGTATAATAGCAGACTCTACCACGCGTTTCTGCGGCTAGGATTTACAATTTGTAATAAACAATTTAAGGGCTTAAGATAGACCACCATTTCTTATTAGATAAATGTCATTTGGAAAAAAACAGTGACCTCAATGATGCCACCGTTATACCTAAATACAATGAAAAAATGACACCAGTATAAAAAACGATTGGATTGGTATTTAAAGTGGACAGACTGAAGACGATTAATCAAAAATCGAATTTTTTTAGAAGTTCCGTCTGTTGATATCGTGCGAAATTCTATACAAAAGAGTTAGTTTAAAAATTATTATAGTTGTTTTAAGTCTTAGTTTTCTATTAAAATGTTATGATTCGTATGTATATGGAGCAATACCACTAAAAACATAATTTTAACGTTTTATTTGCATGGTTCTTAAAAAACAAAGAACAAAAGTTTACTACATTTTTCGCAAGCGTAAACCAACTAACTACTTTTACTACTTAATCTATCATATAAAATAATAAATAACGAATATTTACAGTACCTTCAATCTTATCCGCCGTTGAATATGTCATCAAAATATTTCCTTTATATAGGATACAATATCAATTTTATTTAAATTTGCTCTCTAAAATCATACCATTTACAGTTTTATAAGTATGTTAGGAAGCTATTTCTTTCATTCCTTTTTTTTATTTAATGATCTGGTATAAAATAACGCCGTTATGAAATTGCATTTTTGTTTTTAACAATAGATAATAATTATTATAAAATAAACTGACCAAAATTAATTAATTTTAAGCGATTACATTTTAGTGTCCCATATCTCTTATTATCAACGAAAAGTTTATAATATTAAACAGCGCCATCTATTGACACACACAACGCATAGATATTGCCCACTATCACAATTGTTTTAGCAAACATTTTGCGTCAAATAATTATTGAAAAATAAATCGCAACAAAACTATATTGCGACTATACCACTAACCCACATTGGCCCAGCGTGATGGGATACGGTCCAAAAATACACTTACGGAGAAGGCGTGTATTAGGGAAGGCTTATGTCCAACAGTGGACTAAAACAGGCAGATGTTGATTATTATACAGTGACGTCTAAATCCTACACAGCTTCTAATAATTTAGAACGTTGGTTACCCACTTTTAGAGTAGTTGATCACTGCTCTGTAGTCTGTTTTAATTTATTTCAAGCGTCTACCGGAAAAGTTGTAAATGTATGTATGTATGTAACATGGAATAAATTTAAGTAAAATATAATTAAACTGTAATTTAGATGACGCCTCAGGTTCAAGAAATATATCATTCTACACCACAAGACCAGTGCTTTTCAATCCCTTTTAAAAATAATAGTTTCGTCTTTTTCTCATTTTCTTCCAGATGAGAATACTTTTGGATAAAATGCTTTGATGTGGCTTAAATAATTTTCATAGAAATAACCCGTCTCCTAAATCAAGTATCTGATAGTAACACTTTTATCGCTTAATACGGTTTTCTGACTTTCGCAACATTTTATCGGGTGACTGCTGACGTCGATAGACGGCTTCAACGATGTTTGTCTTCCGTGCTCGTTCTCTCTACTCGAATTTGCCTACCTTGCGACAATTAAACACGGAACAGCAGACTCTCCTAATTTTGCCCCGCTCAAACCCAAAAATAATCTTTGCGTTGTAACGGAGGTCATTTAATGACGGCTAACATTTCAATTCTCTCCATTTTTGAAATGAAGTTCCGATATAATGCAAACCAATGATTACATTCAAAAGTAAACAAAAGAGGCTGCTTAGAGACGTAGACGTATACTTTATTTGGAATATTGCTATTAATCTATTCAAAAAGTTAAATAAAAAATACAATGTAATTATTTCTATTGCTTGCGGAATATTATACATTATTAAATAAAATTACTTTACGGATTTTATCGGCAGTGTGTGACCATACATTAAATCACCCAAACCATTACATCAGATTTGATCGACCACAAATCCTCGCTAAAGAACACGATTCCTACCAAGGATGATCCGTGAGGCTATTGAGATTAGAAAACATCCAAAATTCAATAGAGAAGATAGTTGGGTTCTACCACCTGCTTGGGACCCCATAATTAATTAATTAAAATTTAAACCCAAGCATAATACCACTGCTGGCTGTAAAGATAAAATCAGTTCGTTTTGCATAGGTCGAGTACAGATTAATATAATTAATAAAACTAAGATCTGAAACCCGCTTCATCACTGGCAACAAGACGCATGACATCTCAGTCTACCCGTGACCACGGCCGCTGGAAAGTGTTCGAAACGTCGGGAATTAAAATGTAAAATAAACGCGATAAAATCCGTAAAGTAATTTTATTTAATAAAAATACCACTTCAGTGAAAAAAATTTGCTAAAAGCGCTTTAAGGCCAATACCTTTATTCACTGTTCTTTTTAAATTTAAATGTTCTGTTTCGTTTTTTGTATGGAATTATTAGTTTTTTTTTTGCTTCATGCATGCATGCATTCATCATAAGATTGATTATTTAATCAATATTATGATGAATGACCTGTAATAATAGTTTTCACCTATCTAAATGTCGAACTCAACAACTAATAGAACCACGACCTCAACAAACCTCATCCGCCATTGAGACACTTACAGTTTTCCCTCGTTTATCATTATTACTTACAGTCCGTTAGTCTCAAAAATATTTTCATGAAAAACATTGGACAACGCTGGATTTTCTTAACAAATATGCGCCTTGGGTCAAATGTTAGAAAGATGTTTAAAAATACATTTACAAAGAAACTTCATCATCATCAGCCTGTGTTAGTCCACTGCTGGACATAGGCCTCCCCTAATGCATAATTAGAGGGTTTTCGGACCGTATCCCAAAGCAACTTATAGACTCGAAAACACGAGTTTCATGTCTCTTGGGTATATTGTGTAAGTTTGTGTTACCGTTTTGAACGAGAGCCATGCGCAGAATCATCACATACTGAAAATCGTTTAAATAATCATGACATAACTTAGAAAAAATACTGCAATGGAGAAAGCAACATAATTTTTAAAAATACTCGTAAAACTATCTAATTCATTACAGTCTCAAGAACGAAGTAGTAATAAGGGTAAAAATACATTATTATTGATATCATCATCAGCCTGCGTCAGTTCACTGCTGGACATAGTCCTCCCCTAATGCACGCCACCACTTCCCATCTTCGGCTACTCTCTTCAAGCCCACATCAACTAATTTGCGAAATTGTATCCACATAAAAAGGACGTTTCCTGTAGCCTGGGCCGGCACGGTGGTTGTAGATCGTAGATGTTATAAAAATTCGAAAACTACATCCATTGATCGTTGGCACCATTGCCTTTTATTTGATTTATTGTTGGATGATCACCATCGTCCTGGATTTCTTCATCAATTAGATTTGTTTATAAAATTTAAAAACTTTATCTTTAAAGCAAAATATTCATATTGTTATGGTATGTGAATACATAGCTCATCACTTAACAATGTCCTGAGGTCAGAATTTTGTTTTCCGTGAATATAATCTTATAAAACAAATTTTATCTTAATTAGGAATTCACAACAAACCGTCTTGTTGGTAATAATTGCACTATACATCGGCAATATCATAGTTGAAAACCTTTTTGGTAAATAAAAGCGAAGTAATATAGCACGTCAACAACATAGTATAATATCAATTTGTAGCAGCTGTAGCCGTTAGTAGCTATTTGGTTATGACCCCATCAATTTCTTTTACCGGTCGAATATTAGGTGATAGCCAGAGCCGTTACACAATAATGAGTTGAGTTCATCAAATGATAATATAAGATTCCCATAAAGAAAAGCAGCAAATTCTTTGTTGTACATTAATCACAGGTATATTCTAAGTTTTTGAAGATAGATAGTGAGATAATAAGTAATTATCCTGGGAATTCAATCATCATCATCAGCCTGTGATAGTCCACTGCTGGACATAGACCTCCCTAATACACCTCCATCCATTAGGGATTTTGGACCGTATCCCACCACGCTGGTCCAATGCGGGTTGGTGTGTGACCGACTTTTACATGCCCATCCAACGCATGGATCATCTTACTTTTCAGACAATTGGGTGATCGGCCCAAATTGCCCTAACCAACTAGGAAGCAACAATGAAAATTTGTTGAGTCCCGCAGGATTCGAACCACGACCTCCTGTTTCTAAGGCACGCCTATACCACTAGGCTACGGAGCCTGCAATTAGTCCACATTTAAATATTTTATCAGTATTTACAAATTTTATATGCTGTATACATATGCAGGTATATTTTATAAAGTTATATACTGAAAAATCAGAGGTGAACATTTTCAAAGAGATCATCAGAAGGCATCAAATTTTTTTTAAATGTTGCAGTGTTTCAACACAAAAAAAGATGAATAAAATATTTTTTTCACTTGCATCATTAAAACATATCATGCATGTAATTAATTACCGCCCTACGGCAATGCGCTACCAATACTGGTGGCGGCTTTTTACTTTGCGTACAAATTGCCGACTTTGTGTTTAGCAGTAGTTCGAGCGAATACATTGCAAATTGCGTAGAGGGTGTGCCTCAAGCCATTTAAATAATAATCTTACACGCTTATCAGAAAAGATTTTGAATATTAAAGCCTTCATGAGAGTTATTTAGTTTTGATATTTATTACTTAATTTTATTTTAAAGTTATGGCTACAACCATAAATATTTAGCTTTTATAATCAAGATTACTTCATAACAGTCAACGTCAAAGTCACTTTCTATTACAAATTCGTAACCACCGTATTTTAAATTTTATTAGAGATCATAGTAATTATTGTCTCCAACTTTTTTAAGAACGTTTTGCTAAACATATTTTAGGGACAACCAAAGACAAGTCTTTTTCTTAATTATTTCTTTTTTGTTGTATGAATCACTGTAACGTTTATTTGCACGTTTATTAAGACAATAATTTAAAAAAATATTTTCAAAATCATTCTAGAATGATTTAATAATTTTGTCGCAATAACAAAAATTCATTGTATACTATGAAGCTTTGGTGATAATTACAAGATCAGATTGATGGGTAGGACTTTTGGGTGCCGGATTAACAGAACTACTTGTTTGTGTTGCTTTGTAATAAAAATATTTATTGTGAGGTTGTATTTTATAAAACTGGAGATACTTTAGTGTATTATAAATATTTTATTGTAACAAAACAATGTTATGATAAAAATAACAATCATATACTGGTTCTGGAAGTCTTTTAAAATCTAATCAGTACATTTATATTGGACAGTAAAGGTTTTACATTTCACATATTGTACTATAGTGCTATTATTTAGGGTTCTTTTAATATATTTTTAGCTGTATTAAGTTAGTATTAATCAAATAAATTAGGGTTGAAAACTTTCTACTCTGATATTATCTGGTTCTATTGCGAGCCAAACGAAAATAAGCAATTAACTATAGCAATGGAGCAAAACTAAACGCAGCTCAAACTGTTCCTGTTAACGTTAGTATGTAACGTGTAATTTTAGTTGGATTAAATTAACAAGAGCGCCCGAGTTGCATAATTGTACGCAAAATAACCATAAAAGTGGTGATGGTACTTTACTCAAATGCAAACCATGTTCTGTTACAAAAACAATGCAATAAATTATCATATTTGTTTCCCCATTAGTTTTAACAATATAATAAAATGGCTTTATTTGCTTACATATAGATTCCTGCTCCAGATGCTTGTAAAATGAATTAAATACTGATTTTATATGCAGCTTCGTCTAAATTAGAACCGACTAACTACTCATAAGTCAAATTTCCCGGAAATTTGACGTAGGCATCAGATTGGCATTTATAAAGCCGTTTTAAATAGTACGTGTTATTTTTATAATTACAGCTACCAAATCGAGAACCGAAAATACTTTGTCCCGTGAATAATATTCAAACTTACGAATCATAAAATGCAGACCCATATCATTTGATAATTAAGGTACATTATAGGAATAATAACGGTTATATTTTGACTATATCCAAATAATATGTGTATTAAATAAATGGTCGTTGGCAGTAGTTTTTGAAATAACTAAAATTATACTTTTAATAATATATTATTGTCATGCGAGTACTTCAAATTATTAAATTCCCACAGATTTATGTCTGTCCTTTACAATGCTCACTGCAGAATGTATCAAGCATTTAAAAAAATTGCGATAAAACAGTATTGTTTAGTTTATATTTAAAAATTATAAACTGTTAAAATGGACAGATGTCTAAGAATAAACGCTTTATGCGTTGTAGAATAGATAATTATTCTAACAGATGTTTCCAAAGCTTTTCTTTGAATTCAAAAAAAATTTAAGCCATCCGAAATTCCAAAGGCAGCGCTTTCTAAAGGAGAATAGATTGTACAAAGAATGATTGCCTACTAAAGCTGACCACTGTGATAGAACGAATGAACGTAAACACTGGAAAATAGCACTCAAATAAATTGCGATAGAAGAAGTACAAAAGTGGAAAAAGTGAACGTAGTACATAATATATTGTGTTATACAACTTTTTTACATTATGTAACATTTTATTTAAAATATATATTTTAACTAGCCAACTAATAAACCATATTGCAACTTAAATATATTTAACATTTACAACACGCATAATAGTTAAAAACTAAATTAAAAATAAATGCCTAAATAACAACTAAAAGATTTAGATTTTTAGATTTAGATTGACTAAAAGAGCTTTTCAAATAGCAAAAACATTTTTTTGTGTCGTGCACATTAAATACAAAATATAATTATATTTTTTGTGTAAATTAGTTTTCATGATTTATCAATTTAAATTTATTCATATAAAGGACTAAGAGCAGTATTAAGCGTTTTGTAAATAATGTAAAGCTAAACATAATTAGTGATATCATAAAAGTAGTGTATTAAGTGGTTATATTCACTGTTAGTAGGGTAATATCGATAAACATGTTAAAATTAACGTACAAAAGCATTTAATTTGCAACTCTCATTAAAGTACACTGTCAAATAAGTTAGACAAATGTATAGGCACCTCATATCACACTTCAAATGTTTCAATTAATTCTTGTATGCGGGTAGCGTAGTGAACTAAATTAAATTGATAGTATTGTTTAAATAATTTCCGGCAACGTATCGTACTAATGTAGTTAATTATATAATTGTCATCATCATCATCATCAGCCTGTTACAGTCCACTGCTGGACATTGGCCTCCCCTAATACACCCCTATCCATTAGAGGGTTTGGGACCGTATCCCACCACGCTGGTCCAATGCGGGTTGGTGGGTGATTATGTATAATTGAAATGTATTCAAATGTTACCTACTGTGTGGATATAATTAAAATATAATTAATAATAAATATTTATAATTTATTATTCCTATAATGTACATTTACACTAGACAAGTTGCTTATGGTGCCTTATTTAAATTTTATCCAAAAAATATGTTTTAATCGACTTTATTCATAAATGATTTCTTTTATTTATGCGATAATTATACATATTAATTTTTTTTTAAGTGATGCTTGAATTAATATTTTTTAAGTTAGGTTACTAAATAATAAGATTATTTATTCGCTTTAACATATCTTCACCAAAGTTATCGTTTTTAACAAAAAAATATTTTGCAAGAAAGAAAAGTATATTGTAACGTAAACGAAGAATTTAGTGTCTTCGCTTTTAAAATATATGTTTTCGAATGTAATATTCTATTCTATTAAGGTATTTAATACTTATATTATAAAGGGGAAATGTTTGTTTGCTTGTTTTTAATAGGCTCCGCTAAAATGCCAGGATATGGACTGCTGGCACACTATACAGCTACAATTATTAAAGAATTTGTAAGCTTTCAGGTCTCGCATACCTCATTATTATCAGACGTGGCAATGTCTTAATTCAAGTGCAAGTACTTAAACTTAACTTGCTTCAATTCAAGGTGTTGGTGGTACGTTGCTAAGATTATAAATATACATTTCGGCATGATGAATGATCGTTGTATTTATTTATTTCTAGAATTTAAAAAACTGAAAATTATGGCACCTCTCAAAACATTGGTACAAAATATAAAAAAAAATATTATAAGCCAACTCATAACCAAAAAATTGCTTCAAGCTTAATTACAAATAAAACGTTGGAAGTTTATAATTACTTTGTCGGCTAATAGCAATAAGCTATATATGTTTGTGTGTAAATTTTCTTTAAAGCACACTTCATAATGGAAACGTTGGGTCCTTATAATAAAAAGTTACGATCAAGTTTATAAAAGTAATGTAAAGGTTTAGAAAGAGTGTTTAAGTACTACAGAACATTGTATAACAGAGGCATTCACTAGGTTGATTTGTCTCAACAAGCCTGTATGCAATCGTCAAACTCCTACTAAAGGTGCTTTAGCATTAAATAGGGCAAGCTTTGTTCTTGTTTAAAAGACGAGTGTTAAAAATATCGTTCTTCAATTGAAAGTAGAGCAACTCGTGCGTGATGTCTTATGTCTTATGTATTCGAAGTTATGCTTCTAGACCTGTGTCTGTGTGAAGCTTCATCTATTACTGAGTACGGAGGATAGCGAGATCCCTCGAACTTGGTGAACAAAACTTTAAAGAAATGACCACACGCGTTTAGGATGCGTGGATTGATTTTGAAGAAGTCGCTTAAGGATCATTGAAGTTCGGTATACGGACCGAAGCGCCGATGTTCGGTCGACTGTCTAATCGATTGCTGGGGGCGATGAGAACCGCCCTGGAACGCGGTTGTATCTCGTGTATGGTATGGTGTGTATCGTATATGGGCAAAAGATTGGCAAGCATATGTCATTATCGGCCGTATGCAAGCTTTATATAATAAAAGTTTGTAATTAAGAGGCATTTTGCTATTTGTGTTGGTAAGATAGTAGAGACGATGCGAGACATAAGCGGCTTTTCACCTAACCTCTTTGACGTGGCTTTTGAAACTTATGTTACTGTCGAAAGTAACGCCTAAATATTTGGATTTCTTCTCCCAGGGGATCGGTTTGCCGTAGAGGTGCAATTGCCCGAGTGTTTGCCTACATCGAGCATTGCGTGCGGTTATTTGGAACGGGCGAGTGGTAGGACGAGTGAGGTCAGCTCTCACAGAAGACCGATTAAAGTATATTGCTACACTTTTTTCGGGATTCACATCAATACTCCATTTGCAAAACCCATCTTTGCCCTCTCGAGGTCAGGTATGTGTAGGCATTTCCCTAGGAAAAAACAATGGGATGGAAGTTAATACGAAAATCGTCTCTGTTGATCATAAAGTTATGAAATTTTATGTTAAGCGTATTCATACGAGCCGTAGTGGTATTTCTAGCAACTTAGTAGTTTCAAACTGTACGAATATAAACTAGAAGTTTAAATGGGGTTGAATGTCAACATAGACAATTGTCATGTAAACAACAACATAGAAAAAAGCCATAAAATTTGTGTCTATGTTCGCATTTGTAATATTATTAGTGATCAGTAATCGATAATATCAATGGATAATACAAATGAGATGTTTTATTGCATTTAAATTTTATTTTTCTTCCCAATTAAAAAAATAACTATAAGATAATTTTACAATAGGTGTAGTAAATCTATAAACAACAT
The DNA here is from genome assembly GCA_029286875.1 of Lamproptera curius. Taxonomy (NCBI): domain Eukaryota; kingdom Metazoa; phylum Arthropoda; class Insecta; order Lepidoptera; family Papilionidae; genus Lamproptera; species Lamproptera curius. The sequence goes on along the minus strand of JAGSMT010000018.1, from coordinate 5,240,975 downwards.
TATTATAGAATACTACGACCTTTACCAACACAACATTTATCTTCCCAATCTAAATCCCCCTCAACAAAACTTGCAGTGAACTTATAACAACAAGACATTTTCATCATAAAGCCCCGCATGAAATAGACAAGTTTTAACAAGGCAACAACTTCCGTAAGTTTAACATTTAATGTGCTTTACTTATTCCAAACATGTTTAGAATAAGTAAACATTCTAAAATGGAAGATGGATTTTTACTTTCTCTCATCGCAGTTACATAAATAAAGATACAAAAAAATATTTATTTTGAGGAATTAATAATTTAATCTCATGAAAAACTGTAAGAGTACTGCGATTTCTACTTTATTTAAAACGATATCAAACTTTTGAAAAGAAAAGTTTAATAACAAAAACTTCAATGACAATTTATTTAAATTTTCTTACAAATCTGAATTTGAGAAACATCACCCGAAGAAAATAAGTTGACAGTGGCTTTCTCTGTCTGGAATCTGCAACTTTAATGTCTTAGTTTGCAGTTAGATAAATAAATTAGTGGTATGTACTTAATGCCCAGAAAGTAAAACGAAAAATATGCAGATTTGACCCAGAAATCCTTCTGATCGATTGGAAATTGAACTAAAATTATTTTGGATAAAGGGCAACTTAAATTCTACTTATTAACAATCAAAAGTTTGTTATAGATAAATGAAATTAAAATGTAAGTATTTTTAGGTATGAAACTGTTGACTGACTGAATGTACGACGTAAGATGTCAATGATTTTATATGAAATACATAGCGAGAATCATGTAACAATGACTCAAAACGTACGGTGCCACCTCTTGTTAACAAATGACGCCATTCATATTACGTCGTTGCTATGGGCTACATTGGTTACATCAATTCCTTCTTTTGTTTTGCATAGACAAAGTTAATTTAGGAATTACGATCATTTTATCATGTGATTACCGAGTGGACTAAAATACGCTGATACAGTGTTAATAAGTCATTTCATATTTTTGAATATATCCATTGTAAAAAAGTAACTGCCTCCGTAGCCTTTTGGTATAGGTGGGTGCTTTAGAAACTGGAGGTCATGGGTTCGAATCCTGAGAGGACTCATCAAATTTTCATTGTTGTTTCCTAGTTGGTAAGAGCTGTTTGGGCCGATCAGCCAATTGTCTGAAAAGTAAGATGATCAATGCGTCGGATGGGCATGTAAAAAAGTCGGTCCACCCACCAACCCGCATTGGACCAACGTGGTGGATAACGGTCTAAAAACCCCCTAATGGATAGGGGTGTGTTAGGGGAGGCCTTTGTCCAGCTGTGGACTTACACAGGCTGATGATAATGATAATTGAAAAAAGATATTATCAATAGATATAAGTCTGTGACCATCTAATGATTATAACATATTTAATTGTGTTATATGTCATCTATAAATAATTGACAAGACCGCTATAAAACTTAGCATTTATAATTTAGATGCTACAATTTCAATTTAATACATAGGAAGTGAAGGTAACACTCCCAGGCTCAATCACAAAAGATTAAGCTCAATGCAACTAGAGAAAATGCAAATTGAATACGTGATAAATTGTAGTAACGGTAATAAACGATAAAGACAGAAGATGGTAGATAAATATCTTGTGCGTAAAATTAGTATGTCCTCTACAATATAGCAAATATTCCAAGTTATTAAAAAAAATCCAAAGTAATTGCAGCAGAACCTGGAATATAAATTTATTTCAGTTTCCTGCAAATGCACAATTTAGGAATGTCTTGACGTACTTACTGCTACTTTAATTGAAGAGCATGAAGGCAACGATAAGAAAATAAACCTTCAGAGACTAAACCTTAGACTAAAGTTATTATTAGATTTAATTTAATATGCATAAATACATTATTAAATAAAATTACTTTACGGATTTTATCGCGTTTATTTTGTATTTTGAATTCCCGACGTTTTGAACACTTTCCAGCGGCCGTGGTCACGGGGTAGACAAACGTCAACGATAAAATCCGTAAAGCAGTTTTATTTAATGATGTATAATATACGCGCAAGTAATAGAAATAATTATGCATAAATACGTTTTTAATATTTTAAAATAACAAAAGATAAATTTACACTCAAATTGAAGATTAAACATATTCCTGGACTGGATATAATTTGCTGTCATAGTATAGACTTTATTAAAGCTAAAAATTTTCTAATAAGGCAAGATTTATTTTGTATTTCCCAGCCTGAGATATTTTAACGTTTTCTAAATATATTTTAATGGATTTTTCTTATCTGAACTAAATTAATGTTATTATTATTTACCAATTAAAAAAATAAGCCTATAAGTACGATGGTGAATTCATATGTTAGATAACGAGTATACGTATTTCAACGAGTCACTTCCTACGATTTTTTTCTTTTGGCACATTTGTAATTCGGGACAATCGAAACAATCTTGCTAAGAAATAATTTAATTTAATTTAATTTGACATATTAATTAGAATTTATAAAACATGATTAAGGTGTTATTATATAAATAAAAATGTGTTCTAAATAATTATTCAGTGCTGTTAATATAAATCCCGAATTTCACGTAATCCGTAAAGGGTAGCTTAGCACATGCCGGTTTGTTTTTTATGGTATTACACATTAAATATTATAACAAATTAATAAACACACCTTTTAATTGACATTGATGTTAGGAAAACATGAAAAAGTACATTAAATGTTTTCACCACGTTTCAATTCTAAAATGGAGCGGGCTGAAGAATTTAAAATTTTAAACAATTAAAAATATTTATAATATTTTTGAATTATTATCAAATTAAAATAACATTTTAATATAAACACAATACTACTTAAAAATTATAAAACTAAAATTTAATTCTTTATCTTTTTAATAATAAATTAGAAACGGTTTCTAGGAATTAAAACTGGAAAATGAAAGAAGTTAATTAAATAGGAAACAGGCAAGCTGATGATAGCTGTGTGTACGTAAACGTAAACTTTAAAGAGCTTCTAAACTAACTTTAATATACATCATTTAGAACTCGTGTCACTTATTAACAGTTCCACAGACATTTTCCTTATTGAAAAATATCTTTGAAATATGTTGTTAAAAATAAATTTATTATAAAAGTCACTGCACTGCGTAGCTAATCGACACGCCTCGAACCTAAAGCATTTAGAACCTCGAACTGCAGGTTAGCCATGACAGGTCACGCGCCGATTACAATAGCTTCGGTATATTTACCATGCAGAGACACCTCATGCATCATACAATCCGACTTCGAGACGCTTTTATCCTAGAGACGCCGTCATCCTCGCCGGCAATTTCAATAGCAAACACTCGATGGAACTCATACACTACAAATCCGCGGGTCTAGCATTGACGAACTATCAGATCAACTCAACTTCAGTGTGGTTTGCGCCGTTGATGCAAACACACTTCCCACACGTAGTGGGACAACGACCGGATGTGCTTGATATTGCAATCGTAAAAACGTCAATCTCGCTCTTAGGAGCATAGGGTCATCGACGACCTAACATCGGATCACCGTCCCGTGCTCTTAAAGCTAGGACCTTCAAATCACAAAACATAGTTCTTAAAACTAAAGTCGACTGGCATAAGCTAAGGTCACAGCTAGACTCTACTAGCTCACCCCATTTAGATACCATCCCAAATACCCTTAACACCGCTCACGACGTGAATCTCGCCGCTCATGCATTCAGCAAGTCATGTCCAAAAGTGTCGTCGAGGCCTCCTCGAGGCAAATCCAGTGGAGGAAAACCCCGCTGGGCCTTGCCAAACGACATCAAGGACCTCTTGCGACGCAAGAAAGCCGCGATTCGCGCCCACGACTGGTATCAACCAAGCGGGACTGAGGCAGCTACGCGCCCAGAACATCAGTCCAAGATGCGGCATAGCTGAGTTCAGGAACGATCGAGTGGATAACGATCTGAACAACCTGCATCCTTCCCATGTGGCCTACTGGTGCATTTCTAAAAGCCTCAAAGGCGGCGGCAGCCATCCACCTATGCCGCCACTCATCCAACCCGACAAGCCCACAGCGTTTCTCGATGAGGAGAAAGCCGAATGTCTGGCCGACAGTCTCGAGGCTCAATGCTCGCCCAGCTCACAACCGGTGAGCGCCGCTCATCTCCGCAAGGTAGAGAGCGAGGTTGACCGGTTGACACACCTATCCCCACGTGACGTACTCACACCCTCAACGGAAAGCGAAGTCGAATCGATAATCAAAAGCTTAGACCACGGAAAGCCCGGCACCGATGGCATATCAAACCGCGTCATAAAGATTCTTCCGACTCACCTTATCAACCTCCTAGTCCTAATCTATAACGAGCTCTTTCCAAGAGTATTTTCCAAACACTTGGAAGGACGCTGAAGTTATAATTCCTCAAACCGGAAAACCTCCCAACCAGCCAACAACCTATCGCCCCATTAGCCTGCTTAAAGGCTTCGGGAAAATCTACGAAAGATTAGTTTTGACCCTACAGGACTTTATGCAGGCTAATGGGCTCCAATCAGTCCAATTCGGCTTTCGGGCCAAACATTCCTCACACATCAGGTGCACCGCATCACGAGACATCAAATCCCGCATGTTAGCGAGCCAACACACTGGAGCGCTTTTCCTCGACGTGGCGAAGGCGTTCGACAAAGTATGGCCGACGGGCTTATATACAGTTATATAAGCTCGGCGTCCAGACCGTCCTACTCATCATAGAGACTTTCTCTGAAGCGGAACGTTCAGATACCGCGTCGAGGGACGAAACCCCAACCACATCCGCTACTAGCCGGAGTTCCACAAGGCTCCGGTATTGAGGCCCCGACCTATTCACCCCTACACCAACGATATCCCACAACTATAAAGTAAGCACCGCCTTGTTCGCACGACACATGCATTTTCATTCAGCATATGTCCTTTTGTCATCCAACGACGTCTCCAAATCGCAGCCAGGCGCTCCGGTGACTGGTTTCGACGTTGGAGAATCGAAATAAACCCTCCAAAAGCGCGGCAGTCTTGTTTACACACAGAAAGCCGACAATCCCACCCATGATCCGACTCCTAGACCACCCAATTCCATGGGTAAATAAGTCAAATACCTCGGGTAACCCTCGACAAAACACTCAGCTTCGGCCGCACATCAAAGCAGGTCAAAACAGAGCGGCCTCGTCCTGGGTCGCCTGTTCCCTTTAATAAATCCCAAGAGCAAACTATCTCTGCGTAACAAGGTGTTGCTCTACAAAACAGTTATCAGACCTATCATGACTTACGCCAGTCCGGTGTTCGCCCATGCATCTCCTTCAATATCCACAAACTCCAAGCCCTGCAAAACAGGTTCATACGCAGGGCCACGGTGTAGCACTGGTGCGTGCGCAACCTTGACCTGCATGTGGACCTGGAATTGCCCTCCACATCAATTTTTGAAACAAGCATCTATCCGATTTTTCGACTCGGCTTCGCAACATCCAAATGAACTGATCGTAGCGCCGCCGCTTACGTACCACGCAAACTAATTCATCCTAAGCATAGGAAACACGCCCGATATAGGCGACCGCGCCATATTCTAACAGATCCAGACGACGATATAACGATAGTGCAAGCGCGTGTTAAATCGTACATTCGAAACACTTTTTGCCCTCGCCGTCGAGGGCAAACACACACTCCGTACGCCGGATATCGGCACGTACCAAGCCGATTTTTACTAGATAGAGCGGTTTTAGCTAAAATTAACATGTCCTAAAGCAACTGATCGAGGCGAGGTTCGCCCACAGGGCGCCCTCGATACATGTTGCTAACAGGTTACAAAGGATCAAAAAGCGACTAACCGGAGCCGAGGTTCAGCCCTCCTGGGTACCCTCGATTAGATCGCTGACGGTTTAAAAATAGTGGCAGCCGAGCCGAGGTCTCCCTCTGGGGACCCTCGGAGCTAAGCCAACAAATTAAGAGTGAAGCCTGTGCACGCTTAAAGTTGCACAGCCCCTCGACTCCGCCGGGTTGTAATGGTTAATTCCACCAACGGAAGCCATCAAATAAACGATAAACGATGAGGTCTTATTGACGTGAATATGTAAAAAATAGAATAAAGTGAATGCTAGTTGATAATAAATGACAAATATATGACACTTCCTAATAATGTTATGATATGGAGGTACAAAGTCGTCGTGGCACGTTTAGAAAAAGTGAAATTAAGCCTCAGTCGTCTTATGACTGATTTTTAAATAAGATTGTTCAACAAGGCTGCCGTGACAATTCATTAACAAACAAAAGTCTTTATGGTTTTTCAATTAGAGCAATAAAGGACACTAAATATGCAGTTTGTGAAATTTTCGTATTTTTCATTGTTACATTTTAAAGTTAAGAATTATTTACGTCAATAATTCTCAAAGATTGTTATATTGGCTCATAATGATGTAACCCTACTTTTTTATATGCAAATTTAAATATATGTCGACGGAACAAAACAGAGCCGAAAAACAATTCAAAGAATAAATTTCTCATTATATTTTTTATTATATTTCATTTTAATAATTTATTAACTTTTATAGTACATGAAAATTATGGTCAAGAATTAACTTTAACTTAAGTATTATTAAAAACAAATGTTTGATATGGTATGATATGAAACGACTCATAAAACGATATTAAAAAAGAAAGTATTTTCTTTAGTACTAATGTGATGTGTGTACGTCTTCACATCAGAAGAACCTTGAATGCTTTCTTGCGGTGTATACAAAAGGTCATGAAACATTAAATTGCAGCAGTAAACATTCGATACGGACGTAATACAACTTTTTTTCTATATGATATAATAAACACAATTTTAAAGAAGTTTATAATAACTACGTATAAATTCACTTTCCGGAGCAAAAACGAAAATTTTTATTTGCGCAAAAGAGTTACTAAAATGCTTGTATTCTTCTTGAATAAAAAATATTTTTAATGATTTTTTTAGTAACGTTGCTGTACAAAAAAGGTTTTTAGAATAATTTTAATAACGCTTTCTTCTATACATGCAACTTCAATATGTGCAAATTTAGAGACCTATTCTTGTCCATGTTATATTTAGATAAGTATGTTATTACTTAAATGGTATCACATTTATTAAATATTGTGTTATGTATCAACATTTACAATAAAAAAATGTATTTTAAAGGATTGCATAAAATATGCTTTAAATTACTTTTATATCACAATTTAAACTTGTGATGAATCTACCTTCTTATTTTTTTTCTGAAGCGTGCTATTATTATCTTTTGGAGAATAGTATTTTTTATAGATATATAATTTTTGTTGTTAATCTGGAGAAAAAAATACTTAATAGCTAATTACTTACATATTTTGCAATGACTAAGGCCACATACATATTCTTTTAATGTTATCAACGAGTGTCGACACCGTTAAAGAAACACATTTTAATGATTTAAGTGAAATAAATGGTTACTATCGATCGTTAAAAAAAGACGTGAGCTTGAAAAAATCACTATAAGAGTTTTATATCTTCTTTTTTATGGTATATAATCACATTGTTTGTGAAAATTAATAACTTTAAGCGTTTTCACACAATAACTTCAACATTTTCTATACTATAATCTGTTAAAAATAGGAATAAATTGTGGTTAACGTCCTTAAGGATGATTTGTAATTGAGACGTTAAACATAATATTAGAATAACAACAACACCAAACGTTATTTTCTTTACATATTCGACGTCAAAATTAAAAAAAAAATAATAGGCGTCACAAAATGGTAAAATGTTTTACTATTTTTAGAATTTATTTTGCTATTTATAGAAACTGGATATAAAGAAAATGTGGTGTTCATTCTGACCAAAGAAAGACGTACGCATACATATAATAGTAATCTCTAAATAGTCTCCATTAGCAGTTGACTCCAATATTTCTCCAAAAATAAAAACATCTGAATACGGATATTTACTTTTTCTTGCTTTTTTCTATTTTTTTTTATTACAGCTTACATAGATTTCTTTAAAAAATATCGTTTTTAATAGCAATAATTTTAATCTTCACCCTATAGAGAAAACGAAATCAAAATGGTGGTTTATTATACCTAATAAAAGACATTAAAATAATCAGTGTATACAGAAGCTTATTTTTGATAATAATCCTTTGTCTTACATTTTACTACAGTGTAACGAAACTCATAGCTTTAAAAGCAAAAAAGTTATGAGATATAATTTTTGCACAGATTTAGTTGACATTTATGATCAAAAACGTAAATGATTATAACCCTGAAAACTTTACTAATTTAACTCGCCCTGGAAGCTAATTAACTGTCTGTACATAACTACAACTTTTAACTACGTTAATTAACCAAGGCATAAAATTTAACGGGCCCCCTTGTCTGATTTACTTCCTTTATTTTTGAATTTGCAATAGAATATGGTCTTACGAAGGTCTCGAGAGAATCCCACTAATATTATAAATACGAAAGTTTTAGGATGGATCTTTGTTACTCTTTCAGATTTACGGATTGTAACAAAATTGTGGGAAAACATAGCTTTGAAACCAGACTAATTCATAAGGTATAAAATTTAAGGATATAGTTCAGATTATTCAAAATATAATAAAAACTGTCATGTATGTAAAAAAACACTGCCAGCGATGAGCTATTTCCGTATAAACCACAAAAAGCTTTAGGCTTTTAAATATAAAACGATCAATGGTTATTATCACAAATAATAATCACCACGTGGGAGAAACTGCGTGCGAAGCTAGTTTTTCATTAATTCATGAAGAAATTATAGTATAATGAAATAAAAATATTAATGATTTTGTGCCGACGTTTAATATATGTCTGAATTAACTTTTTTTTTGTTGTAGGGATTGGGTAGTTAACATTAAATCTAACATTTAATTAGTACGAAATCATTACAGAGCAATCAGTCCGTGTCGGCTTTGTTCTCTTTTATTTTTCATAACTACATATCACGCTAATTATCATGAAATAGGACCCTATCTATTTATATTCGTTGTTAATTACTTATATCTTTGCGTAAATGTTGAAAACAAAGTAAAGTTGTTTAAGGCACAAATTAGTATGAAATAAACAAAAAATCTTTGAATCAAAACTTTATTGATATCACATTAATCATTTTTATTTTTACTGAAATAAAATTTAAAAAAAACCTTTTTTTTATTTTAATATACGAAGTTATTTATAATATTTTTTCAATAACTTCTCAATCCTGAAACACTATAAAAATAAAAAAAATTAAGCATTTAAAAAATGGATAATTTAATAAAACCTAAAGTTCATAACATATGCTCAGTGCTATCGTAAAATGTCGACGAACACATTGGTTATATTATCTTTCGTAGTATTTTATTTAAGAATAACAAAGCAAAAAAAAAGATGTAAAAATATTATATTGTAATTGAAGTAAATAAATCTCTCTATAAAACCAATAGATTATCAGGTGGACATCGCGATAAGACGATACCAAGAGGATTTTGTCTCGACGTGAAGTAATGACTGCCAGCATAACTTCAGTCTTCCGAGAACAATGTAACTATGATTTATTCACTTTTAATAAAAGTAAAAAGTTTCGAAGCTGTTTATACTTTTAAGCAGCGAGGATTACAAGTAATAATGTTCTCCAGTCGATTACGACTGTGACGGCCGATCTATATTAGAGATCAGCCAACTACGCAGGAGATATTATAGTGCACAAGTGTACGCGCAAGCACAGGTGCACTCCCTGTTCCTTTTTACTCTCAAAGCCCGATGGGACGGATAACCGACACGACCGGAGAGAGTAAGGCGCAGGACCATATTTTTACATGCCCATCCGACGCATGGATTATCTTACTTTTCAGACAATTGGGTGATAAGCCAAAATTGCCCTAGCCAACTAGGAAACAACAATGAAAGTTTGTTGAGTCCCCGTAGGATTCGAAAACACGATTTCCGGTTTCTAAAGCACAAGCCCTTAACACCAGGATACGGAGGCAGTTAGTCTGACATGTAATAACTGGGCTAGTCACTTTGGTTCTGATAGAATTTAGATAAAAACCATTTAAAAAAACGCACTATAGTATGATGGTATAGCGATCAAACGATTTTTTGGCTTTTAAACCTTTAATTTTGATCCCAAAGATGTGTTTTTTTTATTAATTTTTTATTATATTTGTTAAAAAAATACTCAATCTTAACATATTGCAACCTGCAAGAAATTACATTACAATCGTAAACAGTTTTCTGTTCAATCATCATCATCATCAGCCTCTGATAGTCCACTGCTGGACATAGGCCTCCCCTAATACACCCCTCCCCCTAATACATCCATTAGGGGGATTGACCGGGTGGGTGGACCGAATTTTAACATGCCCATCCGACGCATGGATCATCTTACTTTTCAGACAAATGGGTGATCGGCCCAAATTGTCCTAACCAACTAGGAAACAACAATGAAAATTTGTTGAGTCCCCGTAGGATTCGAACCCACGACCTCCGGTTTTTAAAGCACACGCCCATACCACTAGGCTACGGAGGCAGTAATAAAATAAATGATATTAAATATTATTGTAACCATTTTAGTATCATTTATAGGGATTACTTTCCTGTTAGTCTGTTCACTTTTCGTCACAAATATTTTCTGAAAGAACTAAGGCCCTAAATACAAAAAACAGCTTAAGGTAACAATATTGGCTTAGTTTTCTGAAAAATATTTTTTTGCTTGTTGACATAAATTGTTAATTCTAGGGCAACTGGAATTACTAGAACCTTGTAATTCTCGTGTCCCTAGAATTGACATTGTATTGGGTCGTAAGCCATTATGACAGTTTTAATTAAATTTTAACCAAGATATTATTTCAAAAGCAATCAGTTACAGCACAAATAAAGGAAATGTATTATAGTTTACCTAATTGACATTGTCTTAAAGCTTTACACTAAACTTTGCACTTTTTATTAAACATTACATATGTAACGTTTCTGTTTTGTAAATACCATTAAAATATTCTAATTGCAATTTTAGGCTCGTCTACACGAATTATTTTAATTTAAAGTCTAATCTGATACAACTTTATTTTGGCCTCAAAATTGTATGTAAGCTACGCTACATAATAGGTTTTCTTCATTTGACCTAGGTATTGTTTAGAAATATGATTTTTACAATAACCTGCTGTTACTAATGTCCTAATTAGTCCAAAACGTTTTAAGCCTCCATCTTTATTAAAGTAATTTATTCCATCATTCATTATTTCCCATTTGAAAACTATTTGACGTTACTTTTGAGTAGCGATATCAATAATCTAGTTTGACACTTTAAAGTACATCTCAAGCATAAACTGAGGACAATCATAGGATCCTCGTTGCACAGTTTTGTTTTTTATCTAATTGATACATATTTTATCTGACTGTTACCGATAATGTGACAAAATCACCGGCAAATTAGGGCGGAGTAAAAAGTTTTAGGACCTATCGGCGGTCCTTCATCAGAATATCGAATTGAGGTGACTACCTTAATTACATTCATATAATGTAATTGAGGTAGTCACCTCAACTAAATATCTAAAGGGACGCAACAAATTTTCATTGTTGTTTCCTAGTTGAGTTACGGCAATTTGGGCTGATCACCCAATTGTCTGAAAAGTAAGATGATCCATGCGTCAGATGGGCATGTAAAAAGTCGGTCCACCCACCAACCATTGGACCAGCGTGGTGGATACGGTCCAAACCTCCTAATGGATAGGGTGTATTAGGGAGGCCTATGTCCAGCAGTGGACTAACAAAGGCTGATGATGTATGATGTATGTCCCAAATTATGAATTCGTTAAACGGCTGAACTCGCGTGAAATCAGTACTGGTGCCGACTAGTTTCGGACTTATCGTAGGTCCTTCATCAAGAAGAGTTGGATAACTTCACGGTTGCTTCCCGTCTCGCACTGCTGCACTTGTCCTGATGAAGGACCGCCGATAGGTCCTAAAACTTTTTTACTCCGCCCTAATTTGCCGGTGATTTTGTCACATTATCGGTAACAGTCAGATAAAATATGTATCAATTAGATAAAAAACAAAACTGTGCAACGAGGATCCTATGATTGTCCTCAGTTTATGCTTGAGATGTACTTTAAAGTGTCAAACTAGATTATTGATATCGCTACTCAATAGTAATGTCAAATAGTTTTCAAATGGGAAATAATGAATGATGGAATAAATTACTTTAATGAAGAAGGAGGCTTAAAATGTTTTGGACTAATTTGGCATATTAGTAACACAGGTTATTGTAAAAAAAACATATTTCTAAAAAATACTTACATCAAATGTCAGACAAACCTATTATGTAAGCTACGCTTACATAATAGGTTTGTCTTGCACATTTTGAGGCCAAAATAAAGTTGTATCAGATTAGACATTAAATTAAAACAATTCGTGTAGACAAACCTAAAATTGCAATAAGAATATTTTAATGTTATTTACAAAACAGAAACGTTACATATGTAATGTTTAATAAAAAGTGCAAAGTTTAGTGTAAAGCTTTAAGACAATGTCAATTAGGTAAACTATAATACCTTTCCTTTATTTGTGCTGTAACTTATTGCTTTTGAAATAATATCTTGGTTAAAAATTAATTAAAACTATCATAATGGCTTACGACCCAATACAATGTCAATTCTAGGGACACGAGAATTACAAGGTTCTAGTAATTACAGTTGCCCTAGAATTCACAATTTTTGTCAACAAGCAAGGTTTTTCAGAAAACTAAAGCCAATATTGGTACTTAAAGCTGTTCTTTATATTTAGGGCCTTAGTTCTTTCAGAAAATATTTGGGACTGAAGTGAACAGACTAACAGGAAAGTAATCCCTATAAATGATACTAAATGGTTACAATATTTTAATTATTTATTTTATTACTGCCTCCGTAGCCTAGTAGGTATGGGTGTCTTTAAAAACCGGAGGTCGTGGTTCGAATCCTGGGGACTCAACAAATTTTCATTGTTGTTTTAGTTGAGTAAGTGACAATTTGGTGACTCACCCATTTGTCTGAAAAAGTTGAGATGATCCATGCGTCGGATGGGCATGTTAAATTCGGTCCACCCACCAACCCACATTGGACCAGCGTGGTGGGTATGGTCCAATCCTAATGGATGTATTAGTGGGAGAGAAAATTAATGGAAATTCTATTAAAATATTTGTTTAAATATTGATAATTGAGGTGACTACCAATTACATTCATATATGTAATTAAGGTAGTCACCTCAATTCCGTACCTACGGGTTGACTACCTGAGTATAGTAGTTGCCGTTTAGTGTCATCACAATTTCTTATGACAAGTACATACAAGAAGGCTAAAACAAAATTGAATAATAAATATACCAGCGGTGATACAGAGAAGCATTTTAGTTTTCCCAATTATGCAGTTTTAAAGTCAACGTGTATAGAATATAATATGTATTGGGTAAAACTTTATTTTCATAAATCGACAAGTAACTTTTTTGACCTCCTAATGGTAGTTAACATTCTAAAAGTGTATGTTATTTTTTTGCTAATATAGAATGATTTTTAACTAAAACAATTCTAGAAATCCGGTTACTTAATATGGAAAGATGAATGTGTCAATATAATGCCGGTATGATTTATTTTTCTACCGATGTATTTATGCGATTGATCTGGCTCATGGCCAAACACGTACCGTTGCGGGATACGGATAAGCTTTTCGTGACTTGAAATCAGTGAAGCAACGTGTAAAATTTTCTTTTATTAGTTTTATTACTTATAATGGCAGGCAAACAATCGGGCTACCTGATGGAAAATGGACACCTACACCTCATGGACATTGGCAATACTAGGGATATCATCAACGCGATGTCCACCATGAGTCGTGGGATGTTAGGTCTATCCGGTTAGGACTGGCTATAGTGCTCTTTAAACCCGAATACTGTACTGTTTTTACACTACTGCTTTGCCGCAAAAGGCACCGCAGTGGTACTGCCCAGACGGCCTCCTATTAAAAGACGACCGACTACCTTGATACACGAGAATTTTGAAACGAAAATTTAACTCGTTTAATGTTTTACACGCTTTATTGTCCTGGTTTTTTTGTTACAAAAACATTAATGACAATTAATTGTACACTAAGTAAGATTGCAAATAAACTATTACCATCGTTTATTTACAATGTTGATTAGTGTACAATTAATTGTATTTATAATATACCACTACTTACCAGTCAATGTCTTTATTACTTTAGTACACGATAAGAAACACTGTAATAAAGCTAAACATATACATAGTTTCATATAAACCTAACGAATAGGCAACATACGGCGATCAGTCTTTATCTTAATATAAGTTTTTACGCCATCCATCCCACAGTGCCTTAAATCGAAAGTCTTGGATCAGTGCGTCCTATCCTATGCGTATGGTGCCGAAACTTCGAAAAGTTCTGGAGTGGAGACCGAGGCTCGTCAAACGTAAAGTGGGAAGTGTTGCAAGATGTAGTGACGATAATCGCCAAGTGGCTGATTTAGGCTGGATAAGAATAGCGGAAGATCGGAAGCGATGGTCTGCATTATGGAGGACTATGTCCAGCCGTGGACAAACGCAGGCTAAACAATATACACGTTAAAATATATTATTATATCAAATATATTATAAAATGATGAGAATAAATTTTTACGATGCGATACTTTTAAAAATTGTTTTTGTTTTTTCTTTCGCCTTATTCTACGTTTGTAGAAAAAAGTACATTAACTAAATAAAAAAAGGCAATAGGAATTTTACTGTTATGCATTATCAGGTTAAATACAGTTTATTTAAATATCACAAAAAAACTAAATTGTAAACTGTAGCTAACTTCGTGTGTCGGTTTTTCGTGATGGTGTTCGCGCGGTTTGTAAATATTTGTATATACATTGTAAACATTTTTTATCCTAATACGCCAAAAGAATGAATGACATTGAATAATTTATTAAACTTCATGTAAATGCAAATTGCATGTATTATCATTCTAATACTTTTATCAAGAAAATGTATTAGAAAGGAATCATCAATTTGGTCTTTTGCAAAAGGCGAGCTTACTTCCTGACTGAACAGAGATATCCAAAATCACAAGGAAATTAGACGACTTTGCTTTCAAAGGCTGAAATTGCTGAAATCGAATTATTTTTATTTTACCTTTAAACATTCATTTAGGCCCTAACTTAGAAATAAAAGATTACCGCCAAAAATGATTATAACAAGAAAAGTGTTTTATTGTACGTAGAATTTTGTTTAATTCCAAGTAAGAGTTAATTATTATATATATATAACAAATATAGACGGTAGACATTGGGACTTCAAATAACTAGAGTGATTGAATCATTAAGTGTTTGATGGCACAAGCGGACACAAACACATTTAACACTTTAAAGGTATCTTATCTTCCCACGACTTCACCTTGACTGCAGAGAACAAAATAAAAAGTGGCATGTATACAACGCTCCTCATCAATGAGTTTGTTTTTTAATTACTAATAATATTTTTTTTGTAAAATTTGATATAAAATCTAATATATAAAGATAAAACTGTTGTAAAATAAGATATTATTAAAATAAATATTCATAATAAATCTGATCAAACCATAAAAAAATATTATTACGAACAATTCCGGTCAGTCAAGTATTTCTTGTGCGTACCTCTATTTCCGCATCACTTTGAAACTGACAGGGTCCGCTTTCAGAGTAAATTAAATTTAAAAATAAATGTCTTGGGAAACCGAATACCACAAATTCGCTATTGTTAACCTTAATCCAAAACTTTTGTTTATAATACATCAAAATGGCTAAGGAACACCCAAGATTAATTACCGTTTTTTGAAGCACTCTTTTTTCTTCTTGTGGTTTTTTCTAAGGGGCATTCTTAAAAGAAACATATCTTTTAGAAGATATTTTAATTATTATACAATAAGATATTTGAACTCAATTAGAAGTTAATGCGTTTGTCTCTTTATTTTTTTATTCATATCGCTTACGATACTAACTACCTAAATAAAGTTCAATTGATAGTATATTTGAACGATTAAAACATGGTTTTATTTTATATTTTATCACATTGTTTTTCCTGAATACATTTTTTTATTGTATACTTATGCTATAAAAAACTTGTCTTTAACTTATACATAGAATAACAGCCAAAAAGTTTTAACTGTCCTCTATAACTGATAATTAATTGAAATATTATCTAAACAATCAATACGACAATCAAACACGACGAAATATTCGTAGGTTAGGACGTCGTAAGTAGTAAAACGTAGGATCTTAAAATAATTCCGCGACTATCGTTTGTAAACAATTATGGATATAAATATTTACCGTTCCCATTTTAAAAGGTAGCCTCAAAAACAATACAACGAAATGTGAATGATTAATTTAGACGTATATTTGAATTCATCATCAGCCTATGTCAGTCCACTGCTGAACATAAGTTTCCTTATGCACGCCTTTACTATTTGGAGGGTTTCAGACCATATCCCACCACGCTGGTCCAATGTGAGTTGGTGGTGGACCGACTTTACATGCCCTTCTGACGCATGATTCATCTTACTTGAGACAATTAAGGGATGGGCCAAATTGCCCTTACCAACTAGAAAAGAACGATAAAAATTTGTTAAGTAGACGCTTCAGCTGTAAATATTATGTTTATGTTCATCTTCTGTATATAGTTCTAGAACTCTTTAAAGTAATACCAGGGTACTAGTCGATATGTATCAAATCAATTTTGTTATTTTCAGCTACATTTGTAACTAATTTTATAAAATCATTTGCATTTTGAGATCTTGATGCGGGATATACGCATATCTAGTATATATAGTATTTGTTGATTTGAACCTGCAAATCCTTGCACATACTTTCTTATTTTAAGTCAAATTGTTAGCCGTACATAAGGGCTTAATATTTTTTGCATTTGTGCTACTCCAATGTGGCATAAATGTTTATACTCTATTTTAATAAGTCTGATGCTAAACTTCTTGATATTATAAGTTTTGTTTTGTCTTATTCTTTTCAAAATATACATTTTGTTTTTTGATCGAGTCTTTCTTTTTATTTTGTATTTCTTAGTTTTGATGTTGTTCTATCAAAATATCCTCAAGTGTTATTACGTTTACAATTTTTAATTGCTCATTGATACTTTGATGACATTCTAAGACTGGATTCCTACACAGACAGTCTGCCTCCAATATAAGCCAATATGCCAACAATAATAAGCAACCGGTTTTTCTTTTCTGTCTATTGTGTCTGCTTTAAATAGCTCCTATGCCTTCTAATAAAGAGTCAGTGTAATTATTTATTGGCAAATTTTCCTATTATTGGCTGTGCAGGCCCTTCAGCGTTGCTAAATTGACAGTTGCAATATCGAGGTGCTGAGGTGTTTGTACAGCAAAGCCACGATGTCCGTCCGAGTACAATCCAGTAGGACAAAGCCTATCAAATTGCAAAGAGCTTACACGTCACCTCACAGGGTGATGTTATATCCCCGAAACTCTTCACCGCTACATTGGAAGATGCCTTTAAACTTATGAATTAGGAAGGTCGAGGTATAAGCATAAATGGCGAGTACATTACCCACCTTAACTTTGCCGACGATATAGTCATCAAGGCGGAGTCACTGGAGGACCTAAATGCTTTATATCAATGACATCAACAGTGACTCTCAACACGTGGTCCTTAGGACGAACATGGACAAGACGAAAGTCATGTCTAACGGTCATGTCAAGCCTACGTCGGTGTTTGTTGGCAGTGCTGTGCTCGAAATTGTTGGTGAATATATTTACCTGGGACAAGTAGTCTTAAAGTTGTTTTTAATTGAAAACGCCTATGCGTACTTGTCATCATGGGGTCCGTGACGGGTAGCGTTGGACTAAGTATCAGTTGTAAAGGGAAATGAAAACACCTAATTAAATATCCCCATCTTTTGCCATACCTGCATACTACCATTTTACCGGTGGTTAGTCCCCTTTTTACAGGAGACCGTCTATGGTACCCATACCATCGTGGTGCCTATTGCTGCTGCAAAGCAGTAGTGTGAAAACACTGCTGTGTTTTAGTTTGAAGGGCACCGTAGCCAGCGCATTTACTAGGTAAACAAGACTTAACACCCTATGTCTCACGGTCGGTGACCATTTCCCATAAGCCCGACTGATCGTCTGCCTGCGTATGCCATAAAAAAAATACTACATCTGCGGTGCGGTCTCGCCGAATGACGTATGTCCAGCCGGCCAGACACAGGCTAATGATGAACTATAAGGATGTAATAAAACGTTATGTAAATTTGTACCATTTCTACAATGTTTGACATTGCACAAATTCGATGTTATCTTAAAGCCTTGACCCCACAATGCTATGGACTTTTTGCGAAACAAGACACGATGGACAGGATGCGGCTGTCAATTAGTAAAAGCGATGTCTTTGTTTTTATTAAACAAGAGCCGAATCATGATTTATAAATGCTCACTATCAAGTATCGCAGTCTTGGTCCTTTTTAATAGTACCAAAAGCAATTTTCAAGACGTTTTACGCTTTTAATTTTGAATAAAAAATTAAACAGACTTTGTTTTCGTTTGTAAAAGAAAAGTTTTTTTTTTATGTAAAGAATTCTCTTTATAATTACAAACGCTTTTTAAAACTTATCAAATTGCTTTTTGATAAAGTGGGTACTAAACAAAACCCTTGTATTTTACCTACAAGCGCGCCTAATTCGTTCACTTTAAATTGCCACTAGGCTTTTGCGAAGTCATTGGATCACAAAATCGAGTAATATACATATATAGTAAGTATTTATTATTCGTTCAATTTATTGCATTTTAAATCTAACAGGAATTCATGATTATATCTGTATTGTCTAAAATCACCTTGTAAATAAGCCATTTATTCCCATGAAAAGTAAAGGATAAAGATTGCTGTTGTAACATTTTAGGATGACTCTAAAATGTTAGACTACAACGTAAGCGCAAAAAATCAAATCGAATCCCTGGCGCACTTTAAACGATATAAACATACGTAGAGACCGACAGACAGCAAAGTGACTTCGGTTTATTGTCTTGTATAGTGATGATGATTTTTCGAATTTAGTATTAGTTAAAGAACTATTAAAGAACTATTTCAGAAAATTAATTAAAGCTTGCTACTTGTAATAAAATGTACTATTGTTATAATATTTGTATGACAAATTTTCCTTAAAGAAAACACAAAAAAATATATCATAATAGATCGCTATCAACATGCTATCATTAAGAATCCAAACACGATGTTCAAAGCCAATTGCAAGTAACAACAGTGGAGCTTGCGTCGTAATTTGATACCCACGTGAATGAGACATTCGTTAGTTTTAGGTTTGGCAGTCTGTTTTATCGATGACGAAATGTAATTAAGACATATATTTAGGACAACGGACACAATACAGACTATTTGTTCTTATGCGTATGTCCTAATACATTAAAATAAAATAAGATGCATGCGACTAGTTAGGTTTTAACGGCATGTAAGAATTTATGTTCACAAATATTTTTAAGTAATATAGTAAGAATTAGGCGATTTATCAGCATAATAATCTTTCTTATTCAACTTTTATTTAGTAAAAGTTAGCTACGAGAATATAATATAGCTTTAACTAATTTCCTAGACGTATACAATTATGACATAACTACTTTTCAACACGTTTATATCGACTCTTTAATTAAATAAAAACATAATTATACTCATGTAAAAGTAAAGTTTACTACCTAGCAAACTACCTAACTGAAAAAAAATTTTGATTAAAAAAAAATTACATTTTAAACCAAACATAAATAAACATTTATTTTCCATTATTCTTTTAAATACAAAAAAGCTAATAACTTACCACAGATTATCTGTAAAATAATAAGGATTCGAGTATTAGTTAATATTCAATAAATTTGTCATAAGCAGCACTACGCGTGTTAACACAAAACGTCACTTTACTATGACTTAATACGATACAAGAAACATCTATTGCTTTGATATAATGATAATACGGTCAAAAGCTGTCACGAAATCATTAATTAATAACAATTTGTTTATTATTTGATTCAATTATAATTTCATGTTATCTCTTCTCTTATCTGAAGTCTTCCGCTACAAATAGATTATTTAAATATTATTTAAAGGGTTATTCGTCTTAATTAGTTAAATGATATGACAGCCGAGATTTAAAAATCAAATTTATTGATCGGCACTTATGAAGTACAATTGCCACTGAGTTATACACTTCACCGCTGGTATCTCCATGTAAGCATCACAACGGATCCAGTGTTGGATTAATAACAGTGATTTTATCTCCACTGAGATATTGCCTTAAGCAATTCTTGGCACTGACGTTTTAAATTGGCCGCATCAATTTTTTGTGAAACTTAAGTTATAATTTTGCACTTTCTCGGTGAAACCTTTGCCGCTTTTGAGATACATGGTTTACGTCCCACAAAAGCGTAATAATGCCAAAACTCGTTTACAGATTTTATATCGATATGTGAATTGTACATTGTTTTGAATTGTTTATTACATTATCAAATAAAAATTGTTGATTTATATTTGTACAAGTGTGTTTATAATTAAGCAGAATATTTATTTGAATAACCTAAAGTTCACCCACCAATCCGCATTGGACCAGCGTGGTGATACGGTCCAAAAACCCCCTATTGGGGTTATTATGAATTAAAATTTTAAAAAATTATTTTTATAATAATTTAAAAAAGAATGTTTTAAATCAAATACATAATTTAAAATCCTATATATACCATTTATACAAAGCATAGTTTTAATTAAGCCGACGAAAAACCCAAATACCCACGCGATGTTCTACTTTATATTGTAGAAGCGATATTATCGACAATCCCCTTTTAAACAAGAACATAGCTTTGCCCTGTTCGATGCTAAAGCACCCTTAGTAGGTGTTTGACGATTGCATACAGTTGGCTTGTTGAGACAAACCAACCTAGTTAATGCCTTTGTTATACAAAGCTCTATAGTACTAAAACACTATTTCTGAACCTATATAATATTTTCATAAACTTGATAGTACTTAAAAAATATAAGTACTTTGCCCGAGTATATATTTTCAACTAGTAACAATAAAAAGAATTAACAAATGTGTCATAATAAGTCTTTTTAATCACTTTGTATTTAAGACACAACATTCCACTTTTTAGTGTGCTTTAAATAAAATTTACACACATACATATATGCCATGTTACTATAAGTTTATAAAATATTTTAAGTAAAATTTATTTAATTATAAACTTCCAAAGTTCTATTCGTAATTAAGCTTGAAGAAATTTTCACGCACAAAACTTTTAAGTCTATAACAAACCTTTATATTGTTTTTCCAAACTAACTCGGTTCTTATATTTACTCGAACGCTACACATTACTGAACCAATGTTTTCTGACATTTTATTATATTTCAACGGCACACAGTAGCAAATAAAGCATGTTTTTCGGGGTTCCAAGTTTATTTCCTAAGTACGAAAGGATCTTTTTTTTGAACCATTCATATTTATTAAAACATTTAACGCTAAATTTAATAACGTACTTGGACTGAAGCGAGTGAAGGCAGCTGTCGCGTGTACACCACCAACTGTGAATAAACAAAACTCAATTGTAAAAAGGAGTGGGCTAACTGGACCAGCTGTTTTTTGTCACTCGTTATGAATGAACGGGTCCCTTTTGGTTTCGAAACGCTTTTGAATTGTGAATGCAATTCAATCGGTCTAATCTTCACTGACAGCTGAGTTTATTTACAGTTTAAAAATAATACAAAACTAAATAAAAAAAAATTACAAATGGGCTTATTATATTACGACGCGTATATTGTTCAATTTTTATTTTGTTTTTTGTTTCCCGGCAATTTTTTGAAAGATCCCTCTTACCTTTGCACAAGAATTACTAATTTTCCCTTATTTTTTCCACTGATGGTCTTTATTTTATAGAAATGAATACATAAGTACAAAAATCATTGATCATGCCGTACTTTTCTTATACGAATCGAATCAAAATGCACAATTTATGGTGCACGTCGCTAAACTAACAAGCAAACCAATAAGGCCGAAATGTATATTTATAATCTTTGCAACGTACCATCTACTTCTTAAATTGAAACAAGTTACGTTTAAGTACTAGCACTTGAATAAAGTCGTCGCCACATCTGATAAAATGAGTGGGACCTGAGAGTAATTCTTTATAAATTGTACGGTAGTGAGGTCAATCGCTCTACAATGGATTTAGATTCGAAACAGTTTGTTAAAATTACTATTATCTATAGGATACGGATGATATGGCTTTCTTTAAGAATGCCATAAGTGGAGTGGAAGAATATTTCAAATCAGTTCAGTAATTCGATTCATAAACGCAATCAAATATTTTTTTATATATAGTTAAACTATGAATTATCTTGAAACATTTTAAACGAAGCTATTACTACATACTTATGTTTTTGAAAATATTTTTTGTGAAAAGGATAATTCTTGTAAAGATATATTATAGCGACAAAATAATTTATCTACTAACATAATTTAAAATATATAAATTTAAGCATCATATAAGAAACAAGAACCATAATATGTATAGTTATTGCATAAATAAAACAAATAATTTATAAATAAAGTCAATTGAAATATATTTTTGGACAAAATTCAAATCAGAAACCAAAAGCAACTTGTCTAGTGTATATACACATTATAAGAAAAATTTACGGTAAATATGTTACCATTAATTATATCCATACACAGTAGGTAACATTTAAATACATCATAATTAAATATTTAACTCGATTAGTACGACACGTTGCCGGAAATTGTGGAAACAATGCTTTCAATATTATTTTACACTACGCTACCCGCATACAAGAATTAATTGAAACATTTGAAAGTGTGATATGAAGTGCCTATACATTTGTCTAATTTAATTGACAGCGTACGTAAATAAGAGTCACAAATTAAATGTTTTGTGCACTAACTTTTACATGTTTTTCGATATTAACCTACTAACAGTTAATATAAAAACTTAATACACTACTTTTATGATATCAAGCAATCGTGTTTAGCTTTACATTTATTAAAAAAATACTTAATACTGCTCTTAGTCTTTTGTATGTTATATTGATCAATGATGCAAACTAATTTACACAAATATCATATAAATGTGATTTTAATCTTTATCTTGTGCTTATTTAGAAATTTATTTTTACTTTAGTTTTTAGCTTATATGCACAGTGTTGTTTATGTCAAATATATTTAAGTTGCAACATGGTTTATAAGTTGGCTAGTTAAAATATATATTGTAAAAAAGATGTTACATAACGTAAAAAAGTTGTTTAACATAATATATTATGTACTAAATTCACTTTTTCCTCTTTTGTACTTCTTCTATCGCAATTTATCTGAGTGCTGTTATCCAGCTTTAGTAGGCAAATCATTCATTGTCCAATCTATTCTCCTTTAGAAAGCGCTGCCTTTGGAATTCAAAGGAAAACTTCGGAAACGTCTCTTAGAATAATTATCTATTCTACAACGCATAAGGCGTTTATTCTAAGACATCTGTGCATTTTAACAGTTTATAATTTTTAAATGAAAACTAAACTCTAAAAGTATGCGCATGACAATAATATATTTCAAAAACTACTGCTTCTGAATACCATATTATGTCAATATAGTCAAAATATAATTGTTATTATACTTATAATATACCTTAATTATCAAATGATATGTTACCTTAATTATAAAATGCAGACCCATTTTATGATTGGTGAGAATGACTATTATTCACGGGACAAAGTATTTTCGGTTCTTGATTCGGTAGCTGTATATATATTATAAAAAAGCTGCCTCCGCAGCCGAGTGGTATAGGCGTGTGCTTTAGAATCCGGAGGTCGTGGGTTCGAATCCTGCGGGGACTCAACAAATTTTCATTGTTGTTTCCTAGTTGGTTAGGGCAATTTGGGCCGATCACCCACTTGTCTGAAAAGTAAGATGATCCATGCGTCGGATGGGCATGTAAAAAGTCGGTCCACCCACAAACCCGCATTGGACCAGCGTGGTGGGATACGGTCCAAAATCCCCTAATGGATGGAGGTGTAATAGGCGAGGCCTATGTCCAGCAGTGGACTATCACAGGCTGATGATGATGATTTAAATCGACTTTATAAATGCCAATCTGATGCATACGTCAAATTTCCCGATAATTTGACTCATGCATCAGTCAAATTTTCGAGAATTTGGCTTATGAGTAGATTCGGTTTTAATTGAGACGAAGCTGCATATAAAATTAGTATTTAATTAATTTTACAAGTAACCGGAGCAGAAATTTATATATAGGCCAATGAAGTAATTTGATCATATTGTTAAAACCAAATTTGTTAAATTAAATGATTTATTGCATTGTTTTCGTAACAGAACACGGTTCGCATTTAAGTTAAGGACCATCACAACTTTTATGGTTATTTTGCTACTCGGGCGCTCTTGTTAATTTAATCCGACTAAAATTACAGCACTAACGTTAACAGGAGCAGTTTGCGTTGCGTTTTGTTTTGCTCTATCGCTATAGTTAATTGCCCATTTTCGTATGGCTTGTAATAGAACCAGATATTTTTTTTTTTATTGCAATGGCAGGCAGGCGAGCAGTCGGGCCACCTGATGGAAAGTAGTCACCGACGCCCATATACATTGGTCATACAGGTATCACCATGCGCTGCCTACCATGAGACATAGGATGTTAAGTCTCGTTTATCCAGTAATTACGCTGGCTACAGTGCATTTCAAACCGGGACACAGTAGTGTTTTCACACTACTGCTTTACGGTAGAAATAGGCACCGTGGTGGTACCCACCCAGACGGTCCCTTGTAAAAAGGCGACCTACCGTATTAGAATAGAAAGTTTTCAACCCTGATTTATTTAATTAATACTTACTTAATACAGCTTAAAACTATATAAAAAGAACCCTAATAATGGTATTATAGTACGTAACCTTTACGTAAACGTGAACCGTAAACCTTTACTGTCCAATATAAAAATACTAATTAGAAATTAAAAGACTTCCAGAACCAGTATATATTTGTCATTTTCATCAAAAATTGTGGTCCTTTAGTTAAAATATTTAAGAAAATTATATTTACAATACACTTAAATCTTTCCAGTTATATAAAATACAACCTCACAATAAATATTTTAGTACAAAATAATACAAACAAATAGTTCACTTAATTCAGCGCGTAAAAGGCTTACCCATTTATCTTATATATATCACCATGGCTTCGTGGGATACAATGTAATTTTTACAGCGAAACATTAAAATCATTATAAAATGATTTAAAAATATGTAACTACAAAAATAAATAAATATAAAGTACGTATAATCTGTTAGCATAAAAGGGAAACATTTAAAAAAAAGCTGAAGGCAATAATTAGTATGATTTCTAAAAAAATTGAAATATGTTGGTTACGAATTGGTAATCGAAAGTAACTTTGACAATAAATGTTATATGGTATAACAAAATTAAGTAATAAATACCATAACTAAAAATCTCTTATGCCGGCTTTATTATTCAAAATCTTTTCTGATAAGCGTGTAAGGTTATTATTTAAATGGCTTAAGGCGCACCCTCTACGCAATTTGCAATGTATTCGCTCGACATACTTCTGAACACAAAGTCGGCAATTTGTACGCAAAGTAAAAAAGCCGTCACCAGTGGCGGTAGCGCATAGCCGTAGGGCGGGAATTAATTACATGCATGATATAATTTATTGATGGTAGTGAGAGAATTATTTTATGCATCTCTTTTTTGTTGAAACGCTATAAATAAAACGGCTATTAAGCAAAACAACAAGAATTGTTTAGTAGTAAACGCTCCAGACGTTACTAACGTTAATAAGTTTTTAACAGCTTTTTTGTGAATTATTTAATATCACACTATCTTCGAAAAGGTGGAAATTCCGCTGATTAATGTACTAGAAAGTATTAATTATTAGCTTTTCTTTGTGGAAAACTCATATTATCCTTTGATGAACTCAAGTCAGTACTGCAATAATACCGGCTCTGGCTATCACGTAATATCCGAGCGTTAAAAGTAATTGATGAGCTCATAACGGCTACAGCTGCTACAAATCGATATTATATTATGTTTTTGACGTGCTATATTAATTCGCTTTAACGTACCAAAAATATGAAATATTAGGTATTTAATTTCGAAACTGCTGGCTACTGGCAATTTTAACATAAAATGCATAATAATCCAACGAGACTGTTGGCTGTGAATTACTTATAATTTAGTACCCTCCCTAAGGTTGGCTGTCAGAAAATGCCTTATGGCATTAAGCCCGCCTATGTACATGTTTTTTTTAATTGTGCAAAAAGAATAAATAATAAAATTGCCAATTTCAGTTAAAAACGTTGATTGACCCTTTTAGAAGCATACAATTGGTATAAATGTTTTAAGGCACGAAAATATTTAAAGATTATAACAATGTTTTTAATATATTATATACTGTTTACTCCTCATAAAGTGTAATATTTATACTGATAAATTTTTGGTACATGTCAATCCGCAGTCCGGGCATGCAATTATGTAAAAGTCCTCTCAAAAAATGCCAATGAAAAAAATAATGAAAAGAAGACTTTTATATCATAAACGGATGGCCAGTTACAAAAATATGCAAATGAGAATTGCTTCAAACAGAATATTCTGAACTCGCTTTAATATATTTACAGTTGTTGCGGTACTCCTTTCAAAAATCGATGTACGAATTTAAAGATTTTCATAATTATTTAAAAAAAAATATCAAATAAAAATAAAACTAATTAAGTAAGAGTATCTTATTATGATAGTCAAACGGTACTTAAGCAATCCATACGATAAATTAATTTCTGAAAGACAGTGTTCTAATTTTATACGTGTGCACGCTCATTTTTTTTCAATATTCAATTTGGAGATCAAATTCAAAAGCTTATGTTTAAAATTTAAATTATATATTAATGATTATAATAAATCCAGCTCGATACATAAACGTGAAGGCTTCTATATCACCGATGACCATTTTCTGGTCGGCCCCCTAGATGCCTTTGGGCAACAAACCTAATTGGCTTAAGTTAGTATGATAGACTAAATATTTTCAGATGTACCAAAGGTCCTTCATGGGGGTGCGTGGTTGTTATTTTGCGGTCGTGTTCCGTCTCACAATAAAATATAAGTTTTTTTTATGGCATACGGAGGCAGACGAGCATTCGGGCCACCTGATGGCAAGTGGTCACCGACGCCCATAGGCATTAGCAATACCGGTGGTATCGCCAACGCGCTGCCTACCGTGAGACATAGGGTGTTAAGTCTCGTTTACCCAGTAAATACGCTGGCTACGGTGCCCTTCAAACCATTATCCATTCCATTGGTCCCATTTTTTTCAAGTAGTTTAATAAACTTTTGAGAAAAAACAAATTCGGCACATCACAACCTCATAAGTTTAACTTACAAACGCTTTCAAAACTGTAGAAGATAGATTATTACACGTATCTATTCGTAAGTAATTATCATTACAAGCGCTGACGTGTTTCCTTATCATTTGCATATATATGCTTCGCTAAAGCTTAATGTCACCTATGACAGCTTCCTAATGACAAAATTATGTACTGTTGTAGTTGTGACTATATCATGTAATGTAAATATAATAGTTGAAGATAAGGATTCTGCTCCGTTTATTCAGATTTTGAGTTTAAAATTTTAACAAATTGTTGAAAATTATGATAAATAAAAGGATTCAAAAATTCAAAAAAAGTTCATAACAGGACTTTGTAACTTTTGGCTAATATATCAATCACATTGGTAATTAATATATAATCATAATTGCAACACATAAAAATTTGAATTAAATTAAAAACACGAACAATTGAAATATTATTTCCTACTTATAGGATTGCCTCAAACTTTAGAAACATTGTGAAAGGGATAACGGAACATACCCTCTCCAGAGTTTATGATTGTCTGATATTTTTGATGTAATTCTTAATTTTATTTATAATACATATTTATTTGTTTATTATTCTGAGGATTTTTTATTAAGAAAAATTCCAAATTTAAATACTTTAATAAGTTAATTTTTGTTCTAACATTATTTATTATAAACGTATTAGGTACAATACGTTATATATAACCAAAGTCTCTTATTTGGTATCACTTCACGTAGTAAACTTATAACTACTTATGTTTATTATCATTGAGTAGTCACTCATATGTTTTTGTGCTTCATAAATAACAATTATTAATTACACTCAACAGTTTATTAATAAGTTCAAAAAACTTTTTTTAATGTTTGATCTATTGGACTAAAATCATTTTGCCTTTCCAGCTTCAGAAATGTTTGAATAACTATTTAAAGAGTGTCCTCGTCTATAAAAAAGGTGTCACAAAGTAATCTTACGAACTAAATGTTTATTTAATACCAGTTTTTCTTATATCTATTATTCTGTTTTTATCCTTGGTCTAGTTTATCGCCAACTTACAATTTGAATGACTTAAAATTTTTGCGACAAAATATTAGTACAGACGCCATATCAATATACTTGTAAAGAAGCACAGATCTCCCTTCTAACAAATATTTTTGGTTTACTTTTTTTACATTCCTTAGTGTATGTAGTTTTACATTTAAAACTTTTTTTTTAATTCCTTTGTGTATTTCTACACTTATTTCCAACATGCTTACACGAATGTAAAGAATACAGTACAACAATACAAAACTATTATAAAGTAATCCTGTTGCAGAATTTTGCAATGCAACGTGCTGAAAGCCGTGTGAATTTGGGTTTTGACCAAACAATTTTTATGGGATGGTAACAGTTTGTTTACTCTAAATTCATACTACTATTTTTAACTGTAAAAATCACAAATAATTAAAGTTGGATTCTTAATAGAAATAAGTAAATTGTGAGTGAATTTAACTCAACTGATTTTCGTATACAAAATTCATTTGTAAATAAACTAAAACTAATGCTACGGCTTTTTTTATGCACGTCCTATTTATTGCAAAAATAAAGCCAACAAAAAAGAACAAGCAACCGAATATAATGCAACAGTATTTACTGCGAATTGAAATCTCTAAGCAAGTTGCACCATTTACGTTTATTTAGGTTTTTTTACATTACAGAATTTTAAATCTGAAAAATATTTAAGAGCATGAATACAAAATAACTTACATTTTATTTTCAAGGAAATTATAATGCTGCTTACTCACACGTGATTGAAGATAAAAATTTTAGTTGCAAATCTGTGAAGAGGGTTTTACTAAAAAGGAGGGTATTTTTGTTTGTTATAAAATAATATTAAGGTATGTATGAAGATATTATATTATAATATTTTCTTAAACAATGTGCTGTGTAATTTTTAAATGGCTTTCTAAACAGCTTATGTAGGAAATATATTGCTTTCTACAGTGTGAGCCTATATTAAATGATCGGAATAATTATAATTAGAGCCCATTTTTAGCTGTACATCGCTTTGGAGAAAAAATCAGTAAAGTGAAATTTTACTTTAATTTTTAGCTTTTAATTAAATTGTAAATAAAATGGGTATTTATACTTTAGTTATAGTAAATTTCTACATATAGTTTATATTCCATTAATATTCATTTTGGGAATTATTTCCATTTCATATTATTACGATGCTCTCTAAAGCGCCTAGTTAAAACTTTTTGACGAGAGTAAAAACTACTAAATGTAACTTTTGCTC
The DNA here is from genome assembly GCA_029286875.1 of Lamproptera curius. Lineage (NCBI taxonomy): Eukaryota > Metazoa > Arthropoda > Insecta > Lepidoptera > Papilionidae > Lamproptera > Lamproptera curius. The sequence continues at coordinate 5,211,254 of JAGSMT010000018.1, read as the reverse complement.
CACTGGTATAGTATTTCATAGACAAAATAAATATTTTGTGGAAATTCTGCTACTCATCAGCCTCCGTGACCTTACCTTAGAGGCGTAAAAGACGAATGACCTTATTTTTTAGGCAGGCCAGGCTTTCCACGGCTATCCTATGCCGCGGGTACTGCATGCTGGTATATGATGCGGGCAATTTCTGAGAGAAATGTGGTAGCCTCGTATCGTCGATAGTCTAGAGCACATCAGCCCAAATGGGGCGGAAGTGGCAATATGGATTTCGCAAGGGCTGGTTGACCATTCACGCGGTTCTGCGGGTCAGATCCCTAGCACAGAATGTGGTGTCCTGGGGTAAGGTTGTTTTGGCGGTGTCACTCCACATCACAAAACCTTCAACATCTCTCTGCCCTGGGCCTGTATAAAATAGGCGCTCCGATTCCACGGGTGCATCCTACCTGCAAAGAGTCATTTGAACCTACTTGTCACATTGAGGTGCCGAGTTTACGTGCCATGATGGGATGCGGCCCATCGAAGTCTCGTGAAAAATTCCGCAGGGGTCAGTGTTAGGACAACTCCTGTGGAACGTTGGTTTCGATTTGGTGCTACGGGGTGGCGATGTCAAGGGTGTCGACGCAACTTGTTATGTGCACGACACCATCGTCACCACTCGTGGCAAAAATTTTCGCAGGGCTCCGATTCTCGCAACTGTTGAGGTTGTACAAGTCATCAGGGGCATTCAGCGTACAGGACTTAAGGTTACGCCTCGAAGGGACCTTTTACTTTTAGGGGCGTCGCGATTTTTATTTTTTCTTAGTACGTTTAATTTAATAAAAAACCTTATCGCGTTAAATTTTGTCATATAACTTTAACAACTTCAATCGGTCTATACTTCTCAATGAACCGAATCGGAATGTGTGTATAACGATACACGTTTCTGCCACTCCACTGAATACATATATGTCTTGCGTTGTTAGCTTATAAGCCGCCGTAGAGCCGTAAGCCGAAATAGACTTGGAGGACATTATACTTTGTTTTAGGTATATCCATGCATCCATTCTAATTTTCTCTCCTCGACATATTCCTCAAAAAGCAAGAAATATACCAAAAATGGATACTTTCAAGATAACTCAGGTTCAACATAACAAATGTTGCTGATGTCGCACCACTAAGCCCGATACGTCACATTAGATTATTAAGGAGCATAACGAAATAAATTGATTTACATCTTATACTTAAGTAATCGCCGACCCGATCTAGCTCATTACGCATGGCAAGGATCTAATCATATCGTTAAGATCAATGAGCCTGCAATTTAAATCAATTCACGGTTGCCTACCAACCTGTAATAAGGGTTGGCAAAACTACTTTTTAATATTGATTATTTATTTCGTTTATTTATAAATTAATTTTATTATCAAAGTCAAAGGACATAGGCCACTCTCTATACATTACTTGGCCCACTAAATGAAGTTTTAGGACAGTAATAAAATATTTATAGAAAAAAAAATAATTTCAGAGTACTTCCTATAAAATTTAAATTTTGAGATAGTTAACATAATACATAAAAAAGAATTTAGAATCACTAAGTTGCATTAATAATATTGAAAGAGTGAAATATATTTAAATTTTAAAAAATTATGCCAAGTATGCCTAAAAACATTATATTGCAAAACACTAGCAAATTACCTATATAAATATATTTAATGGATTTTAAATAATAATCATTTTTCCATGTAATAGTTTATTCTGCGAACTTGAAAGTATAAAAATAGGTTTTTTGTTAAAATATAATATTTTATATAAATTTTTAAATTCGTTAATTAAATAACGTATTTAATTGCTAATATAATAATTGTATAAAACATAAATATATTTTACCTATAGCAACTCGTTCAATATTATCAATGACAATGTGGAAAATTATTCATGAAATGCACATACAAAATAATTCCAAATGCCGTTTTATGTACTCTTCGAAGTAACAAGCAAACGTAAACGCTAAGACAAGGCACTGGCGTTCCGTGTTATCGCTACGATCGCGACATATAAATTCACTTTATGTTGGACACTTCGTTTATACAGGAGCCAACCCTTTTTGTAAAAAATCTCTAAAGACAGATAACATTCAATAATGATTTTTTTTATGTTGCGAGTTATATTTGTATTTCTTTAGTGGGTCGCAGTTGTGAAAACCATCTTCTGCAGTCGGTCGTAAAATTTACTGACTATTTACCTTATCTACATAATGAATAATAATTTATATAAATTCCTAAAAATGCTACCATTAAATATGGTCATAAAAGCAATGTACTAACAATAAATAATTTTAATTGTTACTGAAGGAAAAAAAAATACTCTATTTTAATAACTTTTCTCATAGAAAATTTTTTATCTTAGGCATGATTACTTTTTGAAACATTTTTCAGGATAGGTCTATGATTTACAAGAAACTGAAAACTTTTTTTAAATCAGCTAAAACGGAACTGGGAACCTAGGTGGTAACCAGTGCAATTAAACAAATGTTGTCACGTTGAGTAGAGTACATAATGCATGAGCTTTCAAAGTTTCCAATACAATTCGTTACAACCGATCCTGCGTTGGAAAGAGTTGTTGAAAGTTTTTTCAAAAATTTAAACCAAGATCAAGTGCATTATAAAATAACATACGTTATGTATTTTAGAAATTTAACAAAAGTATTAAAAGCAAAACTATTTAAGGTTTCTCCATTTTTTTCTTTTTAATATAATTGTAAAACTTTTTTATACTATATTACAAGTAAAATTTTTACAAAAGTTTTTAGTTCTTATTGTATCTACTATATACTACCTCCGTAGCCTAGTGGTATGAGCGTGAGCTTTAGAAACCGGAGGTCGTGGGTTCGAATCCTGCGGGGACGCAACAAATTTTCATTGTTGTTTCCTAGTTGGTTAGGGCAATTTGCCGGCCGATCACCCAATTGTCTGAAAAGTAAGATGATCCATGCGTCGGATGGGCATGTAAAAAAAGTCGGTCCACCCACCAACCCGCATTGGACCAGCGTGGTGGGATACGGTCCAAGCCCCCTAATGGATAGGGGTGTATTAGGGGAGGCCTATGTCCAGCAGTGGACTAACAAAGGCTGATGATGTTCTTATTGTATCGTCTGTTGTCAATTACCAGATATTCGTTATAAGTTTTATACGTAGGATTCTAATCCATCTATCCGGAATTACATTTTTTATGCACACCACGCGGAATCCGATCACTATAAAAAGGGTTAATGCACAATTAAATCAATATATCTGCATTATATATGTAAAAGTTGTGAGTAAATTTTAAGACAGTGACGCTCTATTCCGATCACCAATGGTGACCTTAACAACATGGACTAATTTTTTTCATGCCTATCCGAAGCTTGGTTTTTGTTACTTTTTAGGCAACTGGGTATCGGATCATATAGTCCTAACCAACCAGAATATCGCATTTCGCAGAAAGTAAATTTCCTCCCCCGCACCATTCGGACTTGGCACTTTCCACAGACGACCACTAAACGACGGGGATGATGATCCAATAAACAATTAAAACACAAACCTGTTTACGAGCAGGATTTTTATTTTCCCTTTAATTATTATATTATATCTAGGGTTCAAAGAAGAACCCAAACTTAAGGAAAATTTCATTTGTACAATAAGTTTATTTTTTGTCGTTTATGATCTGTGTTTAAGTAAACGGTGTTATAGATGTTGCTACTGCCATGTGGTATACCTACAATATGAAATTAGTTTAGAGGTGTTTTCTGCGATCCATTCCACGACACGATTTTAGAAAAAAACAGCATGAATTCAGTGTTTATTTTTATTAATGAAAAGTAATGTGACAATTAAGTGGCAGCTGTCTGTTTGTCTCACCGTTATATTTGACTAGGATTTAAACGTCCGAAAATTTCCGAGTCGAACGATAAAAATAGACTTATTTTTGTATTTAACTTTTGCAAGTGACTTTATATATCAAAAATCATACGCTTTAGAAGTGTTTTGCTAACTTTAAAGCCACACTTTACTCAATTAACAAGGCTATTAAGCTTTTTAGTTAGCTTTATAAGCTAACTAACAAGCTTTTTAACTTCAGAAGCAATTTGGACTTTGTGTCCAATACTGCTTGGTTCTGTTCTAAATCTGATTGTTTAATGTGCATATTTCATCGTGTTACAAAATATATTAGCGTAGGTACTTATGTTATATCAGGTTAAAAATGTCAAAAGATGTACTTTATTTTGTTTTGCATCAGGTAGATATATAAGTAATTTATAAAAAATCTTCCTATTTAATATTTCAAATATTTTTAAAAATTATTTTATAGGAATTTACATATTTGTATAGTATAATTAGCTATAATAATCCGATATTTTATAATAAGCCCACAAGTAAATTAAAGATTTAAAAAAAAATTGTAACAGATTGGTAAAAAATATTTAATTTGCGGATTTCATTTTTTTTATTTTTAATAACGTATTATGAGGTTGATTTTCGTTGGTTAGAATGAAAACGTTGTTCGTTTGGCTAACCATATTAATACTGTCGTAACACGTCTCCAGCACAATCCATGACTATTTAAATCGGGCGTTACAATAATTTATTACTACAAAGTACAGAGCTTTCGAAACGTAATTATAGAAATTATTTTTATTTTTTTTGGAAAATTTTTTAGTTTTAATTCAATGATATGTATCAATATATTAAATATATGATCATATCACTATATTTATCGATTAAAAAAACTACGTAAACAGGTACTCTATTTTGAGCTTAATTGTATACATATTTACGGTTGCTAACTGCATGACATTTCTCAAAACGAATTTGTATTAAATAAACTTTTGGTGAGAATTTTATTGCAAATTTGATGCATAACCAAAGATATTTAGGATCCCACTGGCATTTTTTATTTTTCCGATATATAAGTATGATGTTAATGCAAGTTCGATTCAAACTTAACATATATTTATGTCAACGAACTTTGCTTATAACGCTCTGCCGCGCTTATTGTTCAAGTAACATGATCCCGTTTCGCATCAACTTAGTAGGCTAAAATTCTCATTATTATTTGCGTAAATTTTGAGTGTGCTATATCTCATTTTTCAACCATCGTTATATATAAGGAATCGTACAATAGAGTGATCACTCCGAAATCTACGCTATTAGTTAAAATCTTAACTTACAAGTGCAGCTAGTTAAAATGAAGGCCAAATATTTTAACGAAAATCGTACGTTTGGTAGCTGATTGCCGTATGATTCTTTTGTTTTGATCTGATCTCACATAAACTTTATGCAAAGCAAACGAGAGCAAAGCAAACGACGATGTCAAACTCTGTGTCCATGTACCGTATACCCTTTGACTCAAGGCAACGAACGGGAACGTACTGTGTTTAAAAATAGAAACAAGTTAGTCTAGTTTTCGTTTACGTTTGCTTACATCTATTTATATAATACCATGTAATACATATTTATGTTGTACATAATTCTATATTATTTTAACGATTTTTTACATTATAACACAAACTAACCTTATTGTATTTGTATATTTTTATTTAGCTGTAATCCTTCAATAATCTTGGCATATAACATTTCTAAACCGTTATGTGTAACGTTTTGCAATCCATTACTTGAATGTTTTACTAATTGATATTAAAACTTGTTTCTGTACTCTTTTTGATCACTCGAGGTCATTGTTAGGGCTCGCTTTTCAGCTGGTTTCTTATTTAAGCTGGCCGAGTAATACCCTCAAAGGGCCACAAAAACGAAAACTAAAAAAAATAAGTAAGCAATCTTATCATACATAACTGTAGATATATTTGTATATATATATATACAAATTACATATAAATATATATATATAAGGGATCAGGTATTCGCTCGGTGTATATAATTAATACATTTTATGTTTCGCTCTGTCCATCTGTTCGTCACAATATTTTAGTTAAATAATATTTTATTATAAAGTAAAAATTATGAATAGGAGTAAACTTAAGCTAAACAAAATAATAATTAGACAAACTATAATAAACATTTATAGACATACATAATTACTACCATTAATGCGCTGAGCTGCTGAGCATAAAACTTTTATGTAATTATAAAAAGTAATGTTCATTTCATATGACATATATTCGTTCTCATAAAATATTCATTCACTCATCATCATCAGCAGCCTGTGATAGTCCACTGCTGGACATAAGCCTCTCCTAATACCCGTATCCCTTAGGGGGTTTTTTGGACTGTATTCCACCAGACTGGTACAACGCGTGTACGTGAACCGACTTTTTACATGCTCATCCGACGCATGAATCGTATAGTATAGTATAGTAGTACTTTTCAGATAATTGGTTGATCGGCCTAAATTGGCCCTAAGCAACTAGGAACCAACAATGTAAATTTCCTGAGTCCCCGCAGGAGTCGAACCCACGACCTCAGGTTTCAAAAGCACACGCCCATATCACTAGGCTACGGAGGCAGTTTATTATACCATAAATTTTATAATATGCATTATCTGTTTTAATCAGAGTCAAGTATAACTTGAGAAATGTTTACGAGTACAATATAAGAAAGTGAATTGGAAGTTTCACGAACAATATTTGCATTTATAAACTTCGCAGAATTATTTTATTATAACAAATCAAAAGAAAGGGTTTCATTAAAACGCTTAGGCTATTAAAGTAACTTGGCAAAGAAGTATAAAGCATTGCTTTAAATTTATAAAGGCTTCATAGTTAAGTTAAGATAGGTAAGGAGATATTGAGTGATATAAGTAATTTGGTGATAGTTTTAAAACACTTTTATATAACCGCGTTAGCGAATTGCTTTGTTCGCCAAACGCTGAGACAAATTACCGGAGCCAGTGAAAGGTTTTATACCGTTTACACTTGTACAATTCCTAACGCGGTCATACAAAGTGTTTTAAAAATATCACCAAATTACTTATATCACCAATATATCTCCCTTTACCCTATACATTCTCAGCGTTTTATATTCTTTAAAACAGTGTGAAACTGTATCATTAAATTCTTTACTTTCTTTGATAATAACAACTTTTAAGAACGTTTAAATGTATATTTATTTACGAGCATCGTATAAAAGTTTCCTTTATAGACAATTGAAATAATTTACATAGTTACACAAATTTGAATAGCAAGACAATTCTTTATCGCACCAATGTCCAGTCTAAGATAGACTGTACACTAAAGTTTCAATGCTTGTTGATGCCACTTTGCGGCATAGTATTATAAAATGTAACGGAATAATTCTCTCTTTCCTAAAATACTCAAACGTGCAATTTTTGTTCTTAAAAGAATAAAAGTATTAGTTCGACAAAAGTATTTTGTAGGCACGTGGAACACGTCCTTTGCAATAAGGTTCCCGCTGACTTACCAAACAAATAAGACTCATATGTACCGAGGTATGTATTTTTGTTTTCACTATATTAAACAAAACGTATCAATTTGATTTAGTCGAAATATTTTGTTACATCTCTACGTTAGGTTAATAATAATATACAAAATCAATAATAATTATACAGAACCAAAATAGAAATTCTTTGTTTATGTATGAAAAAAATAGCAAAAAGCTTTTATGCAAACAAAAGAGAAATAAAATTAAAACTTCTGTCAGAGTTTTATACTCTTGGGCGTCAAATTTCAGTGTCAGAGCTTAGTCTGAGTAGCCTCCTTACAGAAGCGAACTGTAATAAAATTGAAAACCATATTCCGTGTTGTAAAATGTTATTTTAATTATAAGAATTGTAAAAGTAGAGAATACAATTGCCTTAAATTTTAAATGTTTTAAAAATACATTTTCTCAACGAAATTAACAGGACCAATAAAATGATTACAGCTCTTAATAAATGAATTTTATTCATTCTATATCCATAAAACTCATAAAAGTCATAGAACACATTTAATAAAAATGAATAGGTTAAACCGTATCAAAAATTTAAAATATGGTTGCAGAAATTGGACATAGTTTCGCTCATCGAGCATGTTGTCATCGCGTTCTATTCTATGTTGCGCAGAGTAGCTTTGTTAGCACTGTTTGAAGTCGGTCTATCTTTTTGTTAAAATTTTATTTAAGTTTTTCAAACATAGTACATAGACCAACTGCCAAGAAGATTTTTAAATTCTCCGAACAGCGTTTTCGCACTTAAAGTCAAGCCAATGTTTTCTTTTTTATATCTAAAATAGCTGGCTACACTCGCTTATTTTAAATTATAGATTGAGATTGGGAAACAAGTTTAAGAAGTGTAACAGTTCCGTTTTCTTTTCAATTTAAGTAAAACTCTTTAATATTTATTGACTTTTTAAATTGTAATTTAAAAGTACTGCTTTTTAACACTTAACACAGTCATAAAGTCAAACTTTTTTTAAGTACATTTTTTTAAGTCTATGTGGTAATAATATCCATGAGCCCCATCAAAATCGAAGTAAAATTAAAGTAATAAACATAAATCTAACAAAAAATTTAATTAAAATATTTGAACTCTGTCCAATTTCCTGCCGACATTACATTCCATTCCAATTCCTTCGCAGATGAACCCCTAACTTTTTGCTTTTAAATTAAATAATCAATTTAAAATTTATCTTACTTCTATATTTTAAGTAGCTAAAATAAGTTTAACTACCTCCGTAGGCTAGAGATATGGGCGTGTGTTATGGGACTGGAGGTCGTGGGTTCGAATCCTGCGTGGATTCGACAAATATTCATTGTTGTTTCCTAGTTGGTTAGAGCAATTTGGGCCCATCACTCAATTGTCTGAAAAGTAAGATGATCCATGCGTCGGAGAAGCATGTAAAAAGTCGGTCCACCTACCAACCCGCATTGAAACAGCGTAGTGGGATACGGTCCAAACCCCTAATGAGAGGGTGTATTAGGAAGGCCTATGTCCAGCAGTGACTAACAAAGGCTGATGATGTGATGATGTGAAATGTATAGGCGTGTATTAGGGAGGCCTATGTCCAGCAGTTTACTATTACAGGCTGATGATGATGATGATGAAAATAAATTTCTGTTAATGTTTAGTTATATGGTTTAAATAAGCAGAATATTTAAACTCTGTTATTAATATACCGAAATCATACCCTTGTATTGATCATGTCAATAAAATTTGGAATAGGTTATTTTTAAAATAATTTTATTACGTACGTCTTAGTAGAGTATTTAAGCAAAAACATTTAACTTATGATATTAAATCAAAAAATCAGTCAAAACATTTTTGGAGTAAAAATTGGCCAAAAGAACTGAAATTATTATTTATGCAAGCCACTTTTTTCTTGCCCTAACTTTGAAAAAAGATGTAGAATAGGAGAGACTAACATTTACCGTGTAAGTTGCACTTTTTTTCTTCTATCCATTTTTCCAAGGTAATCATGCGCTTGAATTATACATACTGATTAAAATTTCTTACGCAGAATTGCTCGTATATGACCTCCAAAACCTAATGGATGACCTCCATTCGATGGATGTATTAGATGTTAGAAAATTTTAAAGCACTGATGTCTTGCAATAACTGCTGCGGATGATTTTAAATATTTTGTATGAAAACGTGTGATTGGCCTATGTTGCCCTCATCAACCAGAAAACAATTATGAAACACAATTTATTTCTTTCATTTGCATAACGGCCTTCAGCTTGTAAAATAACTGTCTAGAGCAATTAGCAATGTAGGTGGCCCACGGAAATTCTGCAATGGTGGTAAATCTCGCTATTCTAGCATACGAACGGCAGAAATAATATTAAATTTGGGGAAAACTCTTAAGCATTCTATTGATTTGTATTTTATTACTTGAAGAACTAAAAACATTCTTCAATGAAATTGAATAAGTCTGAATGTTAAGGACTTTATTAAAATTTCATAGTTGAATAGGTAAGATTTTTAATTATATACAAAGCAGAAAGTGTATTATTCCGGTAGATGTCCTTTTTACAATTATTTAGTAGCCAATATGAACAAGTTTATTAATTGAGTTAATCAATATTAAAAAAAAACATTTTCTTACCAAAAGCTTCATCACTACCAAACGAGTTTTAAACATTTTTTAAGTGCCTAACAAAATTTACAACAACCAATGTGTTAATAACTCGGTCTTAACATGCAAAATATAATTTTGTATAGTATTTTATAGACGTATTTCAAAACAAATGTTCTATAGTGTTAAACGTCAATCATTAAAAATGTTTACTTAGCAAACGCTTTATATACAAGAGAATGTTTTGTAAAATTTCCTTTAGGACGTGCATGTTTATACTAATTTTAAAAACGTTTGGAGAGAGTGTTTTAGAACTATTGAGTTCTATACAACCGAGGTGTTAATAGGTCGTACTCAACAAGCTATGTTTACTAAATTCTGTACAACCATCAAAGGCATGGTAGGGGTACTTTTGTACGAAATAGGGCAACGCTTTGTTTTTGTTTTAAATGCCCAAGCGTATGTTGATGATATCGCTTCTATAGTATAAAGTGGGACACCCTGCGTGTGATTTGGTCTTTTTGTCGGCTTCATTGGACCCATGCTTTATGTGGATAATGGTAAGCAAAAGGAATTTTTGAATATTGTTATTTCGTATTTGTACAATATGAAAAAAAATATTTTATTGACAGATCCTTGAAGGTACCCATACACGTTTGTTATTAGTTTATTTAGAGTTTAAAATGTGAATTGTTTAAAGTTTTAACTATTTCCTAAGTGTCATAAACGGACTCTTAATTTTCTATTGACGGACATTGAAGTTTCTGTTTTTTATTGATTTCATTGTGATATTTAACAGATACACAAACAAAAAAACGTTTTAAAAAAATTGTGTGTGTGTCCGTTTGTTCTGCCTAAACTCGGAAATGGCTCAGACGATTTTGACGGGACTTGCTGATGTAACTAGAAGCAACTACTTTTTCCTATCAAAAAATAACGGAATTTTTTTTATATTACCAAGCGGACGCAACAGATAGTAATAAATTAAAATTTAATGTTCCAATAAATCGAAAACGCTCAATAATTAACTAATATAAACACAAATTACTGGATTTTTGTTTTCCACATTATTATTTGTCTGATTATTTATCAAAAACCTGTTCAAAAACTCATTTTATTAAACATTATATCCGTGCATAATTGAATCATCCTGATAAACAATTAAGTCCACATAAAAAGTAGGTTAAATACCAAATCAGTTTGATTTGTTTGATGATCGGCCATATTATTCTAACCAACCAGAAAAATAGAAAAAATATGATATAAAGTTATTACCGTGCAAGATTCGAACCCACAACCTCCGGTTTCTAAATTGTAAGCCTATACCATTAGACTACGGAGGCAGTTACATAGTCTTATATCGTAAGACTTAGTAAATCATATAACATAAAGCGTTAAAGGATGCATCAAGGTAATTGCAAAATTATAAGTTAAGTTTAACAAAAAACGGACGCGGCAAATTCGAAACGTCCGCGTCAAGAATTGCTCCAGGCAATAATACCTCAGTGAGGATTAAATAACTGTTATTACAGTCAACACTGGATCCGTTGATGCTCAAATCGGGACTTCTACCTGCGGGGAGTAAAACTTGAAGGATGTACTTCTTAAGTAGCGGTCGGTAAACCCTGTTTTGAAATAATTGGCGTTTTGAAACAAAAATCAAGACGATGTTCTGGTTCATATGTTGTAAAAAATACTGACGCAGAATTGGCTCGGAATCTTTAACGGTTTTCGCATTTTTAATTGAAACTCTGCTTCCTTTTTCTGTGCCGTTATATCATTAAGCTTTATAAAGTAAAAGAACTACTGATATATACTTTTAAAGCAAAGGGCAGATTTTCGCCAATAATTATATAAGTGCAATTTTTTATTTATTAATACACACGTTTATTAATACTTTGATACTAAAGATACATAAGCAGATAGGTTTATTTGATATTATTATTGAAATAGGAAAATTATATTTTTACTATAGTTTGTGAAAAAGTGAGTTTGCAACGCTAACAATTTTATACTTTGGCTAAAGATTTGCTCTTTAGACATAGTATAATTTTAGCACTATAAAACTTATTGTAATGTTTCGCATTGTTTTTTTTATTTGCATTCGAAGGCATGTTTCGCATTGTTTTTTTTATTTGCATTCGAAGGCATATGAGTAGTCGGGCCACCTGATATAAAGTGGTCACCAACGCCCCTTGACATCGATAATACCTACGCACTGCCTAACGCGTGACTTGACTTACCGCTGACTACGGTGCCCCTCAACCGGAACACGATAGTGTTTTCACACTACCGCTTTGCAGAACAATAACGCACCGCGGTGGGACCGCCCTTTAGCAAGGGGATGATAAAACGGATAAAGCTTGCGCTCAAATATGTTATAATTCATATAACGTTAAAAATAAAACGTTTTAGAACGAAATAATCTATCACCACCATGGATTTCTTATTTCGTTAATAAAGGTATTATGAACAATTACAAATAAATTGATTATGTTAAATGAATTTAAAACACAATTATTTCGTACAAATCAACGGTTCTATTATCGATATCGTGACCGCTCTCTAGCGTGTTAATATTAATAACAATAAATGTTACTGGTATTCGCATCGTATTACAGTTCAGTAAAGTTTTGTATAAAGACGCGTAGTGGTGTTGATTTTATCGATAACAAATAAAATTCTATTACCTTTTGTTTGATAAAATGAGAAAAAATATTACTAAGTAGTCCGCATTTTGAGTGATCATAGATATCAGTTACTTGAAGGTGAGTGAAGGATGGTTTTTAATACTTTTTTATCCGCGTAATTTCTCTCAGAACTGTAGCTCTCGCCACTCTAGGCGCGAGGCGCTCAAAATGGCCAATGACTAGGCCGAGATATTTCATCGTCGGTTTGACGTCGACACGGACGCCGCAAACGATAATGTGGGCGTCCGCAGGTGGCGCGTTCCGAGGCCCATAAAGTACAGGGCCTCGGATTTTTTGAGCACCACCTCTAGTCCTAGCCACCGGATGCGCCCAATTACTTGAGCGACCCCAGCAGTGGCGAGAATCGCAGCCCTGCGAAAATTGGTGCCACAGGCGGTGACGAGGTGTCGTCCGCGTAACAAGTGACGTCGGCACCTCTATTGCCGCACGTGCATCCAATCAAAACCAACGTTCCACAGAAGCGGTCCCAACACCAACCCTGTGGAACTCACACGACTACCTCGATGTTCCTGAGCCCATCTCGGCACGGGAACTCGACACGTCGATGCGGCGGTAGGCCCCTATCTCCGTTCTTACGGACCCTTCCTGTGCTGGTCGCGGGGATCTCAATGCCAAATCACCGGCTGGGGTTCACCTGCGGCGACGCGCGGAAGGACACTGGAAGGAGTGGCTCCTGGAGGTCGGGCTGTCGGTCTTGAACAGGGGTTCGGTAAACACGTGTGTTTGAGCCCAGGGCGGTCCATCATTGATGTATCGTTCACTAGCCCGCCCTGGCTCGCCGAATACAGGGCTGGAAGGTGTTGACGGGCGTCGAGACCCTGTCGGATCATCGTTACATCCGATTCGGGTCTCCGCCCTTCTAGACACCTATACCGGCCCTGGCCAGACCCGAGGGACGTCGGCCCCAGGTGGCGCCTCGGAAGCCTGGACCGAGAGCTGCTGAAGGAGGCGGCAATAGTGCAGTCGTGGGTTTCTGCGCCCAATATTGTCGATGGAGGGAGGCACAGTGGCTCCGGGACGCAATGTCGCAGGTGTGCGACGCCATCGACGCGTCGCACACCTGCGACATTGCGTCCGTTCCGGGCCAAACGTCTCCCTCCTAAACGCCGGGTGTACTGGTGGAATCCGAAATCGCCGCGATGCGCAGAGAGTGCATCGTGGCACGGCGCCAGTACACCCGTTGTCGGGGACGACGGCGCAGAGACCCGGCCCTTGAGGCCGAATTGCTCGCCTCTTTCAGCAGCAAAAGGATGGCTCTCAAAGTGGGAATAGCCGAGGCGATCGCCGCGGCTAGGGAGGAGTTGTTGGCGGCGCTGGACAGCGATCCGTGGGGCGGCCTACAAAATGGTAATGAACAGGCTTCGTCCTTGGGCCCCCCCACTCACCGAGAGTCTGGCGCCGCAGTTGGTTGCGGCGATCGCCGAGGCTTTATTCCCACAGCGAGAGGAGCACACGGCACCTTCGATGGTCCCAAATGGCACGGATGAGGTCGACCCAGCCCGGAAGCTCCAGAAGTCATACTGGGTGAGTTCGGTGCGGCCCTTCTAAAAATGAGGGCAAACGCACCGCCCGGGTCCCGATGGCATTCCGAGACGCGCTGGCGCTGGCCCAGGGGACGCCCTGGAGCCCAGAGTGAGGGCGATGTTTTCGCCTGTCTGGCTCAAGCCTTAATACCACAGACGTGGTAGACAGGCGAACTCGTCCTCATCCAAAGGAGGGCGTCCTGCGGACTCGCCTCCGCCTACAGGCCGATCGTGGTGTTGGACGATGTGGGAAAACTCTTAGAGAGAATCGTGGCGGCCCGCATCGTCCAACACCTGAGCACGTCGGTCCAAATCTGGCGGAGTGGCGTATGGCTTCCGCAAGGGCGGTCGACCGTCCACGCGGTGCTGCGGGTCAGGTCCCTGACGCAGGATGCGGTGTCTCGGGGTGAGGGTGTTTTGGCGGTGTCACTCCGACATCGCCAACGCATTCAACACCCTGCCCTGGGCCTGCAAAGGAGGCGCTCCGATACCACGGGTGCCTCCCTACCCGCAAAGGGTGATCGGGCCTACCTGTCGCATCGACGTGTCGAGTTCCCGTGTCGAGATGGGCTCCGGACCATCGAGGTCAGTGTGGAGTTCCACAGGGTCGGTGTTGGGACCGCTTCTGTGGAACGTTGGTTTTGATTGGGTGCTACGTGGCGGTAATATCGAGGGTGTCGACGTCACTTGTTACGCGGACGACACCTCGTCACCGCCGTGCACCAATTTTGCGAGGCTGCGATCGCCACCTGCCGAGGTCGCTCAAGAATTGGCGCATCCGGCGCTAGGACTAGAGGTGCCTCAAATCCGAGGCCCTTACTTACGGGCCTCGGAATGCCACTGCGGACGCCCATAATGTTTGCGGCGTCCGCTGTCGACGTCAAGCCGACGATGAATTATCTCGGCCTAGTCCTAGACCGCCGATGGACGTTTTGGCCCATTTTGAGCGCCTGCGCCTAGAGTGGCAGAGCAGTGGCAGCTTCTCGGCAGACTGCTCCCAACACCGGAGGACCCAGCAGCTCCTGTCGCGCCTGTAAGCCGGAGTCGTCAGGTCAATGGTCCTGCAGGGGCACCCTTGTGGGCCTGACACCTCCAAAAGGAGAGTACCACCGTACTAAGGAGAACCCAGAGGGTGTTGGTGATCCGGGCCGTGGGCTACCTGGACCATCTCCGGCGAGGCGGCGTGCCTGTTGCTGGTTCTTGCCCTGGGACCTGATGCAGAAATCCTCGCGTCACCTTTTACTGGCGCGAGGAGGCAAGGTCTCGGGGCTTCAGGCAGCCCAGAGAGATAAGGGGCGCAGAAGCGAATGTGCGCTCCCTTGCAATACAGGAGTGGGAGCTGCGGCTGGAGCACCCAGCACCGGCCGTCGAACAATAGAAGCCATACGCCCCGTTCTTAAGTGGTGGCTAGAAGAGGAAATGGCTCCTAACGTTCCGCGCGACGAGGTTCTCTCGGGACATGGCTGTTTCGGGAGGTACCTGTGCGCGTGGCCGGGGAGCCTACAGAGGAGTGCCACCACTGTGGCGTATGTACTGAAGAGACGGCCCAACACGCGCTGGATGAGTGCCCAGCTTAGTCGAGCAACGCCGGAGCTGCGTAGTGTCGTGGGCACGACCTTCGCTTCCTGCGTAGTGCGCAGGATGCAGAGAGCGAAAGGTCGTGGGGCGCCGTCCTTGCTTTTGCGAGGACGTGATGGCCCGGAAGGAGGCCGCGGAAAGGGACAGGGAGGCCGAGCGCCTGGCTATCCCCAGAAGAAGGCCAGGGAGCCGAAGAGTGGCATACGCGCGCAACCTTTCCTGACATGAGCCCTGGGCGGCCGGCAAGAGGTGCCCCGCCGCCCAGAGAAGGGCTCAAGAGGAGCGCCTGCTGTTTGTTGCGGCACGGCGCCCTAAAGCGACGTTCCGGTGTCCCAACACACCCGGTGAGAAGAGGCCCGAAAGAGGCGAGGGCCACGTCGCGCCGGGGTCGCCGAAGACGTCATCAGCGCCCGCGGCCCGGCTACAGCGACACGCGAAAGGAACAACCGTTGGTTTTTAGTGGGTATACCGGCCGCTCCATCTTGGTCCGGGAGTCCCATATCCCTCTGCGCCCTCACTTTGGCGGCGGGAATCCGTAAGCTGGATTTTTCCAACGGCAAAAAAAAAGGTAGGCCCCTATCATCCTTTGCAGGTAGGGAGGCACCCGTGGTATCGGAGCGCCTCCTTTGCAGGCCCAGGCAGCACCACGTGGACGGGTAGACGGCCCTTGCGGAAGTCCATACGCCACTCCGCCAGATTTGGGTCGACGTGCTCCAGGTGCGGACGATGCGGCCGCCACGATTCTCTTAAAGAGTTTTCCACATCGTCCAACACCACGATCGGCCTATAGGTAGAGGGGCGAGTCCGCAGGACGCCCTCCTTTTGGATGAGGACGAGTCTGCCTGTCTTCCACCTCTGTGTTATTAAGGCTGGCCAGACAGCCGGAAAACATCGTCCTCACTCTGGGCTCCAGAACGTCCCCTAGGGCCAGCGCACCAAGGCGGGGGTGCGTTTGCCCTCATTTTAGAAGGGCTGCACCGAACTCTCCCAGGGTGACTGTTGGCGCTTCCGGGACTGGCTGACCTTATCCGTGCCATTTGGGACCATCGAAGGTGTCTTGTGCTTCTCGCTGTGGGAATAAAGTTTCGGCGATCGCCGCACGACCGGCGATCGCCAGTCCCGGGATGGGGGCCCAAGGACGAAGCCCATCACCCTTTGAGGCCCCCACGGATCCTGTCCAGGATTGGGGACGCCTGCGGCGATGGAGGACGAATTTAAAAGTGGCCGGGGCTGATGAGAAAAAAGTCGGAAGGGTGGGTATTAGGGAGGTAACCGTGGACTGCACAGTTTAAGGATGATTTTTTGATTTTTTTTTTTTTTTAAATGATTTGATTTAAACTTTTTATCTTCTTGGGTTTCGGTTTAATCCTTTTTATTTTTTTTATTTTTATTTTTCAAAATCCTTAAACTCTTAATATTTTAATTTTTCATAAATAAAATGGAATAATTAATTTTTAGAATACTTGTTAATTTTTTTTATAAAAATATTAAAATAAGTTTGCAACTGGATGATTCAAAACTTGGTTAAAAGTTTTTTTTATAAAATTTGTTCATTAATATTGTTCCCTTAATTTTAAATTACCTTTTAAAAAATTCTTTTAAAAAAGGGTTTGTTATTTTAATTTGAAATATTTTTTAAACATTTAAAAAAGGTTTCATTTTAATTCCCAAGGATTCTGTAAATTTTTTTTCAAATAGTTTTAATAATAATAGGGTTAAAGTTAATTTTATAGATGGATGACGTGTGTGTTTTTTCTTTATTTTAATTTGAAATCGGGTTTCCCTAAGACTTCAGATGTTTTTTGTTTATTTAGAATTGCTTACTCCCCTTCAACCGGCAACCTTAAGAATTAATGATTTATAATTGTAGCCAAAATTTTGAATTTTGGTTTTTTTCCAGATACAGCAAATGAGGGGTCAAGACGCCCATGGACACGCAATACCAAGGATCCCAAACTGCGCAAAATTTTGGTGAATTTAACCAAAACATACTGATCCAAGGACGTAACGTTTTCAAAATTGAATTTCGCGAGTGATTGTCTCAGTTTAGTTTTATGGTTGGATTTTAAAGAATATTTTAGTTTATGGGTGTGCGTGTGTGTGGATGCAGTATTAAAATTAACATTGAAAGTATATTTATGTATAATATTTTTATAACATATAATTAAATTTAGCTATATTTAAAATATTTGGCACCTAAATTAATTATTGTTGGTTGACTAGAAGAAACCCTGGATTGGCCTTCTATTTTTATAATTTTTTTGTTAAAGTATAAATAAATAATTCACAGTAACTATTATCAATAAGAACTTAATAACCATTTCACTTCAAAGAAATTCTTTCAATTAAGTATCAAAATTGAAAAAAATCTCATTTTGAAAAATAACCACTTGGGCCCGGAGATGGAGTGAAAAAGGGCTGGTGGAGCTGAGAGTTGCTTGGAGGCCCGTCCAGGGTGGGTGACATAGGCGAAATTGATGTGTAGAACAACCTGGAACTGAAATATCTACATTTTTCTCCCAATGCCAAGAAATATAAACCCGTTTTGTTTCGGATCAAAAGTTTTAGTTTTACTGCTTTTATTGCAGTGAAAAAAAGAGAAAAGTTTAATATATTTATTGTTTTAAAGACAAGGACAAGAAATTTAAAAAACCAAAACCTTTTTAATACTAAACTGAAAAAGCTTTTATTTACGAAAAATGCGTGAAAACATCATAGAAATATATTCATCCCAAAAAGAGGTCCAAGACTCAATACTTTTACATTAAGGGATAAATCAAGAATCGGCCTTTGTTTTAAAGAGAATAAATTTAATTGACAGCATCCGCACTCTTTTTGTTTTGGGAAGTCGACGGATTGTTTGGGTCGCTTCAGATTATATCTAATTTGTGTTTCGGTAGACGAGAGTAAACATGTTTAAAAGTAAATTTTTGTATGTGAATATTTTTATTAGTGATAAATTTTGAAAGGGACTATACATTGTGGCTATTATTTTTTTTACACGGATTGTAGTTAGTATTATCTATACGGATAATTGGCGATCGTTGCATTTTAAATAGACCTTATATTTAAATTTATACACCTATTTTAATAGATGTTCTAGATCTGATTAAAATAGACCTAAATTTGCCTCAGGTGTTACGTATTATTTTTTAAGAATCTACAATTAAACTTAGATTTTATGAGCTTTTGATAAACACGTGATTCTTCCTTTTATAATATATCCTATAATAGATATTTAAAAAGCGCAAGTTCAATTGCCTATATGATGATGTAACTCATTTAAAGACCACAAGACAGGAAATAGCACAAAATATAGTTTTTAAAATAATATATCAATAAAATTATAAATATAATTTAAATCGGAAAACATTATAATGTATACTATGATTGATTCTAAAAATAAACTCAATTTTACAAAATAAATAGTTCCTCCAAAATTTTCTGCCAGAATATTAACATAATAATATATTTTAAGTCGTATTTCCTGGATAAGCGACTGGTTTTGCTATGAAATATTTTATCAATATAATTACTAAAGTTATTTTGGAACTTAATGTTCTACATAAAAATAATTAAAACTAGTTTGAGATTAACTTCGATTTTATAACTTTAGAAAGCCTAATTAGAATAAGATGTTTTCGATTTTTAATAAAGTCAACAACATGTTTTAGGGGTTAATTATGTTGTAATAATGACGTCAAAATATTTCAGTCTGTTATAAAACCTCCTTATTGGGATAATTGTTAAAAAAGTATATATAGCAAACCGGCAAGTAAAACACTGTTTAAAAACAAAAGATATAGTTTCTTGGAAGTTAAAAACTTAAGGAAGACAAAAATGACAAACAATTCCTATGCATTGGATCGAACAGGACCGCAATAACATGAGAATAGGGGTCCATGAAGCAATGCCCACTTCCAACGACCGCAATATTGAAAAAAAAATCGTCCACAGGATAATTCACGCTTCTTAGCAATAAGATACAAGAAGGAGGAAACACGATATTTTTGAGTCAAAGAGCAACATGGAAACGTAATGAAATTAGTGTAGATAAAGTCAGACTCATTCAGAAATGTTATATAAACTAGTCAAGGAAAAAAATTAAATCTTAATATATTTCACAACTAATAGAACTCTAAACAAGATTTTAATAACTTATATTAAATGATGTAACGGTAAGAGGAAAGACTCCACCGTAAAGTTAACCCATTCGTCCTGATGAAAGACCTCCGACAGATCCGAAACTAGTCGACACCTACACCGAGTTTATTTGTTTAGACATCATTATAATATATTAGTCAGTACAATGTTTCAGTCTATCTTATATTAATAGTTTGACAATTTTGTATTGCTTTGCAGTTCGCCTTTAATTTTTTTCCTTGTAAGTAGAAATATAATATAATTGCTGTAGATAAAGGTGTGGAAAGGTATAAGAACAAAGATATAGGCAAAATCTTTATTGTAGGAAATTTTATCGTAATCAGCTGTAAAAACCAGTTTTATCGAACTATTTATAGTGCGCATTTAAACAGTAATAATAAAAATAAAAAAGTGAATCTTCCCACATTAGCTGAGTGCTACAAAAAAAATTTGTTTTTAACAGTCGTATTGAACAATCAACAACTAATGCTACTATACGGCAGTATTCAGTTTGACATGTTTGAATACCCCATTCCATTGACAAGGCAGAAAACAATAGTAGCTCGATTCGTTTATCAATGGAATTCATCCACAATTGGTTGTTCATCTGCGTGACAGCTGCCAACACTCCAAAAATATACTGAAAAACTAACTGTAAAAATGATTTTTGTATTTAAGAAAACGCTAAAAAATATAGGATAGTGTTTTTTTTCACGTGACAGAAGATTCAACAGTCACTGTGTTTATATATCTTTTAATTAAAAAAAAAAAATAATCAATGGTCGTTATTTTCAGTTTATTTTAAAATAGATTATAATATTAAAACTGCAATTGAATCTTATCGCAACTCATATTAAAAAAATCTAGCAAACAGTATTTTAATCTTGGGAGACAAAAAAAAGGTTGGAACATTAATGAATTTTATTTCATAAATGAAATTTACCACTAGTAAAGTTGTCGAAAATAAAATTTAAAAAAAAAAACCTAAGTGATGGATCTTTTATCGATTGAAAAAATATTAGGAGAATTTTTAAATCAAAGTAATAATGTAAATTTTAATGCGTTTGTTTATTAACGATGAATCAAAACACAGGAATAAAATAAATGTAAAGAAATAAAAAACAAAAATATATCATCATATCTATAAACCTTGTTTCACTTGTCAATGTTTCATATTTGTATTTTTTAAAAAACAGTGCGAAAAGAAGTTCCCCTTTCTAATGGTTAATATAGCGATTTATAAATATATCTGATATTTCAAATTATTGAAACGTATCGATAACTTCGATCAGAAACTTTCACTCTACAAAATATTTTTGAGGTGGGCGAATGAAATAATTTAGTATCAGTGGCATATGTAACAAAGTGACATGACATTAGCAAGCCTTTTTTAAATGCTTTGTAATATATTGCAACCCTCGGTGAGAGACAATTCTTCACATTGTTAACAAATATATAGACAGATACTTTTATCTATGAGGAACAATAGCAGATAGTTATAAATAAACTGACCCAAATCAAAAATGACTTCCAATTAAATTTGAATGCTGCCGCAACTAAAAAGCATTCCTTGTCCATATTCATAATCTTTATTCCTTCGAATACGGTTTGTGATTACGAGAACAAAGCAAAATACTTAAGTTTTAATAATTTTCTCGAGCAATATAACTTCCTATTGATAAGCCAATTCGGAAGAGAAGTTTTCATCGAAATCGACGAAATAGCACACATATTAAGCGTTCGTATTGATATACTAACCGTCGCCCGCGACTTTGTCCGCGTTGTACCATATAAATTAAATAAAAATTAAAAAAAAAAAAAATTTAGTCTAAGTAACTTCCAGTTACATCAGCTATCTTCCAGTGTAAGTCTCGTTAAAGTCGAAGCAGCTATTTCAGAGATAAAATAGAAGAAACAGACACTTTTGTTAACCTGTACTAATTTTATTGGATGCAAGTACCTTTTTGTTCTATATTTAACATAAAATGTTAAGTAATTTTATGTTATTGAAAAAATGTCCAAATAATTTCTTCATACAGATAACACTTTACTGAACTGTAAATAAGAAACTTAAAGAATCGAATACATTTCAGCTTTGACTTTATTTGCGGAATATTCTCTGTATAAGTTAAATTTATTAGCTTTACTTACAAAACTGTACGGTCTTTTGCTACACTTAGTAGTACTAACTACTACTTTAGTTTAGTTAGTTAAACAAAATAAAAATAGATAAAAGATTATTTAAACCTATCTAAATTGGTATTTAATTAATAATATTCATTGTATGTTAAATAACATAAAGGTAAGGCTACTTTATTCAAATTTGATGTTATTGTTTATTTTTTTTAAATACTTTAATTTACAGCTTGTTTTTCGAGTTTATTTTTATTTCTACAAGACCAAAAACGTGTAAGGAACATGAACAACAAAGTTTTATGAGTTCACACGCAATACGCGCTCTATATGCCGTAACGATAATACTACCTACCGTCCTGACCTTAATCTCTTTAGGTTCCACTTAATTCCACTAGCTCGCTAATAACCCTAACTTGACGAATACCTAAAGAAAAAACCCTTCCAGCTAGACTGGTGAAACGTAGACGCCATTGTGTTTGGAATTATAACTAATTTCCCACGTTATATTCGACTTTAATATCGACGTTAACGTTTTCACGTGAAACGATTCGGTTCGGAAGGATATAAAATAAAAATGCTTTTAAAGAGAATATGTTTTCTAAACTATTCAGACGAAGTAAGGAAAATTAGTTGAGATTACTACATATGAAGGATTCGTTACGAAACTCGGCAATGAATTATTTCTTTTCATATATTTTTTTTTAATTTCATTTAATAAACCACCATGTATTTTTACTCATTTAATATTTTAATGTGACATATTTGAATTAAACAAAATAACTTAAGATTTTTTATCATCATCATCATCAGCCTGTGATAGTCCACTGCTGGACATAGGCCACCCCTAATACACCTATCTATTAGAGGGTTTTTGGAACGTATCCACCACGCTGGTCCAATGCGGGTTGGTGGGTGGACCGACTTTTTACATGCCCATCCGACGCATGGATCATCTTACTTTTTAGACAATTGGGTGATCGGCCCAAATTGCCCTAACCAACTAGGAAACAACAATGAAAATTTGTTGAGTCCCGCAGGATACGAACCTACGACCTCCGGTTTCTAAGGTACATACCTATACCACTGGGCTACGGAGGAAGATTTTTATAGTAATACAATATTCCAAAAATAAAATTTCAATTTTGAAATAATACATCAGGCCTGTGTGGCTGTGGGTATGTGCGTGTTAGGATATACATTGGCGTAAGTGCGTGCAAGGATATGCATTGGTATGTGTGCATTAGAAAGTAAATACTGGTGTGGCTCATGAGCTCTAAGTGCTAGACTTTTGTGAGCTTAAGGGCTTAAGCTCACAAAAGTCTTAGTCTTAGGTTATGGCTTATATAGCCATAGTAGATTATCACTGTTGTTTAATAACTGCGGTTAAATAATGTGCACAACGATTTTTTTTTGTGTATACAAATGTAACTTATACCTAAAAGGATTTTCAATAATTAAAAGTAAAACGCAGAAATAACGACGTGATCATGTTTAAAGGTGTGTTTTAGTTATGTTACAGGAAACCATCAAGTGAAGTACAATCACGGTGAATATTTGTGTGGCCAAAAAAGTAAAATAAAATACTACATTTTTCCTATTGTATCATAACTAAGCAATTAATTTGAAAAAAGCATAATGTACTATGTAGAATTCGTCCAATTTTAGCTGAGAAGTGAGCTATCTGCTGTTCTGGTTACTTCTTTCAATTATAAAATGACATCTTAAAACGAAAAGAACATGTTTTTTTTATCATTATTACCGCCATGAATTATTTTACATATAGTAATACTATAATGACATAATGTAGCCTAAAAATTATATTTTTAACAAAAAACAATCAAGCATTTGATCTATCATTGTTATGCAAAAAATCATATTTTTTACCAAACAGAGTCCATTTTGGTAGAAAATCACAGTGAAATGACGTTCGGCTATGTAAATCATCGGTGACTATAAAATTAAATGGAAAAATAATTAATATTAAGAAAAATATGTGAGCCATGGTGTGAAAATAACATTAGAAACTTTCGACTTTGAAAAAAAAAACAAATATGAACTTCTGTGTCTTGCTCGAAGCAATTTGCATGTACTTTTACATTATCCTCCATTCTCCTCGCAGCCTCTGGGGCCAGTAGAGGTCGATCAAAGAGCTTCAATTTACTGAATTCAAATGGAAACTTCATAGCATTAATTAGGAGCTGCTCTGTTGAACTGGACAGTTGCCAAGTCGACTAATGTACAGGCTAACAAGTTCCAATTCGGTATTAGACATTCTGCGAAGCGGAAAAACTTATGGGGATTTAAATATGAAGTTTTTATTTGTAAACTTAAGTTTGTAAACTTAAGTAGCTGTTTCTTTAGATGTCTTATTAATGTAAGATTAGGAAAATTAAACATTTAATGTAAAATATTATAGTCAGGTTTGAGTAGGCTAAGTCGTAAAAATGTCTGCTCAGATTGCTCTGATATTTTGACTTCACGAACCTAGAATCTGTTTTAACTATATTTTTACATTGTAATTTACTTTAGAATCGTCTTGGTCAGTGATTTAAAGGCAGAATTCATTAAATCTAAAATAAAGTATGCGAGAGCATAAATCTATTTTTAAAGAACAACGCACACTAAGCATTTTAATATAAACATGTTTTTAATTATTATTAGGCCCATTTAAACCGTTAACTTTTTATTTAAACCGTTTAACTGCCTCCGTAGCCTAGTGGTATGGGCGTGTGCTTTAGAAACCGGAGGTCGTGGTTCGAATCCTGCAGGGACGCAACAAATTTTCATTGTTGTTTCCCTAGTTGGTTAGGGCAATTTGGGCCGATCACCCAATTGTCTGAAAAGTAAGATGATCCATGCGTCAGATGGGCATGTAAAAAAGTCGGTCCACCCACCAACCCGCATTGGACCGCGTGGTGGGATACGGTCCAAACCCCTAATGGATAGGGGTGATTAGGGGAGAGCCTATGTCCAGCAGTGGACTTTCAAAGGCTGATGATGATGATGATGACATTTAAACCTTATTTAAGATAATCAAGTTTAAGTTCACTCAAAAGTTATTGCATTAAAATAATCATTCATTGTTCATAAAAAGTGTCATAAACAACATATTGACGAAATGTACACCTCAAAAGTTATCAGAAATTTAAAATGCGGTGGCAGAAACCAGGACGTGATTTCGTTCCGAGAGCAAGTTGCTACATGTTTACAGCGCGTAAAATAGTTTCTTTTAGAAGTCAGTCATATTTTACTTGTTTACTTAAACTTACTGCGCTATAAACATATACACAGGCGTGTTCATTGTCATTAGGCACTTTCACTACTAGTTAACCTTATCACCATGTTAGGTCAAATTCCGATAATACTTATCTTATATAATACATTACAATAATTAAACTTTCATAAAATCATACCACAGTCATATTAAAAAATTTACCACACAGTATCTTAATCTCAAAAGACAAAAAAAATAGGACACTTATGCTATCTATTTGACAATAATAAAATTTTAAAGGAACTTAAGTAAAGAGTCATATGTCAATTGCAAATATATTAAAAGAATTGTTCAATGAAACTTATAATGAAAATTTTATTGCGTTTAGTAAAGAACTAAACTAAATGTCACCGTATCCATAAACCTCGTTTCGCTTGCCAATGTGTTATATTTGTCATTACCATCATCACCATCAGCCTTTGATAGTCAACCGCTGGACATAGGCCTCTCCTAATACACCCCTATCCATTAGGGGTTTCGGACATACCTTCCACGCTGGTCCAATGCGGGTTGGTGGGTGGACCGACTATAGATGCATTATATTTGTATTGATTAAAATACAGAAACAAAAAAAACGGAACTTCTTACAAAAATACTGTAAAATACAGAACTTGTTCTTCTGTAACATTTTAATATAAGGATTTATAAATATATCTGATATTTCAACTAATTGAACGTATTTCTTCTATCAACTCCTCAACAACAAAACATTCCCTCTAACATTAGCAACCTTTTTTTAAAACTTTCATTATAATTGAAATAATGTATTGCAACTCTTGGTTAGTTACAATGTTTTACATTAGTGACAAATATATTGAGAGATACTTATATCTATTATAAACGAACTGACCCGAATCGAAACACGCCTTCCAATTAAATTTGAATGCTGCCGCAACTAAAAAGCATTCCTTGTCCATATTCATAATCTTTATTCCTTCGAATACGGTTTGTGATTACGAGAACAAAGCAAAATAGTTAAGTCTAAATAATTCTCTTTAACAATAACACTTTATATAGATAAGCCAATTTGTATTCAAAATAGAAGTTAACGTGTAAATCAACAAAATAGCACACACATTAAACGTTCCTATTGATGTAGGTACTAAAGGTTGCCCGTGTCTTAGTCCGCGTTGTAATTTATATATGACATAAAAAAAAATTCCAAATAAAGGTACAGTTACTTACAGTTACATTAGCTTTCTTCGAGTGAAAGCCTCGTTAAAGTCGAAGCGGCTATTTCAGAGATTAAATAGTACAAACAGACAGTTTTGTTAATTTATACTAATTTCTTTGGAAGCTAGTACCTTTTGTCTTGTATATGTAACATGAAGTTACTTAATAAAAATGTCCATATAATTTCTTAATACAGAAAACAATATTCTTAGTCTTTGTTATTTAAGAAGCTAGCCATTACTGAACTGTAGATAAGAAACATAAAGAATGGAATTCATTACTTTGACTTCATTTGCGGAATATTCCTTGTGTAAGTAAATTTTGTTAGCTTTACTTAAAAAATCATTCGGTCATTTTCTAAACTTATCAGTACTAAGTACTACTTTAGTTTGGCTAGTTAAAAAGATAAAAAATAGAAAATAAGGTCATTTAAATCTGACTAAGTTTGTATTTATTTAGGTTTTGAAAATTGCGGGAATCAAGGAATTGACACAACATTACTATTTAAAAATTTATTTATTGCTTTTCGAAGCAATCTCCGCGCGAAATTTGACACCTTTTTTCATACGACCAATCATTGAAGCCATTACATTCGTAAGTTTCGGTCTCCAAAATGGCCGTTTTGTAGGTGTCCACAGCTTCATCAAGTGATGAAAATCTCTGACCACGCAAATTATTCTTTATTTAAGGGAAAGTATAGAAATCACGAGAAATGCCTCCGTAGCCTAGTGGTATAGGCTTGTGACTTAGAAACCGGAGGTCATGGGTTCGAATCCTGTGGGGACTCAACAAATTTTCATTGTTGTTTCCTAGTTGGTTAGGGCAATTTGGGCCGATCACCCAATTGTCTGAAAAGTAATATGATTCATACGTCGGATGGGCATGTAAAAAGTCGGTCCACCCACCAACCCGCATTGGACCAGCGTGGTGGGATACGGTCCAAGAACCCTCTAATGGAGGCCTATGTCCAGCAGTGGACTATCACAGGCTGATGATGAATGATAGAAATCACTAGGGATCAGGTCGGGGCTGTACGGGGGATGGTCTAATAATTCCATGTTTTTTGCTGTAAAAACTCTTTTGTTCTGTGCGTGGTGTGGTAACTCGCATTGTCGTGATGGAGGATGATGCGGCGGTTGCAGTTCTCTTTACGTAAATCAGATACGACCTGTGGCAAACAAATGATAACATACCATTTTGCATTTACTGTTCTTTGTCCCTCAAGAGGAATACTCGCCATATGCCGGTTTTGAAGCCAAACGCGGCCATCATTTTTTTGCAACACTCCGTGAACGAACAATATTTGTTATATTTAACTCATTTTCGAACACCCAAACTCGTGATTGGTTTTTTGTTTCATATTTGTACGCGTATATCCAGGATTCGCCAGCTTATATGATGTCGTGTACAGCATTTGAGGATCCTGTGTGGAATCTTTCGAGAGTTCTGACGCACTAAGTAAAGCGAGCCACTTTTTGCTCTTCACAGAGCGAATGCGGTATCCATCGGGAACACAACTTTTTTACACCTAATTATTCATGCAAGATTATTTTGATTGACTAATGCCAATGTCTAAAGTTGCCTGAACTTCGCGGCATGTCACATGTAGATCTTCCTCAATCAGGTTACGCCCAACAACAACGTTTTTTTGTGTGACTGCAGTTTTTGATCGACCTTGACGGGGATCATCACTGAGCTTGACACGTCTACGTTGAAATTCAGCAAACCAGCAATAAATGTGGTTTTAGATGGGGCTTCATCACCAAATGCAGAAATAATCCGGTTAACAAGGTTTTTGTTTTAAACCACTTCGAAAGTAATAGTAAGTCATCGCTTTTAAACTTTCTCGAGTCAATTCGATTTTCTTAACGACTAAAAACAAGACATTTTAAATAAATAAATTCTTTTGATTTTAAAACCAAAGAGTTTGCAATTAAAAAGATTTTAATATGATAGGAATAGTGGACATATCCATTCCCGATACTTTTAGTGCAGCCGTCGTATGTTAAATAACACAAAGGTTAGGCCACTTCATCTAAATTTGATAGTATTATTCAGTTTAAAGCTTTACTTTCAAGTTTGTTTTTAAAGTTAGTTTTTATTTCCACGAGATCAAAATCACATAAAAGAACAGACAAAAATATTTACTATCCCCAAATTCACAGCCATAACACGATCTTCCTACAAGAAATGCTCATTATAAAACCTTGCACGAAATATTCAAGTTTTAACAAGGCTACATCTTTCGCAAGTTTAACATGTTATGCGCCTTGTTTCGATGATCTCAGTAACCGTTTGAAATGAGTCAGTAGTTCACAATGAAAAAACATGCCAAACGTATTGTATTATCATTACAAATATTTATTACGCGTAAGGACCATAAACAACAATTTTTTTAAATACTCAGGCTGTGAAGACTGAAAATCTAGCAAGGTGACCTATCAATACATGAATTTTGCATGGCGTTGAAACTTGTTATAAGTCGTTTAGCTAGATTATGACTATAGGAAAAGAATTTATATATTAAAAAAGCATAGTCATGATTAAGTAAAAAAAATTTGGACATTATTATAAGTTTTGGTTATCATACAATTATACAGAGAGGATATTATACAATAATACATATTTACCAACTTGTAACTTTTCAAGTTACGAATATTCTTAGAAAGGTATTTCATTTCTCTCCTAATACTATATAAGATGTTATAGAAATTTCGTAAATGAAATTTATTATTCTAAGTGGCATGGCAGTTGGTATAAACAGTTCTTGTCATTAATTCATGTATATTCTTTGCATTTATTTTCTGTAGTTACCTTAGTATGTCATGTAAATCATTGTAACAAACCCAAATACACGTGAACGTAACCGTTAACGGCAAACTACTCTCATATAATCAAACGTAATGTGCACGAGGAGTTCCTCAATGCGACCACTAAAGTGTATAATGTTGCAAATACTAATTTAATGGTTATGGGTTATACATAAAAATAGAAGTCATCATCATCATCATAATCAGCCTTTATCAGTCAGTGTGCTGAAGTGGGCGCATACACTTGTATCACTTTGAGGGAAAGAACAGAAACATTTCTACAAAATAGAAATGTTTCTATCCAAATAACTGTGTTCAATTAGACTGCTGTTTGTTGGTACATATAAAAAAATGTGAATTGACAATTTATTGTCCTGAAATTATCAGTAAGAAGATTACACATATTTTTTGAAACTTAAAAAGAGTCCGTTGTTAGATGTACAAAGATAACCAAAGACATTTTCCTATTATTAATTTAAATACCAATGTTAATTTGGAATGTATAATGAAAATAATGTTAATAGCTATAAAAATTCAATAACAAAGCAAATCCATATTAACATTATTTAACGTGTGTTAAATAATATCCTACACGTTAATAATGTAATATGGATTTACTGAATAAAGCTTTAGAGGTGTTACGTCTAGATAAAATTTTTCCGCATAGTTCTTCAAAAGCGGGCAAAAACAAAAAGCGATCATGTCGCTTTTTGTTTTAATCGTTTTCGGTGTTGGGTCTGTTTTGACTTTCTTATAAGTCATTTTATCTGATAACTAGTTTTGAATTTTTAAATTATAATTTGACGTGTCTATTATAACCGTAGCATTAGCAGGTACTGCGTGACAACAAACTCCAAGTTCGACGTCTACGTCGCAGTTACTGTGTGAAGCCAGCCACAGTCGAAAGAGTGCCTGCCGTCTTACCTTACATGAGGCTTCATCGACATAATCGGTTACATTTTAAAGCAATCTGCTATTAAAACATTTTGAAATCCGCCGAAGAAGATTGGTTAATTATTACGATCCGCCAAATGTAAAATTCTTCTACAGGTACAAGCTAGACTGTTATTGTGTTCTCTCTTATATTGGACAAATCAAAAGACCAGTAAGAACCAGAGTCGAAGAACACATAGTCGATGTTTGGCGCTGACGCAATGAGCAATTTGCAATTTGCGACCATATTCTAGACTAGACCAATGATTATGTATAGATTTGATAACACAAATAGTATATTAACAAAACGCGTGTAATCACTTAAATTAATTTTATTTAATCAAGTGTGGTATTTGCTTAAAATTAAGATGCTGTCAGAATTCGGATCTGATATTAAATATCTACTGTTGAGTCCTAACTAAAGCCGTCTAAGTTTCAGAATGTTACCAATTGAGGTGCAGTTTCCGAACACGTGCGGGTGTTACAATGAATGAGTGATCATTAATTATCCCAATACGATTGCCTCCATGCTTGTTTCTAAAGATGGAATTCAACTGTAACGTATATTACACAATTACACAAATTCAAGTTGAGAAATGGGTGATGCAATGCGTTAGACATAAATATATCTTCAATATTTTAATTAAATACAAATAAAGTTGTAGTCTCTTAGTACTTATATCTCCTATTAATTATTGCTGTTATATCCCATCTTCTCTTATGTTTATAACTGCCTCCGCAGCCTAGTGGTATGGGCTTGCGCTTTAGAAACCGTAGGTCGTGAGTTTAAATTCTGCAGGAAGTTCAATAAGTTTCCATTGTTGTTCTAATGATTATTGCATTGCGGACTGTTAACACGATTGCATGTTTAGTCAGACGGTTGTTACGTCTGTCCAAGCTGGACGTGTAAATAGTCAGTCATACGCCTTATCTACCTCTGTTCATGTCGGTTCTAAGGAATAGGCTTAAATTAAGAAGAAGTGCAGCTGCACTTGTGCACTATAATTTCTGTTGCGTTGGCTATGTTACTTGACTGAGCTCTGATCTCTCTCTGATATAGATCGACTTCCGTAGGTGAATTCGAATTTGACAATATTACACCCTGTGTGAGACGATCTAAATTTTCCCCTTATACTCCTTTTGTTCATTGTTAAATGTGTAACATGTCTTTGTTATAGATTTGTACTTCTCCGTTCAAAAAGATTTGACTAAATACGAAACTTGAAAAGTTAAAATATATATTTGTCTATCTTATCAACTAACATATAATAGATGGTATGGATATGGTGATAGTAGTCTCCGAATTTGTTACTTAGAGGCCGTGAGTACCGGGTAATGTACGGCCTAATTGAAATAAGACTACTAGACCGTGATGAAGTCCGTATTATTTAATTTAAGTTTCATTACCTAACTCATATGAACTGACCCATAAATCCAAAGCCATATCTCTAAAAAAAGTGGGTACATATTGGAGGGGTGGACAGACTGTATTCCATCCGTCCAGTAGAAATCATTAAAACACGAAAGGGACCCACGACCCCAAGCTGCAATGTCACTACAGCATTATGAAGGTTGCTGTTATATTTTTGATAAATAATTATATATTTCAAGCTACGTAAATATTTTAAAATATTCATTGAAAATTCGTTAATAAGTTTGCTAATACAAATATTTATACAACTTATTATTTATTATTTGTCATGAAAATGTAAAATACATTAAAAAAAAAAGAAATGCATCTCTTTTTCACAAAAAGTGTGTTTTATTTTATTTAGCGCATATT
This sequence comes from Lamproptera curius, assembly GCA_029286875.1. Lineage (NCBI taxonomy): Eukaryota > Metazoa > Arthropoda > Insecta > Lepidoptera > Papilionidae > Lamproptera > Lamproptera curius. The sequence continues at coordinate 5,179,214 of JAGSMT010000018.1, read as the reverse complement.
ATTGCATTTAGCGCACGCTTACAAAAGCTTCCGTAAACAAATCGAATGATAAAGCTCATTAGGTATTGTGCTCACTGAACAGTTCACTCTCTGTTCGGAGTCTGATTACTAAATAGAATCCAATTATACTGGCGTATTGGTTGTGTTTCCTGAATTAATATATGGCCATATGATCTAGTTATATGGTTAGCCTAATTTGATTTTGTATTGATGTTTCTAAACAACATTCAACAGGATAGTTATATCGCCTCAACCGCATTCCGTTCGTTATTCGTTGCGACATCTACGTAATCAGTTCACACGCTAGTGGAATTTCAGTAGGAATAAGTAGCCATATGATACGTTAATGCCATTGTTTTATATCGAGACTTTATTACTAACATTAAAATAAGCCATCATTCTGTTCTAACCAGCTCGAGACAAGATTAAAATTAAGTTAAACATTTTAATTGTTTTTTAAAAAGTCTTTCGAGGTCCGTCGAAATTTAGAGTGGCGCAGCCGGTAGGATATCCTTGTGTATATCTCGTCGCTATACTAACGTCCATCGGATCCCCAAATAGATTCGTGTATAGTATAGTAGCCGAGTTAGGATATCCACGAACCAAATAAATAACTTCCGCGACGCGCGCGCATCGTGCAGCATCCATCGAGAGGACGCGCAAGACCTCCAACGTCACGACGTGGGCAGAATCACCTGAAGGACATGAGGTTGAGCAGACTGTGAGTAAAACTTTTCACTTCCTGTTTCCATATATCCTTGTTCTTCCTTATTAATCGAACTCATATCGTCGAATTTAATTTTAAGATACGTTATCTGATTTTGTTAGCTCAAAAATAGGCAACAAATTCTTCTGTATTATTTCTTATTCCAATTAATTAATTCTAATTGCTTTATTTAAATAATATATACCAAAATGTCGGTTACAATAATACCAAAAGACATTTTAGATTTAATTCCTAGATATGACGGGACGAAAAATTATTAAACTTATTCATATCTAAATGCGAATACGTGTTAAGTACAACAGGAGGTAATGATAATATTCAACAAAATCTGTACCAATTTCACGCATTAGTAGCAAACTTATAGGTAAAGCATTCTTTATTAGTGACAATCCGGACATTAAAACGTGGAAGGTTTAAAAATTATTTTGACGCAACATTTTGGCGACCCCCGCTCTGAAGAGTGTATAGCGATTGAACTTTAATCACTTAAAATCAATAATGGAGAATCATATCCTCAATTTTGCAGTAGAATTCAAAATATAAGAAGCTAATTATTTGCTAAAGTTCAAAGATTAAGAGATGAAGGAATTAAGGTCGCGAAATTAATAATTTATAATAACACAGCGTTGAACGTGTTTTTATACAACCTTCCTGAGGACTTAATTAGAATCGTAAGACTCAAAGGCACCTCTACTTTAGAGGACGCGTTGGCTATAGTAACCGAGGAGCTTAACTTTTGACCCAGTACAATGCAAGAAATAATAGGTCTAAATCTATCCAACCATCTCACAACTTGCAACAAAATGTTGTTAAACCAACTTCATTCAACTCGCTGCTAAACCAATTTAAGTTTGGAATTCCATCAAACCTAAGTGGACAAAAGTTGTTGCAACTCCCGAATGTGCAACAAGGTTACCGTTTGGAGGACCACCGAATATGAGCTTTCCGCCCAACCAACCACAACAAACACGAACGCCGTTTCAAAGTGGTGGGTTTAGATTTGGTATACCCAACAACAGAGACACCCAGGATTTGGCATGCACCACCACCAACAACCTAACAAAACAAGTTTGGTTTCCACATCAACCACCCCTAATTTAAATACGGCATTCAGCCTAACCTAATAAGGCATGGTTTCCAACCACAGAATAACCAATTTAATTCGGCATTCCACACCAACAGTCAACAGCAAGGTTTACTGATACAGATGTGTCAATGCGCACCGGCCTATTAGACAAAATATGTTGACCAATGACGTATTTTACAATGAAGAACCATCGGCGTCATACGAAGAGGAACCCCAAACTAATAATTACGGCTATTATCAAGATTACTACGAGCCTGTTCCTGAAAATTACCATGTAGAACATCCAGAGGAACCAGATAACCTGGAAACGGATAATCCAACGCATGAAAATTTTCAAATGCAACCTTCGACAGGACGGTGAGAAATTCACCTCAATTATTTTGACAGTATTTTAAAACTACCGCACATCATAATTCCGGAAATAAATTCAAAATTCTTATTGACACTGGCAGAGTCGGTCGTTTATAAGCCCTGACAAAGCCAATGAATATTTTAAAAGTACAAATATCGTGAACCATTCACGATAGTAAGTACGCATGCACAGAGTATTCATGATGAAGTAATACTTATACCGCTTTTAAAAACATTTAAGTGCAAACTACCGCATAAATTCTACATTTATGAAGTAGATGAGCCGATACGACGACTTATCGGCTCGGACCTCTAAAAAATTGGCTGCTAATGAGACATGAACCACCAGGTATTGCGAACGCCTAACACCGAAATTCCAATTATTTACAACCCGCAACATGAAATTAATTTAGAACCCTGATCTGAGACACGCGTTAAAATCCTCGACGAATCTTCGAAAGGTCGATGCAATAGTCAATTTCACACGGTTCAGTAAGGACATACGCATCCGTGCGCTTTGGTTAAATGCGAAAACTTCTTGCCGAAACTGTTATCCAAAATGTTTCAAATGAAAAGCGACTATCAAATTTGAGAACCTTTTAATGTTACTCCTTTTGAGAATTCCACTTGCACAATAAATGCAACAATGTCGGAATGTGAGATCGATGAAATTCTCAAAGAAAATTTACACAAACTTCGTCTAGATCTATACTAACGAAGAAGAACGCAGCAATTACAAACTATGTTACGAATATCGTGATATATTTTACGTGAAAGATTCCACTTTCATTCACAAAACCAAGTTCAACAATCAATAAGAACGTAAATGAAGATCCGATATACATTAGACCGTATAGACATCCGCCCTTACAGAATGAGGAAATACAAAGACAAGTAAATGACATGCTTGAGAACGATGTTATTCAGAATTCTCACTCACCTTGGAGTGCACCTGTACACTTGGTACCGAAAAAGGTAGATGCGTCTGGACAGCAGAAATTTAGAATGGTAATAGACTATCGACGCCTTAATGACATAACAATAGACGACAAATATCCTTTGCCTAATATAACGGATCTCTTTGATAAACTTGGTAAATCAACATATTTTAGCACCTTAGATCTAGCAAGCGGATACCACCAAATTGAAGTGAATGAAAAAGATCGACCAAAGACAGCTTTACTACCCAGTCAGGACATTACGAATTCAAACGTATGCCTGTTCGGTTTGCACAGCATCAGCTACGTTCCAACGCGCTATGGATAACGTCCTTCGTGGTCTAAGGGTCTACATTGCCTCGTTTATCTGGATGACATAATTGTCTATTCATCAAGCTCACAGGAGCATATCGACAAATTACGGATATATTTAAACGCCTACGAGAAACTAATCTAAAATAACGCTAGACAAGTGCGAATTTTTGAGAAAGGAAGTATTGTATTTAGGCCATACATTACAAAGAGGGTTTGAAGCCCAATAACGATAAAATACAAGCCATATTAAAATTTCCTTACCTGAACATCAACCGAGATTAAAAGTTTCCTTGGACTCGTAGGATATTATAGAAAATTTATAAAGGACTTCGCTTCAAACTGACGCAACCACTCACTTCCTGTCTTAAAAAGAAAAATAAAATCGAAATCACTAAGGAATACATAAATGCTTTCGAAAGATGTAAAGAACTACTCACAAACGCACCGCTATTACAGTATCCTGATTTCTCTCGACCTTTTGTTTTGACCACAGACGCGTCAAACTTTGCTCTGGGTGCAGTTCTGTCGCAAGGTACTGTGGGCAGTGATAAACCAGTCGCCTTTGCTAGTCGAACCTTAAAATGATGCTGAGACCAGGTACAGCACGATTGAAAAAGAATTACTAGCAATTGTGGGCCGTTAAACATTTCCGACCACTACCTATAGGCAAGAAATTTACCATCTACACAGACCACCGACCATTGGCTTGGTTAAATTCTATAAAAGAGCCTAATAGTAAATTAACCAGATGGAAGTTACGCCTTGCAGAATTTGACTACGAAATCATTTACAAAATGGAAAACAAAATAGCAATGCCGATGCATTATCCAGAATAAGAATAAATGCTCTGAGCGAAAATGATGATGCATCTTTGAAAGTTAATATAGACGAAAAGAACAAAAGCTCCAAAAATATTTAGACGACTGGTAACTGAAATTGAACAATGTGTAAACAGGAAAAATCAGGACAGCTGATAACTATCTCATCCGATCAGAAACAGCAAGCATCCCTCTCTAAATGAAAAGAACCAAGTGTCTTTTACCGTCTCCAAATAGTAGCACTATCACCGCATCTGAAGGCCGAAATAGCATAGGCACAATACATTCTGCAGAAGACTAGACACATCAGGTATTGTAATTCTCCAAGAGGCAATCGATACGAAACCAAACCAAATACTGTACATACCTGGAACAGAAATGAATGTTCAGTTAAGGATATTTCCAGAGACAAACAAAAGGTTCTAGAAGTTCATTTACCTCTAGATAACTTAGATCTAGTGAAAATTTCCTCAAAAGTTATATCAGACCCAAGATTAAATACTTTCTTTATTTCGAGGACATTCAACATCGTAATCAGTTTTCGAAAGTCACGATACAACTATTTCAAAAGGTAGTGTCAGACTATATGAATGTACTAAACGTATAGTATACGTAGAAGATGAAAAGGAACAACAGAAATAGTCCTCCAATATCATACAGGAAAGAGTTACAGAGGTATAAAGGAAACCACAAAACACATAAAAGGACATTCTATTGGAACAACATGGATCAAACTATAGCAAGCATCATAAATTCATGTGAGGTGTGCAAAAGATGAAATACGACCGTAAACCCTTCAAACCGGAAATTCAGTTAACTCAAACGCAGTATAAACCATTTGAAGAGATATTCATAGACACATTCTCTATAGAAGGAAGTATTTCTAACCATATCGATGCATTCAGCAAACTAGGACAAGCCATTGAAATCAACAGCCGATCAACTGGAAGTCATAAGAGCACTTATCAAGTATTTTTCTTTTACGGAACTCCGACCAGGATTAGCTCAGATCCGTATGGAATTCAATAACGTTCTTATGAAGGAAATGCTAGACCTCTACAAAGTTACTTCTACACATTGGTACTCCGCATAATCCCAATTCTATGGGATTGATCGAAAGGTTCCACTCAACTATCACTGCAAATCTACGTATCGCCAAATACCAGCATAAGATCACAGACGCAGCATCTGTAATGACTTACGCTGTTATGTCATATCAACCACGCAATTCACTCAACACTGGACTTACTCCATTTGAAGTAGTTTTGGGCTACTGAATCCAACATAGCTTTCTCCATGAATTTTAACAAACACCATACTCAACAGTTAGTTAAGGAACACGCACACAGAACCAAGTATCTATACGAGTACCTGACAGATAAGATAATCGAGAAGAAAATGTCTGTAAAAAAATAAAAGACCAGGTGAATCACAATTCGATTTGGACATAGGAGATACAATTTACATAAAAGGCGTTAATACAAGACGGAGTAAAGATAAACCACGCTATCAGAAGGCTCACATTACAGGAGCTGTCAATAGAAATGTGGTTTCCGTCGAAACTAATCAAACGTAATACTGACGTACCTGTTAAAGATATTAAACGCCCTCCACAGGTTAATGCTCGTGGCGATCCAGATGATGGGAACCCAGGCTTTCAACTACTCTCGGATTGACAAGAATCCGGGATTGTTACTGGTCAACGAAGGCGAAGCCTTGGTCACTATGACAATTGGGTAGTTGTTAAGATATTAGATTTAAAATTAATTTACGAAGAATTAGAAAACACTATAGATAGATTTAGATTACTTAAAAGCACGTTCAAAGTTATATCGATGTTAAAATATTAGATTCAGATTTTATAAATGCGGAGAAACAAACTGATTACACTATGAACATAACTGTTAATAAATTTAACAATTAATTCCGTCAATTCGAATCAAACGAGGACTATTAAATCCACTAGGCTCTCTTAGTAAAGCCATCACAGGAACCTAGACAATAATGACGCTGCAGTATACGAAAGCTTGTTGAGAAATTGCAGACACAACAGGATGCTATTAAAGTAAAGTCACTATAATATCCGAAATAGTCGGTTCCTTCACAAATATTGCAAATTCGACTAAAAGTAATTTTTATACAATTAGAAGGAAGTGTTCAAAGTATACATAAAGCGTTAAATGAATCGAACCTCCACCAGACAAGTACTAGACTCGTTCACATCTATAACATTTTCCTTAACCATTTTCAAAATTTATACACTCATTTAAATGAAATTGAGACGGCAATTGCTTTTAGTAAAAATAGGGTATTACATCAGTCAATTATTGATACAGAGGAACTTAATTGGTTTTAAAACAGATAGAAAAATCCAAGAAGCTAGCATTTCCAGTAACCTACGATAACATTTTAAAATTAGAACAATGCACAGAGTTAAAAGCCTATATTAAACAAAATCAGATAAAATTTATTATGAGTATCCACTAATAAGAAATGAGATCTTCACCTATTATAAACTAATTCCCTTACCTATTCTTAATAATGGCCAGACAACACTTATCCTTCCTAAAACCCATACTGATAGTGAAAGGTTTGAAAGCAACCCCGATTGCTCAACCATGCATGGAGATAGACGAGCTCGATTCCTCTGCTACGAAAACAGCTTACAACCGTTTATTAATGATAAATGTATCACCGATATCATAGAATTTCATACTAACATCTCCAGCTGCCACCCAATAGCTGACACCTTGGAAAAATTCATGGTCTATCGTATACAAGCAAACCGTTGAATCATGTACTCCTATGATAAAACCACAATAAACTAATTTTGTAACAATGAAGTCACTCAAGAAGCTGTACAGGGAACCTACATTAAAACTATTGAAAATAACTGTAGAGCGGAGATCAAGGACCACATACTGAAGAGACACCTAACCCAGGCAAAAGAAATAACCTTCCTGAAGCAGCCGATTATCCACTTACCGAAAATAATAATTGAGCCGTCAACTGAAGTGCTAAAACCGATCAATCTTGTTGGAGCCAACTTAGCCGATATCTAGTCCCTAAACTTAATACTACAGAAGAGTAAAAGTGAAATTATAAGTGAAAATGACTTGCATAACAGTTATATGAATAGTGTTGTTTTCAAAAGCGCTAGTTTAATTAATATTATAATTGTATTACTAGTATTACTAATTTCCCTTGTAATATTTAGACATAAGATAATACAAATTTGTCAACGTATAAAAAAACGAGATGATCCTGCGGATAATCTCGAACTTACGGAGGGAGGAGTTATATCGCCTCAACCGCATTCCCGTTCGTTATTCGTTGCGACATCTACGTAATCAGTTCACACGCTAGTGGAATTTCGTATGAATAAGTAGCCATATGATACGTTAATGCCATTGTTTTATATCGAGACTTTATTACTAACATTAAAATAAGCCATCATTCTGTTCTAACCACGCTCGAGACAAGATTAAAATTAAGTTAAAACATTTTAATTGTTTTTTTTAAAAGTCTTTCGAGGTCCGTCGAAATTTAAGTGGATTGTTTTAAATATTGTTTGCATACAAAACAGCTATAAGTATCTTTTTTACATATTTATTTCCTGTATTTTATACCGATAAAAAATTCATGACGTTAATAAAACCTTTGAACGTTTTTTTTCCTTTATTGAGTCCACGATAAATGAGTAATATTTGTTCTTTGTTCCCAAAAACATTTATGAAATAAAACTTCTTAAATATTTTAATTTAATCTTTAACAAAATAAATATTAACAAAATATAAGTCCAACTGTCCTTAAATCCAGACCATGACTGCAAATAAAAACCTTAAGTTCATTGTGCAGTAAACAATTATAGAAACATAATGTTACGAGTACAAAGGTAGGCAGCACAAGCATAATTGTATCATATAATATTGTTCATTAATTTGTCACAAATAAGGCCTGCCTCAAGAGTCACCGATTATAACCTCGGTCTGACAAGCTTTGTGGCCAGCCCGTTGGTTTGTTCGATAAGTGACTTAGATTTTCCTCAAATGGCTAACAGTGAAGTGTAGTTCTCAATGCCGTAGGTAAAGACTGCGAATTGAGATATTTTAGACTATACTAAATTTTGGAGCTTTCCGAACGCTGTCTATGCGAGTTGAATCCGGTCTATCGACCACTTTGTCAAAGTTGTACTTACTGAACCAGATTTCTTTTTTCAAATATATTACATTTATCGACAATTTAAGCACAGCACCTCCATCAAACACCGGCGTATTGTGGGTTAAACTTGACCATATTTTGTCCATGTTATATCCTCCTACTTGTTGGACAACATTGTTAAGGTTATTATAACACTTAGGTATTCCAGTGACTCTGCTATTACCACGGCAACTCGCCCTCGGTTGTTGGAAAATCGGTGATGTATCCTTCGTTAATGCTTACACCGCTTTTTTTCGACCCACAAGCATAAAAGCTCTTTGTGTGGAACGTTGAAGGGTATAAGTATTATATATCTTTACTATTGCCGTTATCTATTTTGCATGTTTTATAAAATACATCATCATCAGCCTGTGATAGTCCACTGCTGGACATAGGCCTCCCCCAATACATTCCTATTCATTTTTAAATACCTATAGGACGCATGGAACATCTATCATCAACAACTTTTCGGACAATTGAGTGATCGGCCCAAATTGCCCTAACCAACTAGGAAACAACAATGAAAATTAGTTTAGTCCCCGCAGGATTCGAACCCACAACCTCCGGTTTCTAAGGCACACGCCCTTACCACTAGGCTACAGAGGCAGTTTTATTATTTTTATAATATTTTTTTTTAAAACTTCATGCACAAATTGTACAGAGCCGTTCTGCCAGTTCTGCTAGACAACCTTGGGGTGATGCAGAGATAAAAAGTGGGGTGGTGCAAATATATGAGTGTTAGAAATTTAAATTTTTGATATAAATATATAACTAAAAATAAAAAAATTAAAAACTGCACATGTACAATGTACACATACACACATAGTACACATACATAAATACATATACATATACGTACATACGTATAAATATACATTAATGTATATACATTGAAATAAAAAGTTTATTTGACGTTTTAATTAATGTGGCGGACGTTCTTAAGCAAGTACTCTTTTACTTTACTCTGAAAAGTCATTTTACTCCCCACCATCTTGATTTCCAGAGGCAGCGCATTCCATAACAGGACAATTTGAACGAAACAAGAGAAGTGCATGATGTCAGAACGGTGAGTAGGGTATTGGAATGGACGCGAATACGTCGAACTAAGATTTTTGTTACTGACATCACATAAGTATTGAAATTGGGAAGATATATAGCACGGTGTACTAGAAGAATTAAGAAATGAATATAGAGTGGTAACGGTTCTTAAGGAGCGTCGCTGTCGAATAGGTAACTAGTTAAGATCGGAACGTTGTGCAGAATCGTGGTCATATTTACAAAGATTTAAAACGAATAGAATGCAGTTGTTTAGCAGTCGGTCAAGGTTATTGAGGTGATCTGCATTCAGGTCCAGATTGCACACGTCACCATAGTCGATAATAGGGAAAATCAGGGCCTGCACAAGCGTCAATTTCGCCTGAATGAGCAAAAATCTGTAAAGGCATCGCTGAATACCTATAACTTTCTGCACCACGCTTGCTATTTGGCTATTCCAATTTAGTGGTCTATCTATCTGGAGACCTAGATTTTGAACGTTAAGACTAAATGGAATTTGATCTCGGTAATAAATTAAGCATGGAAGCGCAGCCAGATCCACCTTACTCAAATTGCGGGCACTGCCGATTATTTTTGCTTGGCCTTAAACCAAATTTATCACACCATTTTTTATTGAAGCCAATTCCTTATTGATTTTGTCAAGTACTACGTCTAAGTTTTTGGTAAATTCCTGAGCATACAACTGCAGGTTATCGGCGTAGAGAAACGCACATTGAAGATCAAAAGTGATAAAATTAATAAATATGGAAAACAAAAGAGGAGAAAGAATACCGCCTTGAGGTACACCAGGCTTAAGATCATCAACAATAAATAATAGAAGATAAGAAGATAACTATTCCACTACTTCTCATAAATTGGGAGAGGACTGTAAGGTAGAATGTCGTGACTGACGGTATTGTAGGCATTCGAAAAGTCAATAAGCACCAGAACTGTGACCATGGTGTTATCCATGCCAGCCTTTATAACGCTGATTACTTTAAGAAGGGCAGTAGTGGTACTGTGTCCGGGCCTAAATCCCGATTGTAATGGACTACTCAGTTTGTTACTGAATATGAAGCCAGAAACTTATTTATGAACACAAAAGTCTGCTACCTTAGATAGGAAGGGCAAAATAGAGATAGGTTACAATCATTATCATATTTTGTCACATCCAACTGCATCTGATTTTATAGATAGGATAGCTTTTGTAATATAATTGGAAGTAACTGGAGAAAATTTAAACGATTCAATGGAAGGCCGCGTCAAACCATTTAAATAGGAAATAGTGTCACATGTCGTCTGGTGATCTAAAGTAGGAGTTGTAGAGAAACGGTGGTTTAAATCATCCAAACTAATGGAATTAATGAAATCTAGTATAGTTTTTTGAAAAATATTTAATTTGACTGTTTATTGGGCAATTTACTATTTAAAGACACAAAGAACAATGGTAGTTGTTACGTGTTTGAACCGCCTATTGTGAATCTCAATCCAAATGACTAATGAGCTGCTTTTGTTTTATGCTTAGTTAGACGAACGTATCATAACGAGGCAAAACTCAATTAATACTGATGTTTTTGTGTTTCAGAATTTGAAGATTATTTTCATAGTTCTTTGTGTGTTATTCAAAGTATTCTAATTTTAATAAATGGAAAAAAAATAAAGAAAGTCAAATAAAGTTATCAACCATCTTTTCGTAAAGATAAATAGATCGTGATTTCACTTATTTTATGAATAACTGGTATACTACATTAAAAACTTTGTGCCATCGTTATTTTATCGTGGTGGTGGTTTGTGTCGATCGCAAAACTTTTTTCCATGTAAGATAAGCAATGCATTGGATAGGATTGTTAGATTTCTATCCCCGTTATCAAGATGTTGGACTGTTGTAAGGACCTGCGCCGTCACATTGATACTGATATCATACCCTCCCACCCAGTCGCACTGCGTAAAACTATAAATAGGTAAAAATTGATGGATTTGTGTCGCACTAACTTTGCCCCGCGGTTTCACCCGCATGGTGATTGTGCTTTGAGATAATAACTATTAGGCACTTTATTTTTATAAGGCCAGATATTCTTACCCCCAAACTTGCCCATTACTTACTAGTGGCATGAGAATTTCGGAAAACGCCTGCGTAAAACATATATGTGAACGAAACAAGGGGTCGAAATTATTTCTACAGGATGAAACAAAAACTTTTAAGGTAAAAATAACAGATCTTCTAACCGCTTTATATATCACTATCATATAACTTTACCAAAAAAGGAATCGTCTTATAATATAAATAAGGCTACCGTATCCTCATCTTGTACTGCCTTTCTTAGAGCCGTATTTAAGACACTGATTTTTTTTAACTTTGCTATTTGTAATAAGCTTGTCCCCAGGCCGTACAAAGAGAATATCGGTTGTTCATTGCTTTAAAATATTTCATTGTGTTGTAAAACTCTGAGCCAAAAATTTCGTACAAAATTCAATTTTAAAGTATTTTTAAACTTAATTATAGAAATTATTGTTAACCCGCGGTCACAGGGGTGGAAGATAAAAAAAAGGCTTACCGTCCGTCTACCTTTCATTAGATATAAAAATTTAAAAATATTTTATTAAAAATAATTTTTTTTCTTATTTGTTTCTAATGCACGTCAATGTACATAAATAAAACAACATTATACAGCGTAACCGCTTTCGCTATCGAAAAGATCGGTTAATGCAAAGAAATCAAATTATGACGGCAAATTAGCATTAGTATGGTTTGTTACTTATTTTGTTTTTCCAGTTAACTAAAGAAATATAAAGAACGAAAAATTCTTCGTAAGAATATAAAAACAATATTATAGAGAGACAGATAGATAAATTGAAGTTGGATAGGATTATATTAAAATTTTCTTTTATTATATATAATCGGAATCAGCACCTATCAGTCCACTGCTAGACATAAACCTTTTTTAATAAACGTCAAGACAGCCGATCCCTTGTCCCTCTCCTATACGCTACCAACTTGAACCGGCTACTGCACGGAACACTCCGTTTTCCTAAACGGAACAGTTTTTGTTATAAATATCAGTTATGTATCACAATGTTATTAGATAGAAACAGGTAATTTGATATTACAAATAGACACTTCAATCTTATTAATTTTTATAGACATGGAGTAAATGCAGAAAATACAAAAGGAGGTTTTTATTCCAAGAAATACAGTCACAAAACTAGTTTGATCGTAACTATCAAAAAGTTTAGTTGTACGATCAGCTGATTATTATTAGTATTAAATCTGATGAAAGCCACCTTAAATTAGTAGACGGATTATTGATAGAAACTTAAAAATTAGCCAACGCGCTTCCTACCGTGAGACAAAGGGTATTGTCCGTGTCCCAGTAAATATACTGCTACGGTGCCCCCAAACGGAACACAGCAGTGTTTCACTACAGCTCGCGGCAGAAATAGGCACCGCGGTGGTCCATCAGACGTCTCCTGTAAAAAGGGGACCTACCACCGTTTCAATCGCTTCCTACAAGGGTCGCACTGAAAATTTCGGGTATCAAGGAAGTGACACAATATTACTATTTAAAAATGTATGTATTGCTTTTCGAAGTAATCTCCGCGAAATATGACACATATTGTAGGCCACCGTTTTGTAGCTACCAACAACTTCTTTAGGCGAGGAAAATCTCTGACCACGCAGTTTATTCTTTATTTTGAGGAAAGTATAGAAATCATTAAGGCTCAGGTTGGGGCTGCACGGCGATGGTCTAATAATTCTATGTTTTTATGCAACACTCCGTGAACAAACAATTTTTGTTAGCTTTAACTCATTTTCGAACACCCAAACTCGAGACTGGTTTTTTGTTTCGGGTTCGTACACTTATCCAGTATTTGTCACCTGATTGATGTATAACATTTGAGTATCCTCGTAGAATCTTTTCGAGAGTTCTGACGCACCAAGTAACGCCAGCCACATTTTGCTTTTCACAGAGTGAATCTCCATCGGTAAAACTTTTTTACACCTAATTATTCATGCAAGATTATTTGTAGTTGAGCAGTTGAGTAGTTGTCTCATGTCAATATATAAAGTTGCCTGAATTTCGCGGTATTTCACAAGTCGATCTTCATCACTCAGCTTACGCACAGCATCAACGTTTTCTTGTGTGATTGCAGGTTTTGGACGACTTTGATGGGGATTATCACTGAGCTTGACACTTCCACGTTGAAATTCAGCAAAACGGCAATATTTTGTGGTTTTGTATAGGGCTTCATCACCAAATTCAGAAATCATCCGGTCAACAAACTGTTTTTGCGTTAAACCACTTCAAACCACTCGAAAGTCATATTAAATCATCGCTCTTGAAAAATTTGACAAGACCTTGTGACAAGACCGAGAATCTTTTTTAAAATAAATAAATGGTATTCGATTTTCAAAACCAAGGAGTTTGCAATTAAAATGATTTTAATATAACAGGAATAGTGTAAATATTCTATTCCCGATACTTTTAGTGCAGCCCTCGCAATAGACGCATATTGCAGCAAAAGTATATTTTTATTATTCCGTTTCTGTTGAGCAAATGAGTTTAGGATTAAGAATCAGAGAGAGGGATTTAGAGAAGAAATAGGGGAATTTCTGATTTTAGAAGTGTATAACTTTACTCAAATGGTTTATCTCTTTTACAAAGTCTAATCTGAGTAGATTTTACTAAAATTACCAAATAATTTTAATTTAACGTTAGTTACTACATAGTACCTAACGTACCATTATCATTAAGAATAAACTTTTGTGGGTTTTGTTCGTAGATTTATTGATTTTTATTATTTGTCTTCAGAATTCTGAGAAAATTCCTGTAACCCCCTACACAGTATTAGGACAGAAATTTAATACTTTTCTTTGATTATGCTTAACTTTAAAATTAGAATATTTTTATAGGATAAAAATTATGTAACAAGGTATTTATTTCATCATTAAATATGCTATTTTCATATTGTATTCTTTTACTACAATCATAATCTAGCACAACGACTTATAAAAAAATTATCATCATGAAAATATTGACAGGTTACATTGCAAGATCTTTCTGTGATTATATTCCTTAAGCTAAAGTATTTCCAAAAAAGTCTTCATGGTTATCTTAATGTAAAAGGAGATTTCAATCATTTCTAAAACAAAATTGTACATCAATAAAAGTAAAATTATTTTATTTCATACAGTGTAGTATTCAATATAATAGTCATAATTAGAGCTATTCTTAAATACCTACAATGTGTTCCAAACTAAAATGGTCTAAGTTTCTGAATGATACAAATTAAAGCGCAGTTTCTGAACACGTGCGGGTGTTTTACGATTAATGGTGATCGTTTATTTCTCCAAATACGTATTGCACTCCATGCTCGTTTTTAAGGACGTAATTAAGGCTTGTTTTACGACGCTATAAGTTATAGAAATATTTTTATTATTTTAGTTACACATACATGTAATAGAACTTTCCGAATCTTTTACCAAGAGACCATGAGAACCAGGAGATCAATGGCCTTACTGAAATCAGACTACTAGATCCCAGCTAATGAAATCTGTCTTATACTATCACGCCGGACTTCATTAGCTACCCTCGCAGCTTAACTGACCTGCTGGTACTGAGCCTCATTAAAACAAAGTGTGAAAGTGTTGGAGTGGTGAATAGACTATCACGTCCGTCTAGTAGAAAAGAAAAATAAACAAAAGTGACAGCCCACGGCCACAAGTTCCAATGTTACAAGAACACTAACATTATATATATATCATCATCATCATCATCATCAGCCTGTGTCAGTCCACTGCTGGACAGTCACTTATGCATTAGGGCGCCACCGCTCCCGATCTTCTATTTATATAACAATAACTAAAGACATGAAGCGAGTAGAATCTTTATAAAAGTTCGTAAGTGGCATTTACAAATGTTTAAGACGACCTATAATTTATTGCTTGTCCTATAGAAGCACAAATGAATTCAGAAAAAATAGCATCTCTTTTTGACAAAAAGTGTGCTGAAGCGAAAACTTTTCACAAAAGCTAACTAACCAAATGAAAAATCTCTTTACGTATTGCGCTCAATGAACAGTTAACTCTCTGTTCAAAGTTTGATTATTAAATAGAACCCGATTAGTCAGTCGTATTGTTTTTTGTTTCCTGATTCAATATTTGACTGTTTGATCTTGTTATACAGTTAGCTTAATTTTTATTTTTTATTGCTGTTTGCTATGTGTAAACAACGTTCACTGGGGTCGTTATTCGTTTTATTGAAATATTATTTTCAAAATTCAATGTATAGAACCGCTATAAATATATATTATAAACTTATAAAAAAAAACACAGTTTCATGATCAGTTTGTTGAATTTTAAGTTTTTTTTCTTAAATTTTTTAGGGGCGATTATAAGTCTACAATTTATACTTGTGACATTGGTTATTTTTTCCATAAATATTGTACAATCATTTTTAAATATCTAAAAATTTTTATTAGAGCCACCTTAAAGCTACAATCTTGTTTTAACGATGAAAAGAGACAGAAGTACTTACAATGACACCATCCAACACCCAGTTTGCAAATAAAAACCCTAAGCTATTTTTATAATTATTATCGCTTTGGGAAACGTAATGGTACGTCTATATTGAAGGGCAGTATAGGTGTCATGCTTGCAATATGTGGCATTTTAATCGTTTATTATACTAACATCAGTTTGTTCGCGTCCTCTGTTGAGCTTAGGCCTACTCTATTAATCGCTAAGCGTTACTATCTTCATCTGCACTGCTGCATAGGTCATCACTATACGTCATGGGGAATCGTCCCACTATGCAGTGACTAGAACAGAGTTGCAACCCCAGCGGTCTCAACAAGATAAGAGGTGAACCCACCACTTTACTTTACTAAATTCAGCCGATGTATGCATTACACTCTATCTAAAGATAGATACCAAGCATATCCTACTCCATTATTAGGTGGTTGAAGTCTTCGGTAAAGACCAGCAGTAAAGGATCACTTCATAGCGTCATAGGCGAATAATACATTGTTTGAAGTCAAGCGCCAGAAGGATTTAAAAGACGAGGAGAGGATACTTCTAAGCTTCTCAAACGCTACTTATCACTGTCGAATTTGTCGAATTAACTCTGCTTCAATGTTGGTCTTACCCACTTGGTGTGTAACGTGTTAACTTAACTATTTACGTTGGCATTTTGAATACTTTATGGGAGAAAAATCCTGTCAGTCCTAATAAAACTTAAGGTTGAAGCCGATCTTTAAGTTTTTACTTTATAGAATCAATAATAAATATAATCGACTGTTTATTTGGAATTTTATTATTTATTTTACTTCTGCCACTGTTCCTTAGGTGCTAAGGAACAGTGGCAGAAGTCGCGTCGATGAACCGCCAGCTGTGAATGAATACCGCAATCTTAATTCATGAATGAATCGGACTGGCTTTGTTTTTAGCGTAATAAAAGGAATGTGCACTAACGAGTTGAACTCAATTAGGACTACCGTTCTTTTAGAATTTGTAGTTAACTATCATAAATCTGTATAACAAAGCGTAGTAATTAATTTAAGACACAACCACCTTTAATGAACGATTAAATGCAGTTCAAAAAATAACATATAAATAAATAAATTTATTTATTTATTCTTTTTGCTTTATACATTATCAATAAATAAAAAAAATATTTGTTTATTCATTTTGCATTATACATTATCTAACAGCCAACCTTAAGGAGGTTATGAAAAATTTAGCGTGAATGTTCTTTTGTAATAATATTAGAATCATCAGCATCGTCATATATAACAATATTATAATCAAATATATAATCAATATAAATATATAGAATAATAAAGTCTAAATATGCGTGACAAGTTTGAGATAAAATTTCATTTCTGTTAATAAATATCTTTTAAATAGAGTAACAATAACTATGTATAATATATAAAATATTATATAAAGCATAATAAATACATACATACGTAAACATATGTACACAATATGTCTATAAATACATATGCAAATAAATCATAAAGTCAGTTGCTTCGCCGATTCCCCTTCCAATAACTGTTTGCGCACTTTTCTCTTGAACTCAACGATGTTTTTAGTCATTTTGTTTTTAAAAGGCAGCGCATTCCACAGAGAAATAGATTAAATTTAGAAAGATTTGTGAATAATGTGTGTGCGATGAACGGGACACAGAGTAGAGACACAAGAGAGTGTTGTTTCCTAGTTGGTTAAGCAATCTGGGCCGATCACCCAATTGTCTGAAAAGTAAGATGATCCATGCTCGGATGGGCATGTAAAAAGTCGGTCCACCACCAACCCGCATTGGACCAGCGTGGTGGGATACGGTCCAAAAATCCCTGATGGATAGGGGTGTATTAGGGGAGGCATATGTCCAGCAGTGGACTATTACAAGCTGATGAGATGATGATGAGATGAGATGTTCAATATATGCAATATGGTCATCACAAAAAATCTGAATTTTGTTCAAAATCTTCACTTATTCTTTCAAGCTTAAAGTAACTTAACAAAAATAGTTTAATATGTATAAATCTAGTATGAAAAGTTAATAAGCATTTAAACGTTTTTTTGCAAAATTTAGTCAAATACCGGTTCTTCAAAATATAACACGATAAATTCGTGAATACCTTGTTATTTAGTAGTCATTCAGTTTATAAGAAGAAATAATTACCTGAATATTTCATATTTTAATTCTCATAAATTACTTTAATTTCAAGCATATTTTGTTACTATATGTGTGACTACGTTAATTCTTCATGAATATTTATTGCTTGAGGCATATTAAAGCTCTTTATAGCGGGTCTAAGCTTTGCAGCTTACAAAGCTAACGTTATTTGTCTTTTGTTCAGACCAGGTTGCCTTAGAACCATTCGTTGTATTGAGTGTAATTTTACTGAACAATCCTAAAATTTACCTTGTGTAACTTCTTAATTTTGAATAATGTTGTTTAACGTAAAAGTCTAAAACTGTGGCAAGGGCAAAATATTGAATTCTTTATCCAGTTTCGTTACATGAGTTCACGTTAGATAACCTAATTTAACTTAAAACGTCATTCTTTAAATCACACAAAAAAGAAAGAGCTCATTTCTTAAATCATCCTTGTTCCACATTTTTGCTTTGAAGCCAAAAGGGTTACTTAATTTATTTATATACCTGCATGCTCAAAATTTGCAGATATTTTAAACGCCTTAACTCGTTTCAATCGCGTTCTACTATATTAATTCGAATTAAAAACAGTTTTTTTTATAATTTAGTTGCCGTTAGCAAGAGTCAGAGTTTAGGACTAAGAAAAATAACCAAATAATGGGCGTACTAAAAAAAGGATATAATAAGTGGGATACGGTCCAAAACCCCCTAATGGATAGGAGAGTATTAGTGGAGGCCTATGTTCAGCAGTGGACTATTACAGGCTGATGATGATGAACCAAATAAATTCATTGAAACGTTAGGTAAAAAAGGTGATAAGTTAAAAGAAAAAAAATACTACTGTGGCACGCAGTCAGCAGTGAGTAGGATGTATATTATGGGCTTTGTTTCTAGATTTAACAATTTTTATTAAAAAAATTAAAATGTGTGTCTCAAAATGAAAACTTTGTGTGAATTATGGTATCGTCAAAATTTCTTTGAGGTGAAATTCAGCTCCAATCAAGACACGAATCAACGAACACGGGGGAATCATTTTAAAATCAAATTCTCGTTCTTTGCTAAAATGAAAAAGTAACAAAATGTTTGAGTTAATCAAACTTAAATAAACTCTGTTAAATAACTTTTCAAAAGGGCAGATTTGTGTCAAGATTTATAAATGTAACATCTACTGATAGAATTTCTGAGTAATTAGTATTATAATAGTGTAAATTGCATTTAAAGGCACCGCGAAATTTAACATGTATTTTTTTGCAGTTATTTACATTTTGCTTCCATAAAATATTATTCTTCCAAAAGTTGTAACATCATCTTGTATAAAAAGGGGTAAGTTAACAGAGTATGTCAGTAAAGTAAAGAAAGTAAGGAACAAAAAACAAATAAATTTGATATTATGAACCATTAGCGTTCGAAATACTATACAGTTTTTCTAAAAAAATAAGACAAAATAAGATTAAAAAAATATAATTCAAAATTTTGTATATTTATATAAAAGATAAAGTTTTCTATAATAGTTCCAGGTAGCAAAATTTAAATTCTTTGACTTATTTTTCGAAATGAATATTCAGCTCAATATACATTTTCGCAACGTTTCATTAAACATTTTGAGATTCCTTACAAAATTGATGTTTTTAAAAAATTACAGATGATTTTAGTGATGAGATAACTTCATTCTACAAATATTAGTCTTGTAAAGCTAATTAACAGAGGTACGTATTATCCAACAGTTAGCCATAATGCTTTGCACTCAGTAGCGATTAATTCTTAGTACAAATTTTAATGAATTGAAGATTAAAGTTTCCTGGAAATAAACAACCGGGCAAAAGTCTTAAAAAATACTTAATTGGACAGTTAATAATCGAAAGTATGAAAAAAACATTCACAAAATCTGTTCGTTGCGGAATAAAAGATTTAAACATAAAATTTTATTCACGCCATTGTTTTTCTCGGACTGTTTTGTTAAAAAGCCGTGGACATAAATCACCTGCTATGAGGTCTGACGTAAAATCACAAACGTACATTGAATTACGGATGGCGCTACTCCCTCCATAAATCTGTTGATATCCGGTCGTCACGTGGATTAGGTCTAAGTATACAACTACAATTTCTATTATTATTATTTTTAAACATTTTTTTTAATGAAATTCCATAAAATGTGTGTTGTTTATTTGTTTCAATGAATGAAATTAAATTTATATGCCGACACAATCGTATTTTATAAATTAATTTCAAAGGTGAGTTCATAATTATATCCTTGTAGGCATGTTTACTTATTTAAATTTAATTGGTTATCTTTATAGTACCACTGACCGAACAGCGATGAAACGATTTAATAATGTTACTTCTTTAAATGGCATAGGAGAAGAGTACAAACATAAACTATGCTATAGCTAAGAAGTTTATGTAAAAATGTTAGAACATAATATTAATATAACATTTGACAATGTTCATAATTTTGACGAAATACAACTTCATTACATAAAACTAACAACAAATAGATTAGTGGTTGAACTTTCACTAAACTAGGCAAAGCTCCGAAACTAGCTTACCTTGACTTATGCCTTTCATAGCATCCGATGTATCAAGTATGGAATATTAATTATCTTAGGCAACTTCGAAAGTTTACAATCTGGTCTTACGCATTCAAATACGCTCCCCTACGTTTAGTACAATATTCCTTAAACATTACGAAATAAAGACATCATATATACAGCGAATAAAGTGAAAGTATTTGTGCAATGTATTAATTATGACGCATCACATTTTAAAAGTTATTTAGGTTCTTATAAGTGGGTTGGCGTAGCAATAATCCTTGGGCGCTCATTAAGTCTAACATAAGATATATTTTATTATCTTATATCCATCTACGTATCATGAATCAGAAAAAAGAATTGTGTAAAGGGATTTTATATAATATAAAGTCAGACCCAGTGAAGAATGAAGTCTTTTTCAAATTCCTTAGAAGTAATAGTAATTACGTAAAGAGACGCAATTGTCAAAAATACTTAAATTTCTAAAGTAAACAAGAAAATATTTGGTGATTCAAGATCAAACGTGAAGTTTATATATGCCTTATTTTTACTCGTAATTTTCTCTAACATTGCCGTGCCCCTATATTAAAACACAGTTAGAATAACTGATTATATCCGTATTGTATAAATCATCAAAATGTAGGCAGTCTTTTAGTCAATATTACGTGTCACTGACTTGATTGTTTGGTAATTATCATTCCAATTTTCGATGTGCCATGCTATATAGAGGGTATAAATACTAATGATAAATTATTTAATCACAAGATCTAAAAGATATCAGCCGTTTAATGGAATGTTTTATTATCCTCTTAAGGTATTAAAGTTTAAGCAAAGCAACGACTATTATTATTTGACGATTTTCCACATTAAATCATTAACATTAGACATCTTAAATGCTAGTGAGGAAAAACGATATAGGGACCTTCAAGAGATTTTTGCTATTTAAACACTATCATCTAAGCCTCTTTATGGTATTACATTTTATAGAACGTCTTTTTAGTATATAAAGTATATCGAAGTCTTATTATATTCGTCGTCGTCAACATTTTTTGGTTTATTTTAACAGGCCTCCCCTAATGCACGCCACCGCTTTCGATTTTCGGCTATTCTCATCCAGCCCACAGCGGCCACTTTGCTAATGTCGTCACTCCATCTTGCCCCAAGGCGTCTCACATTACGTTTACCAAGCCTCGCTCTCTCTATAACTTTCCGACTCCAGCGGTCGTCAGTTGCATTAGGAGAGCCTATGCTCCGGTGTGGAGTTGTCAGATCTCCCATCCGGCGTCCCCAGGTTGCGGATAGGGCACGCCCCCAGATTGGGGGGTACGGTCGGCCCGGGGAAGAAACTGACAGGGGCTGATCTCCGTTATAGGGGAGAGTGGGGCTCCCCAGAGGTGAGCCGGTGGGTTTCAGACCTGCTCCTCATTTTGTTAAAGGGAACACGGGTGAGCCGGTCTACCCCGGAGTGGGGCCTGAGGGAAAGGAAAGAAAAGGAGAAAGAGAAATAAGGAATGGTGGGGGATTGGGGGAAAGGGCAAAGAGCGGAGGGAAAAGTCCCGAGAGGGGTTGGATTGTCCGGTGTAGCACCGGCTTTGCCGGGAACACCGGGCGATCTCGGCCGTCGTGTCGGATCACCCCGGGCCTGGGAGGCTGGAGGGTCCGCCTATTGGCCGGACCGCGAGGGAAACCCCAAAACCGTTGATCCGGCGTTGGGGTACGTGGCGCCGGTCTGAGGGGCTGGAACGATACACCCAGCCAAGGGCCCACCCTGGGTACCTTTCCGCCCCCAGGCGGGTTTTAGGTTACCGGTGCTCTGGTCCCGCCCGGTGGACTTTTTTACCACTTCGTGGGATTTACTGGACAAATTAAATCGAACCAAAAACAAGGAGCAAAACAACCGACAATGGGAATTAGGACACCGAAAATTTTCGGGAGGATCGTCGGGGAGAGGGCACCAGGGAGGGCCGGCCCCGAGGGTGGGCGGGGCTCGTCTTTCGGAAGCGACGAGAGGGATACCCTGGCACTAAAGCGAGTCCTCAGGAGGAGGATCAGCCGGCCAAAAGGTGGTGGCGGCGGAAAAAAGGGGCGACCCACACCACCGATGGAACGAACGTGGGCGCAAAACGCCGCACCGCTGCGGATCGCGATCGAAAGGGGCGCCAGCGGACCCCCACCGATCCCGCTGGCAAAAAACGAAGAAGGCCTGGGGCAGAGCGGCGGAAAAGGACGCACGCCGAAAAATGGTAGAGGCCGCTCGAGGAGGAGGCAGGAGATGCCAACCGGAGGATGGGGGATGGCGCCAAAAAATTGGATATTCCCAGGTGCGCGACGGCAACCTGAAGGGCAC
Source organism: Lamproptera curius (assembly GCA_029286875.1). Taxonomy (NCBI): domain Eukaryota; kingdom Metazoa; phylum Arthropoda; class Insecta; order Lepidoptera; family Papilionidae; genus Lamproptera; species Lamproptera curius. The sequence goes on along the minus strand of JAGSMT010000018.1, from coordinate 5,156,209 downwards.
TTACGTACGTGCCCTTAAAGAGTGCCTCCGCCGAAAACAGTTGGGGATGTGATAGGGAAAAGGGGCGAGAAGGAAGAGGCCGACAAAAGGCGTTAGAAGCGAGAGTAGAGGCTCGAAGAGGAGGTGGTCGTCTGCGGCCCTTAAGCAGAGAACCGGCAGGGGGCCGCGATGAAGGGAGATGTCCACGCTGAGGACGCCAACCGATGTTGAGCAAAATGGGGGCCCTCATCGTGGACATGGTGGGGCCCTTGCTCCAGGCCCACCGCAGACATTGGGGACCGCCACGCGAGAAGGGGCCCGTCCTCCACGGCTGCCGATAAACGGGTGGCCCTACGTTTGGGGAGTGGTAGGTCCGCCCCCTTATTGCCCCCGTTCCCTTGCGCCCCACGGGCAGGAAGGAGGCGGGGCCCCAAGCCGAAGGACGCTGCCCCTTCAAACCTTCCCTAAAGAGAAGGCCAAAAGGGGAAGAAGAAGGGCCCTGGCCCCAGGCCAGGATGCACCGGCGCTGGGCGAAGGCGGCGGCACCAGAACCACGGATGGGTGGACCCGGGGTCACGCCGAAAATGTCGCTTGGCGCTTCCCAAAGGACACCACAACAGGGAGGGTGCGGAAATTAAAGGCCCCAACCGTCGGCGTAGTAATCAAACGCAGCCGGCAGCTGAGAAAGGGCACGCGCCGACATCCCAAGATGCCAAAAAAAAAATGAAACTGGAGGATATCGGCACGATGGCCTCGTCCGCCATGCAAAGGGGCCCGGATCCCAGGTTCCGGGGCCCGGGAGAGAAGGCCAACCAACGGCTGAAAAGCCGCCAATTGGTTGGCCCAGAGGTGGTTATTTCCAGGCCCAAAAGGCGGGATCTTCGATTTGGGCCTGGATGATTCCGAGTCGGGGCTGAGGCGGAGGCAAAAGGAAGCGCCCGGTCACCCCCGTAAGGTCGGAGAAACCGCCGGGACCGGTCCGGTCCGGGGAGAGAGCCGCCCTTGCGACCAAAAAATAACGGGGGGCGCCCCAATCGGGTGGGCCTGACAAACGAGGCGGTCCGGGATGCGCCGCTTCCGGTGCCCAAAAGGGACGAGGAGCAGGTTCCGGGCGCGACGCGCAGTGTCCACCGCTGTGGCCGCTGGGCCACCAGAGAGGGTGGAGGCCGGGGCCCGCACCACCGGGGCGCCGCGGCTAACAAACCGGCTGGCCCGTTGGGGAGTGGGCCTGCACCACCAAACCCGACAGGAGGCGGAGGAGGGGGAAGGCCCGTTAAAGCCAGTGCCGCCCAGGCGCTGAGGAAAACCCCAAAAAACACCAGCATCCTGCAGAAAACCATGGCCGGCCAGGACCCTTTGTTTTTGGAGCATGGCCAGTGGTCGACAGGTGCGTAGTTCAACCGAAGCCCCCGGCAAAACGGGGGACCCGTCCGACACTGCGGCAGTGGTCTGGGAGGGGGTGGGTCTCAACGAGGGATGTGAAGAGGTCCAGGTTTGCGGCGCCTGTTGGGAGAATTGTTGTTTTCCGACTTTTCTCCCCAACTCTCGCCGACTTTGAGGGCTACCAGACCGATGTCACTGATCCGCTGGGACCTTCCCCGGCTTCGGGGGGACCAACCCAAATACCGGCTTGGGGTTCACCTGGGCAGACCAGGGGAAGGACACTAGGAGGTCCCGGGGTCGGGCTGTCGGTCCCAAAAGGGTTCGGTAAACCGTTGGCCCAGGGGGCGATGTGATGATCGTTCGCCGCCCCGCCCTGGTCGCCGAAACAGGGGAAGGGGACGGGCGTCGAGACCCGTCGGTCATCGTTACATCCGATTCAGGGTCTCCCCCTTTAGACACCTATACGGCCCTGGCCGGACCCGGACGAGCCCCAGGTCCTCCCTGGACCGAGAGCTGCTAAGAGGCGGCAATTGCAGTGGGTTTCGCCCCTATTGCGGGGAGGGGAGGCCAGGCCCGGACGCAAACACAGGGTGACGCGTCGATGTCCCCCAAACGTCCCTCCCAAACGCCGGGTAACGGAACCAGAAAGCCGGATGGCAGAGGGGGGGGCCGCGGCCCCCGGGGGACCCGGGCGGAAAACCCGGCCCTAGCGAAGGGGCCCTTTAGGGGAAGGAGGGGGTAAGGGGAGGGTGCCGCGGCCAGGGGAGGGGGGGCCTACAAGTGAAAAGGTGGGCCCCCTTTGTAAAAGGCTTGGGCCCCGGGTTTACCCGGAGGTTCCCCAAGGGGACGCATTTTTCCCAAGGGAAACCGGCCCTTCGAGGCCAAAGGCACGGATGGGTCGCCCATTGGGGAAAGCAGCCCCGGGTTCGGGGTTCCGGGGGGCAAAAGACGCCCCGGCCCGGGGGGCCGGGGCCCTGGCCGGGCGCCCCCCCAGGAAAGAGGGTTTTTGGGGCCCCCCCCCCACAGGGGGGGGGCAAGGCCCTCTAAAAAGGGGGGGGGCGTCCCCGGATCCCCCCCGGGGGAGGCGATGGTTTTGGACGATGGGGAAATTTGAGGCCTGCCCATGTCCGGGACCTGGGGGTCGGCCAAATTCAATGACTTTTCCAAAAGGCCGGTCGGCCCGGGCGGGGGGTCCCTGGAGGATGGGTCCCGGGGTAGGGGTTTGGGGTGTCACCACCGAACCATTAACTTTGCCCGGGTCCGCTAAAGGAGGCCCCGAACCCGGGGTGCCTCCCACCTGCAAAGGGAGGGCCCCGCGTCGCTGTGGCTCCGGCCGGTGGGGAGGGGGGAAACCCCTTTGGGTGGGGGCCCGGGGAATTTTGTTGCGTGGGGGGCCCACCCGGGGGTTCGGCCTATTACGCGGAGAAAGCCCGCCCTTGGCCCCGAGGGCGATTTCGCCAGCCGGGCGCTCCCAAAGGGGACCGGCCCGGTGGCCGGGGGTTTCGAAAACCCAGGCCCTTTTGGGCCCCGGGTCCCTAAACAGTTGGGCCCGGGGTGCCGCCGTCTGGCGCCCAACCGGAGGGGTTTTTGGGCCCTTTGGCCCTGGCCAGAGGGGAACCGGCACCCCGGAGGTAACCGGGGAAAACCCCGGTAAGGGAGGATCCGGGCCCCCAGGGCCCCGTGGGCCGCCCCCAAAAGGGAGAGTACCCCCTAAGGAGAAAGATTTAAGTCCGCCGAGGGCAGGCCTCTCCGGGACGGCGTCCCCTCCTTGCCCCTGGGGCCAGAAATCCCCACTTTTCTTGGGAGGAGGGGCGGCAGCGCCCCGGAAGAGTAAGGGGCGAGAAGGAAGGCCCTTGTTGGGGGCGGTGGCCCCCAGGGGCGAAAAAAGGCCTCCCCTTCTAGGGGTGCTAGAAAAGGAAGGCAAGGGGGCGGGGTTTTCCCACGGGGGGGCCGGCCGGGGGTAGGGACCCCCGAATGACCCCCGGGGGTGGAAGGGGCCCGCCGCCGGAAGAGCCCGCCTGGGTGGAAACGCCGGAAGCTGCAAAAACGAGCTTTGCCAGGGCGGTGCTTGGAACGAAAGGCGGGGCCCGCCGCCCGAGAGGAACCCGGGGGTTTGGGGGGGGGGGGCCCATCCGCGGAGGGCCCCACCCGGGGGGCCCCCGGCCCCCCCAATGAACCCCCCGGCCCCCCCCCAAAAAAAAAAAAGGGAAGGGCCGGTCCCGGCCCCACCGGGCCAAAAAGTTTGGTTTCCAACCCACACCTGGGAAAAAGCCGGGGCCAGTCCCCGGGCCGAGACCGTTCACCCGGGGCCCCACGAATGGAAAGGCAAGTTGTTTAGGGGTTACCGGCTATTGGGTCCGGGGGCTATCCCCGCCCCCTTTGGGGGGAACCCAGCTGGATTTTCAAGGCAAAAAAAAAAAAAAAAAAAAGGAGAGGCCTATGTCCAACAGTGATCCTCCACTACTTTGAAAAGTTATGGATCTACCTGTTGCAACTCGACACGTCGATTCCAGTCCAGTCCAGTCACCGAGCCCATCTTGGCACGGGAACTGTGTTCACACTTGTTGAATACTCCGGACCATCGAGTGTCGTGGAGTTCCACAGGGATCGTTGTAGGGACCGCTTCTGTGGAACGTTCTTTGATTGGGTGCTACGAGGCGGCAATATCGAGGGTATCGACATCACTTGTTACGCGGACAACACTCGTCACCGCCGTGGCACTAATTTTCGAAGGGCTGCGATTGTTGTTATATTTACGATTTTACATATCCCCCATGTAATATGATTTCATTTTTAAAAGGTAATAACTATCAGTAAACTCGAGGTAATCTCTCAATATTAATATTTAATCCCTGAAAACTTCTATTTTCACAAAGGACGAGGTTTAATTGACATTCTTTGAATAAAATTGAATTAAATTCTTTCCATTGCCGGAGTCGCTCAAAATTGAGCGCATCCGGCGGCTAGAACTAGAGGTGGCGCTCGAAAAATCCGAGGCACTGTACTTTTATGGATCTCGGAACGCGCCACTTGCCACATTATTGTTTATGGCGTCCGCGTCGACGTCAAGCCGACGATGAAATGTCTCGGCCTAGTCCTAGACCGCCGATGGAGGTTTTGCGCACATTTTGTGCGCCTCGCGTCTAGAGTGGCGAGAGTAGCGGCAGCTCTCGGCAGACTGCTTCCCAACATTGGTGTACCCAGCAGCTCCTGTCGCCGCCTGTACGCCGGGGTCGTCTGGTCTATGGTCCTGTACGGGGCACCCGTGTGAGTCACTCTTTTTTTGGCGCTAGGAGGCGAGATCTCGGGGTGCAGGCCTGCCCCAAAAGTAATAAGGGGGCGCAGAGACAAATTGCGCTCCCTTGCTATACAGGAATGGGAGCTGCGGCTGGAGCACGCCACCCAGCCAGCCATCGAACAGTGGAGGCCGTACGCCCCGTTTTAAAGTGGCGGCTTGAAAAAGCAGGATGTTAGTTGGCCCGGAAGAAAGCCGCGGAAACAGACAGGGAGACCAACAGCACCTTGGCTATTCGCAGAAGAAGGCTAGGGCGCCGAAACGTGGCGAACGCGCGCAACCTTCCCCCCTGGGCAGCCGGCAAGAGGGTGCCCGCCACCCAGAGAAGGGCTCAAGTAGGGGTGCCGTGCTGTTTGCTCCGGCACGGCACCTAAACTGACGGTCCGGGTGTCCCAACACATCCGGACAGAAGAGGCCCGCGGAGGGCAACGTCGCGCCGGAGTAGCCGAAGACTGTCATCCGCACCCGCGGCCCCCGCAACAGCGACATGAGAAAGGAGCAACCATTGGTTTTTTAGTGGGTATACCAACCGCTCCACCTAGGTCCAGGGAGCCCCCCCTAACCCCCCTGCCCCCTCACTCTAGCGGCGGGGAATCCGTAAGCTGGATTTTTCCAACTGCCCATTAAATCGTCTCTCGCAATTCAATGATGTTATTTTTAAAAATTAAACTTATAAAAGCAATTCATGTAATATTTTTTTTATGTTAGCATATATTAAATGGTGTTTAATAAAGTACTTTTTACGTTGCAGTGTCTAAAATTATTGGTTTTTACAAAAATATTGAGCAGGATTTCTTGTATTTAACAATGATTGTTGAAGTACTTTTATATGTACGTCAATAAAAATTGTTAAATACATGAAAGAATATTTAAGCTCCTTATTTTCACATTTTTTAAGAAGCACCTTTGAGTGATGTTAAATAAATTATTTCCGCATTGTGCTTTTGAAAATGTAAACAAAATAAGAACAAGCGATGTCAGATATATTTTTTAACTGTATCGTTAAATAATTATATATGCAAAAGCATTTTCTGAGAAGCACCAAATGACTTGAACCGAAAATTCTATGAATGAATGCAAATTGAATACATCGTACTCCTGTTCTAGGCACTTAAACGGTATTAGTTTTATAGGCGAAATGGTTCTAGTAACACGGTTACTTAACAAGGAAAAAAAAGTAGTAAAAACAAAAAAGCTAACATAGCTTTTCTTTTTTTACGGCTTAAATGTTTTATTTTTTTCCTTTCTTTCTTTCTCCGAGCGATACCTCAGTGAGTATTATTTAACTGTATTGGAGTCACACTGGATCCGTTGATGCTCGAATAGGGATTTCAACCTGCGGGGATGTGTATAACTCGAAGAATGTACTACTTAAGTAGCAGTTGGTAAATCCTGTATTGAAATAATTGCTGTTATGGCTAACAAAAACATTTGACTGAGACGATGTTCAGTCACAAGTTGTAATAAAAGCACCGATGCAGAATTGGTTCGGAATTTTAAACTGTTTCGGATTTTCAATTGAAAATCTGCATCCATTTTCTGTAGCATGATATCATTTAGCTATTTAAAATAAATGAGCTACTGAAATATCTTTGTTAACGGTAATTTTGGTTAATACTCATAAAAGCACTTTAATTTATATATATATATATGTATATAGATGTGTAAGCAAAAGTTAGATACTTTGATATTATTATAGAAATACGAAATATACGGTTTCACAAATGTGTGCGTAAATGTTACTTTTCAAGGCAACGCAATTTTATATTTTGGCTCAAGATTTATTCCTTATACACATAGTATAACTTTCGTACAATAAAACTTCAAATATTTTTTAAGGTTCCGCACTGTAAAGTTAATCATTTACAAATACTCTTTGTATTTGTAAATGATTGCGACACAATAATTGATTATGTTAAATGAATTTAAAACGCAAGGGTTTCGTACATAATTAACGGTTCCATTAATGATTTCGTGATAGCTCTCTAGCGTGTTAATATTATTTTGAAACATATAATGTTACTTGTATTCGTATCGTATTACAGTTCAGTAATGTTTTGTATAAACACGCGTAGTGGTGTTAATCATATCGATAGCATATTAAATTATATTACTCTTTGGTTGGTATAGAGGAATTAACTTATTTTGTGTCATCATAAATACCGGTTACCTTTTTACTAGCAGGAAGTGAAAATTTGACAAAGTATTTATTTTAACACTAAAAGCGTATTTCGTAAGAATTAATATAATTTTTAACTGGCGAAATTTCTTTCCCACGCATGCTTAAAAATTTAGACTATTTATCAAATAGTCTAAGACATTAGAAATCTTTGGGTATCTAAGTATTTTCTTTTAATTATTCTGATATAAGAATAAATATTTTTGGATAGTTGTAGTACATTCGTGTAGTAATTATTCTTTTCATAATGATAGCTATCTTTTACATCGATAAAATTTCAATAAGGTTCGTTATTTTAACAAAAATTACAATAATATCTATACATATACATATACATATACATATAAAAGAGATTCTCACCAGTCAAGACGACTCATCGTGATATCTCTGGAACCATATGGCGTAGTGATTTTAAATTTGGTAGGCTTATTCCTTTCGTCGAGTAGAGGTCAGCTAAGCACGGATTTTTTTTTATTCATCATCGATAGAATTTGTCGAACCTATAAGTAACGGTTGTCTTATTCTCATGGGTATCGCATTACCTTGAATACACCACAGTTGCTACTTGAGCTTTGCTTTGAACATCTTGTTTTGTTTCTCAATGAGAGCTTTATACAGTAGCTAGTGTAGTAAGTATGTAATAGTTTTGCCAAATATATTCTTATTATATATTCTTTATAAAGGGGTAGATTTATCACGTCTAAGTCCTATTTAGTTTTACTTTTTACGCTTTCTTTTTTGTTTATTTATAATATTCTGTTACATTAAGCCTCCTTTTAAAAACGCTATTGAACTTGTGAAATAATTTTGGTCGAGATGTTTTAAATCATTGCAAACTTATTTATTGAATTATTTTTACCGATTGTACCTTAAACGTCTATATTTTTTATAATTTATTAGACCTACTAAATTAAGATGAAATAATAAACATGATGATTCTAGAATATGTAGTTTAGTTTTATGTTATTTTTATAATATTTATCGCATTATAAACATTATAGTGGGCGGTTAAATAATCTGTTTGTCTGGAACTTGTGAGCTGACTTGAAATCCAACATGCGTTATGCGATATAGATCTTAATATGATAAGAACTTTGCATTTATTAATGTTAACGATTCTATAAATATTAATTATATAAAATTACCACCTATAGGAATAGATTTTTGCTTTGGTTGTGAATACTATCCAAGGCATAGTTATTTTATTTAAGGTTATGTAATTCATATTTGTATTAAAAATAATGGTCCAATCGTTTTGACTCTTATTATAGTTTTTTTAATTAAAATAAAGTCTGGCATCTGCCCTGTCAAAAGAGTTAAATTAACATAAGCTAAGTGTTACAAAAAACATTTAGCATTTTGAACAGACGTATTGAACAACAAATTTTACTATACGGCAGTATTCAGTTTGACGCGGTTGACTCCATTCCATTAACAATGCAGAAAACAAAAGTAGTTCGATTCGTGTATCAATTGGAATTCATGCATTCATGGTTGCTTATCCACGTGACAGCTGCAACACGTAGTAAATAGTTATTGTTGTAATGCCTAAATAGTCATGCCATTTGCATTCAATAATAACTATGTAGAATTTTGAAAATAAAGTTAGGAAAATCAAAAATTCTTTATTCGTTATATTTCGTTAAATCCAAAAATCTTGTGGAAACTTACCTTATAGATTGACATTTGATGTACAAATTATATCAGAAGGCAATAAAATTTATAAAATGTTTAACAGATATTTTCATTCAGTTTTTGTTAATTCTCAACTTAACAGTTCTATTCCACTATCTCCTACACCTAAATTTAAACCATCCAGTTACTCAAATAACATTTACACCAACAGCAAAATTATTCTTAAAGATTAAGACACTACTAACATTAATAAAGTCTTGATGGTATTCACTCGGTATTAATTTCTAACTGTGCTCAAGAGTTATTAAAACAGCTTTTTCTTATATATAACATGTCTTTAACACACACACACACCTTTATCAGCCTGCTGGACATAGCCTCCCTACACTTATCCATTAGGAGGTTCTGGACCGTATCCCACCACGCTGGTCCAATGGGTGGTGGGTGACTGACTTTACATGCCCATTCGACGCATGGATCATCTTACTTTTCAGAAAATTGGGTGATCGGCCCAAATTGCCCTAACCAACAAGGAAACAACAAAATTTGAAATTGGAAAATTTGTTGAGTCCCTGCAGGATTCGAACTCACGACCTCCGGTTTCTAAAGCACACGCCCAGACCACTAGGCTACGGAGGCAGTTGTCTTATGTTTTTAAACTGAGGATTATTTCCTACTGTTTGGAAAAAGGCTTTAATAACATCTACTTTAAAAAATAATCAAACCGATCAGATAAGTGAGTATAGGCAAATCTCGAATCTTAGTATATTCGGGAAATTATTAGAAAAAATGTTACAAGTCAAGTTTCTTGTTACCTAAGGCAGCACAGACACAAGCCAACATCGATTTATCAAATCGCGGAATGTCGAATCGAATATGTTAAATTATAAATATTATTTCTTAAATAATTTAGATTCCGGTTACCAGGTAGACGTCGTATACACGGATTTTTCAAAGGCTTTCGATAAAATAAACCATGATCTGCTAGTATTAAAGCTAGAAAGGATAGGTATAAATGAAAGCCTGCTTAGATTATTAGACTCTTTTATTCGCAATCGTACGCAAGCTGTTCGTGTTACAGGTTTTTGTTCAACATATCTTCCAATACCATCTGGTGTTCCTCAAGGATCTCATATTGGCCCGGTATTGTTTACCATATTTATAAACGATATAAGTTATATTATTACTAATGCAAATTTACATAGTGATAAAACTAATTAAAGATTGTGAGATATTTCAAAATTCGTTTTGCAAGTATTGTGACGATAACTTTATCTCTAAGGTTTTTCCTTAAACGTGTAAATAAAATACGGGATTTAGGTATAATTATGTATGATAAACTTTCTTTCAATTATTATATAGAAAACATTACTAAACGTTCTTTGAAAAATCTCGCCTTTATAACAGGAGTTACATACGAAGGAACTAAGGAAGACAGAAAAACATATTTTTCTTACATGAGATCTATACTTCATTTTGCCAGTGCGGTATGGAATTCAATTTACAAAGTAATGTCAACCGTTTAGAAAATACTTAAAAATATTTCTTAAAAATCTTAAATTACTGTTTCATCGAAGCATAAAATTTTATCTCTTTCTGATCGACGTAATCTATATGATGTAGTTACACTTTTTAAAAAATAAATTTATTAATTCTTCAATCCTGGTTTCTAAAATAAACTTAACCTTGTTCTCACATAAACTAAGCATTCGTCCTACAACGATTTCGAAAAGATGCGTACAAAATAATTTTAAAACGCGCCTTAATTATTATAGTACATTTCATGAACTACATCTTGAAAAGGTTATTAATAACTTTGTATTTTAAAATTTGTTTAAATTATTAATACTAAAAATTGTGTAACTTCCATCTTTTTATTTTAAATATAATTATTATTTTTGTTTGTGATAAAGTTCACTTTACTTGTACTGCTTGTATATCATATTTTGTCATTTTGTATAATGTCGGGCACTCCTAGTCTATTTTATAGGCACTATACACATATATCTACATTAAATATGGACTGTTCGTGCCAAAATAAAGGTAAAAAAAGTTAAAAATAAAAAAAAAATTAAAAGATTATATAAAGCTAACTAATTTTGTATATTATTATTAATATTTATGTTGAATTATTAAATAAAATTACTTTACGGATTTTATCGCGTTTATTTTACGTTTTAAATTCTGACGTTTCGAACACTTTCCAGCGGCTGGTCACGGGTTAGACTGAGATGTCATGCGTCTTGTTGCCAGTGCTGAAGCGGGTTTCAGATCTTAATTATTATTAATTATTTTAGTCTGTACTCGACCTATGCAATATAAACTGATTTTATCTTTACAGCAGCAGTGGTATTATGCTTGGGGTTAAATTTTAATTTATTAATTATGGGATCCCAAGCAGGTGGTGAGAACCCAACCATCTTCTCTATTGAAATTTGGATGTTTTCTGATCTCAATAGCCTCACGGATCATCCTTGGTAGGAATCGTGTTCTTTAAGCGAGGATTTGTGGTCGATCAAATCTGATGCCGCTTCAGCATTGGCAACAAGACGCATGACATCTCAGTCTACCCTGACCACGGCCGCTGGAAAAGTGTTCGAAACGTCGGGAATTTAAAATGTAAAATAAACGCGATAAAATCCGTAAAGTAATTTTATTTAATAATGTATAATATCGCAAGCAATAGAAATAATTTCATGTTGAATAACAAAAAAGATAGGCCACTTCATTAAATTTTTTATATATATTTTTAATTTGATACCATTATTTAGTTTATAGTACTTTACTTTCAAGCTTGTTTTTCAAGTTCATCCCTATTTCCATGAGACCAAAAATACATGTAAGATAAGACAAAAATATTTTTTATTCCCAAATTCAAAGCCATAACACGATCTTACTACAAGAAATGTTCATTATGAAACCTCGCACGAAACATACAAGTTTTAACAAGGCTTTTACTTTCGTAAGTTTAATATGTTATACGCCTTGTTTCGAAGATCATAGTAACGAGAGTTTGGATTTCCTGCCAGTACGCTTACTCCCGCAAAACCTTTTACCCACTTCCCGTATGTTATCCACTACGGCATCCAGCGCCTCGTCAACTGCCATTGTGGTTTCCGATATGTTAAGGGCATTAAATCGGTTTTAATTTCAGTTGGAATTTGTGAGTCCCTCACGATTTGTCGGAAGTCAGGTCGGAGAGTAGATCTCATCAAGCGGGCCTGTTCTCGCTGGAAACCCATTTTCAGGGTGCCCTTACCAATCGCAGAATCTGATCACAGAGACATCCCTGAATATAAGCTCCGGTCCGTCATGATGAAATCTATGTTATTCCTTGTCGCAGTATCTGGACTCTACCATGACCATTTCTGTGAGGCCTCTTCTAAAATATGAATTCTTTAAGAAGAGCCCTTCTTTCTCGAGGAAGTTGACTAGCATTTGTCTCCTGCTATTTCGAGGACACCGTGAGGTCCTAAACACGATTCGATGCCAGTTCGTACACCCACTTTGGCATTAAAACTCTATAACAACACTATAGTGGGCCTTGTGGGTGTTATGCAAGGCCCGAGAGACCGCTTTGTAAGTGGCCTCCACTTGCTGTCAGGGTGTGCCGAAGTTGGCGCGTACACTTGTATCACTTTAAGGGTATACCTCTTAGTGAGTTTAAGTTCAAGGTACGCTACCCTACTCGAACACTCTGAGACCGCGATAATGTTGTCACTAGGGATTCATTGACGAGGAATCCCACGCCGCCCTGAGACGCATGGTCCCCACTTCGGAAGTAGAATAGTGGACTGATGGAGGTTGCGTGTCCTCCCTGGTCTTCGACTTCCCATAACCCTAAACGTTCCACGGATTTACCCAGTTCTACCTCCAGCTCGGCCAGGTGTTCGCCAGTCATAACGTTCGTCGCTTGTGTACGTAGCCAGGTCAAGTTTTTGATGGTAGCGATCCGTAGCTTGGGGATTTCTAGCACCTTGCGGGTAGCGGTAGCAGCGGTAACGGTAGCGGCCATGACGTTACCAGGCCGCTACCGTGGCCAGGAATAGTGGACTACCGGGAACCAGGGGCCGTTTTGTTTTGTGGCGTCCATCGAAAGTATGTCTGCACTGCCACGCTGAGCAGGCGGATTGGCAATGACCGATTGCATCTGAAACTGCGGATTTACCGTAAGGCAGCGCACGTCAAGAGGGCGGTGGTTGTTACATTTCTACGCCTTCCTCACGCCGCCTTACTCAAATTTTCAAGATCTAAATTATGACTAAATAGAATAAAGATTTTTAACTGCTGTATGTAATGTATACTGTATTTATCGCTATTAGATAAGATTACAAAAAGAAGAATCTCCTGATCATTTGAATAAAGCGACCGAATGCTTATCTCGTAAGCTGCCTTTGTTAGAGTCGTATTTTAGACACTGCTTGATCTTATCTTGACTTCGTTATCCAGAATAAAACCGCCCTAAATTGTCCCCAGGCCTTATGAAGAACATGCCAAAGTTTTATTGCTACAAGATATCACTTAAAAGTATAAAGAATACTCCTTTTTCAAACTTTTATGTCATAATAAAATTTTGATATATTGGTGAAATTAATTCAATTTGATAAAAAATAAGATAAAAGTTTCGCAAGTAGTAATGATTTTTTCTACGTGCTTTACATACACAACAAATATTTAATGACTAAAATTACTGAAAGAACTAAAAAAAGGCGTCTTATTAATTATTCCTAATTATTATACAATATACGACTAACAGTAATTAAATTACAAGATTTTTATTTCAGATAAATTCACCTAGGCTCTTTGAAATAAAGTTTTTATAAAGATTTGAATGGGATTTCAATCCACACAGTAACGGATGAATCACTTGTTTACTGATATATTCATGTTCTAAACTTTATATTATACTGACTCTTTGAAGATATTTTCAATAGTATTATTTAGTAATTAATAGAATTATGTCCCTTTTTAACTATTTTTAATTTGAGAATAAAAAAAGATTTTATTAAATATTATCACATTGTATTATTATAATAGCGCTACTGCCCGATGTTGTATTAAAAAAAAATTATAATTTCATATTGCAAATTAAATAATCTTGGAAAGAGAAATTTAGTTTGCAGATTAAATAATAAAAATTAAATAATAAGAATTTTTTTTAATACAAATATTTAGAGCTTTCTAGCAGTATTAGTCATTAAATATAGTCGTACATAAGTAAGTTTTATTTAAAACCATGAAAATGATATTATATGAGGTAAATAGTTTATTCTTTTTTGCATAATTTAGCATTACATGCAAATAATAGCATACAAAGAAAGGGGTTTAATGCAAGGTTTGAAGCTACAAAAATATTTTAAGCATGATATCAAATACTTCATTCAGGTGCACAATAGGAAATATAAATTATAAAATTTTTGTTCTGAATCCTCTACTTATTAAGCTTAAAGTAAGTTAACAAAATCTAGTATGAATAATTATTAAGCATATAAACGTTTTTTTTTTTAAACTTTGTCAAATACTGTTTTTTTAATATTTAGTAGAGCAAGTATTTAGTAGGCTTATTTAGTTTACAAGAAGAAATAATTACCTGAAGAATTGATTTTAGATCCTCATAAATGATTTTAATTTCAAGCATCTTCTGTTAACATATGTGAGAATACGTTAATTATTAGAGAATAATTATTGCTTGGGCTTCTAAAAGCTCTTTATTGCGGGTCAATGCTATGCTTTCAAAGCTTACGTTATTTGTCTTTGTTAAGACCACTTGCCTTGCTAAACCCTTTTGTTAGATTAAGTATAATTTTCTGAACATTTATAAAATTTACTTTTTGTAGCTTTCAAAATAATGGCGTTTCAAGAACAATCTCTAAAACTGTAGCTAGATAATTTTAAATTTTTGTCTAGGTTTCGTTAAATAAGGTCCTCGTCAGATAACCCAATTTAACCTAACTACTTTATCGTTTAAATTAAAGTAAAGAAGAAGCGCTAAGAGCAGGTTATTATTGTAATCATCACTGTTTTTAATATGAAGCTTACAATTTCAACACCTAATGCGTTTCTTGATATTTCTTCTTGATGATATAAATACCTGCATGCTCAAATTTTGCTGACATATTTCAACGAATGGCGACAAAAAAAATTATAAAATTCTTTATCCGTAGAGATGGCAATTTACGTGATAAAATGTTACATTAGCTAATACAAAAGTCATTTGAAAACAACCAATGGCAACGCAGAGGAACAGGATGCTAAATTGTTATGCTTTTTTTTATATTTAATAATTGTCTATATTTATTCAAACCGGTTTAAATTGCCAATGTAATATTTAATTGAATGAGTATGAATTACAACTACTTTTATATAGTTTTGTAGAATAAATAGTTACGTAAATAGATAATCACAGAATTGTATAAAAATGAAGGTAGATTAATGTTAAAGTTAGTCGAGAATCTAGTATCGGTAGTAGTCGTTCGATATTACATACATACTGTCAAAAACAAAAAGTGTTTCTGATAATAGTACTTTTATTGCAAAGCCCCGGCTACCTAGTGTTTTCCTCCATCTACTCAACACATCATCATCATCATCATCATCATCAGCCTGTGAAAGTCCACTGCTGGACATAGGCCTCCCCTAACGCACCCCTATCCATTAGGGGGCTTTGGACCGTACCCCACCACGCTGGTCCAATGCGGGTTGATGGGTGGACCGACTTTTTACATGCCCATCCGACGCATGGATCATCTTACTTTTCAGACAATTGGGTGATCGGCCCAAATTGCCCTAACCAACTAGGAAACAACAATGAAAATTTGTTGAGTCCCCAGTTCGAATCCACGACCTCCGGTGTCTAAAGCACATGCCTAAACCATTAGGCTACGGAGGCAGCTCTCCTCCTCCTCAACACATATAAAAATAATAAGAAAAAAGTTAATTACAACCATTTTTAATACAAGTTAATACAAAAAACTTTATGAAAGGTTTTTTTTATTGTTTAATTTATTTCTATGTCGACTTTTATCCCCGTAAAGTTTGAAACAACAAAATTGCTAATAAGTAATTACTCGCAATATATTGTGAAATCGTTAATACACTGTTTGATTAGTTTCATTTTTAGGTGTGTGTTATATATGCAATTATATTATTATATTATTTTAATAGTCGTTCTGTGTATTTTACAAAATATAGCTGCTAAAACTACGGCTACTTATTTTTTACTTAATCGACCCTTAGTTAACCACATTTACATCTTAAATATAAGTTCCTTAAAATAGTTCTCATATAGGAAATATAATAAAAAGAGCTGAACTAAAGGAAACGCAAATTGAAAACGTGCCTGAATTTGATGGTGGTAAGATAGAAAAGACAAGAAGTTGTAGATAAATCTTTTGCACGATCGGTTTCTATGTCCTTTTTAGTAAAAATAACTACCGTTAAAAGTTTACTATAAATATTTTATTAAGAGGTAACACTGAGATACAAACTTTTAATGACGAAAAAAAAATATTTCACCTCACTTTGTCATTACATAAAAATCTAATGTCATTTTAATGCAATCGCTATCTACTACCCATGAGTGAATTTTAGTAAAAATATATTTCTACAACTTCCTTGCTATTAAGCAAAAGAGTTAAGAAGAAAGAATCAGAAATAGGGCTGATATTTTAGAAGTGTATTCTCTTCAATTCAAATGGTTGATCTCTTTTCGATAGTCCACTTAGAGCAGATCTAACTAAAGTAACCAAATAATGCCTAAAAATTTTAAATTAGTTAAAAAAAATTAAGTTAAAAGAAAAAAAATATTACTCTGACAAAATGTCAGTGGTGGGAAGAAAATATATTGTGGGCTTTATTCGTAGATTTATTGATTTCAACTAAAAAAATTAAAATATCTCTTTCAAATCTGTCTCGAAAAGAAAACTGTTTTGAATCACCGTATCGTAAATATTTCTTTGAGGTAAAATTCAGCAACAATCGGAACACAAGTCAAAAAATACAGGATTAATTTTAAATTCAAATTTGTAGTCAAAGTAAAAAGAGTCCAAATGTTTGTGTAAATCACAATTAAATAATTTTCGTAAAATAACTTTAGGAAAGGGCAGATTTGTACCTAAGTTTATAAATTTTGTGTTAGCTGATTGCATCTCTGATTAATTAACATTATAAAAGTACAACGCTGCTTAAAGTGAAAATTATAAAGATTATTTGCATTTAAATGAATCGCGAGATTTAACACTAAGTTGCTATGGATTTTTTGTGCGGCTATTAGATTTTATTTATCTTAAAATATTATTATTTTTAAAGTTTTAACAGTATTGTATTAAAAGGATATAGTAAGTCAACAGAAAATGTGTGGAAAGTAAAGTACAAAAAACAACAACTTGTTCTTATAAACGATTATCGTGCGAAATACAATAGGATTTTTGTAATGATTAAACATAAACCTGAGTCTAATAAATAAAATTTCATAAATTATTGACTACATTTACATATACGAGTATAAAAGAAATGATATTCTATTTTAATAATTCCGACCAGTGAACTTGAATTTCTTCAATATATTTTTCAATTGAAATGTTCAGTTCAATATACTTTTTCGCGTTTCAACAATAAACTAGGATTTACTAGGGGAGATTACTTCATTCTACAAATATTAATCTAGAAAGGCTTCTTAAAAGAAGCACGGTACGTATTTTCCAACAGCTTGCTTTAATGTTCTGAACTCAGGAGCAATTCATTCTTAGTAGACATTATTAAGAACTGCAGATTAAAGGTTTCTGGAAATAAGCTATCAAGTGAAAGCCTTGAAATAGTACTTAAATTTATTGTGGGCTGGATGAGAATATCTGCCTCAGCCTAGTGTGGTGGGCGTGCATTAGAAACCGGAGGTGGTGGGTTCGAATCCTGCGGACTCAACCAATTTTCATTGTTGTTCTTAGTTGGTTAAGCAATTTGGGCCTATTACCCAATTGTCTGAAGTAAGATATCCAAGGTCGGATGGGCATGTAAAGTCGGTCCCCCAACCCCTGTTAGACCAGCGTGGTGAGATACGATCAAACCCCCAGCTAGAGAGGCTGGAAATATCCAGCAGTGGACTATCACAGGCTGTCGATGATGATGAGGGCTCGTACCCTGACAAATAGGTGATCACAGAAGTTGGGAACAATATACAGAAACGTAGACATATTTACACGAATTGAGAACGAACGGAATTCGGATGTTATCCAGAAGTTAAAAATAAAGTAAAAATAAGGTAAAAACAGCACACATCGCCATAGTTGATTAGGGGGAAGTTCAAGGTCTGCACGAGCATGATGTTAGAAATTATAATTATAATTCCAGTAATTTTATGACAATATCCTTTTAGTTACTTTTTCTCATTTTTATTGTTCGTTGCTTTACCTACGACCGAATAGCGACCAAACGGTGTATGATTAGTAGTGGCTGTTAGGATGGATTCAAAACAGTATAACAACAGTTAGTGGCGAAATTGAGTCAACGTTTCAAAGTATCAAAACATCTTCACAAATTATTAAAATAACACTTAACAATATTTCTAATTGAGACAAAATAGAATTCCATACGTAAGTACATAAACTTAACAACAAATAGAATACTGCTCGAACTTTCACTGTACTAGTCAAAGTTCCCGAACTAATCTACCGTGACTCATGCCTTTCTCGGCATCCGATATAGTAAGGAAGGTATATTAATTATCTTAGCGAACTTTGAAACTTTA
The DNA here is from genome assembly GCA_029286875.1 of Lamproptera curius. Classification (NCBI taxonomy): domain Eukaryota; kingdom Metazoa; phylum Arthropoda; class Insecta; order Lepidoptera; family Papilionidae; genus Lamproptera; species Lamproptera curius. Next base: position 5,137,996 of record JAGSMT010000018.1, on the reverse strand, counting down.
CAACCTAAAGTCTAAAGCTGTCAAATACGCTTCCTCATGTATAATATCATATTCCTTCTAACTCTGTTCACATTTGTCAAGAAATTGATTTTATTTATGTCACTAAGCCAAAGCTATTTTAATTAATATAAGATTTTCACGATCTACAAGTACAAAGTTTTGCGTTATAAATACGGTAAATAATCTAAAAGTGTTTGTGTGTCTGGCTTGTGATCCTAATGTACTTCTGGAAGTTTTCAGTCTTTGATTTATCACAAAAATTGAACAACTATTTTATAAGTGGGCCGATGACGCAATTAGCCTTTGGCGCTCATTAGTTTTGACTTAAGATAGTATACATAAGAGATACAGTAGTACCAATATCGTATTATGAACAAAAATTATAGTAACTATAGTATATTGTACAACTAAATCCAGTAGAGTTAAATGTTTTTTAAGACATTATATAGTGTATATAACGGTTATTCACGCAAAATAATTACTCAGATTTCTAATGTAAATAAGAAAACATTTAGCTACAGTCGAGATCAAATATTATGTAGGTCACACTTTTTATCAAAACGATGTTATCTGGTATATTAGAATAACTGATTAAATCCATATTGTAGTTGATTTTCCTTCACATGCGTATGTCTTGTCATTAGAATGAAGGCTGTCACGTAATAAACTTAACTTAAGACTGATAATTGTTTAATAATTATCAATCTTATTTCTGATGTAAATATTTTTACTTAATTTTAAAATTGACTGTTGCGAGCTTATAAACAAGTTAGTTACGTCCCAGCTCACCGTACGCGATCACCTCCTCTCCTAAATACATCTTCACAAGGGAGTAACTTATGGCCTGCAATGAGACCATTATAGACTGTGTAATATAACACATATTTCAGTAAACTCTGATCCTTTTGGTTGTACAAAAATCAAATTCAAAAAGAACGTCTTAGAAATACTATCCGAACAAGAGTCCGATTTAGATTTTAAATTTAAATTCAAAATTATATTACTACTGATTTAATGTTAATTGTTAAACATCTTTGTTGTTATCTGTAACTTAAGTGCTGTTTTAATTTATTCAAGCACGTGTAATAGTGTGTGTTTTACTTCAGTTATATGCTTCTTATTGGTATTTTTGTATTATTATTATACTAACTTTTATTTTTCATCCCTTTTCAGGGGGTCTTAATATTTTTACGGGCTTTTGGCCAAGTAAAAATATTTTAAATAGAAAAAACTTAATCTATAGAAAGAAATTTCCTAACAATTCTGCAGGTATTTAATATGGCAGCTTTTTGAAGCAGAAGGTAAGTAAGAGGATGAATTTGAAGATTTTTGAGGCTTTTGTGCAGGGTTGTGGGAACGACTCCAGTGGTTGAAATGATGATTGGTATAGTTTTAACTGTATCTACACGCCATTGAGTTTTTATTTTCAATTGCCAGATCTGTATACTTGCCAAGTTTTTCGGTGTGTATTGATGTAAGGTTGTGGGTATTCGGTACAGCTATGTCGATAAGATAAACTGTGCTATTGTTTTTATCGTAAAGTGTTATGTCCGGTCTATTGTAGTGGATCGTTTTGTCTGTAATTATTGTTCTATCCCAGTAGATTTTAAATTGTTTATTGTCTAGTATTTTTTGTGGGTGTACTTATAGCAGGTATTTTTCTGTAATTAATTCGTGTTTGAAAGCTAGGTATTGATGAATGATTGCTGCAATTTGGTCGTGTCTGTGTTTATAATCTGTTTGAGATATTGATCTGCAAGCTCCGGTAATATGTTGTATTGTCTCGGAAGCACTGTGACAGTGTCGGCAGAGATCAGATTTGAGGTTAGGGTGACGGATAATATATTTCTGATAGTTTTTTGTATTTATGACCTGGTCCTGAATAGCCAACATAAATCCCTCAGTCTCGGGAAACAATTCGCCCCTTTTCAACCATGCGTTCGACGCTATTTTGTCGACGTTAGAGTTGTTGAGGTCTTGGCGATGTCTGCCGTGGAGCGATTTTTGGTGCTCATTCTATTTTTGTTGTGGTGTGGTAATGTTTTCATTTCGTTGCTTTAAATTGTCTCGGAGATTAAGTGGGTGTATTTTTGGTCTGAATGAACAATAGCTTGATGTTATTTATTATTATTATGATAACATTTGAAAATGTGGTAATCTTTTATTTGCTTTTCTACTTGTAAATAATATTTATTGTATATTGTGTCTAATGATTAGCTGTTGATCACCTGAATAAAGAATAAATAAAGAAACAAAAAAAAATATTTGAAAAATACAGATATATAATCAATATCAGAGCGTGTGAAACAATGTGAGAAATAATGAAATAATGTGAAAATATTATTTTCTTATAGTTACATTTAATTTTTGAGTGTTAGGATTTTACTTATTGTAGACGGGTTTTCATCCAAGTTAAAATATTGTTATCAAATTGGGTAAATAAAAATTACATGTTATTGAAACATTTGAACATTATTTGAAAAAAACTTGGGTATGATATTTAACCACTGAATTGGGTTAAATACGATATTGAACAACGCCATAATAAGGCTACCAACCAGTAAGGGTTTTTTTTTCTAAGTTCGACAGATAACAATATTATCTATTTTTCGTATATTTTTTTTGTTTAGTGAGACTTTATTCCACAAACGTCTACGTTTATTTACCTTCTACTAAGCAATATTTTAAGCTTTTAAGATTCCATTTATCTACATAAATGCTTAAGTGATATAAGTTTTTGAATATAATATTTTTAACGTAAATTAAAAATTATTTTTTACTTAATACTATTCTAGGAATAGGACTGGTATCTCACATGAAATTCAGATTCACTAAAATCAAATAGCAATAAACTACTCAGGATATGAACACTTGTAATTCTCAAGATCAATTTGTGTCTAGCTTCTAAACGCTTCATTGTTCAAATAATAATGTAAAATTTCTATGAGAAGAATTTAATAAACCTAAAAATCACTATAGGATTTGTTTATAGCTTTCCACATAATATAAAGCTTAATCAAATAGCATGAAATAAAATGAAATAGTAAATTTGAAAACGAAATGGTAAATAGTTTTTGCTCATAGCAGCACAAACTATTGACGATCTGTGTAATAGCGGTGTTTTTTTCTTTATAGAAACATTGTATTTTTTCACTTCTGGGTGGATATCATATTAACGATAATTTTAAATTGAAAGAATTAAAAAAAACGAAGGTTGATAAGTCATACGGATGCTTATATCGTTTGTAAGGCTTTGATTTATTACCGTAGAATTGTACAAGGTTTGGCACAATAAGGGTTACAAAAGGAAACATGCGGTTAATTAGAAGTAAAATACAGACCGGCCATAACAGCGGACACCGTGAAGGGTATTGTGAGTAATCATTCTGTTCATATGCTTATTTTATATGTATAATTTTTGTTTACATGTATCAAAGCAATGAAATTAGTTTCAATTTTAATCAGTATATTATTGAATCTAATTAGAAATTAATATGATCCATAGATTATTAACCTAATTTTCGTTAAATATATTTTTTTGGTTTCCTTTACCGGGGCAAATTAATACCATAATTGTTTATGGGTTATGTTATAATGATTTATTTCAAACTTTATATGATAACATTTAAAGCCTCATAGTAAAAGAAAGTATTTTTGAAAACAAGGCTTTAAAGGTATTTCTCTAAACTTAATTGAAAAAAGTTTTTTTTTATAAATGCAAGTTTTTTATTCTTGAGGTATACTCAATTAAAATGTATTGCTTTATATATATAAGTTTATATGATTTGCACTTACGGCTATTTCCAATTTGTGCGATTACTATGTTATTTCATCGTATAATTTAAACAAACATCTTCGTCATGGCTGCTTCATCGGCCTAAGGGGAGCAGATGAATGGGACCGACTCAAAACCGTCAATTATTGTGATATGGGACTATTGAAATAAAAAAGACAAGTTACTTAAGTTACTTAATTATCACTACATGATAGTAAACAACGAAGCTCTGCTGTCCATCCTTCCGTCCCTATGTATGCTTAAAACTTTAAAACGGATTGCAAAACAGAGAAAATGTATATTTTCAAAATATGCAAAGTATTGTAGAGAAACTCTTATAAAGTTGGAGATATAACTGACATGAATATTTGAAGGTTTATGAGTGTCAAAAAGAAACAAAATGACATAACTGTAAGGTTTATCTCGACGAAAAATAAAGGTAGATTGTCTGGAACATTTAAATAACCTTATCAAAATGATTGCTTTGTGATATGTTAATGATAAATCTAACAAAACAACGTGGAAAGACTTATTTCTCTGTCTGTCTGTTTGTTCTGGAAATCTCTGGAATGGCTTGTCTAATTTTGACGGGTCTTTCGCTGGAAGATAGCTGATGTAACTAGAATTAACTAAGCTATCTATTCCAATAAAATTATTCTATATTACCACGCAGATGAAGTCGCGAGCAACAATGCGCTAGTATAAAATAAAAATATTGATGGTTACATAAAAAAAATAAAATACCTGCAAAAGTTTTGATATTCAAAATAAACCACTGCGAAAGAGGGAATGTAATTGGAATTTTAAAGGCATATAAATAAAATCAGACCTGTCAATTACTGATATAAATAATTTAATAAACAAATGTGTTCTCTTTTTATAATCAATTTAATCAATAACCTAATTATACCGATAATTTTGCACGTTATGGCATTAAAATATGCAGTTTTTGAGTTTCTTTTCAATCAATTTAATAAAAATTTACCAATAATTATATTCAATTGGCGCATAAACCGCGATATATGTGCAAATTCATACCATTTATTTAAAAGCATTTAAACTAAATGTGATAATAGCGTTTAAATAATTACCGCCTAAATAACTAACCAACATTCTACTTCAGGACATATACTAATGGAGTCGGTCGAACTTGCACTGAACTAGTCAAAGTTCCTAAAGTAATTGATTGTGGCTGTCTGTCTCAATAATACTTACCTACCAAAGGGTGTATTGTGAATAATGTTATTTATGAATATTAAGAAGAAATAACATCATTTTTCATTTTTTTTCTGCATTAGATTTGAAAGGATATTTTCTATATTTACATAAACATATATAAAATACACGCTCCAAATTAAGCTTAGGAAGTCAGCCAAATTAAAAGCAACACAGAGATTATAGACCTTAACATAAAACTATTGCCATGACGGTATATTGATAAGATTACTTCTGAAACAAAATAAAATTACTAAAATAATTATTTACTAAGATTGTTAGAAATTAAATTCATCTGTGTAAATAATCGTCCTATACGAGCAACAACTACCTAAATCACAAATTGCATAAATGTTGTAAAGTACTCATAATGAACGTCAATATAACTCCACAAAATCTGTATATAACTTCGACTGAAAGATTCTTTTTAAGAATTTAATTTTTCTGCTAACAATTATAGTCCTTTACTGATAAAGTCCAACGTCTTTTTATCCAAATGAATAAAACCTTAGACGTATTAGAAGTAGATGTATATGTTTACCACTAAATCACTATTTAAATGGTTCGAAAGACAACTTAACCGGATGGAAACTACGGGCAATTGTAATATGTTGCGACGTAAACGGCATTACGTTCTGAACAGTACTAATGTAGGTGCAGTATCCGTGTGCGTGTGGTCATTTGACGCTAAATGGATAACGTTTATTTTTCTTAATACGTAATTTGCACGTACCGCTATTTAAATGAAATCGGCGTTTTTAAGGGTTCCTAATAATTTTTGAAGATTCTGTTTTATACTAACATGAAGCTAATAGAAGTGTTCTCAAAATTGGTACACTTATCTATTTTTTCATATATGGGTGCGTGTTTCATACTGGTTTATACAAAATATCTAGGGAGCGTAGACAAAGTTTATTTGGGCATTTTTAGGACGTTTGTCAATATTCATTTGATTAAATGTAATTACCACTTGTAACATAGTTTAATTAGCAGTCACTTCTAATCCAATACACCAAACGGTTTATCGATAAATAACTTCCAATTTTGCTAGTTTAGTCGTACGTGGTTGGTATAATAGCAATCGAATCAAAACAGAGAGAATAGAGACATCTTTCAAGAATATTTTAATTGTGTTACCTAATTGATTTATCATCAAATAAGAAATTATCTTTCAGGAAAACCGTTATACAGTTTAACTTAGTTCATTATTAAACTAGATTAGATAACTTTAAAAAAAAATGCATGAAAGAGAAATTAAGACCATTTGATCCATCCATAAGTAAACAAAAGGGGAATAATTTAAATACAAAATGTGTTATTGAAAGATGTAAAGGGGCCACTGAAAATATTTATTTATATTTGATGAAACATTTTGATTAGCACCCACCCCATACTTTAAGCGGTGCCAAATTGATTGGCGATATATCGAGATACTGAGATGTCTGTATAACGCCGCCATGTTATGTCTGTCGTAGTCCAAAGTGGGCAGACTGAGCGTATCCCCTGCACCTTGTGAGACAAGGAGACGTCAGTGTCTTCGAAATTGTTCTCCGCCGCGCTTGAGGACATGTTCAGGACCCTTAACTGGGAAGGACACGGCATAAATGTGAACGGCGAGTACATCTCACATCTGCGATTTGCGGACGATATCGCTTGCATGGCTGAGACCGCAAAGGACCTGCAGAAAATGGTGCGAAGCCTGGCTGAGTCTTCTGCACGCATCGGTCTCCGGATGAACCTGGCTAAAACCAAGGTCATGTTCAACGAGCACGTTGATCTGGAACCGATCACAATTAGATTCGGAGTACGTTTACCTAGGGCAAAAGACTCGTACTAGGTAGAAACAACTTTGAGGGGGTGGCCAGTAGAAGGATTCGTCGACTGGTTCACAAATTTAAAGTCACTCAGCGGGCTGGAGAGGGCTATGTTCGAGTATCTCTGAAGGACCGCATTAGAAATTATGTGGTCCGCCAGAGAATCAGAGTCGCCGATATAGCCCACCGGATTAGTAAGCTGATGTGGCAGTGGACCGATCATATAAGCTACAGAACTGACGACCGCTGGAGTCGGAAAGTTCTGGAGTGGAGACCGAGGCTCGGTAACCGTAGTGTAGGACGCCCTGCGGCAAGATGGAGTGACGACATTCGCAAAGTGGCCAGTGTGGGCTGGATGAGAATAGCCGAGGGGAGGACTATGTCCAGCTGTGGACTGACACAGGCTGACAATGAATAAACACGATTTTATCCCAGAAATGAGGCAGAAGGAAGGTAAGAAGAATAATGCTGGGTGAATTAAGTCATGGTGTTTGATTAAAAATTTAAAAAAGAAATAAGACAGTCAATGTTTGAATGCATAGATCGATTTATACAAGAATTGTCGATACGATACGAGACCATGAATCAAATCAATAATATTTTCTAAATTATTGAATCAAAGTTTATGCTAGAAGCTTCCATCTGAAGCTTGCTCTGGCTGTAACAATTGAAAATTTTAATAAATTTCAATATGAATTTTTTTTTTTACGTTTAAAAATTAAAATACCAAAGGTTGTAAAGCTTAGATCTTAAAGTTTTAAGGGAAACCTTATTTTTTTAAAATTTTTTAATTCAAATTTTTTTTGGAAAATAATAAAATTTATTTAAAAAAAGGATTTGGTTTTAAAACCAGGCGAACAAATTTGTTTAAAAAGGTTTTGAAGAAAAAGAGGAATTTTTATCCTCCTTTAAAAAAATTTTGTTGAGGTTTTTATTTTATTTAAGAATAAAACCCAATTTATGGGTTTTGTTTTCAAGGAAGTAACCCAATTAACCCCAAAGGTTCCAAAACTAATTACAAAGAAAACATTAATTTTCCAAATTTTGGTTTGAGGAAACCTTTAAAGTATTAAAAAAAATAACCAACTTATAGTTAAAACAAATTTAAATCAGAAATTAGTGTTAAAAAAATTTTTATGTCAAATGAATTTTTTAAACAAAACGGATTTACCTTAGTTCGTTATAAGCAACCTAATATTTAAATATTCTTGCCAAATAATTGAAAATTAAAACATTTGTTTTCATAAAAAAAGTTTGAACTAAAAATAAAAAATTTTTAAATTAAATATTCGCAGGTTTCAATGGCTTTAAATTAAAGAAATTTCCAAAAAAATTAATTTCAAAAGATTGGAAATTTAAAATTAAAAAAACAACTAATTTAAATTCCATATTTTATTAAAAACAACCGGTTTTATTTTTAACAAAATTTTATTTGTGAATAAATTAAAGGATTTAGGTAATTTTTAAAAGGCTTTAAATAATTAAAGGAATTTAAATTTAATTCCTTTTAAGAAATAATTAAATTTATTATGGAGCTAGAATGGGTTGTTAAACAAATTTAAAAAATATACTTTTTTGTTTAGGGTTTAAGGGCCGTGGGTTTTTTAATAAAAATTTTATTTAAAGTTAAGATTATTAAAAATTTGCCTTTAATAATTAAAGTTTGAATTGAGATAAGTTAATTTAAAAAAGTTTTTATTAAAATGTTGGTTTTTCTTTTAAAATTTTTTTTGAGTAAATTTTTATTATAAATTTTCCTTATATTCAAAATAAAAAAGAAAAATAAAGTGGCAAAAATTTAAAAAAACAAACAGTTTAAAATATGCAGCATATTAAAAAATTTTAGTGATTTCCACCAAATTAGGGAATTTTAACCCAAAAAATTCAATGTTTTCAGGTTTGCCAATTGGGTAAAATTTTAAGGTTAAATTAACCATTTTTTTTTGCTTAAATAAAATTACAAAAGGTTGGGAACCCTTTAAACCAAAATTTTTTAAGATCTTAAGAATATTGTTTGAATTACCAATTTTTTGGATTAAAAAATTTTGGAAATGTTTCAATTTTAGTTAAAAGCAAAATGTTAAAAAGGTTTGAAAAGAAAAGATTTTTGGTTGATTGTTTGTTTTTTTTTAAATAAAACCCAAAACATCTTGTTTTCAATTTATTAAAAAAACTTCCGTCTAATTAAAAAATGTAATTTAATTTTTTGGCTTCTTTACGGTTAAAAAAAATCCAACCACAAAAAATTTAAATCCGTAGGGGTTCAAAGAAGGGTTTTTCCAGTCTTAAAGGAAATTAAACAATTGATTGCCAACCGCGTTAGGCGGTTTAATAAAAAAGGAATTGGCCTAAATTAATTGTAAAATTTTATTTGCAAAAAAAATTCAAGGTGACCGGTTTTAAAATTTTTATAAATTAATAAAACCGGTCCGAAGGACAAAGAATTTTAAAAATAATTTTAAAGTATTAAAAATAAAAACAAATCAATTTTACCATTTTAAAACAAGAAGAAACAAACAAAATTTTATAATTAAATAAAGGAAAACTTTAACAGCTTATAACGAACTTGAAAATTTCTTTAGAAATTGGTAAATTTCGGATTTGATTTTTAAGCTTACCAACTGTTTTAATTTTTTCAATAAGGGTTTTTTTTAACCAATGGTTTTTTGTTTTTAGATTATTAAGAATTTTTTTGTTTATCAAATTTGGAATAGATTTTATTTATTTTTATTGGAAAATTGTTTTTTTTTTACATTTTTTATTAAACGTTTTAATACCAAAATAAATGGTAAAGGGCAGCGTTTAATTGGAACCAAACAATAAAACTGTTTTTGCGAAAAAATAAAATTTTTAGTTGGAAATTCTGGATATTCTTTAAAACCTTCCTAATTGGATAAAGGGTGTTAATTAAATTAAGTCCGGCAAAGGGAACCTTTCCAAACAGGTGGAGGCCACCTTAAAAAAATTTTTTTAAGCTCGATTTTGTGTTGGTTTTAATTTTATTAAAAAGGGGAATTTTAGCCAAGGCCCAAAATTTAACCAAATCTTTTGTACGAAAGTTTTGATGTTTTTTAATCCACGGTTCAATTCTCCTCGCAAAATGGATTTTTTAGGGTCTTTATGTGAATCAACCACGAAAATAATAAAAAATTTTGCCAGTTTAAAGGGGCCAATTACTCCCTGTTAAATATTGGTCATTTATTGGCGTTAAAATTTAATTTCCCAAAAAAAACCAAGGTTTAACTGTTTTTAAAAATTTAAGGTAAATAAAATTTGTCCCGGAACACAAATTTAATTTTTGAATTAATTTCCTTAATCAAATTTAATTTTTACCTTTCAGCTAAATTTTTTCAATTAATTTGGCCCCGGATTTAACAACTTTGCCTTCTTTATTGACATTGCAAAAAAAATTTGTTTTGAGAAATGTTTTTTTTAAAAAATTTTACAAATTTTGTTTTTTTTTGTTAAAATTTAAATTTAAAAGATTAATTTATTACAATTAAATTTTAAAATAATTTATTTTTAAAAACTGTTTTTTCTTTTCCTAAATTTTAAAAGTTTTCGCCCTTCAGGGACAATTGTTTAAAATTCAATCAAATTTTGCGTTTTAAAGAAAAAATTTTGTCGAATTGAACCCATTTCCCAAGGGGGTGTTTGGGGAAGCTTTTGTGGCATGGTTATCCGGCAGTGTATGACCTCCTTCAAAAAGTTTTTTTTGGACAATTTCGGGAATTTTTGATCCTTTTGGAAGGTAATTAACCCTTTGATGAGTTTGGCAAAGGTCCACGGAAGCCCAGGAAAGGTTTTAAGGTCTTTTGGTAACAGAGTTAAAAAATTTCAGCCCTGTTCAGGGTTAATTACCCCAAATATTGCTTTTAGGCCAGAAATTTTCTAAAGGAAATTTCCTTGTTCAAGAAAATTTCACAGAGAAATTTATTTTTCGGTTTTTTACCGTCCCAGAAGGGTTAATTCTGTTCGGCCCAAGATTTTTGCGTTTTTTTCGGGTTTCCGCATTCCTTGTTCCCCTTTTCACAAAAAGGACCAAAAAAGTTAAAAGGGTTTTGCTACTTTTTTTTTAGCAAAAAAACAGGAAACAACACGATTAAATTTTCAAAGAAAATTTTAAAATCCATTTAAATTCCCTTTTTCCAAAATTTAAAAACCTTCAAACCATGGCCTTTCAACCCAACAAAACCCAGCATTTTGCGGTTGTCCGGTAGGGGCGGCAGGGGCCTAAGGGTTTAACAACCACCATCGGTGAACCCAAAATTTTTTCAATTCGATTGACCTTCGGGCCTAATTTAAGGATGACAAATATTAATTGGTATTTCCATGGGTTTCATAACCGTTAAAATCAGTTCACAAACCCCGAATTCAATGCCGGAAACCCTTTCATTAACACCGTTCAGTTTCGGAATTGGTATTCTTAAGTTAATTTAATGGTGGCCAAGGTAGGATTTTGGTGACCCCGACGCTGCAGGCGGTACGAATACACCGGACAACCATGCACGGTTTCCGGCGGACAAAAGAAATTGAATTGACAAAGCAAAAAACCATTTTTAAATTTTCCCTTGAATTTGGTTTTTTAGCCAAGGCAAACTTAAGCCCAGAAGTTTTATTCAAAGGACTTTACCAAATATAAAATTTTTAATTTGTTTAATTTCAAGCTTTTAATACAACAACCAAGGTTTGTTGCCATATTCGGGGTCAACCCGTTTTGGACTGGTTTCAACCTTCTGACACCGCGGAATTGGGCAGGCACCAAGATTTGGCCCAACCCTGGCCCTGCGTTAAATCTTTTGGGTAAACCCAAAAACCCCTTTAAAGTCCTTTAAATTAAACCTGTTTCAAACTTGCAACACAAAAACACAACCCCGATATTTTAAAATTTAAACAACCGGGTTTGTTCCGGATCCGAACCCGGTTTCCGTCAACCGGATGAACACGAACAAAACCTAAACCCTTTTAATTTTTATTACCGGAAAACCGAAAGTTTATTTCCCATTTATTTCCGGCAGGCACACCCCTTTTCCGAATTTGGTTAACCCAAGGCACCATTTGGGCCGGCGAAGCCCAGGAAACAACTGAAATTTTGTTAAGCGGTCCCAGATGAATTCAACCGGAATTTGCCAACCCGTTCACCCGGTATCGAAAATTCCGGCGGGAAACCGAAAACACTTTCCTTGGTTGGTATGCCGTTGGCGGTTACTGGTCGGTTTCCCCTTAATGTCGGTCCCACGGGGAGACGGTTCCCCGGAACCGACGCCCAAAATTAACCTGAACTCTTGGCGGTTTAAACAGGGTCACCCGGGGCACTTGCACCTCCCGGTTTTAGCCCTCCAAAAGGGCCTCACTGGGCCCTACGGTTACCATTTTTGTAACGAACCAACGGCCCTTCATATCAATAATCCAACCCCGAACTGTTTCCGAGGGGCCGGGGCCAGGAGATCCCGCCCACGCGCGTCAAGACCCGAGCCCCACCTCACGACCTCCCCTTTACAAAGAGGAAGGAAATGGCAACACGCCTCCACCTTCGTCCCTCATCCATCAGAACAAAGCGGGCTTTGCCCTTGGCAAGCCTCCTCCACGGCCAGCCTTTAACCACTGGCCGGCCAGTAGTTGTGGGGCGGGCTGGGACTCCCATGGCCCCCGGGAGAAACAGAATCTGGGGGGAGCCTGTTGCTTAAAATGGAACTCAAGGGACGTTAGTTCCGGCCCACAGGAAAGAGGCCAAATTAGGGGAGATGGGCTGTTTTCGGAGGCTAATGCCGGTAAGGGTCGCAGAAGACTGCCAAAAACTACCTATGACCCTATTTCTAAGGCGCCAAGAAAGTACAACGTGGTAATTTTAGTCGTTGCGTTTCGAGGTAACCCGTCATTGGCCCCGCCAGTAGGGGACATTTCCCAAGGTTAAAAATTTAAACCATTCGTTATTTTTTTTTTTTTATGGCTTACGGAGTGAGGGCCGGGCCACCTGATGGGAAGTGGTCACTGACAATCAAGGACATTAATAAAATTTTAGTGGTAACGCCAACGCGCTGCCTACCGTGAGACATAAGGGTGAAAGTCCTCTTTACCCAGTAAATACGCTGGCTAGGTGTCTTCCAAACCGAACACCAATTTGTTTTCACACCATTGCTTCCAAGTGGAAGAGTGTTACATTTGTTAATGCTGAAATTCCTGGAAGGGTTGTGACTGCTTACTCATTAATATATGGAGCATAACATATTAATCCTATAATTTCCAAAATGTATAATATAAAGAGCTATAACTAATTATTATAGATATTGTCCGTGACTTCATCCGCGTGATCCGTCAAAATTGGATGAGCCATTCCAGAGATTAACCAGAACAAACTAACGGACATACAAATATTTTTAAAATATGTTTTGTTGTATGTAACATATACTTTCTTGTGTTTACGCGAGTACTAGACATGATTTAATAAAAGACTTTACGGATTTTATCGCGTTTGTACGAAACGGCGGTATATTTGTAAACCAAATTAAATGCGATAAAATCCGTAAGGTCTTTTATTATATCACGTATCATATAACCGTTAAAACCCGGTTCATCTTTTAAAAACGGTTATTTGGATACTAGTAACAAGCACCTAAATTTTATTTATTTGTATTAATTAAAAAGCTATAAGCAGAAATTATTAAAACAAATTAACAATTTTTTATATATTAGTATATGTGATCATCGAGAAGTCTTTGTAATAAAAACTATATAAGTGATTAAAAGTATCTTAATATTTGGTGCCCTTATCTCTCAAAAACAGCAAATCAAACACGATAAATTTTAACATAATTAAAGTTTTTTATTATTAGCATGTACATAACTACTTAATTAATGATTTTAATATTTTTACTGCACGGAGGCAACATACAACCAACATAATTATTATTATGTGTTGTTAAACATCGTGCAACAAAATGCGTCGGATAGGTATGTCACCAAAGTCGGTCCACCCACCAACCCGCATTACCAGGGGTTAAGGTCCGCCCCAATGGGCAGGGGTGTATTAGGGGAGGCCTATGTCCAGCAGTGGACTATCACAGGGTGATGATGATTATGATGATGATGATGATGATGTTGTTGAATATATTCACAATATAAAATATAGAGAATATTTAATAACCATAGATATATCAAATCCATTATAAATATAAACGTCTTAGAAAGTTATCTAAGTCAGGTAGAGAAAAATGTTTATCCTTACGTCAAATGGAATGATTAATTTAATTTAATCACTGGTATTTGAGTCACTTCTGCCCTTGCGGAGCTTATTCAGACAAGTCCGTAAAGTACTTTCTGAAGAATTAATGGAAATATTTTACTTGAAACAAAAACAGCATAGTATTTATTTTGAAACATTAAGAAAGGCTTTAAATTATTTATAAAAAGAAAAATTATGAAAGTAAATATTTCATACGATTTTAATAGGTGTATGCTTTTATGTTTTATTTTATTTCAATATTTTAATTTACTGATTTTCTCTTTTTCCTTTTATAATATTATGAGCAATAAAATTACTTAAAATCCATTACAGTTTATCCTAGTTAGCATATATAGATTACCTAACATGAAGGAAGAACGCGTAAAGATGCGACTACGCGACTCGCAAAAACTCTTAACTACCAAGTTAAGATTCGACTAACATCTAGACCCCTATACTGGGCAATTTGGTAAAAGGCCGGTAAATCCCAAAATTGTGACTGCTGGTAGAGTTTTTAGTTAGACGAGGATCCTTCATGCCGAAAATCTTTTAATAGCAACTCCACAGAAAGCTTGGATTATGGGTCTTTTAAGTTATTAATAGTAAATACAACGCTTCTATCTCCTAGACTTTTTCCTAAGTTATCATGGGGTTGGGTTTTCAACTCTGATTTACCTGAATATCCTTTCCACATGGGAAAGCTCGGCCAGGTTCCTTTTTAGCTTACGCAAAACCCAAGCCGCTGCAGGAGCTAAACCCCACGGCGACAACAACTCGGTTTGTTCGTTAAACCTGTTTAGGGGGAACCAAAGGTAAACAAAGCCAAATAATAAACAACGATTTATTTTTATGTCTTACAAAAAATTCCCCAACCTAGGGTGAGGATTGGGCAATACAAGGGCCCGCCCAGTCGGGGAAGTTACGGGAACCCGGTCGGCCTGAGGTGCAAGACTGGCTGTGGAAGAGGCTGAGGTGAAGGGGCAGAGGGACGGGTTGCAGGATGTTGCCGCCCTTTCTGTCCTTTGTAACCAAGCTTATCGCTATCTTCCGCGACTCGGTGAAGACGCACCGCAGATGCGGTGTGGAGGGACCGTGGAAGGATATTCGGCATGGTGTCGTCGATCTCTCCTCCAATGCCGAAATAAAGCTAGCGGTGGAGCTTAACAACGGGGCCGCCGCTGGGAGCTGGGAGTCTCATCCCTGCGTGAGCTGGGATGACCTGGCTTCCTTGGCCCCTGAGTAATAGAATCGGGGGAGTCTGTTACCTAACTACAGGGCCAAGACGAAGGGCGGGTTATGGCCGAGATGGGGCTGCTTCCAGCGCTGGTGTGGTTCCAGAAGTCTGCGAAAGAGTTCCAATGACCCCATTTCTAAGTCGCCAAGAAGGAACAACGTGGTGGTTTTAGTTGGTGCGAGTTCGACATACCCTTCTTTGCCCCCCCGTAAAAAAAAAGGTATGAAATTTGTGACAGTTTTATAGCAGGTTCACTTAACGACAACTCGTCGTTATTAAGTCATTGTTAACAAATAGTCCTTATTTTCACAATTTTAAATCAACAGCTAAAGGCACTGCAATTGAAATGTCCAGTAAACTAATTCATTGCATATTTTGTGAATAGCCTTTTAAAGTAAAAAGGAGAGCATTATAGTAAAAGGAAATATTAAATTGAACGGCACGGAACGGTAAGGCCTTCTACATAGCCATGTACAGATAAACTTTTTGGTAGTACGTAATTAACTCCTTTTTTTTTCTTGTTAAGATTTAATAGTTAGAAAAAGTATTTGGCATTGAGTATATATTTGTTACCTTACCAAACCTACCTACCTACCTAAACAATTAATGTTTCACCAAAACGAAACCATAAACATTTTTCGATTTGTATCTATTATCCTGATTACGCAGAGTTGCTTTTCTGCTTACTGTCGGATTATTGACTTCGTAGATATAACATAATTATAAGATGAGCAACCATTCTTCCAAATCCTGTGGATATATTGCCTTTTATAGCCTTCAAGAAAAAGGATTGCCGGAATGGGATAAATAACATTATCGGAATGTATACATACCATTATGTCTATTTTCTATATAACGATTATAACTTTAGCATTATTGGATATGTATAGTCAAACTTCCAAACCGGTGAAAGATTCAGGTTCATTAGAGTCAGACATAGTTTAAATGAAATAAAGTTAAAATTTGATGTAAATTTCAAGGAAGTATAAGATGATGGATATTTTATAATAAATTGAGGCTATATCCATGGGCCAAGATTTCAAAAAATTGTTATATTATTATAAAACTATTTTGATGCAATATAATTGTACCAGTTATTAATTTTTTGAATTCCCACAAGGAGTTACTCATTTCGGAGCGTATGTTTTTTATGTATATATGTTACCTTGTTGCTCCACCGCTAGTGCTCTGATTTTGTTTATTTTATGAAAAGTTATTTAAAAGAAAGAAGTAAAAAGTTTCAGCAGCAGAAATCACTACCTCGTGCAATTAAATTACAAGCGCTGTCAAAACTGTTAAAGATAGACAAAAAGTATGTTCTACGTAATTGTATTTCTAAAATATAATTTTGTAGTAGCTATTTTCTAATTTTAAAAATGAAGTACAGATGAAATTAGGTCAAATACCTCTTACGATTATTCACCTCTGTTAAGTAATTCGCTTTCAGTAAATTAAGAAGTGTGCTTATATTGCCAAATTAAAACTAAGTTCCATTGGGCAATTTGGTAAATGTAGAAAAATAAGCCCACCAATTTTATTGGTTTATTTATTTATTTGAAAACAAAATCCCAGCCGTTGTTTATTTAAAAGTTTCACTTTAAGGAATTTGGTCTTAAAGCCAAATAACGGATTTTCATTTTATAACTTGAAAATGATATTGACTTTCCGACAATTGAGTAAAAACTATTGAGTCAATAATCCAATTGCAAACCAAAAAAACAGATAAAACAAAAAAAAAAACATTAAAAATATTATAATTAAAATAGTAAGATGTAAACAATAAGGTAAGTAAGAAGTACACTTTAATAATGACAGTAAGGTTAAGATTAAATTTAAAAAAAGGTACGAAAAATGTGTTGTTGTGGTGGTGCGTGCGTGGTGTGTGTGTGTGTGTGTGTGTGTGTTGGTGCTTTGTATGTTAGTGTTAACTATCAATTTTATCCCTTTTCAATATATTTTAAATTTACATTTCAAATGTTGTTGGGAAAATATGAATAAGTCAACAAAGATAGTATTTTTTTTTAAAGCGTAATTATTTCCTTTTTCTGTAAGCTAAGTTTGGGGACAATTTGATAAAATAAACAGGTATTTATTCGGTCAAATTTAGTTTATGTTATACCCGGGCCTATTTCGCCGCGAAGCAGAGGGAAAACACCCTGGGTTCCGGTTTGAAGGGCACCGTAGCCAGCGGTAACGGGTTAAACGAGATTAAAACCCATGTCTCACGGGAGGCAGCGCCGCCGGCGATATCACCGGTATTGCCTATTTCTGTCGGCGGGCCAGTATTGAGAAAAACTCTAAAGTGTTCCGGTTTGAAGGGACCGTAGCCAGGCGTTTTACGGGGGTAAATGAGGACTTCCACCTTATGCCTCACGGTGAAGCGCTTGGGCGATACCACTGGTATTGTCAAGCCACGGGCGTCGGGACCACTTCCCATCAGGGGCCTGATCTCGTCCTTGCGTTGGCCAAAAAAAAAAATAGATAGAGTGTTTAGTTTGTTATTATAACTTATTAGGGCTAGATAAAACCGGGATAAAAGTTTTTGTTTAGCGTGCGGTAAAAGAATTAATAAGAATTTAAATTAAATTATTTAAATAGTATACATAAGAAACCAAAGATATTATTACTTTGAGCCATAACATGCCTGCATTACTGGTTGGGGGTCCCCTGTTTTACAGGAGATCGTCTGGGGGTACCACCCGGGTGCCTATTTTCCGAACAGTAGTGTGAAAACACTGCTTGTTCCGGGTTTGAGGAATTGAGCCAGCGTATTTACTGGGCAAGGAGATTTAAACCCCATGTCTCACCGGTAGGCAAAGCGCGTTGGGATAATACTGGTATTGCCAATGTCTATGATAGTCGGGACCACTTTCCATCAGGTGGCCTGACTGCTCGTCTGTTCGCAAGCCATAAAAAAAGGAAAAAAAAAATAATAGATTTCAAATTTTGCATACAATAGATAAAATTAGACGCCTACATTGACGCTTTCCTCGTATCTTTTTAGAATGTAATTTATTAAGTCATATCTAATGTTTGCATAAACGTATCATTCAGGGATTGTTTCTTCTATTTACACGGTTATTATACATATAAAATATTTAAAAATTCGTATTAGTTATAAATACTTATTTCCGTTTCGGCCTCATTCACCAAGCATGATGATAAAAATTAAATATGTATATAATATATGTTTATATATGTGTATATGTATGTTATTTTATGAAAATACGTATTACTTCAATGTATGTATGTATGAGCGAGAGAGATTACTATAAATCATAATAGCTTTTTTGTTTTTATCGTACGTCTACCTTATATTTTCGCACCACCCTAAGGTTGACTGGGAGATAATGCCAACGGCATTAAAGTATTATTGTTTTATATTATTATTATTGTACTCAGTATTATTGTTTTGTGTACAAGAAGTTTTAATAAATAAATAAAAAAAAAGTAGCCTCGGTTAAAATCAAAGCGCTAAAGACTACTTCAAATTTAGTTCTTTCAAATAAAACCATGTTTGCTCTACCTTCCGATAGTATTTGCATTATTCATATTACTTTCCTCTAGGAAGTTAACACAATATTAATAAATAAGTTAGACGAAAGTTTGTTCAACATATATTATACCTTTTGAAATTTTAAACTCAGATATTTGTCCATAAAGATGTTTGGATCCGAAAAGGAAACTAAAGTTTTGTAAATGGAAATCAAGCATATTTATTTCATAGTAAAAAAAAATGTTATTTTAATATCTTACAACTATACCTTTGGTAAAATGTTTATTTTTAAAAACTTAATAAAAGATAACCAACATGACAGTCTTTTAAATACACCTTTAAAAATATTAAAACACAAAACGTACAAATTACCCGAGAAAACCTTATGAGCTAATGCTAACGCAAGTTCATTCTTCGTAGATTTCTAATAATACCTACGTTTCGCATCAAAAAGAATATAGCCATATAATTACGATTTAAAAGTAAAACTAACTTAGCTGGAAGGTTTTAAAAAAATCTTTAAAAAACATCTAGTTAGCTATACAAAATCGAGATTTAACTAAAATACAATAATCATTTTATTGAAATATAATTCAAAAACAAAATCCACATGTACAAACATTATCGTTTACTATAATATATATAAGGATAGTGATTGATTCCAAAGGTAGCCAAACGGGAGCACTAAATTATGTTTTTAAAACTAAAATAAAACTAAATGCCATATTGAGGCTTAAAATTAACTTAAAATATAAGGTTGTTGAATGGAGGCACTATTATTAATGGGACTTAAAATTAACCCACAATTTAACCGCTGATTAGCCTGGGGAACGCTTTATTCAGATTTCTCAGAGAAGTAACATTAACGCTTACTATGCTTTCTCACGGTTGGAGGATTCAGGAGATAGGCTCAAAATGTTTTATTTGGAAATTGCTGGAACAAGCCCCTCTAGTTCCAATAAAAGGGTGAGGGGGATACATAACTCCTCCCTCCCTTAAGAGAGAAAATCAACCCGCTACTTTTGGGATATTCCGAGGATTTCGGCAGAGTCTATAATTTTAAAATCTTAATCCAAAACATAACATAGAAACATCAAGAGCATTAAGATTACAAAACATAAAGTACTTGGTTTGGCACTGAATTTAGGATCTGTCTTTGATGATATAACACTGTCAAACACTTCACTATTTTTCAATGCAATGATAGAATTTTATGTCGTCAAGATTAATTTCACGCATGTTAACCGGCTGGCCAGATAGGGGACCGAGTGCAGCGAGGGTGATTGATGACCGGAAATTGGTGACACCGCAGCTCCCTTCTGGTGTAGAACCCGGTGATGCCGAATCCGGAATTCCGTTGGATGTTCAGGTCCGGTTTGTCGCTATAAGATAGTCCCAAATAAGGTATTTGGTTAAATTTCGTCACATTGTTTGGTTATTGTTGTTCTTAATTTGGTGAAGAGGATCCAAATTGTCGGTATTTAACTTCTGGACCTTTGACGTTCTTAATATGAATAGGATGCTGTTTGCAATAAGTAAGATTATTAGCGAACTTCATTAGCTGTTCCTCGCAAGTTTGGTCCTGATATAAAACCCGGTTTCCTCAAAAGGAACTGATCTCCAGCCGGGAGGGAAACATGGGAGCTAAGACCGGTACTTTTCACCTTTTGCCAACAGGTATGGAAATTTGGGAAAAGGTTAGGGTTGGGGTTTTTAGGCTCAAGGAAAATAGGTAAGGAATAATTTTGGAAATAATTGTATTGCAATTATCCGTAAGTGGAACTTCCATTATAAAACGGATCTGGTTTTTTTAATATGATTTGACAGAAATTATTTTCCAATTTAACTAAATTTGATTGTTAGGTTCATCAACCAATTTTCCGGATTGAGATATAAGTTTTTTAAAATGGTATAATAAATTCGGAGAATTTACAATAGATTGGGTAAAATAGAACCTTACTAAATGCTAGAGCTGTTCTTTTACTTCACTTAGATGAGTGAATATTTGGGAAAAAATTCCATAAAAAGCCATATAAACCTAATATTGGGAGGATGATAAACCGATTACTTTTTTTTACCAATTGCCCAAGGGCTTTAACCTTTCTTTTAAACGGTGTGTCGGATTATGCCATTTTTCCATAAGTTCGGTAGTGTTTATGAAACTGCTAAATTTTGGGATACAATGGTTATCTTTTAGACACAACTACTTGGTCATGACTTATTCCAGAAGTTAATCTACGAAAGAGCGTCAATGTGATCTAAGTTACCCGTTACAATTTTTATAATAGATCGGTGATTTATGAGACCTCTTTGTAACGTCATGGTATTAGTTGACGATTTTATCGACAGTAATATCACGAGATGTTGTACGTGTGCTAAATGCCAATAGAATCCTAGGATAAGGTTGTCTAATTCATTGTTTTTGAAATTCGGAAAATTTTGACATTAATAATATCAAATCACGGATTTTTGTGTTAAGAGTCTTAAGATAGTCCAGCTGTCTGTTTGTACAATTGGCCCTCCCAACCGGGTAGGAGTCCTGGGTTTCCTTCAATAATTTGAAGGAGCGACTTTGTTGCTGCTACTGTCAGAATACACCACCCACAACCTTTCGCTTTCTTATATCTTGGTTTATCTTTGTTTACGTTTTTTAATATCTTTAACAAAAACTGTTTTTCCTATTGGTAGTTAACATCGTTTTCCCCCCTTGCTTTTTTTGCCTAACCTTTCTTTTTTATTAGTCCCACATGACGGTCTATTTTTGGCAATGAAAGGAATTTTTTCATGAGCTGATTTTGAATTCCTTGCCTGGGTGGAACTTTGATTCTTTTGGGATGCCGTAGAATGAAAAATATTTTATCAGTGCTCGAAAATCCTTGTGGATTTGTTGGAAATCTCAATTGCTTGTCCTAGTTTACTAAAAAGGTCTATTAGTGTTAGATATATTTTCCTTCTATTGAAAACAAAACTATAAAAAAGTTCTTGGGGTATCCTTGGTCTTGGTTAATTGTAAAAAATGGTTTAAGTGGTTTCGTCGTATTTCATTGATCGACAAGCATCCAAGCCATTTAAGACAGAAAATTGTTTTCCATTTTTTTCCAAAATTTCTTCGTAGTTTGACCAAAGTTTCTTTTATAATTCCCTGGTATGTTTTTCCTTGGTGATATTGCAAAACAATTTGTTTTGCTCACTTTTATTATCCACAACACGACTCGTTCTTGGTACATTGTATAGCCGTACCATTTTTTTAAAATAATGCTAGACCAACTTACTAAAGTTTGATGTTCTTTCTTCTTCAAAAAAATAAAATATTCTAATTTTTGGTCTAATGTATTCTTTCAAGAAGTTTTTTTAATTGGTGTTGTTTATTGGCAAAAATTTAAATTTTATGTTTTTCCTTCCGATAGGTCTCTTTACTTGCATCTCATTTTTAACCACGAAAATAAAGTATTTGGTTTGGCTTGTTATCTTGGGGCTTCCAAAAGATAGGAATGCCAAGAGTTAATTTTTTCGGGTCTTTTTTAACTTGGAGCCAGTGGTCGGGTGGTCTTGTTATATAAAACTTGGGTCCATATAGGTATGGGCGGTGTTTAGAGCCCATATTATAGCGAGTAATTCACCCGGTGCTGGAAGCGGCTTTCGGTATCGCTTGGGTGCGACTTGCGTACGCTATAGGGCTTGTCGCCCGACCTTGGCCTTGGGACAGAACCGCACCTTAGCGCTCATTTGGGAATCTGTCGTTAGTAAGAATGGTTTTTCCAAAATCGGATACTGTAAGAGAGGGGGGTTTCAATAATTCTCCATTTGTTGGACCAATATAATTTGGGCAAAACCTTATTCCTTTCTTCAGACAAGATGTCAGAGGTTGAGTTATTTTTGCAAAATTAAAAACCGCCGGTTAAAACCAACGAAGCCCGGGCTTTTTGATTCCGTTGTTGTTTTTGGTATAGGGGTTTAAACAGCGTTTATTTTGTCATCATTTGGTTTTTAGTCCATCTTTGGGATCGTAAGGACCCGGATAGAGAAACTTTTCGAAGAATCTGATTTGTCTTAGTTGTAATTTCAAATTAGTTTGCCGGAGCCTGTCAAATGAGTCGTAATTTTTGTATATGTTCCTGTAGGCCATTAGAGAATATAATGACGTCGTCTAAGTATACCATGCAGTGTAGGCCGATTAACTTTCGCAGGACGTTATCCAGGCCGTTGGAAGGTATGGGCCCTTTAATCCAAAAGGACCCTGAGGAAATTGAAATCCGATTGTGTAAATGCTGCTTTTTGGTCTATCCTCTTTGGACTTCAATCTGGGGTAGGCCATCACAAATCTATCGTTGTAAAATAAACGCTTTTCCCCAAATCGAACAAATCGTTAATTTTCCAGGGGTACTTTATCGTCGATGGTGATGTCTTGGGTTTCTAAGGGTTGATGACCCGCGCCAAATTTAACCTTCACCCGGAGGCATCCATCTTTTTGGGCAATAAGATGAACAGGCGCATTCCATGGAGAATGGGATTCTTCGATTACATTGTCTTTGTAATAATTTTTCAACTTGTTTGTTTATTTCGTCGTTTGGTTGGTGCCCCTGTATGGTTTTACGAAATTGGATCTTTCATTTCTTGTTCTAATTTTGTGTTTCACGGATTAGTAAAAAAGAGGTAACTGATCACAATGAAATATGTCTTTTATATTCCTTATAATTTTCCAATATAACCCGTTCTTCCCTCATTAGTGTGGTTTAATCCAATTTTTTCAGGTTTTCGTTTAACAATTGTTGATTTGTAAGTTTGTTTGTTTACCTCGTGGGTAAAATTTAAATTTTCGTCTGGCTCGTGATGTTGAATAACCTTCAGGGGATTTCTTACAGTTAATTTGATTTTGCTTCCTCCGATGCGTTTTGGATAACCGTCAAGCGTAAAATTTGTGAATTAATTAATGCACCAGGATCTGCAAGGCCCGGTCCAAATTTTCTAGTCCATTAAAAGCTTCGCCAGAAATTGATCAAGGGAAGCAACTATGTCCGTTCGCGGTTGTAATTCAAAGTATAGTCCAGGTTCTTATTTATTATAGGGGTATGCAGCAGTTTTCGTCCTTAATACTTGGTGCTTTAGGGTCGATTAATGCTTCAAGTTTATTTTAGAAGGTCATTCCCTTTGGGAGACCATCAACCGTTTATCGACGTCAAAAACGAGAATTTATTCCATTGGTTGCTATTAAATGGGCATAAGTATTCCACCACATTATGGAAACTGGAGGGGAAAGGGACAACTTTAAAGGGTTCTTGGTTTGATGGGTTCGCAAAATAATCATATGCTTTTTTGGGGCTTAGAAAAGATCGCGAATGCCCGGGCCCAGCATCATTTTCGCATCATTTCTGTTATGTGTATATAAGGCAATTTATGTTGGATCACAATTTATTTTTTTTCTGGCCTGAATCGGAGGCCGGTTGGAAAATTTTCATCTTGCCTAAATTGAATGTGGTGTTTCGTGAAAAACATCTTCGAGTGTAATATTCACCAACGGGAACAACCCAATATACGCGAATTTGTTCTGGGTTCGCAGGAGGCATTCATTGAAATTTCTTCCCTCTGTGAGCCATTTTGGCAAACCTTCATGAGGGCGTAGGGTGCTGTCCCAAGGTTAACCAGATGATTGTAATTGGGGTTTTTGTACCTTGGGGTTTAACCAAAGTTCGGAGGAGCAATGGGGAAATTCCTTTGTAAAACCCGGTTGGTTGGATGTTTGTTGGTTTTGTGGACGATAAATAGCTGTGGGTTTTAATGCCAAATTGCGGTCGATAATTTTGCTGGTAAGGATCCAAATTTGGGGTGCGATTTAAATTGATTTTGGTTACCAAATTGTGTTTTGGGATATCCGAGTTGGGGGTCGATAACCAACGTTCTGTGGAGGGTTTTGGCAGGCATTTTTATATGGTTGTAGGAAATTTAAAACCTTTGTGGTATGTTCTGAGGTACAAAGGATGTTTTAAACCACCTGCGTGGCCCTATAAAAATTTAAACTTTGCCCTTGAGGACAGGAACCATCGGTTTTGAGGGCAGTTCCAATATAATTTTATTTCTCATGTTATTTTTGGAAATTTCCTCGAGCACAAACACCTAAGGAGCTTCTAAGGTGGGAAGGTGATTTAGACGCACTATACGAATTAAATTCTCCGGCAAGTTGTAAAGAAAACACATTTAGCGAAGTTTATTATAAATAATTGTTTTTGCCTGTTTTAAATCCTCGTCTGAAACATTGACCTTGGAGATAAGGAGGACCTTATTGTCTGTATCCTATTGCAAAATTAAATAGCTTTCCCTTTTTTTATTTTCAATTCAATTGATTTTATCAGCCTGGTTCTAGGGTCCCCAAAATGTTGAAAAGGGAACCCCAAGATCTGACCAAGAAGAATGTCTTTAAGTTCTGATAAAAGGCGGCAGCTTTGTCCCTTCAAAACGACTTGTTATCGAATGGTACACGTATAAATTTTGATGTTCGCGACCTCTATATCTGTCGATCAATATTCACTTTTTTTCAAGGAATAAGTTTAACTGTTCTTATCCCCAAGAATGGAATTAAATTTAAAATTTTCGGGAATGGCTAATAATTCCCTGTCACACATTTTTTTCAACTTATTATTGTCCAAAAAGAAAAATACAGAAAATTTAGATTGAAATGAAACACGAATATAACGCAAATAACGATAACGAAAGAACACTATACTGAATGTAAAACTTCTAATATATAACGCTTTAACAATACCTCTAAACTATATTGTTTTCTTAATATTATTATATTTTAAGAATATAAAAAATATTTTGTTTTTACAAGGGTGACTTCAAATATTACAATTAATTTAAATGTTGGAAACATAATAATTATTTAAACACGATACCAAAATTAACTTTTAATAATACAATCTTTGCTTAAAGTTTATAAGACAAACCAGATTACGTTATAAGGGGAGTTTTATCCCTTTAAACCAAATTAAAATTAAAAAAAGGCGGCTCGAGGAAGGAGAGGGAGGAAAAAGTGACCACCAGCCGATCACGTTCATCCTCAGCCTGTCGTCCCGTTTGACGAATTTATTTGTTGGTTCTTGGATTTCTTTGAAATACGGTTATTCTGCGGGTTTCCCTGATTTGAGGGCAAATTTATCGCACCCAATTGAAGAAATCCACCGGCTGCGCCATCAAATTTCGGGAGCACTAAAATTATGTTTTTAAAAACCAAAAATAAAAACTAAAATGCTTATTATTGAGGCTTAAAATTAACTTTAACAATATAAGGTGTTCGATATGGAGGAACTAATATTAATGACTTAAAATTAAATTCACAATTTAATGCGGCTGATTAGTTTGGGGAACGCTTTTTAGATTTCCTCAGAGAAGTAACATTAACGCCAATATGCCACGGTTGAGGACTGTGAGATAGGCTCAAATGTCTTTATTTGGAAACTGAAAATTTCCTAGTCCAATACAGAAGGGTGAGGAACATAACTAGGTACTGACTTAATCATTCTTATTTATTAATTTACCTCATTTTATATGTAGAAAAATATGCGAACATATCAGTAACAATGCTCTAATTAAGCTCCAACCGACAGTGTTGCTAAATAAATGTTGTGTTAAAAGTTTAAGTACGCCTGAAAGTGTTTATTTTTTAAAGTTTAGAAACTACAATAACTCTTTACTCATTCACAATGTTGTAAATTGCTATGAATGTTAATGAAATGGTTGAACTTTATCTTTAATGAGCACTGAAGTTGACTAGCCCAATCTTATCGCCCTAATGGAAACAATGGAAAAAAGACATTACAACAAAATAAATTACCGTAAGTATTATATCTAATATCAAACATTATCTAGTTGGAGTCAAATGTATGAATGGAATAATTTTTTATCAATATTTTCTGTTGCTTACGCGAATACGTGATAATACAACTTTTACGGATTTTATCGTTTATAATTATAATTGTTGTCAATTACTTGACAATTATTAAAAAAAAGTATATTATGGGTAAAGGAGTCTGCAGTAAGTGAAACCACGGATCCTCGCAAAAGAACAAAGATGATACTCGAATCTATTGAAATTAAAAAACATCCCAATAACAATAAAGAATATATCAGATATTACCACCTCATCATCATCATCATCAGCCTGTGATAGTCCACTGCTGGACATAGGCCTCCCTAATACACCCCTATCTATTTTTGGACCGTATTCCACCACGCTGGTCCAATGCGGGTTGGTGGTGACTGACTTTTTTACATGCCCATCCGACTAATGGATCATTTTACTTTTTAGTCAATTGGTGATCAGCCAAATTGCTCAAACCAACTAAGAAACAACAATGAAAATTTGTTGAGTCCTCGCAGAATTCAAACCAACGACCTCCGGTTTCTAAAGCACACGCCCATACCACTAGGCTACGGAGGCAGTTATGCTGATACTACCACCTGCTTGGGGAGAATTGTACTATTTATCAATTTTATATTATCAGTCAACTACTTTATTTTTTTGATATTAAAAACTACATACATACATACATTCTTTTAGGCTATAATTTTAATTTTACTAATTAATATCAATGATCATCAAATGATAAAACAAATTGAAGATTGAATCTTCTATACGAAATAAATATCAACAAATATATATATATACTGAACGAGGTAAAACTTCTACCACAATGTGTAAAATTCATTAAACTTTACACACAAACTTATACATCTGTTATACTTATTTACTTGTTATGTTTATGAATAAAATTTTAAATACTTTATATTCGCCCATATAATTAAGCAAGCACTATGGTTTCGTAACTCGTAATGCTTTGCCACCTGCATCAACCGACCCCCTATACATTTGCACACGTTGTCCCTCTATCTCAGGCTTCCGGCACTGCGATTGTCAGTAAAAGGCAGGCACTCGAAAACCTTTCGTCCCTAACTGAAGAACAACACTACCAAGCTTCTGCACTATTTACAGCAGTTTTTTCTACCGTACGTTGCACCATTAGTATTAGTTGCTTATATATCCTGAATTTTTATATTACTTTATGATTACCGTATTTAACATCATTAACGTTTTTTTTTTCATAACGTAACCTGTTCATTTTTCTAATAAATAGTAGACAATAAATTAGGTATTGTAAATATTACCGAAAGTATTTGAATAACATCTTTATATCCTAAGCCTAAGCATTAACGATAACTGCAACTGAATAGGATTTTGAGTACTTGCTATATCGACTCCTATGGCATTCGTTTAAAGAGACCTGCTATCTCAAATTTTATATTCGAATATTCACTGCAAATTGAAATACCTAAGAAAGTGGCACCATTCACGTACGTGACTTACATCTGCATTAACATAAATTCAATTAAACTTTCAAATAAAATTTCTGTTACCGATTTAATTCTATGTTTATGTTTTAACGTTTATTTTTAAGTAATTGCTTTTTAATGTTTATGTTACTAAAATACGTAGTAGGGACCACAAACCACGACATTGCAGATAAAACAAATTTATAACGGAAATAATTAATAAATTTCCAAAACGCGTAGAGAGTAACAATAAAAACTAAAATGGATTTTTCAGCAACGGAAGGCTTTGATCAGAAAGAAAAGGGTTAGGGTGTCATATCACAATTTTTAAACATCACGATTAATCGCTTGCTATTAGAATATACATATTACTGTAATGAAGTCATGAATATGATTAAAATTATAACATATTAAAAGGTCAAATTTCTGAAAGTATAACTAAAAACGTAATTGTTTGTCGTAAAATTTATTCAAGGTGTTTTTGCTCCTAGACCTATTTTGCCGTGTAGACCTATTTAATTGCCTCCATAGCCTAGTGTTATTACTTTAGAAACCGGAGGTCGTGGGTTCGAATCTTGCAGGTACTCAATAATTTTTTTTTGTTATTTCCTAGTTCATTAGGGCAATTTGGGCCAATCACCCAATTGTCTGAAAAGTAAGATGATCCATGAGTCGGTTAGGCATGTAAAAAGTCGGTCCACCCAGCAACCCGCACTGGACCAGCGTGATGGGATACGGTCCAAAACCCCCTAATGGATAGGGGTGTATTAGGGGAGGCCTATGTCCAGCAGTGGACTATCACAGGCTGATGATGATGATGAGGTCTCATCATCATCATATTTTGAAAACTTTTGTTACTTTAAGGAGGAGAGTAATGTTTAAGAAATCAATGAAAATAATTTAAATTTGGTCTATTTAAAAAATACCCTTCAATGATTTTTTTTTCTAATTATTGGTGTCTATAGCTTTCGGCAATCTTGCGTCCATTTTTATTTCATGTAAATGCATATTGATATACAATATAATATTAATAGCAATATGGTTATACTTATCAGGACTCTGTGATGGACGGCTATAGCTTAAATGCAGAAAGCGGTGATTCTGAACACCGCTCCCCTCGACCGTTTGGTCTCCCCTGCCAAAGGTTTTCGTAAGGCTGAAATTTATCTGTATATCTTTTTTTTTATTATATAGTTATTTTTAATTTATCTTTTTTTTTATTATATAGTTATTTTTAATTTTACCTTTATACGTAATATTTTATCTATAGTTATAAATATTTTACTCGAACAGATGACAAATTTCTAAAAGAATTTACATGATATTATGATAAGTTTTATGAAAAGAAGGCAAAAAAATATAAGTCCATATCAAAACTGTATTTTACAGCAATGTAAGTAACATTTTAAATTTTATAGATATCAAAATATTTAAATTCCTAAATCTGACGGGTCCAGAAAGCTTTAACGCTGCCTTAGATATCTAAAAATTTTTTGAAATATCATCTCGTATTTTCTACTAAAAGTTTATTTATTATAACTAGAGAGAGATGTAATTTTTTCATAAAAAAATTATATCTTTAAAAATAAAAAATTAAATATACTCTACATTTTCTTATGTAAGCTTCGTAAGCTAAGAAATGAGGAAAACCTGGTTACCCTTATAAGCCTTACAAAGGAAGGACGACTACCTCGACCACAATGGAATTATGTCAATCGTCACGTTACGTAATAGGCTTAACTCTGTGTGTAAGATTGGACAAAGGTTGCTTTGTTTTAAAAAGACCGTTTAAAAATAAACATATTTTAGTATATAACTAACGCTTTGTTTCACAAAATATATCTCTTATGTTTATAAATGTTACGATAAAAATGTTCTAAATGAAACTAACGACATATGTAAAGAATAAGTGTGATAAATATGTAAAAATAATTCCAATTTGAGAAATTTTTAATGTCATGTCTTGTATGATATTCTTTCAATTGTGTATTAAGAATTTAATTCCAATGACACATCGTTCATATTTTATTTACTGAATTTAATTGCAAAAACACTAATGACATAAGCAATAAACTTTACAGTGTCTTGCATCTACCTTAAATTATTAATTTATACCAAAAATTTGAAAAACACAAAGTTTCATGCAGTTAATTTCTGTTTTAAATGATAGTTATTTGTTTTCCATTAATCTCATTTGTTCAATGGCTATAATAAAATTTGCGAGCGCATATATATATATGTTTTAAGAAAAACGCACAATAACCATTTTAATCAATTATTTATTTTAAAATTGCATTTTTGCATGTTTAAAACTCTTTAACGTAATATAGTGTACGTTCACATAAAAGCTAATCCATTTTAAAAATCATTAATTTTTCTAATACATTATATCAATATCATTTTTCTTATACGTCATGTATAACATATTTTATGCTAGAAAAAAAAAATGCTAATAAAATGAATATCTTAAAAGATAAGGGATATTTAAAATGTGGGGGCAATTTCAATTTATTAGCCGTTGGTATTGCTTAAAATGGTTCAGTACTGTTTGAAGTAGGTCATATTTTATTCTCGTTGCTACGCAACTGGTGCTCAAATTTTGACCATTCCTTTAAATGGTAGGTAATAGCTGTCTTGTGCTCACGCTTTTTTAATGATTTTCTGATAAGTAGTGTAATAGATATTTAAGAAATTTAAAAAATTACGCGTCAAAATCACAACCTTGTGCGACTAAATTGCAAACGCTGGCTCAATATTAAGAGATAGACTCAAACTATGTTATACATAATTGTATAACTTGAAGAGTGTCTGAATTGCAAAGAGACATATTCAAAGCTCTTAATTACAGTGTAAGTTTACATAAAAGTTAATGAACCTAAAAAATCTTTATTATATGTTAAAGGAAACATGTCATATATGTCATTCAGATATTATGAATACTTTAAAAGATACCAGAGATTTAAAATGCGGTGGCAGCAATTGCGGGGCAGTTTAATGCAGAAAGCACAAGCATATATCATATTCCGAAAAATGGTTATAAACTGTTTGAAGTCGATCATATTTTTTCTGTCAAAATTTTACATGTCATATCACTTAATATATACAATTCCTGATAATTCTACTATATTTTTTAACTAATACCGAAAAAACAAAAACTGTAAAAGATTATTTTCGTTACACATAAAAAAGTATTCTTTTCTATAATAACTGCATAATAGCAACTTATAATATTTTATCACAAAAAAGTACATAACAACTCGATGCTCTTAGAGTTTTTAAAAACAAAGCAGCAATGATAAGTCGATTACGCAAGGATTAGCTTCCATCCGATTGAGGGAACTGTTACCCTAAGCTTAATTTACTTTACGTCTCTTGAAGTTAGTGCTCCTTTAATTCAAGCACCTCTAGTCTGTCCTCAAATTTTACGCATACATTTTTTATTCTGGAATGCGAATGAAACTCTATACGACAATAAAGTTACAACCTAATATATATACAAATATTATAGCAAACATTTAACAATGCAATGTAATATTGATCAATTAGGGGATATAGATGCAATAATTGTATTAATTATTTTTTATAATTATTTAAGCTGTCCTAGCCATAATACACAAAGGTTATTAGATACCACACCAGATGGTAGGTGATAGCTCATCTGATTGTAAGTAATATCTAACAATTTATGTAATATAAGTAAAACTTATACAAAATCTTAAGTCGTCTACTTCTATTAGCGTTTTCTTCGCTTAGTTTAATAAAATTAGTTTCACGTTAAAGGAAAAATTAACTATTAATTTACATTCTTCTTGTATTTAAGCTAAATGATTATAGTCTTTTTAGGTGTATAATATTTTTCGATAGCACCTACACCTATACACGTACTTAATCTAAGGATATTTTTATTTACGAGAAAGACGACCGTTTCTTTGGCCCTGCCTATAAGAAAAGTAGCCTAAGATGCCACAAATCTGATCACTGCTCTGTGACATATGTAAGGTCTCGTTTACTCAGCAATTACGCTGGATATCTCTTCAAACGGGAAAACATTAGTATTAAACACTTGCTGCTGATTTCCGGCAGAAATAGCATTGCGGTGGTAATACCCATGATGTACTTTCGAAAACTCTATTTCGTAGCACCTACCACCTTAAAATTAAAATCTATTAAAATTATATTATTTAAAGTATTTTTATGCCTAAATAAATCTAAAATATTTTGTAGGTTTTGGATAGAAGTTGGATGTAGATTTCATTTAGAATTACACTCGGGGTTACTCGATTGATTAATTAGAATTGTTGCTAGAGGTGACAGTCATACTACGTGACATCATACGTGGTAAATGTACTATTAAATTAAGTCAATTATTCATTTACTTAAATTCGGTTAATTATTTATTTTACATAAAATTTTGTGTTAATAGATTTTGAGAAGAGCATCGGTTGGAATGTGTGTTTACAGTTTAAAAATAAAAACCTTGTTGTGTCAGCTATGTCGTGTGTTATCGTTACACAACATACTTATAACTTCTAAGATATTAATGTTAAAATATAGTATTATAATAAAATATACAGTATTATAACGATATTTAATGTCATAATTAGTTTCTTAAATTACTATTATGAACTTTAAAGTTTAAGTGAATTGTTATATTTTGCTGCGCACATTTTTATACAATATCTAGACGGCAAAAATGAGTTATGTTGGACTCAAATTGACTAAAAACCCAAGTGACGCCACTAGTGCTGGACGCTGAAGCAAGCAAGCTTTGATTCAACAATGAACGCGCCAGTTTCGTAACGATGTAATTCGATTATCTTAAACTAAAAACGTAAAATTTTAACAAAGCATGTGACCGACTTTATACACTATATAACCATTTCCGCAAGATAAGCGGGTAGCAACGCGTAAAATGGTTATTGAGGATGAGTCTTAAAATATAGATGCACTCGCGGATCTCACTCGCGCTTGCGCTCTCTTTATCGTAGCCCAATTCAAGAAGTTCAATTAATTTTTAAATTACAATTATTTATCTATATTTTTTACGGTTTCACCAGTGTTAGCAATGGATACATGCAAAATAGCGCTTGGTTATAATTTTTGACGCCAACTTTTCTTAACATAACATTATTTTAAAAAATGGGACCAAATGACAGCTAGTACCTAACATTCACATAAAGAATGAACAAAGGCGCACTTCTAGAAGCGGAGCAACGAGGACACAAATATAAAAATAAAACATTTATATCTGAATAAAGTACCTCCTTATTTTGAGAAGTCGGTCAATGAAAAAAAAATAACTTACAATGAGATTGAAATTTTAAGCGTTTTATTTAATAATATTACACTATATTAAAAGTAATGAAATAAAATAATTAATCACAGGAACAGGAAAATTTATTTCGACCTGCATATGTCATATTAATTAATTATCTTAGAAGTAGATTGAAGGGGATGACGAAGGCAGGTATCATTAAGATAACTCATATATATACATACGAGTTAGAAAATCATCTTTTTCCGAGCCCAAAATAAATTGTTGGAAGATACATATAAAAAGAAAATATTTTTGTAATGCTTTCACCATGAAGAAGTTATCATAGGTTTTTACATATAATTTTAATTTAATCAGTGGTTATACAACAATACGTATCAGTATCATTTAACATATAATTAAATCTAAACAGCAAAAAGTTGTACAAACGTTATGATAAATCTTGCAAATGTAGACAGTGTTTTTCTGTTTTCTCATAACAACCAGACCGTATATTTTTTAATTGTATGAGTTTTATGAAAACGAAATCGGTGATTGGAATATTAATGTGCATTAACATAATAATTTTGCAAATAGTGACTTTTTATTATTAAATTCAAACTAATATATAACTATTATATGCAGACAATGCTTCCAACGTTGCCTTTGGTAAGCTTTTAATAAACACGTACCTGAGGCAAATTATTGTATATCTGTTTCAAGCATTTGTGCCATTTCATTTATTTATAAAGAGTATGAATTTTTATCTTTCGGGGATATATAATGGTACCAATAATGGACAATGATTTGAGACAAATTATAGGTACTCTATGTTTGGTATAGTGTGCAAACTCGATGCAATCCAAATGCGCATTTAAGCATTTGGATTGAGTGGACAATGTTTAGTTTTAATGAATTAAAAATTGTTTGAAAAGAAAATATGTTTTTGGTGCCTACATAGAAATGAAATATATTTAAGTAATGACAGAAACATCTAATTTTTCTCAACATTAAAAGATTTATCACATTTCTATTAACTTACAATTACGCTGCAACGTTTGTATTATTTTACTTTGAAAAAAAACAAGGAATGCTTGGAAAACAACATTGTTTCAATAGAATTTTTAAAATGTTTATTCAATATTTTAATTAGGGTCATCTTGAAAGTACGTAAAATTAGCCCGGTGCTTTACTGGATAGCGTAAAATTTATTTCACATATATATTACGAATGCGTTTAGTGCTATTGGTCAAAGAAATACAGATTGATCACAAATTAAACTCTATTACGTTTTTTTTTTTACTTTGAAGTAAGTTTAGGCTTGAGAAATTACGACTGTATATTTGATATTAGCCAGAGCCATTGACAACTGATTTACTTTCAGATTAACGACGTGGGATGGACCCGCTAGAAGGAAGAGGAAAGGGCGTCCTAGAAATACCTGAATAAATAATGTAAAAACAAATGCAGACAACAACTGGTCTGGAAAAAATGGAGAAGGCCTATACCCGCGAAAGGGGTTTTGACCAATAGTAGCAAGGAATAAAAAGAGGCTTTTTTCATCTTGTTTTATCCCACCTAAAAAGGTGAAGATGATACGAATAACTTGAAAAACACCTTTATTTTCAAATACTAACTAATTAAACACTAAAACACAACTGGTTCCCAGAACCGTTTATTTATCAGTTAAAGAAAATGATCTCACTGTCAAATTCAACTAATAAGACTGTATTCCGCTCTTTTAAAACCAATATAGGGAATGGGATTATTAGATAAAAAATGTTATATGTGTTGTGTCAGAGAAAATAGCGAATTTATGGTGTTTCCAACCGATATAATCATATCGTGAAATAAACAATCTACGTGATGAATTAATTCACGCATTAAAAAAATGTAATTCCTCAATAAAGGGAACAATTAAAGTCTTGTTATATACAACATTTTTTACCAACTCGTAACAAGAAGCTTTTGTTAAAAAATATAAATTAATTAAAACAAAGGCAGCACTTAACCTCGTTAAAAGCCTTACAACGTTTTAGCATGATTAGAATATATGAATGATAAGTAGCGTGGGTTGGTAAAGGTACCTTCATCTTTACATATAAATTCGATTTATAGTCGGTGCTTCTCTGGTCAGATCGAATTGTTTGAACTAGCAGCAGATTTGATTGCTAAATCAAACCTGCGAAGACATTAATAATTATACACGTACGCGTAAATTTATGAGAGTAATATTTTTTACTCTAAGTTGATTCTATCTAAAGTGGCATATGCCGTTTGCGTAAAATATGTTATAGCGCCCAATTGTGGACGCAAAAATGTGCTCTCTGTGCATTTCCTCTCTTTTCTTTCGTAATTCGTTAGGATAGACAATCGTTACAACGAAAAAAGGCAGGACAATTTTATTACGCAACACCATTGCCCTTTACAGGCCACCCTATGGTAAGCCTGCATTGTCCAAACAATCTTGGATATTACAAAGAAAAATAAAATGTATATTTTGCACATGAATATTTAGTCTTACTTTGTATCCTTTCGTTAATTCAAATTATACATGTAATTTTAAATTGTTTTGGTAACTTAATAGGTTCGTGTTATTGTTAGTTAACTAACTATGAAATTGTTACTTAACTATGAAAAAAGTAGATGCGGTCTATGACAGGAACATGAAATTTACAAATGTTTTATTAAAGAAATCGTAAAAAATTTTGTTTTCTGCGAGCGATAAACTACGTGTTTGGCAATGTTCCAGCTTATATCACATCAGTGTTCAGTTCTTTTTGATTCGCAAACATTTTTAATACAATGTTTTGTAAATACGAATAAAATATTTTAAATATATTGACTGCCCTAGACATAGAGATAGGGAAGTACTCACCACGTACGAACCGCCGGCATGCGTCAACTCGCCAAGCGCCCAAGCATGGCAAACCCAGTCTAGCGCTCCGCGTAGCGCTCCATTGCCCGCGTGGCAACAACCGCCACCACAGGTAGCGCCGAGCGCCCCGCGTGGCGCCGCACCTCAGACAAGCGCTCCGCGTAGCGCCCCAGAGTTTGCTAGCAATAGCAATGGCAGCAACTTGGAAACGTTAGCCGGACAGATCGACTTCGCCGAGCTCGATCGCCTTACCGCGGAATTCGACTCCGTCGTCGGAAACTTCGGAGCCCGTCTTGCCATACTTCGTAAGTATGGGCAACTAGTCGACTTAATTACGGGAAACGGGAAACATACATGAAAATACGCCCATACTAAATAGAGAAACGGCCGTCTAAAGCCACGCGCTGTAAATATTTCATTTTTAACGCAACGGTCTCGCGGACCAAAGGACCGAAATTTCATTTTGTTACGCGAAAACGACGTCGACATTCTACTAGTGCACGAGACGTTCCTAAGATCCGGTAGAGGCGATCTAAAATCGCTAATTACAACATTATAAGAAATGATCGGACCGGCGCTTCACACGGCGGCACGCTCATTTACTATAAAAAGTCCCCGCACTGTGACCAATCGACACGCCGTCGACGCTATCGCATCTAGAAGCCTCGGTCTGTAGGCTAGCCATGACAGGACACGCACCAATTACATAGCCTCGGTCTACTTACCCTGTAGACGCTATTCTCCCTAGAAGGCGCCGTCATTCTGGCAGGCGACATCAATAGCAAGCACCCCGATGGAACCTAAAAATCAACCCGGGTGCAGACAGATAAAATTCGAATTACTTCTTTTTGTGGCCCAAACTGCCTCCGTACGTTACCCAAATCGGATTGGGTTTGGCCTCCTTCGTAACCCGGGTATAGGATCATGAAACAACCTGATCATCGCCCATATTAAATTAGGACCACCTGCTAAAATATCCAATGGCTCAAATCAAATCAAGCTAAATGCAACCACCACACCTAGATCCATTCCTAAAGTCCGCAAGACCGCGCAAACTCGCGTTTGCCCACAAAATGCCAAACCGGGCCTCCCAAGAGGTCCCGATGAGGGATAACCCCCGGGCCAGCCAAAAAGCGGACGCCTTGACGCAAGAGGGCGGTTCGCCCGTTGGATCCAAGGAACGGAACCCGGAAGCTGCGCGCCCCGAACATCGTCCAAGAGCGCTAGTAATTTCAGGAACGACGGGGGATCAGATCCCAATAACCATCCCATCCTTCGAACTTAAAAGTCTGGGGCGGAAAGAACTCCTCCGATGCCGCCTCATCCCATCCCAACCTTCCTGATGTTCCTTTAGCGTTTCTCAAAGAAAAACCCAAGTTCAACGCCCGGGCCCAAATTGCCATAACCCATCGACGCCGTCACCGCCAAAAAGTTGGAACGGGTCAGCATTACCTTCCTCCTGCGATTTAACTTCCGGCAAAAGGGTCGTCGTTATAAAATCTAAACCTCAACCCGGGCACCGACGGCATAAACCCGGTCATTAAAACCACCCTGTATTTCCGTCCCAATTTAACCAGCCTTTCCAAGGGTATTTTTCAAACCGGAAAGATGTGAAATGGGTTCCTCAAACCCGGCAAACCCGCCACCAGTTCCTATTATTTCCCAAGGGTTTCGGAAAAATATTGAAATCGTCCCCCGGGTTTACCAACTCGTAACAAGAAGCATTTGTTAAAAAATATAAATTAATTAAAACAAAGGCAGCACTTAACCTCGTTAAAAGCCTAAGAACGTTTTAGCACGATTAGAATATATGAATGATAAGTAGCGTGGGTTGGTAAAGGTACCTTCATCTTTACATATAAACTCGATTTCTAGTCGGTGCTTCTCTGGTCAGATCAAATTGTTTGAACTAGCAGCAGATTTGATTGCCAAATCAAACCTGCGAAATCATTAAGAATTATACACGTACGCGTAAATTTATGAGAGTAATATTTTTCTTCTAGTAATTTGATTCTATCTACAGTGGCATATGCCGTTTGCGTAAAATATAGCGCGCAATTGTGGACGCTAAAATGTCACTCTGTGCATTTCCTCTCTTTTCTTTCGTATTTCGTCGGAATAGACAATCGGTACAACGAAAAAAGGCAGGACAATTTTATTATGCAACACCATTGTCCTTTACAGGCCACCCAATGGTAAGCCTACAAACAATCTTGGATGTTACAAAGAAAAATAAAATGTATATTTTGCACATGAATATTTAGTCTTACTTTGTATCCTTTCGTTAATTCAAATTATACGTGTAATTTTAAATTGTTTTGGTAACTTAATAGGTTTGTGTTGTTAGTTAACTAACTATGAAATTGTTACTTAACTATGAAAAAAGTAGATGCGGTCTATGACAAGAACATGAAATTTACAAATGTTTTATTAGAGAAATCTTAAAAAAATGTTGTTTTCTGCTAGCGGTAAAACTACGTGTTTGGCAATGTTCAGCCAGCTGTTCAGTTCCACGAATAAAACATATTTAGTATGTAGTTAAGTCGGTTTTGAAGCCACTATATACAAACTACGAAAAACCCTATAAAGTCGTTGTGATTTAATCTGTTTCTGTTTCATTTTTAGGGTGAAGTTTATAACTACAATAGTCTAATTAGAGTTTAAGGTCGCGGACGCGATTTACATTAAACTAGAAAATATGCTTTATTTACGATTTTATTATAAGGATACACCAAGGCCATAGTTACACAGATACAAGTTACAGAGCATTACTCAAGGGCCCAATTAAATGCCTGAAATATTTTTTCGTTAAATATAGAAAAATATGCACTTTATAGTATGTAATTTAAATAATATTTCATAAGATGTAACAGTAAGCGCGGTCTACTGATTGCCAACGCTGCGTCCACCCGTAGACCAACCGTTAACAACCAGTGGACGTTGGGTTGAGACGGTGCGAAGTTCGTGGCATTTTATTTTTCAACCAACTGATTAAATTTAAGGAATAAATAGGTAAATTACTAAAAAATTTAAGAAACTGCACTCGCATTCTTGTAATGCCTACCGCAAGTATTATCGAACGCTCAGACTTTATCTGCATATGTCAATCGGACGCATGAATAAACTTATCATCATCTCTATGGCTAACGAGATAAAAGCTTCAGATTAGTTAAGAGAAGGCGAATGCCACGATTTACCTTTCCGTAATACGTTGTTTTTAGAACACTTTCTCGTATCGTATTAACTTAAAATATTTTTTTTAAGTTTGGCTAGGTTTGTGCATGTAATTATTTGTATATACTTTTATGTATAAGAATTTAAATTCCAATTTATCCCTCATTAAATTGTATTTACATATTAGGAGTACTTGTCTGGAAAGTTGGCAATAATGGAGTATAATGAAAAATGCATTATTTTCACAAATAATGTTCACGTGTACGAAAAATAACTAATGCAAAGACATATTACTTTTTGCATTAACTCAAATACTATACATGATTTAGTAAAAGACTTCGGATTACGTTTAATTTTGTTCCCAATATTTCTGACGTTTTTGCGTATATTTTGCGGTCACAGGCAGACTGAGGTGTTGTACGTCTATCTGCCATTTAAATGACAATAATTGATAAATAACTATATAATAATAAATATTTTTTCATACACGGGCCAACAATCGTTCATCAATAATTTTAGTAGGTTATAGAAAGTCAGGCGTTAATCAGCGCAAGCTTTTCTGGCAATAATTTTCTAAAAAGTAATATAATCTGTTCACCGGATACGCTTTCAAAATCTGACTGCCCTAGACATAGAGATAGGGAAGTACTCACCACGTACGAACAGCTGGCATGCGTCAACTGCCAAAGCACCGTTTCATTTTTAACGCAAACGGTCTCGTGGATCAAAGGACCGAAATTTCAGTTTTGCTACGCGAAAAAGACGTCGACGTTCTACTAGTGCAGAAGACGTTCTTAAAACCCGGTAGAGGCGATCCGAAAATCGCTAATTACAACATTATAAGAAATTACCGGACCGGCGCTTCACACGGCGGCACGCTCATTTACTATAAAAAGTCCCTGCACTGTGCAGCAATCAACAAGCCGTCGACGTTATCGCATCGACGGCTTGTTGATCTGAAGGCTAGCCATGACAGGACACGCACCAATTACCATAGCCTCGGTCTACTTACCGTGTAGAAGCTCATTCGAGATAATAGAATCCGACTTCGAGACGCTATTCTCTCTAGGAGGCGCCGTCATTCTGGCAGGCGACATCAATAGCGAGCACATCCCATGGAACAGCTACAAAATCAACTCGCGAGGTGCAGCACTAGATAAAATATCAGAATTACTTAACTTCAGTGTCGTTGCACCGCTTAAGCATACGCACTACCCGCACATGGTAGGCCACAGATCGGATGTGCTTGATATTGCCCTCCTTAAAACGTCAATCTCGCTTTTAGAGGTATAGAGGTCATAGAAGATCTAACCTCCGATCATCGCCCAGTCATCCTCAAATTAGGACCACCTGACTCCCAAAATATCATATCCAAAACCATAGTTGACTGGCGCAAACTCAAATCACAGCTAGACTGCACTAGCTCACCACACCGATCCACCACACAGATCTCAAGCAATGCACCATCCCATCCTTCAGGCAACTTCCTAAAAGTCAGAAGGGCGGAATAGGAACTCCTCCGATGCCACCTCTATCCCATCCCAACCTTTATGATGCTCCTTTAGCGTTTCTCAATGAAGAAAAAGCCGAATGTCTAGCCGACAGCCTAGAGGGCTCACACACCTCAAGCACTTAACCGATCGACGCCGCTCACCGCCAAAGGTGGAGAGCGAGGTCGAACGATTGACAACTTCCTCCTCGTGATTTAACTTCACCGGTAACCGAAAGTGAAGTCATGTCAATTTTCAAAAATCTCAAACCTCGAAATCCCGGGCACCGACGGCAAACAACTGCGTCATTAAAATGTTACCTGAACATATAATTAAAACCCTAGTCCTAATTTATAACGCAGCTCTTTCCAAGGGTATTTCCCAAACACTTGGAAAGACGCTGAGCTATAGGGTTCCTCAAACCCGGCAAACCACCTGCACTTCCCAGTTCCTATCGTCCCATTAGCCTCCTCAAGGGTTTCGGAAAAATATATAAACGTCTTGTCCTAGCCCGCTTATTAGATTTTATGAAATCTAAAGGGCTCCCTACCCCCATTCAATGCGGCTTTTGAGCACTCTTGCACAAACCAAATTCACCGCATCACGGAGAAAATAAAAAACAGCTTAATACTAGGCCATCACACGGGAGCGCTTTTCCTCTACGTGGCGAAGGAATTCGATAAAGTATGTTATAGTTAATATAAGTTATATAAGCTCGGCGTGCCCGACCGTCTCGTACTCATCATACGAGACTTCCTCGGGAACCGAACGTTCCGATAGCGCATAGAGGGAACTAAATCACTACCTCGACTGGTCCAGTGCGGCTGCTACCCCAAGGCTCCGTAATAGGCTCAGTCCTGTTCACTCTATACACTCATTATATCCCACAGCACCATCTTGTAGACACCGCCTTATTCGCAGATGATACATGCATATATTCAACCAGTAGATGCCCTGTCCTTGTTAGTCAAAGACTCCAATCCGCGTCCTAGGGGAATGGTTCCGGAAATGACAAACAGAAATCAATCCTTCCAAAAACGCGGCCATTTTGTTCACGCGACGAAGACCGTGCCTTCCTTCCAATGTCCGAATCCTAGACTGCCCTATCCCTTGGGTCAAACAGACCAAATACCTCGGGTTAATAATCTTAGTTAAATCCCTAACATTCGGCCTGCACATTACGCGAGTCAAACACAGAGCGGCCTACGTCTTAGGCCGACTCTTTCCATTAATCAATCCAAAAAGCAAGTTATCTCTTCGCAATTAGGTGTTGCAATACAAGATGGTCATACGTCCTTTTTTTTACCGTGGGGATAGCATACCCGTTCTCGCGGGGCAAAGACGGGTTACGTCGGACTCGCAACGACTAAAACCACCACATTGTTCCTACTTGGCGCCTTAGAGATGGGGTCACGGAACGCTTGGCAGTCTTCTGCGACCGCACCAGCGCTAGCTGCCGTAGCAGCTCCGTCTTGGCCTTGCGGCCATCTGCCTCCCTCTGGGCGCGTCGGAACTAGCGCGCCCTTCGTCTAGGCCCTTGTATTCAGGTAACAGACTCCCCCGAGTCTGTTACTCAGGAGACCATGGGAGCCAGGAGTTCCCAATCCACACAGGGACGATACTCCAGCCCCAGTGGCGGCCAGGATGTTAAGCTCCGCCGCTAGCTCATTTCGGCCGTAGAAGGAGGAGAGATCGACGACAACATGCCGAATATCCCTCCTCCACGGCCCTCTACACCGCATCAGCGGTACGGCCCCCGAATCGCAGAGGATAGGAGAGCGGCTACTATCTACCACACTCTTCTTCCTCCGCGACTCCTCCTTGGTTACGAAGGACAGAAAGGGCGGCACACCTACCTTTTTTTTTTTTTTTACCGTGGGAATGTCACGCATAGCCCGTCCTCGCGGGGGCAAAGACGGTTATGTCGGACTCGCACCGACTAAAACCACCACGTTGTTCCTTCCTGACGCTTTTAGGGTGGGGTCGCAGGAACGTTTTGCACTCATCTGCACCCCACTCAGCGCTGGCCGCCGAAGCAGCCCCATCTCGGCCCTACGGCCATCTGCCTCCCTCTGGCGCCTTCGTCTCGGCCCCTGTAGTTGGGTTACAGACCCCGAGTCTGTTGATTCAGGGCCATGGGAGCCAGGAGTTCCTCGACTAAGCAGGACCAAACTCCCAGCCCCAGCGGCGGCTCTGATGTTACGCTCCGCCGCTAGCTTCATTTCGGCCGCCAGAAAGAGGAGAGTCGACGACACCATGCCGAATGTCCCCTCCCACGGCCCTCCACACGCATCAGCGGTGCAGCTCCGAGTCCGGAGGATAGGGAGAGCGGCCTACGGAATACCGAGCACCCTCTTCCCCGCACTTCCTCCTGGTTGCCGAAAGACAGGAAGGGGGCACACCTACCTCCGCAACCCGTCCCTCGCACCCTCCTTAAGGCGCATCCAAGCGGGCTTGTTCAGCCGCTGCCAGCCTCTCACGCCCGGCCTTACACCTCAGGCCGGCCAGGTTCCTCTAGCTTCCCGCGGCTGACCCAGCCGGGTACTGAGCCCCACCGCTAGACAAAGCGAGAACCTGTTCGGGGCGGCACACTACCTCCTGCAACCGTCCTCGCACCTCCAGCGGGCTTCTGCAGCCGCTTGAGCAGCCTCTCACGGCCGGCCTTACACTCAGGCCGGCCAGGTTCCTCTAGCTTCCGCGGCTGACCCAAGGCGCAGGTACTGAGCCCCACCCAGACAAAGCGAGAACCTGTTCGGGGAACAGTCATACGTGCTATATTAACTATGCCAGTACCGCCGGGTTATAGCGGTTAACTCCACTAACGTGAGTCATCCGTGAATAAAAAATATCCTTTATACCAGAGTGAAATAGGGGACTTGGGAACTCCCAATTCCTACTGTAGGTCGGCAGAAAGCACGGTATACGACACACCGCTAATACAAGGTACATAAAAGGGGATCAATTTGAGAGTTGACCTTTCTACGGCGATACTTGGGTGACATTATCAATGAGCCCA
This sequence comes from Lamproptera curius, assembly GCA_029286875.1. Lineage (NCBI taxonomy): Eukaryota > Metazoa > Arthropoda > Insecta > Lepidoptera > Papilionidae > Lamproptera > Lamproptera curius. Next base: position 5,094,104 of record JAGSMT010000018.1, on the reverse strand, counting down.
TGTAAAATACGCGTCTTCCAGGGTATTCTGCTCTTCCTTTGGACTGAGTATTACATATAATTAACGTATGTTTATTTCATAAGACACGAATTTGCATATTTTTAAATTATATTTTTAACATTTTTCTATCGAAATTCAATTTTTCTGTATGTGTACAAAAATGTTTATAGCGGTCTTGATAATTGTTGAGGATTGTTGAATATTGCACACAAATCACAATATCCCACTCATTAAAATATATTGTTTATTTTTTTCGAAGAAACACTTAAAAGGTAAACAATAACGTAATTTAATTGTACATTTGTCCTACTGACTAAAATACAGAAATGTTTTATCTAAATAGTCGGCCTTCTTATGCAGAAAATCTGTCCTAAGAAGTGTGTAACCCCATTAATACCTAGGTTATCTCTTCAAGTTTCTGCCCATTGAATATGGCAAAACTGCTCAAAGAAAGAAATAAATATAAAAAGGGTTAAAGACAATAACAGTTATGTGCAAATGCCAGATTGTTACAGCAAGAAATCGAAATCTGAAAACCATTACAAACAGAAGTAGCCACTATCATATCAATATAAAAAAGGTAAATGCGGTTTCTGTTCAAGAATTTCAGTAAGCATTACCTTTAAGAGATTTCTAAGCTGCTGCTTTTAAATTTTATTATATTTTCTGAATGTTTAACAAAATTATGCGATCTGCTTTCCGGTAACGCATGAAAAAAATATTAAAAAAACCCTATTAGTGTTAATTTGTAGGTTTATTATGGCATTATTATGGTAATATCACCAAACCGTTTTAGGGAATAAGATGAGATTATATTTTCCATCAGACTATTAAAAGGCTCAGGACTTTCAAAAGGATTAATTGACTATTAACATGCATTCATTGTTATGCGTTTATAAATATATATAATCGTATGTAAACAAGTTTAATTAAATTAAATAAATAATATAAATGACAGAAAACGACTACAAATCCTCCAACTTTTACTACATAATAAAATAAATAGGCTTGCAAATACAAAAAAATATCACACTCGTCTTATATCTAATAGAGTTTGTTGACATAAATTCTCTAATATGAGAAAATTTTCTGATAGATTAAAAAAGCTCATAAGAAATAAATAAATAAAATTAAAAAATAAAAAGATAATGCAATTTTTTATTTATTTATTTCAGTTTAAGTTTGGACTTAATTATAGTTTCAATTAATGCATTCATTAATACTTTCAATACATATTTTTATGGGTAATTAAGTGTGTATATTATGTTATTGCAAAATTTTTATTTGTTAAACCTATTTTTATAGATCTAGGTGTTGGTTTTCGATTAGAATAGGCATTAAGTATAAATATCAATGCAATGATTATTACATACATTTTACAAAATTAATTATATTTATCAAAAGACTTTCATAATAACATGTGAACAACTACTTTAAGTGTTCCTCAAAGAAATGCTTGAAAGCGTAATTTAAAAACATTTTGCCTTGTAAACCGTACACGATTATTGATCCCATTTTGCAAGTACCAAGCCTTATGTAATGTTTATTATAATCTTCGAGAATTTTGCATATTCGACTTTTCCTTTTTGTAAATAGTCGACGGTTTATCGAAAATTACTCGTATGCTATAAGAAATATAAACTGTTTTTATTAAAACAACGTTTTACAGTATGCCAGTTAAAGAAGTATTTTTTTTCTTAAATTCAAGGCCCGTTGGGCTTCTGAATAAAAATAAGTATATATAGGTACATATCATAATAATCAACTTTAAATTTAAAGAGTTATAGAGGGCTGCTTTTTATTAGAGTTTTTCCGAGATATCACTAAAGATCTTTATCAAAGAAAAAATTGTCATAGAAAATGGTTGCATTTTATTTATGTCAAGAAAAAATTATATATCATAACAATATAACATTTTAAACCTGATAGAAGCAGCGGCAAGATTAAGGGTTTTATTTTTATTTAGACCAATAGTGTTTTATTGAGCTGCGTAAAATATTTACTAATTAAATCAGAAGCATGCTTACTGCATCTGATTTACAACAAATTTTTAGTAAAAATAAATCATTTACACGTTTATACTTAAGATATCTTTTACACGTTTAGACTTTAAGATATCAGTTAAAATATAAAATCATCTTGTCTCATTTTGATTGTTATGTCTTTTGTAATTCACATTTACTAACGCGATAAGAAAATGAAATGGTCAATTCAGAACTCGTAAGACGTTAAGTCTTATCGCTGCGTATAAAAGGAAATAGGAATATATCAAGTGATAATTGTCAAAATTTATTTGTATTGTTCCCTTAATATTTAAAATTTTATCCTTAAATTTATTATTCCGTCAAATATAACGGCATTCATAAGAATTCCTATTGATTTCAAGTTGCAATAGGGTGCTTCAAACCGATTTATTGTATTAGCTTAATATTTCAAAAGCCACGGAAGCTAAGAGGAACCTGGTTGGCCTGCTAGTAGCCAGGGGAGTGCAAGAAAACAAGCTCAGGTGGCCTGGGGAGACAGAATTAAGTTCGTCTCCTGTTCCTACCAGTCATCAATGCGAGACACTACAGATGCTCATGTATCCCCTTGGTCACGGATTTGATCAAATCTTTGTCAGACTACTTATTGGAGCTTAGCGGCCAGTGCCTAAGGGGTGAGTGGGCCGTATGCCCACTGGTATGGTCGCAAAAAACGGTGAAAGCGTTTTTGATAACGTCGATTTAATCAACGGTAAGGAATAACATGACTGTCTCATTATAATTCCCCCGTTTTTTCGCCCTAAGGGTAGCTCATTAGCCTTCGATGATTTCGAAAAAGCCGAATGATAAGCGGACACACTAGAAATACAATGCATGCCGTCTCGCGAAAACAACGACACGTTTCATCTAGCGGAGGTGGACTGTGAAATCGGCCGTAGGGCGTTGTTACCATCAGAGGCCGAACGCTTGAAGTTTGTGTCCCCGGAGGTGAACAAAAATATTATTAAGATACCAATAATATGCATTGAGCAAGATGACTTTACATTGCACCGCCTGAAGTGAAGTGACGAGACTAGAAGAAACGCAGCGTAAGACGCTAAAAATCCATATTCAATATGTCAGGTCGTTTTACACAGTACAAATGCTGGCTACAGTGCCCTTAAACAGAAAACCAGTAGTGTTTATAGATAAACACTTTTGCAGCAGAATTGCAGCGGTACTTTCCTAGACGACCCTTTTACACTTTTCGTTTGTTTATTTTATTGTTTTTTGTAATGTAGTTTGCAGTAGCTCGTTTCATAAATTCTACTTTAATGGAGAAAAATATATTAAAATTAGTGTTCGACCGAAATTTCGGCAATACTTTCTGCCGAAACCGAAACTGGTTTCGGAAGTTGTCATGTTATCAAAAGAAACGGTCTTATTCAAAAGTACCAAGCTCAGATCACTCGATTTTAGCACACACAAGTTATTCCAAGTTACCTAAAAGAGATTGATGATTCTTCTAGATCGACCAAAAGATATCAAAAGACGTAAGAACAACATGTATACTCTTTGGCGACAAAAATAAATAAATTCTGAAAGGCATGGCTCAGATATTTTTTATATTAGTAAAAAAAATATTTTTTTCTGAATGTACTCATTTGTTTGCTTTCTGTCGGTACGTGTTCTCGAAAATAGAGTAACATCAAGTGTGGGCTTGTTATTAAAAACCTCTTAATAAAAAAACAACGGCGCTTGAGAATCAACATTAGAGTAGTCTGCTCTGCCGTATTCAACTGTCACAAGGTTCAGGGCTTCTCAATTACGATTAAGGAGAACGACCACGGAAGACGAATATCGTTATAGTCATTCATCAAACTCAGCCTTCATGAAAATGCTGCAAATTCAAAAACATAATTCGAGAAACGGAATTTGAAAATGATCAACTATTATCTTTGAAATAATTGAAAAAAGGTTTAAGGAACGTTTGTGCATTAAGGGATAAGTTTTAGTAGTTCGTTGTTCACACAGATTATGTCTATGATTTTTACTTGACATAATTAAATAATGATGAAGTAATTACAATATTTAATAACAGTGTAATAAAAGTGCAATTAGTTAAAACAGTGATAAACATTAATTCCTCATACTTGCAAGCATCTCCCGGAGAATAATATGCTATTTTGATTTAAACTTGCTCACTTTCAGTAATTGACGTTACAATAGAACATTATACTAATAAATTAAAAATATACTGTCTAAATAAAATTAAACAAATGGTCCAATGTTAAACAACACGATAGTTTAGAAGATAAATCGATTGTTGACACGACAATAGCTTACTATAAAAAATTGGTTCAATGAAGAATTATACACAAAAGATAAAATAAATATATAACCTAAAAACCATCAAAAAAATTCAATATAAGATACATCACAACCTAAAATGATATAATCAACAGTAAAGTTGAAAATTAAGTACAAACTGCGAAATAGCTTGACATAAAATTGACTGTTAAATATGTTTGAGCAAAAACCTTTCAACAAAATATAGAAAACATAAGAAGATAACAACTCTGTGTGAAATTAAATTTAATTCTTTAGATTTTATAAGTTTAAGAATTGCAATTTGATAAGCAAACACCTTGTTAATATGTTAGAACCAACCAGATTTGACAAGACAATATAACAATAAAGCAATCGATTAAGCTAAAAAATGTTTTATTACCAAGAATTAAAAACTTTATCTAGAGAAAGAAGAATAAAAATAAGGTGGAAATCTGCGATATATTCTTCGTTGAATTACAAATATTGAGAAACCTAACAAAGTTTTTAGAATTGGCAACTTATAACGGCAAAACCACAGCATTCAAATATGTTTCTGATAACCTAGACTTAGCAAACAATTACTTAAAAATAAAAGCAAACTCCCAAATAATATAAAATGTTTTCTGATAAACTCCAACACGATAAAACATTTTGAGAAGTCTTGAGAAGAATTGAACCAATGAGAAACTTAAGGTGACTAAAATCTGACTATTATGGAAGTAATTATGGACAAACCAGTTTTACGAATATTTCTCCAAAAAGTAATAAAGTTTGATACACGGTCCGGTGAGACACTCAACAGCTACGAAAATTTACCGGCAAGCTCATCGCGATTTTCATTTTATACTTTAATCTAGAAGCATTTGCAACCAGGCAAATTCGATGAGTTACCTGAGTATCATATGATTACCCATACCTACATCAGAGACTAGAGATTAGAGCTTCTAAACTATACCCACACTATAATAACAGAAAAGATGCCGTAGGAGGTGGTGGAGAGTCTCTGCATCATACACAATAACTTAAAACATAATTTGACTAATATCCTATTTATTATATAAAACTATAATTATGTTATTTGCTCACTGTAATGGAGTTTTGTGCAAACCAGGATATACAAACAATGATGACTTTCTGGCAGAGTTTAAATCACAGCTTGTAAAGAAAAGGCGAACAATTGTTTTGGGACTTTAACATAGATCTACTTGACAAAACAAGAAAACAAAACAATATAAACAGTTTTTAAAGCGATCTGGTTTAGAAAACGCTGAACATGAGAATGTGCAACTAAAAATCTATTCTAGACCATGTAAGCTCCAATCTTAAAAATGACACCTTTCGTATGGTGACAGTCCGTCTTCATTTTCCGATTAAAGGAGCTTTATTTTTAACTTCTAAATAGATTTGAATTTAGAAGTTAAAAAATGAAGCCGCACACAAAGATTCGGGTTCAAATGAATCGATAAATTATGTAAAATCAATGAAACATGGTGAAAGAAGTTACAATACAAAATACCTGCCAAAAAATCACCTAAAACAAGAAAAACAAATAAATTATTGTAAAGAGAGCAGTAAGGTCGGAAAAATCAAAATGATTAATCAACCGCAAAATGATTGGAATACGAAACAATTATACCAGAAATCAAAAATAGAAATATGCTGTGGGCAAAATGCAAAAGTTTCCTGATAATAACTACTAAGGAATGAATTTATTAAAAACGAAACGAAGTAGGAACACTAATACAGCAAACAGAACATTCTTATTATAGCTAGGAAATTTCTAAGTGTCACAATAAACCAAAGAAAATGCAGAGTTTACTAAATACTCTTGTTACGAATAAAATAAAGCATAATGCTCCTCCTTCAAAACTTGTTGTAAACTCCATTGATGTGGTAGATCCTATTGATATTTGTGAAACATTCAACAGTTATTTTTCAAATATAGGACAACAGTTGGCAGACGAAATACCCAAATCATTTCATGATAACTACTCACACGCCCTACGTACTAACAAAGCAGTAAGTTCGACAATCTCATATTTTGAACCTTGCACTCAACATGAAATCCAGAACATAATTCGTAAACTTGATCCTAATTGTAGCGTTATGTAATGAATTTTAAACTAGTGGTACGTTATCTCAAAATCAATATCTACGTGCGACTAATAATCAAGTTATATGTAATGAAGAAACATTTATACAATTTAACCCTCACACTAGGCGCAGCCTTTCCTATGAGGGAATTATATGATTATCAAAATTAAATAAGCTAAATTACGAACAGTAAACACAGTTTAAAAAAAAAACTGTACAAAACATTAAGGCAAGAAATGACAACAATATATTCAAACAAATTATTAAAATAGTGTGTGTATTTTATTGTATCATAATTATAAAATTCTCTGGTTTTCATTTTGCAATTTTGCCTTTTTTTTACATTTATTTTGGTTTTTGTGATACCGTAATTTCTAAAGGTGCAAACGCTAATTATTTGTATATAAATGGAGATGGGAATACACAGAAACTGTAGGTGCTTTAAAAGACCCTTTTTATAAATGTGGTGTAGTAGTTAGAAAGGTGCAGTGATTAAGGATGAACAACTTTCTTACGCTTTAAATCTTAGCATTCTCGTAAAGAGTGTCAGTAGAATACCTAAGAGGTTTTCCCATTGCTACCTTGAGGACACTTTAAGATCATTCTGGAGGCAAAATAATTGATATAGCTGATCTATCCCATGCGAGAATACAAAAGTTTAATAGTGATTGACATAGGAAGATATAGTTCGTTTTTATCATGGTTACACTGCAATTCACATTTTGTAGATTACGTAATACTGGGATTAGTTTAAGGATTAGTTTTGACAAATTTCCTATTTATTTGTTTTCATCTAAAACTATTCGAGAAGAATATTCTATGAATTATGGGGCAATTACTCAGTGCTTAGACCTTTGTGGAATTTTAATTGTATTTTGTGATCTAGGCGCAGAAGCGTTTCTTTTATAAACAACATAAATATTTAGTGTTTTATATATTTAGAACTAAAAAGCTTTTACTCAACCAAAATAAAATTCGGAACAATCTATCTTTCACCTTTTGAAAGATAAAGGCCATGACGGCTCATTAAAACTATTCCTTTGTCATCTGTGTAACAAACAAATAGTATATAAGTAAGTTAACCTAACTGCACGTAAACGTAACCGTAAACTCTAAACTACTATCATATAATTACACATTATGTACACATCCGCACTGAGGAGACACTAATGGTTACCGCTATTGCGACTAACGCCTCAAATGCTTAGTTTAACGGTCGAAGGTAAATTTCGGGATGCATCTAAACAACTAACAACAAAGTTTTTTTTCTTTATATAAATCTTACATTTTAATATGTCTTACTATTATAACCCCGTGTTCTACTGCCAATTAACTATTTCTATTGTTTTTTAAGAAAGTTCTAATGGCTAAAAAAGCTTCTAAATAAATAATGTAGCAGTTTTCGTTTTTCAACATAAAATGCACGGAATAAATAAAAAATATGGTAGTACGAGTTAAAAAAAGTTTGCTGCAATTAGTTAGTCCATGTTTAATTAATGAGTAACATATTTTCTCCTTTTTTTATATTCGTTGTTAGCTTTTCTGATAATATCTTTTAAAAACACCATTATGTTTTTAGTTAAAGTTCGCTCTTTATGTAAAGAAAAAGTGCCCGGTGCCAGCTTTACAAAGTTAACAAAGCTATTTCCTTATAGTTGCTGGTTTAAAATTCTGTGTATGCCGAGAAATACCTAATAGAACTTTATTTGCGGTATTATGTTATAAATTATTAATAGTAAATATTTTTAGCGTTAAATTTTTGTCCATTTGATTTATCTTTAAAAGTTTTCAAGACCTGTATAAAGAGTTTTAAAATTTTGTTTTGTCTAACTTATTAAGAGTACTATGCAGATGTCATGATTTTGGTTTTGCATATATAATTACGGAATAAATTAAAAACAAATAATTTTACTTCGATTATAATCAAAATTATTAAAATTACTTCTCGTACATTTTTATATCTTCATTGGTACATTATTCTATAAAACTTCAGTAATATCAAGGACTTTAAAATTATTAATACATTCCTCAGTTACACTAAATAAAAAAGACAATGTATCAAGTACACGAGCAACAATTTATCATTGCAAATATCGGTAAGATCATTACTCTAAGCCGTCTGTGATTTACTAGCCAATACATCATCACCATTAATTCATAAAGTGCTGTATTCAGCGTTCAAAAAACCGATAGCTTGGATTGCATACATTACATTACAATCTACCTGCGAAGACTTTTTGTATTCCTTAAACCGATGAGCAGCTCGTTCACCAGACGGTAAGTGACACGGTCTGCTAATAAGAAACGCAGCGTGATTTATTACTCTTTCGCTCATCGCCCTGATACTATGAACAATTACGCTCACTGCTGTTCCCTTGAAAACAGAAGATTGTGGTGTTCAGACCAAGAAAACCTTAAAAATTGATACCGCGATGGCAATAACCCAGAGGACTCCTTGTAGGAGGAACTAGGGGGTCTACTACCTTACAAAAAAGGAGAACTATCACATTACATGGCATTTGGCAGTTGAACAGATTAAAATTCTGTATGTTTTCTTTACTAAAAACAAGTCTTTTATCATCATAAATACAATCTATTAGAAACTTAATCAGAGTTAGTTACTGAATGTTATAAATAGGAGGGCGGTTTCCAAGCACGTGCGGTTGTTTTAAGATTAATGATTGTCGTTTATTTTCCCTAATACATATGACACTTACATATGATACATATTATTAACATGTATCATATGTATCTTATTTAAGTAAAGATGAATTTACGACAAGGTCTACGTCAGTTTTGTCTTTTTTTTTTAGAACGTGTTGCATATCTTGTATGTTTTGAGCCTATTTGTTTTCTAATGATTTATTTGACTTCTGTTTATTTTAAGAATTAGTCCAGGTTTTCTAATACTACTTTACTGTTACATCTATAAAACTAGCTGTTTCCCACCATTTGGTCCGCGTGGAATTGAATAAATGTCCGCGAGATGTATTGTAATATATTGTATAGTATAATATAAATTAGGCGTCTTTATTCTATGTGCCTATCATTAGACACAAATGTTAATGGCTTAAATAAAGTTTGCAATATTAAAGGTATTAAGTGCCATTTTTGAAAAATAAGGTTAACATTTATACAGCCCATCCCGCATACTAGGCACAGCCTGTCCAACGAGGGGCTAAGATTGAATTATCTATTCGTCTGACTGAAACGACTACAAACTGCTGACACAATTATGGACCACTTTGAGGATAAGGCCCTACTTACTGGTCCCATTCATTCAAGATTTTATAATCGCTATGTAGATGATACATTCACTTTTTACCATATGATAAAATAAATGCATTCTTGGAAAACAATAATTCTTTAGCTTTTCGTGATGTTCTCATTCTTCTTAATCGCAAATTAACACCATCATCCATCCCAGTTAACTACCGTGGGCCTACCAGCGTGGTGGGATACGGTCCAAAACCCCTAATGGACAAGGCGTGTTGTAGGGGAGGCCTACGTCCAGCAGTGGACTAACACAGTTTGAGGATAACAATAATGATGATGATGATTAAAGATCTCTAGAAGCGACTAATTGAACCTCACAAAATGTTAAAACGAGATTAAATGTGAGTCTGTTTGAATGATATTTCAGACAACGTATGATAGTGCAATCCTTAGAACAATAGAAGTGGGTAAGTAGTTTTTTTTTGTCAAGGGCACCACCACCACATAGCCTTTTTCTGCCGCTAATAAATATTTTACACTTAGTGTGAGAGCACTACTGTATTGCGATTTAAAGAACACCGTAGTGTGACCGTTAAACAAGTAAATGAGACGTAAGATCTCATGTCTCAGGACGGTGAGCACATTTGTGGCGTCTTACGTTGCAATTCTTAAGGTCAGGGCATACTACTTAACATCTGTTAAATGTCTTGTTCGTCTCATTATTTAAACCGATAAAAAATAACAGTAGTTAGTTATATAATTTTTTACGTGCTCATTTACCTGATTAGCACAAATCCTGAAATAATGTATTGATTGTTACTCTTCATCAAAGAAAGCAAATGAAATTTTAACAAGAAAAATATGACCGAATTCAAACAGTATAGGACTATTTAGCGCAATATAAGACAGTGACTACGTGCCTCTGCAAGAATACCCCGCGATTTCTACCACTGCATTTTATATCTCTAATATCTTTTAAGTTACTAATTCAAAATGTTATCTATGAAACATTTTTAAATTCCAGTTACTTTTTTGTAAACTTATACTATAGTACCCTAAATGAGCTTTGAATATTACTCATTGCAATTTTTAACAATGTTTTTTTATTAAATGGTTACTGTGGGTTATTCTTAAAGTTTGTATTTGTGGGTTACAAAGATAAATGCTCTCGCGAAAATCATTACAGAGAATTCTCGGATACCAGTTTAAAATAGTTTAGTCTCAAGACCACTACAATGTAACAATAATAATACTCATAACAAAACACAAGTTGACGCATAAAGATATTGAAATTTTGATTGAATAATTGTTACACCTTGTTTTTGTTATCGCAGTACGACTAAGCTTTTAATAGCTGTCGGGATCACGCGATTCTCCCATCGAGGAAATATTGCACAACTTCCTGTGAAAGTCTAATAGCGCATTGTTAATCAACAAAACTTGTATTAAGTATAAACACCGACATATCTTGAGTTTAATATAAAAACTATATAAATAGACCATTAAAAAAACTAAAAAATACTTAAAAATATAATAGGCATACTTTAATGTACTAATTAAAGCACGTAATAGTATCTGTAATTTTAATAATGCTTTTCTGTTAGCAATTACAATTTATCATTAAACGTACTCGACTTTTTGTTACAATAAATGATACGGCTCTGGCGATCACGTTAAATCTGACCAGTAATTGATGGGCTCACAAGAATACAGCTAAAGCTGCTACAAATTAATTATAAAAAAGTAATTAAATATGTTGTTGTTAATGTCCAATAATATTTAGCTTAAACATTATGAAACGTGTTTTACGGACTTAAATGAACAGTACAGTGCTATAAATCTGATACAAGAGATTAAGGGGTTATAATCGACTGTAAAAAGCCGCGTTGCAACTGACTGATATTATTATCCAAAGATATAAATATTCATGGTCTGTTTTATGAATTTATTTATTTTCATGCACAAAAAATTATAGAGCGGAATTAATGCTAATGACGTGTTATGGGTGGTGAAGATATATCAAACGTGAGCAAAAATATTTATATTTTAAACTGGGTTAAAATAAATACGATATAAGCATAACATACCTATTAGATATAAGCAATCTTATTCATAAATATATATTATATATAAATACACACATATATACATATACATATAACACAGACCGAAGACGATGATGATGATATCTTCGAAAAATAGACAAAACCGTTAATATTTAACTCAAAATTATTAAAAAATAGGCTATGTTTCTATTACATTAAGAAAACATACCATAAAAATTATTCTATCACAAACATATTAAAGTAAGAGGCGCTTTTAAAACAGTACATTTGTAAAACTCAATCGCTTTATAACAATGTCGCGAGAGTCGAGACCGTTCACGGTTCGTTAAATTGCACTCAGTTATTCCAAGTGCAAAATGAAGTGAAGAATTCATTAGTTGCTACATTAAGAAGAACGATGGCCATTATAATTTTTGTCACTTCTAAGCTAATGTTCCAAAAGCAAATTGGGATCATTTTAAGAAATTCAAACGGACACTTATGAATTGTTTTATTCACAAATCCTTTTTTTTAAGATTTGGTTCGATACCGGAAGCTTATAATAAAATTCATATTTTGAAATTTGGTCGTTTAAAATTAATAAAGCTGTCACTCCATCCGTATTTCTCTACACGCAAAGAATAATTAAGTGTTACTATTTTAATGTTAGCACAAATATCAACCTCATCGCCAACGATTAATAATTATAGGACTAATTTTATATTCATGAATCAAAAATAATCAGTTTATGAGAGATCAATTGAAAAATAAGTTTCACTATAATATTTTCCACGTGTTCAGTTTATTAAAATTATGACGTTTTTAAATTTAAACACTTTCTAAGCGTTGAAACTCAAAACTCTTTACATGCAACACTGACACTCGCAAGGCAAAGTTTCACTGCTAGATATCAGCGCTCGTATTTGACTTTGAAAGTAAATACGATGTGACATGGCGCATGTGTTGTATAAAGAACTTCCAAGAATCTTTTCAATAGTTAATATTAAATGTACTAACAGTTATAGAGTAACTTAAATAAGAAACAATTGAAGTTGAAATATTACCAATGTAATAAAATATTTTTTAAGGTGACCATTTTTAATACTAAAGATTAATTATATTACAACTGAACCAAAAACACATGCAAAAGAACAAGTTTTATACCAATTCGATACGGGAAGCTATAGAAATTAAAAAATATCCTAATTTTAATAGAGGATGGTCGGTCTTTGACACCTGTGTAGGAACTAAAAACTTAAAAATGAAACACAGAGATATATAAAACTAAAATGCCACAAGACAACATAAGTACTTTTTGCCAAATAAATGTTCAAAATTAATATGATAGATAAATCAAATTTTAAATAAAAAACCTGATGGTTTTTCAAACACATTGAGATACTGATATATTCCACCTTAGTCTGCCCGTGATCATGGATGCTGGTAAGAGTCCAAAACGTCGGGAATAAATATATATAATTAACGCGAAGATTCGTCAAAAAGTTACATTTTATATATAATTTTGGTAATTTAAATAGATTGTTTTTGAAAAGGGAGCAACTAAATCAAACACTGCTTCAATGATTTAATGCTTTGGTTACCCACTTTTCGAGTAATTCATTTCTGCTCTGGGCCTGTTTTCATTTATTTTAAGCGTTGACCTGGAAAATTAATATAACAGAAAGAGTGGTGATTTGCTTGTTTTTAACTTCGATGAATAAAATTTTTTTTTTTTTAACCAAGGAGTACATATTGTCGTTCCACTACTTTTTGATCCCTATTCGTTTATAGGTCAAAACCAAAAATATTAGCTATAACTGTACCATATATCAGTAAACACTATATTCATCAAATTATTTTTCTGCAGAATGAAAAAATATACTCAGGCGCAAGCATTAGTGTTACTTTACATTTTAGAAATAGTTTATAAGTTAGTCAAAGTAAAAAATAAGAACGATGATCCATAATAATACTTTTCACCTATTTAAATATTGTACTCAAAATATCTTCTTCAGTAGTAGTGCAATCAAACAACGAATAGAACCACGATCCCGTAAAAACTTATCCGCCCGTGAGACACATACAGTTTTGCCTCGTTTATCATTATTACTTACAGTCCGTTGGTTTCAATAATATTTTCATGCAAAACATTGAACTACGCTGGATTTTCTTAAAAGTTTTCGCCGTGGGCTAGATGTTTAAAATTACATTTAACGCGAAAAATCCGTAAATGTCCACAATGCAACTTATTGCCTAAGACCGCGAGCTGGCGATCTTCAGTTATTTCATAGTTTGTGTTTACGTACTTTTCTGTTTGGTTAGGACAATATAAGCTAATTTCTTTAATGCCTAAAAACTAATATATGTGCGCCAAAACACCTAATAATTGACAATCATTTCAATAAACATCGGAAAATTAGCTTAGGCAAACTACCACGAAAATTATAAAAGATATATGATTATACAAGATATGAAACAAAAAATCAATTTAAACTGGCTTTGCCCCGCAGTTTCGCCATCTGGTGATGTTAATTTGTGATATTTATTATTGTACACTATTTTCTAGTAGACTCAATTTTTTTTGAGGTACATGCCAGAATAGCTCCCTTATTTATCTTACATATCCCTTTTTATTTGATTTTGAATAGTTAGAAAAACTTCATTAATTTAATTTACAAAATACAATAATAAAGTAATTTGATTACGTGTGACGCAACAATTTATATTAAATTATTTATGGGAATGATGTGTATGTTTGTACAAAATCAACAGATAAGCTCAAGTAAAGCTCATGTCAGTGATTTCAATCAAAAAATAAATTAAAAGTACATGTGTATGGCTGTGGACGGACTGCTAGTATCGATAGAGCTACTTATAGTCTCAACCCCGATAGAATCCATTTCAAATTTAAATATATGGGTATGGCTGTATCTGGACTGTCTGCTAATGAAGATAAGAGCTAACGAGCTGGTATAGTTGCAACCGCCGATAGGTTACCTTATCTAATAGCCAGTACTATGCTATTTAGAATATAGGTGCTCAAGCATCGGTGTGCCTATCTCACAGCTGAGGGTCGAAGCTAGATGCATGGCATAGAGAGCCATGGCAAATAAGGAATGGCTGAGTAATCGATTTATTGCTGCTTAAGGTGGTAAAAGCCATGATTCTAGAACAGAGAATATAGACGGTCAAACGCATGGAATGTTGTCTTCCTTCACAATCTGCGACACGAGTCGCGTATGTAGATGCTTATGCCATTGGTAACATGAAACTAAAGGTATATTTGAAACATAATTATTCATTAACAGATATCTCTGATTTTGTCTGTGTTCAATAAGTACTTATAAACAAATTATTTGAACAGAACAATGCAATCTCGATGATATTATGATCTTTGTTAAAATTGCAGTAGCAACAGTCATGTAAATTATATTTATTATTTGTTTAAAATATAAACTAAATGTTTTATATTATTTGAAAACATACAATTATGCATTTAACAAAATATCTCCTGACTGATTTTTTTACAACAACAAGCTACTTATAAAACAAATTTTATTTAAATAAGTAATTCACAGCCAACCGTCTCGTTGGATTATTATGAATTTTATGTTAAAATTGCCAGTAGCCAGCAGTTTCGAAATTAAATACCTCATACTTCATATTTTTGAGACGTTAAAGCGAACTAATATAGCACGTCAAAAACATAATATTATATCAGTTTGTAGCAGCTGTAGCCGTTACGTTATGAGCTCATCAATTACTTTTAATGGTCGGATATTACGTGATAGCCAGAGCCGTTATTATTGCAATAATCAGTTAAGTTTATCAAAGGATCATTTAAGTTTTCCACAAAAAAAAGCTAATAAAAATACTTTCTAGTACATAAATCAGAGGAATTGCCACCTTTTTAAAGATAATGTGGTAGTAAATAATTCATAAAAAAACTGTTAAAAACTTATGAATGATAGTTATGTCTGGAGCGTCTACTACAATAAAACTTTTGTTGTTTTTTGCTTAAAAGTTGTTTTACTTGTAGCGTTCCAACACAAAAAAAGAGATGCATAAAATAATTCTCTCATTGCCATCAATAAAACATATCATGCATGTAATTAATTCCCGCCTTACGGCCATGCGCTACCGACACTGGTGACGGCTGTTTTACATTGCGTACAAATTGCCGACTTTGTGTTCAGAGAAGTATGTCGAGCGAATACATTGCAAATTGCGTAGAGGGTGCGCCTTAAGCCATTTAAATAATAACCTTTCACGCTTATCAGAAAATATTTTGAATATTAAAGCCTTCATAAGAGCAATTTAGTTCTAACATTTATTACTCAATTTTGTTTTAAGGTTATGGCTATAACCATAAATATATTTTAATGACGATTACATTAAAACAGTCAATGTCAAAGTCACTTTCAATTACAAATTCGGAATCAACATATTTTAAAATTTTAAGCAACCATACTAATTATTGCTTCCAACTTTTTTAAGAAAGCATTCCTTTTTTTGCTAACACTAGTTATTATCAAACCATATTTTGGGGACGACCAAAGACCAATCCTTTTCTTAATTATTTTTTTTTGTCTTATGAATCACTGTAACGTTTATTTGCACGTTTACTTAGATGCGTGGTTACAGGAAACTTATTTAAGACAATAATCTTGAAAAATTTTATTTTAATTATCAGAATGATTTAATTATTGTGTCGCAATAACAAAACTTCATTGTATTCTATGCTTAATAAGCTTTGGTGATATTTACGAGATCAGATTGTTGGGTAGTCTTTCAGGTGCCGGATTAACAGAACTATTTGGTTGTATTAATTTTTAATGAAAATATTTATTGTGAGGTTGTATTTTATAAAACTGGAGAGATTTTAGTGTATTGTAAATATAATTTTCTTAAATATTGAACCTAATTCAGCTAAAAGACAACAATGTCATGATAAAAATAACAATCATTTACTGGTTCTGGAAGTCTTCTAAATTCTAATCAGTACATTTATATTTCGCAGTCGGTTTTACATTTCGCATATTGTCCTTAAGTGCTATTATTAAGGTTCTTTTGATATAGTTTTTAGCGGTATTAAGTCAGTATTAATTAAATAAATCAGGGTTGAAAATTTTTTACTCTGATATTATCTGGTTCTATTAAAAGCCAAGCGAAAATGAGCTATTAACTATAGCAATGGAGCAAAGCTAAACGCAGCGCAAACTGCTCCTGTTAACGTTAGTGCTGTAATATTAGTCGGATTAAATTAACAAGAGCGCCCGAGTTGCATAATTGTTCCCGAAATAACCATAATATTGGTGATATACTTTACTTAATTGCGAACCGTGTTCTGTTACAAAAACAATGCAATAAATTATTTCATTTAACAAAATTGTGTCCTTGTCTTCCAATTAGTTTTAACAATATGATCAAATATTCATTGGCTTATATATAAATTCCTGCTCCGGTTGCTTGTAAAATTAATTAAATACTGATTTTATATGCAGCTTCGTCTCAATTAAAACCGAATCTACTCATTAGTCAAATTCTCGAAATTAGACTGATGCGTAAGTCAAATTTCCGGGAAATTTGACGTATGCATCAGATCAGCATTTATGAAGTCGATTTAAATAGTACGTGTTATTTTTATAATTACAGCTACCATATCAAGAACCGAAAATACTTTGTCCCGTGAATAATATTCATACTCACAAATCATAAAATGCAGACTCATATCATTTGATAATTAAGGTACATTATAAAAATAATAACAAATATATTTAGATTATATTCACATAATATGCGAATTAAGTAAATGGTCGTTGGCAGTAGGTTTTTGCAAATAACAATTTATCATCATCATCATCCAGTCATGTAGAACCGCTTCACACGTCCGCTGGACATAGGCCTTTTTCTGAACGCCAAGACGGCCGATCCTACGCTACTCCTGCCAATTTGAGACCGGCTACTGGCGGAGATGCATCCCACCTGGTCGGGTCGACCAACGCCCGGTCTTCCCAAACGCGGCTCCACTCTAGAACCTATTGGCCAATCGGCCATCGGTTCTTCTTACTACAGGCCAGCCCACTGCCACTTCAACGAGCTAATCCTATGCATCATGCACGACGTGAGAATATGGTTCAGCTTCCTAAATGCTGCCTAGCCCAACTGAATCCTCCTATCGGCTTCTCTCCGACGTTGTGTCTTCCCAACTGCAATATGTGCCCAAGGTAGACATATTCATCGACAACTTCGAGAGTAATACCGTCGACATTGACTGGCCTCGGGAGAACGTGTTCATTGAACATGACCTTTGTCTTGTCTAAATTCATCCTGAGCCCAATGCGTCGGGAGGATTCATTTAGACTGTGCAACATCTCCTGCAAGTCCTTCAAGGTCTCGGCCAATATAACGATATCGTCGGCAAAACGGAGGTGTGGAAAGGTACTGGCCGTTAATTTTATGCCACATCCAGTTCAGTCTAGGGTCTTGTCGCACTCCTCGATGCATTTGGATTGGTCTTGTTCGACCCCCGGAATCAGGACAGAACATAGACGCGCCACTATAGAGACCTCTTAACACCTCGACGTATCGATAATCGACCTGACACCGTTGAAGGGCATCCAGAACAGCCAGGTTTCTGCAAGGTCAGCTATCTCCAGTCCACAAGGCGGCAAAGTGCTGATTGTACTCGTAGGTCTTTGTACAACTTGCTATGGTGAAGATGGGTCTATGGTGCAAATCCTTGAAACCCAGCCTGCTTCATGGCGAATCCATCTTATTGGTGAGGCGATTCGTCACGACTCCTCGAGAACGCTTTGTATATGTGACTTAAAAGCGAGATCGGTCGGTAATTTTAAGGAAGTGTTGTTCCCTTCTTGAAAAACAACACAACCTCGCTCAAGCCATGCCTTGGGGAAATGCCACTTGAAGGACGGAATCGAATACCTTTTGAAACGCACTTAGAACAGTCCCCTCCGAAGCAGTTCGGTGATTCCATCCTTCCCTGGACCTTCCCTCCTTAAGCTGCCAAACCGACCAACCTCATCGAAAGCTGACGTTGAAGCTCACAGAAATATGAGTCAAACCAGCTCGGCGATCGTTAGACCGTAATTACGTTGAGGGTGTGGTGACAATTTGGATGAAGTCCTCATCTCCAACAAGATCTCAGGCTTAGTAGAAACAGTCGAGCCAAGAGTTGTCCTGAGCTTCGACAGATGGCTTCTTCCGAGCTTTTCCAAAACCTTCGACCTTTACCTCTGCTCAATCGCTCTAGTTATTCTTGCGTATTTGAGCAGCGAAGTCTGGCGTATAAGTTGCGGATCCGCTTTGAAAAAGAATTTTCACATCTGTCGAAGTGGTCTCCTTTGCTGCCGACGTTCCTCCATAAGATTGAGCATCTCATCGGAGAGTTGGACTTCCTCGCCAGTACGCTTACCTCAAAACCTTGACCCACATCCCGTATGCAGTCCACCCGCGGCATCGAGGGCCTCGTCAACTGCCGTTGTGGTTTCCGATATTTGGGGCATCGAATCGGTTTAATTCCAGTTGGAATTTTCCGAGCCCATGACGGTTTTCCCGGAAGTTAGGTCGGAAGTGACCCACCAAGCGGACCGTTCTCGCTGGAAATCAAGTTCAGGGTGCCTTCACCAGTCGGTGATCACTTCCGTTTTGAACCGATTGATCACGAGACATCCTGAATATGAGTTTCCGGTCCGTCATGATGAGTCTATCTCGTTCCTTGTCACAAGTATCGGACTCTGCCATTTCACTTCCTGGAGGCCTTCCTTAAAATATGAACTCATTAAGAGAGCCCTTCCTTCTCGAGGAAGTTTACCAGCATCTGTCCCCTGTGATTTCGACTACCGACACCGTGGGTCCTAAACACGATTACCTGTCGTATCCACCTGGCATTAAAATCCCCCATGACAACGTTATAGTGGGCCTTGTGGGTGTGTGTGGCCCGGAGACATCCCGTGTGGCCTCCACTTTGTCGTAGGCGTGTCCAAGCAGGCGCTACACCTGTATCACTTTGAGGAATACTTTAGTGAGTTTAAGAACAATGTACGCCACCCTACTCGACAGCTTGAAACCACGAATGTTGTCAACAAGGATTTATTGACGAGGAATCCCGCCGCCTCAGACGGATGGTCGCCCTCTCGGAAGTAGAAAAGGATCCGGCAGGGTTATGGTGTCCTCTCCTGGTCTTCGGACTTCCACAACCTGAAACGTGCCACCGGATCTTGGCCAGTTCTACCTCCAGCTCGCCGGTGTTCGCCAAGTCTCAACGTTCGTCCATTATACGTAGCCGGTTCAAGTTTGCTGGTAGCGATCCGTACCTGGGATTTGCATCCCTTGTCCACCTTACCTTGGCCGCTACGTGACCAGGGAATAGTGGAACACCGGAACTAGCCGTTTTCCTTTATTGGCGTCATTGGAAAGAAATGCTCCTAATTGCCACGCTGAGCAGGCGGGTGGCAATTGACTAATTACGTCTTGCGATCCGTCTTACCCGGTAAGGCAAATCCACCATCAAGTGGGCGGTGTCGTCACATCCCTACGCCTCGATATACACTAAATTTCTACTTTTAATAATATTTTATTGTCAAGCGAATACTTTTCGAGTTTAGTTTTTATTTAAAAATTATAAACTGTTAAAATGCACCGGTGTTTAAGAATAAACGCCTTATGCGTTGTAGAATAGATAATTATTCAAAAAAAAATTAAGCCATCCTAAATTCCAAAGACTGCGCTTTCTAAAGGAGAATACATTGGACAAAGAATGATTTGCCTACTAAAACTGACCACTGTGGCAGAACGAATGAACGTAAACACTCAAATAAATTGCGGTAGAAGAAGTACAAAAGAGAAAAAAGTGAATTTAGTACATAAAACATTATGTTTTACAACTTTTTTACATTATGTAACATCTTTTTTAAAGTATATATGTTAACTAGCCAACTAATAAACCATATTGCAACTTAAATATATTTGACATAAACAACACTGTGCATTAAAGCTGAAAACTAAGGTAAAAATAAATGTCTAAATAAGCACAAATAAAACATTAAAATCACATACATATGAGAAGGTTATGACTTAAGAGCTTTTAAAATTGCAAAAACATTTTTTGTGTCGTACAATGAAAACAAGTTTAATTATTTTATTTGTGTAAATAATTTTCAATATTGATCAATATAAATTTGTTCATATAAAGAACTAAGAGCAGTATTAAGTATTTTTAAATTAATGTCTAAACAAGATTTCGTGATATCATAAAAGTAGTGTATAAAGTGGTTATATTAACCGTTAATATCGATAAACATGTTAAAATTAGCGTACGAAAGCATTTAATTTGCAAATCTCATTAATGTACTGTTATATCCTTGAATAAAAGGGAAATATAGCTAGATGTGGGGTTGCTTCGATGACAAAGAACAGACACCCAATCTTATAATAACATCAGACCCGACACCTCCATTCCCATGATCGGTGTCGAGTTAGTCTTGTACCAGCTCTCATACATCGCGCACATTAAACCGGGACACACGCCAAATCTTTATAGAACGTACTAAGTGTAATTATACTTATTTTAAATAAAAATTCTTTTTTTAAAAAGGGATTTTTAAACTCCCTCATAACATTTTGGTGGCAGCTTAAGGGATCAAGTCTGGTCCTCGGAACGTCTCCAGTGTGCAAGACTCATAACAATTAAAGTGTGTTCCCGAACAATATATAATTAAAACCGTTATTAAGACGTAAAACTACGCGCGACGTCTCGAGTCTATATATAGTTCCGGCTTCAAAACAAGAAATCACCGGCGGCAGAGAACTACGTCGTGCTACAGCATCGTCGAGCCGAGCCTTACAGGGGCTTCGCATCTCCAAGCAGGTGCATTCGACGGTGATCCGGCAACGTAGAAAATAATCTACTCCCGCATCCTTTTCCTGAACTAATAGAAGACAACATAATGATGCTCATCTTGTAAGTTACATCTTACAATACTTTTGTAAAAGTAAACATCGAAAATTAACTGAATTAGTGTATTAAGCGTAGTGTATTAAACGTTTAAACTTCATCTGATTCTTAGCCGTTCTCACATAGGAAGGCAGCTTATTCCATAAAATTATTGATTGAATAAAGAATGAGGAGTGCGTAAATTCAGAACGGTGAATAGGACATTGAAGGAGACGATTGTGTGTCGAACGAAGGTTTTTGTTACTGACTTCATAGAGATACTTAAAATGCGAAGATATATAAGTTGGCGTGGAAGGAAAATACAAACTCCATTGAAAAATATATAAAAATATATAAGAGACTAGCAGACCCTGCCACGCGTTGCTGCGGCTAGTATGTACTTATTTTTAAATTGTAAAAACAATTAAAGGGCTTAAGATAAACAGAAAGAGAATATCACCCATGAGGACCACCATGTTGATTTAGATAAATATCATTTGTAAAAAAACAGTGACCTCGATGATGCTGCTACGTTACACCTGAATACGATAAAAAAATAACACTGGTAAAAAAAATCTATTGGATTGGTATTTATAGTGGACAGACTAAAGATCGTGCAAAATTCTATACAAAAGAGTTAGTTTAATTATTTTTTTTAATTCTTACTTTTTTATTAAAAATGTTATAATTTGTAGAGATACGGAGCACTACCACTAAAAACATAATTTTAACGTTTTAGTTGCAAGGTTATTAAAAAACCAAGAAGTAAAGTTTTAACATGCGTCGTCAAGCGTAAGGAAACAGCTATCATATGAAATTATATATTATAATAAATAACGAATATTTAAAGTACCTACAATCGTAAATATTTCCTTTATATTCAAATTTAAATATCTTTATTCAATATAGGAGCGATACACTTACTTATTGATTGTAAAAAATCTACCACTGGTTCGGAAAAGGACGCCACAGATCTGAGAAGAACCGACGAAAGAAACTCAGCGGGACTTTTTTGTCTGTCATCTTTTATAATATAATTGTAACAATAAACAAACAAATAAAAGCATAAAATTATGATATTATTAAAAAAAGCTTAGAGCGAGCATTCAATTACTAGAGTGTTTTATCATTTAAAAACTCATTTACATTGTAATAACCTTAAACACACAAACGTTCCTTGACAACTTTTTAAATTTATTAATGGATAAATCTTAAACGTTTTCTGGGATTTTATTGTTAAAGCGTATACATTGTCCCATGAAAGATTTAAATATTCTTCGTAGCCTAGTTGCTGGAAGAATTAATCTATGTTTATTCCTAGTATTAATGTCATGTGCATCATTGCGATGCACATGAATGCCTTAAGAATCATTTTTGTTTTTCTGCACATACATAACATTTTCAAAAAATATTGAGAACTAATCGTCAAATTTTTAATTTGAGTAAACAACCCTCTGAGTGATTCTTTAGGGCCCAGGTTGAATAGCTCTTTTTTGAAGGATCAAGATTGTAATAATACCACGTTTCCCCATAGTAGAATGCCATTAGACATTATTCTGTTGAAGTAACTATAGCGCTTCCCCATCAAGACAAACTTAAAAGTTACCACATTTTACATTAGGGATCTTAAATTTAATACATTTAGCTTTTCTCCGTTTAGTACTAAATTATTGACGCTGAACCAATGCGCTGCTTTGGAGAGAGTATTATTTACATCGTCATTAATCCGTGTATTACGTCAGAGTTTAAAAATCAAAGTTTGTTAAGAGGTATCGTCCGCAAATAATACAATCTCATTGTTATTGTTAACCATATGTGGTAGATCATTTACATAAACAAGGAAAAGAAAAGGTCCAAGAATAGATCCTTGTGGGACACCCATACTTCCCGGGACCTCAGGAGATCTCTTACTATTTACATCAACCCTCTGAGTTCGATGTCTCAGGTATGAAATCAGAAGATCGAGTGCGGTATTTTTAACACCATAGTGGCATAGTTTTCTGACCTGAGTCGCATGTTGAACACAATCAAAAGCCTTTGAAAGGTCGCAGAAAATGCTTTAGGCATCCTGCGATGCTTCCCAAGCCCCGTATATATTTTTAACTAGTCGAACACCTGCGTCAGTTGTGGAGCGGCCCCTAGTGAAGCCGTACTGCTTATTATTTAGAAGATTTTTTATATAGAAGTGTTTGACTAATTGATCCAATAGCATTTTTTTAAAGATTTTACTCGAAGTAGGCAGTACGGATATGAGTCTAAAATCATTTGGATCCGTTTTGATACCCGATTTAAAAACTGGTGTTGTTTTACTATGCTTCATAAGGTCAGGAAACTTACCCTAACCTAAGTATACACACATTGAATATAGTTGCTAGGTGCGGTGATATTACATTAGGAAGCTATTTTATTCATAATTTTTTTTTTATTTAATGGCCTGGTATAAAATAACGGCGTTATGAAGTTGTATTTTTATTTTTAACAATAGATAGTAATAATTATAAAATAAAATTACCAAAACTAATTAATTTTAAGCAATTAATTTTTAATGTCTCAATGGTCCTATTATTAACGAAAAGTTTATACTATTAAACAGCGCCATCTATTGATACACGCAACTCAACCAATTGATATTGCCAACAGTCACAATCTTTTTGTAGTAAACATTTTACATCAAATAATTAAAGAAAAATAAATCGCAATAAAATAATATTGCGACTATAAATAAAGATGTAAGCTATTCTATCTTTAAAGTACAATTAAAGTGCTCATTGTGTGCAACTTTATTTTAAAATCAGTTAAGTAGTTTAGCGATGGACTCCATCGCGGACAAACAACGTGACACGTAATTTATATATATTAAGATTCATCATCATCATCAGCCTTTGTTAGTCCACTGCTGGACATAGGCCTCCCCTAATACACCCCTATCCATTCGGGGGTTTGGACCGTATCCCACCACGCTGGTCCAATGGGTGGGTGGACCGACTTTTTTACATGCCCATCCGACGCATGGATCATCTTACTTTTCAAACAATTGGGTGATCGGCCCAAATTGCCCTAACCAACTAGGAAACAACAATCAAAATTTGTTGCGTCCCCGCAGGATTCGAACCCACGACCTCCGGTTTCTAAAGCACACGCCCATACCACTAGGCTACGGAGGCAGTATATTAAGATTAATAGATCTAAGTCTCTGACCACTTAATGATTATAACATATTTTATTGTGTGTTTAAAATATGAATAATTAAAAAAAAAAAAGACCGCTATAAACTTAATATTTTAAATTCAAATGGTGTAATTTCAATTTTAATTATAAAACTTTTAAAATGACTTACTAAGAATGAAGGAAAGTAAAGTATTGTAAAAGGTATTAATTACATATTTTAGAATGTGATTAACTTAAGTCTGAGACTAATTGTCGATGATATTTTATAATTGAAACAATGGATTCTTATCTTTTAAACTTTGAAGATAGGATCCTGCAGGTTAGCTTTCTGTTTATTTTGTTATTTATAAAATGGAGAAGCCAAAAGATCTCGTTTATGTTATGAATGATAACTTCCTGGCATTACATAGATACTGCTATACTTTTATAAAAAAATTGAATTTTAAAACATTGAAACTGTAGATTAACACTAAAGCAGCAATTTAATGAAAACTAAACGAACAGCAATTTAATGGTTATGTTCGACTTGTCTTTTAAGTCAATCATAAATACAATTTGTTACAAACTAAAATGGTATTACTTTCTGAACGATACAAATTACGGTGCAGTTTCAGAACACTTGCGCGTAATTCACGAATAATGGATATCGTTTATTTCTCCAAATACGTACCGAACTCCAGGCTTGTTTCTAAAGATGGATTTTAAGTTAGTGTTTACGTCAAAAAACACTTAAGTAGCTTAACTTACAGTTCTAATTTCTTAACAGAAACAAAGCGTGTAGTGTTTAAAACAAAAATAAATCCTCTCTATTTTCTGACTACAATTACATTTTTTATCGCATACGAAGGCAGACAAGCAGTTGGGCCGCCTGCTGATGTTACGTCTCGTTTACCCAGTAAATACGCTGGCTACGATGCCCTTTAAACCGGAATAAGAGAAGAAAGTAATTTTTTCACACTTCTGCTCTGCGGCAGAAATAGGCACCGCGGTGGCACCACCCCAGACGGCCCTTGTAAAAAGGGACTTACCACCACTAAAAAGGGGACCTTCCTTTGGAATTATATACATGATTTTATCGAAATTTTATAAATTTACTTTTATTGTGGGTCTTGTTTTTAATTGAGTAACTTTAAGCGTTTTAGTACATCCTTATAGTTCATCATCATCAGCCTGTGTCTGGCCGGCTGGACATACGTCATTCGGCGAGACCGCACCGCAGATGTAGTATTTTTGTTTATGGCATGCGCAGGCAGACGAGCAGTCAGGCCACCTGATGGGAAATGGTCACCGACGCCCATAGACATTGGCAATGCAAGTGGTATCGCCAACGTGCTGCCTACCGTGAGACAGAGGGTATTAAGTCTTGTTTACCCAGTAGATGCACTGGCTACGGTGCCCTTCAAACCGGAACACAGCAGTATTTTCACACTACTGCTTCGCAGCAGAAATAGACACCGCGGTGGTACCCATCCAGACGGCCTTCTGTAAAAAGGGAACCTACCACCGGTGAAATGGTAGTATGCAGGAATAGTAAAAGAAGGGGATATTTGATTAGGTGTTTTTATTTCCCTTTACAATTGATACTTGGTCCAACGCTACCCGTCACGAACCCCATGATGATACGCATAGGTGTTATCATTTAAAAACAACTTTATGCGTTATAAGTTACTTGTGAATAAAAATATAATGTTTCGAAAAAAAGTTGTTATATGTGTTAATGATAATCACAAAAACAATTTCTGGTAAGAATTTCCGAGTTATTTTTTTAAATTAATAGTAAGCGACTTTAATTTGTGAAATAAAAATCTTAATAACAACACATTAAACTTGTAATTAATGTAATAAGTTTATGCGCGTAAAATTAATTATATTTTAGTAAAAATTAACTATATACAATTAATGCCGTCAATAATTTTATCTTTTTACATGTCCGTTCTCATTAAGATGTTTCAAGCGAAGCATAAAATGAAAAAATAAAAACTTAACTGTTTTTATTTTAATTTTGTTCATAATGTAGCGTCCGTCATACTGTTTCCTATCTTACTTTCCGTTTTTATTTCAAGACTTTAATGCTTGTATTATCTTTTCGTTGATGATTTGAAATTGTATTTTCGTGATAATGTGATAGGCTCCGAGAGTTAATTTTCAAAACGCAGTTAAATGTGGATTTTTACTTTAGTCTCACAGGAAACCGATCAAAGTTTCAGTAGTTGAATGTTGGAAGCAACCCTACTATAAATAACATAATATACTTGTAGCGATTAAAAACATTGTTTCCTATAAAAACTAAATTAACGCTTTTGCAGCAAAAGCAAAATAACTTACCACTCCATTTTATATTCTTTATTTAGTTATTCTCCGGCTTATTTGACGTCTCATTACTAATAGAGTCTTCTGCAGTGTCCGGCTCATCGTACTGAGCTCATTTTAAAGTCCTTTTAAATTCAATCAGAATGCGTTCCCTCATATGTTTATAAAATGTTATTTGGGCTAGGATCCTCACTGTATAACCCTTTTAAAATTACTTGTTTTAAATTTTACTATTAAAAGTTTTAAAATAAATCATAATAGCTTTAATTATAACAACGTGTTTTGGTAAGTTCTTAAATACCTGTAAATATTGACTAAAAACATTTAAAGAAAAAATTAGACCTCATGATTTTAAGCATTCGAAAAAAATTCATACACATTACATTAGCTAAAAACGATAATAATTTTCGTTTCAAATTACGAATTTCTGAAGCATTTAAATAACCCAAAATATAATCAAAGTAACTATGCTGCCAACCAGACATTTTAAGGATTTCATGAATTTTGCTTCCGATTGCATTATATTATGAGAGAGCTGACAGATCTAGTTGGCTCCGTTTCTGTGCTTAAGTTTTTCCAACAATTTATCATCCATTACACACTACTACTTCTACTGTATGCTCTCTCTACACTATTCCATTAAACGTTAATAACAATTAAGGGGTTGTAAAAATCCAGCTTACGGATTCCCCGCCGCCAGAGTGAGGGGGCAGCAGGGATATGTGGGGCTCCCCAGGCCAAGATGGAGCGGCTGGTATACCCACTGAAAAACTAACGGTTGCTCCCTTCTCATTATGCTGTAAGTAGGGCCGCGGGAACTGATAACACTCTTCGGCGATCCCGGCGCGACTTGACCCTTGCCTGTTCTCTTCAGGTATGTTGGATCACCCGGACCTTCACTTTAGGTGCCGTGCCGCAGCAAACAGCACAGCACAGTTCAGCCCTTTTCTGGGCGTGGACGCTCCCTTGTGGGCCGCCCAGGGGCTCAGTGTCAGGGGGGAAGATTGTGCGCGTACGCCACTTTTCGGCACCCTGGCCACCTTCTGCGGATAGCCAGGGCGCTGTAGGCCTCACTGTCCATCTCCGCGGCTTCCTTTGGACCCATCACGCGCGGTGCCCCACGGCCTTTTGCTCTCTAACATTTTGCACACTACTTCACGAAGCCAAAGGTTACTACAGTGTAACGAAACTCATAGCTTGAAAAGCAAAAAAAGTTATGAGATATAATTTTTGCACAGATTTAGCTGACATTTATGATCAAAAACGTAAATGATTGTAGCCCTGAAAACTTTACTAATTTAACTCGCCCTGGAAGCTAATTAACTGTCTGTACATAACCACAACTTTTTAACTACGTTAATTAACCAAAGCATAAAATTTAACGGGGCACCATGTCGGATTTACTTATTTTATTTAAAACCTATTTATTATTGAATTTGCAATAAAATATGGTCTTACGAAGGTTTCGAGTGAATACCACTAATATAATTATTACGAAAGTTTTTAGGATGGATCTTTGTTACTCTTTCGGATTTACGAATTGTAACAAAACGTGACTTAGAAACTAGGCTGATTCATAAGGTATGTAATTTAAGGATATAGTTTAGATTATTCAAAATATAATAAAAAGTATCATGTATGTAAAGAAACACTGCCAGCGGTGAGCTATTTCCGTATAAACCACAAAAAGGTTTAGGCTTTTAATTATAAAACGATCAATGGTAATAATCACAAATAATAATCACCATGTGGAAGAAACTGCGTGCAAAGCTAGTTATTCATTAATTGTAGATTATTATAGTACTAAATAAGATAAAAATAGTAATTATTTTGTGCCGCGAATAAGCCGACGAATAATATATGTCTGAAATAACTATCATCAAAAATTTCTTTTTTTTTGTAAGGATTGGGTAATTAACATTAAATCTAACATCTAATTAGAACGAAAACATTTCAGAGCTGTCTGTCCGTGTGGGCTTTGTTCTCGTTTTTTTTTCTCAACTAAATATCACGCTAATTGTTATGAAATATCTGTATATCTTTGTGTAAATATTTATAAAAATATTTACGCAAAGTTATAATAACATCCCAAAAGAATATGCATTTTTAATAAAACATTGCTTAACATCTGGGTATTTATTGTGGAGAGATGAGTCCTATATGCAGATGGATGGTGTAGCGATGGGTTGCCCGGTGTTTCCTATTGTTGCTGACATTTTTATTAAAGACTTTGAGGAGAAACACCCTACCCCTACACACTGCTCCCATTCATCCAAGATTCCTACCAAATAATAAATGCAGAAAATAATAATTTAGAGTCAAATATAGAAAATAATAATCCTTTAGCTTTTCTTGATGTTTTAATTATTCGCAATCCTGATAACACCTTGGGCCATACTGTGTATAGGAAACCACCCATACAAATAAATATTTAAACGGTAATTCACATCACTATCCATCCCAGTTAGCTACTGTGGGCAAATCTTTGGCAGCCACAGTGGAGCAAGTACCTGCTGTTATACCTTTTGTGAGAGGCGTAACTGACAAGATTGGCTACATTTTGAGGCGGGCTTCTATCAAAAATTATTTTAAGCCGCTGAAGAAGATTGGATCTAGGAGTGTGCAAGCTAGATTGTGACTGCGGCCTCAGCTATCCAAGAAGTAACACTGGCATCTAACAAATCTTGCGTAGTATTTTATTTAAGAATAACAAAACAAAAGCTGTAAAAAATATATATTGTATTTGATGTAAATCAACCACTCTGTAATACCAATAGATTATCTGGTGGACATCGCGATAAGATATACAATTTTAAGAGGATTTCGACTCGACGTGAAGTAATAACTGGCAGCTCAACTTTAGTCTTTCGAGAATAATGTAATATGATTTAATGAAAGTAAAAAAAGTATTGAAGCTGTTATACGTTTAAGCGACGAGGATGATGAGTAATAATATCTTTGGTTCTGATAGAAGAATAAATAGAATAGAATCTCTTTAGTATGGTATAGCAATAAATAGGTTTTTTTTTGTTTTTAAACCTTAAATTTTGATCCCAAAGATATCGATTGTTTACAAAATATTTATTAAATTTGTTTAATAAAAATATTCAACAATCAGTTTTTTATTTAATTCTGAATATTATGGTAACCATTTTATTATTATTTATAGGGACTACTTTCCTGTTAATCTGTGCCCTTTTCGTCGCCATTTTTTTCTAGAGGAACGTAGGCCTTAAATATAAAGCTTTAAGTAACAAAATGGCTTTAGTTCTCTGAAAAACCTTGCTTGTTGATAAAAATTGTTAATTCTAGGGCAACGGGAATTGACATTGTATTGGGTCGTAAGCCATTATGATAATTTGAATTAAATTTTAGCCAAGATATTATTTGAAAAGCAATAAGTTACAGCAAAAACAAAGGAAAGATATATATATAGTTTACCTTATTGACATTTTCTTAAAGTTTAAATGTACATATGTATTGTTTCTATTCTGTAAAAAATATTATTATTGCAATATTAGACTCGTCTACACGAATTATTTTAATTTAAAGTTTAATCTGATACAAGTTTATTTCGGCCTCAAAATGTGTGTATAGCTAGGCTTACTTAATAGGTTTGACTTGCACTTGGCCTAGGTATTATCTAGAACCTCCCGAACAGGTTCTCGCTTTGTCATAGCAGTGGGGCTCAGTACCTGCGGCCTGACCAGCCGCAAGGAAGCTTAGAGGAACCTGACCGGCCTGTGGTGCAAGGCTGGCTGTGGAGGAGGCTGCTCCTTTGGAGGGTGCGAGGGACGAGTTACAGGAGGTAGGTGTGCCACCCTTCCTGTCCCACGCAACCAAGGTGAGTCGCGGGGGAAGAGGAGTGTCGGTATTCCGTAGGCCGCTCTCCTATCCTCCGCGACTCGTCGCGGCCGCACCGCTGATGCAGTGTAGAGGGGCTGTGGAAAGACGGGACATTCGGCATAGTGTCGTCAATCTCTCCTCTTCCTACAGCCCAAACAGAGCTAGCGGTGGAGCTTAACATAGGAGCCACCGTTGGGGACTGGGAGTTTGGTCCGTTTGTGGTCTGGGATCTCCTGGCTACCCTGAGTAACAGACTCGGGGGAGTCTGTTGCATAACTACAGAGACCGAGACGATGGACGCCCAGGAGGAGAGGGCAGAAGGGCTGTAGGGCCGGGAGAATGGAGCTCTTCGACGCACTGGAGCGTCGAGCAGTGGTTTAGCGTTGTCAGATAACCTTGCCGCATATTCCGTAACTCCCACCTGAAGGCGTTTCGAAGTTTTATTCATAGCTGTCAAGTCAGGTACTTATCAACACTCTTTGCCCCCGCGAGCGTTGTCGTCGTGGTTTCAGCCTGTCAAAGCCCACTGTTGAGCATAGGCCTCCCACATAAGTCGCCAAGAGGTACGATCCTGTGCCACCTGCATCCACCGACCTCCTGCACATTTGCACAGGTCGTCACTCCATCTGGTGAGGGGTCGTCCGACACTGCGATGGCCAGTACGAGGCTGCCACTCGAGAACCTTTATTCCCCAACGGTTATCGGTTCTACGAACTAAGTGGCCGGCCCATTGCCACTTCAGCTTGCTAATTTTGCGGGCTATGTCGGTTACTATGGTTCTTCTGCGTATGGCAGCGTTACGCACTTTATCACGCAGAGAAATACCGAGCATAGCCCACTCCATAGCTCGCTGAGTGACTTGGAGCTTCCTCATACGGCCGGCAGTGAAGGACCATGTCTCAGTGCCATAGGTCATCACTGGCAACACACATTGGTCAAAGACCTGAGTCTTCTGGCATTGAGGAATATTGGACGAAAGGATATGTCCTAGCTTCCCGAATACTGCCCATCCGAGCTGGATTCGTCGATGGACCTTGGCATCGAAGTTTACCTAATCGGACTTCTTGTCCCAGGTAAATATATTCGTCAACAACTTCAAGCACAGCACTCCCAACAACCACCGGCATAGGCATGACATGACCGTTAGACATAACTTTCGTCTTGTCCATGTTCATCCTAAGGCCCACGTGTTGAGAGACACTGTTGAGGTCATTGAGCATAGCATTTAGGTCCTCCAGCGACTCCGCCATGATGACTATATCGTCGGCAAATCTAAGATGGGTATTACACTCGCCGTTGATGCTTATACCTCGTCCTTTCCAATTCATAAGTTTGAAGGCGTCTTCCAATGCAGCGGTGAAGAGTTTCGGGGATATTACATCACCCTGTCTTACACCTTTCTGCAATTGGATAGGCTTGGTGCTACTGGATTGTACTCAGACGGACATCGTGGCTTTGCTGTACAAACACCTCAGAACCTCGATATACCGACTGTCAATTTGGCAACGCTGAAGGGCCTGCAGCACAGCCCAAATTTCGACAAAATCAAGGGCTTTCTCATAGTCAAGAAACGTCAAGCATAAAGGCAGATTATACTCCTCGGTCTTCTGTATAATCTGCCGCAGCGTAAATATGTGATCTGTGGTACTAAAGCCTTTTCGAAATCCAGCTTGTTCGGGTAGCTGGAAGTCGTCTAGTCTGGAAGCGAGACGACTCAAGATGACTCTCGAGAACAGGACATAAACGCGGCTCAGAAATAATCGGTCTGAAGTTCTTCAAGAGGCTTTTATCACCTTTCTTGAAGAACAGCACCACCAAACTTCTGCTCCACGCTTCTGACGTAATACCATCCTGTAGGACGAAATTAAAGAGCCTCTGAAGGAGTACAAGTATCGGTTCTCCACCCGCTTTCATAAGCTCTGCTGTAATTCCGTCCTCACCAGGAGCTTTGCCGTTCTTAAGTTTTTCCAGAGCCATTCGTATCTCGCTCAGACTGACTTCCGGGATATTTTCGGAGTTGTGCCGGGTATGTTTGCTCTTGGGTCATCACTCGCTTCAGTAAGCGGTTCCGACGACGATGTGTACAGCTGTCCATAGAATCTCTCGATCTCACTCAAAACTTCTGGTCTACCGGAGATGACGGCCTCACTATCGGTTTTCAACTTAGTTAGCTGGCTTTGCCCAACAGACAGCTCTCTGGCGAAGACTTTAGAAACTTGGTTACGTTCAATCGCCTCTTTAATACGACATGTATTAAAGATACGCAAGTCATGCCACATACACTTGGAGATCTGTCTATTTAGCTGCCTGTAGCCGAACATGTCAGAAGAAGACTGTAGCCGCATCTTCCGTCTTGTTACCATAAGGTTCAAAGTGTGATCAGAGAGTTTTTGGGTTCTAGGCTTGCGGTGCGCCTTATAGAACCTAGTACCCACAGTACGGACAGTTTCCACGAGCTGAGCGTTAGTTTTGTCCACAGTGCTGCAAGTGTCTAGGCATTGGAAGCGATTATTAAGCTCGAGCTGAAAGCTTTCGGCATTTAGGATATGGGCACGAGACGGACGTATCGTGGACTTTATCAGACGAGACCTTTCCAGCCTGATGTTAAGATTTAATGTGCCTCTTACAAGTCGGTGATCACTGCCGGTTTTAACCCTTGTGATCACAGAAACATCATAAAGAATTTGGCGTTTGGTCGTCATAATAAAGTCAATCTCTTTTTTGACGGAACCATCGGGGCTGATCCAGGTCCACTTCCTGTGGGGCTGCTTTTTAAAGAAAGAATTCATCATAAAGAGTTCTTCTTTCTCCATGAAGTCAGCCAGCTGTTGCCCCCTTGGGTTCCGTAGCCCTACTCCAAAATTGCCCACTCGCAGCTCATCGTCTTGTTTTTTGCCTAATTTTGCGTTAAAGTCCCCCATCAGCACCATATATTGAGATTTAGAGGAATGTATGGCTCGTGTGATGTCCTCAGACATTGCCTTCACCTCATCATCGGAGTGTGTCAATGTTGGTGCATAAACCTGTATGACCTTCAGCGAATGCCGTTCCGATATTCTGAGTACAAGGTAAGCAACCCTTGACGACACACTTTCGATTTTAACAACGTTGCTAAAACTTGCGGACGATAAATCCGACACCTCCTTGGGACAGTTGGTCGCCCTCGCGGTGATAAAACAAGTTGCTGGATTCAACGATTATTGTATCCTCCCCCTGTCTTCGAACTTAGGATAATCCTATTATATCCCATCGCAACTTGTTTACCTCCTCTTCCAGCTCCGTTATTCTCTCGTCCTCAATGTCCGTGTGTTGTATGTTGCCAGGCCCAGTCGTCGTTGTTGGTAACCGAATCCCACCCAGGGATTCTTAGCACCCCCTGCCCTGCCGTTACCATGACCGCTATCGTAGCAAGGAATAGCAGAGCTGCTGGGGACTAGGGGCCGTACATTACTGACGCACTTTATTGGGGGGGTTTTGCCATAGTTGCCACGCCTGGCAAGCGGGTTGGCAACCGCAGTCATTTCCAGATCCTTTGCACCTTCAACGCTGTTGCCCATTGATGGTCTCGGCACTTTAGGATCTGAAAGCGGAGATGGTTATCCCGCCATCTGTCGGCCGCCACTGAATAGATGTGCAGTAGTAGCTTTTTCCCGTAGACGCCTCTTACGACACCCAAGGGAAGAGATGGGGAGGCTGAATTCTTATGCCGCAGCCCCACAGCAGTTCTTTGTCCAAAGTAATTTAATTCTATTATTCACTACTTCCATTTAAAGCCTATTTTACTTGGTTTGTATATAGTATTGGTCGTAGCAAAATCGATAATCTAGTTTTATACTTTAAAGTACATCTCATACATAAACTGTCACAGTTTTTTTATCTAGTTGATAGATATTTTACCTGACTGTTACCGATAATTTGACAAAATCACCGGCAATTTAGGGCGGAGTAAAAAAGTTTTAGTATTATAATATGCATCTTTCGTTACGCCTGCCGGACTTTAAATTTTATACATAAACTACTTAAACAAATTCTTAACAATGTGTAAAACGACACTATAGTAAACAAATAACGCTTTCTTCTGTGACTTTTAAGGTTTAAAGAAGCACCAGAATTTATTTTTCTATGTAATAACATAGAAAAATCAATTATAAAGCTGTCGTGCATGTCTACTATAGCATTAGCTAGCAAAATGCGAACACCGAATTAACCATGTTGAATTGACCAAGCAATAATAATAAGTTTAACAAAACAGTGCGTGTGTTTCACAAAATTTGTCTTAAAAGTATCTTGATATAAAACTGAATAACAAACTTTATTTGCTATTTTGACAGTATATATCTAATTTCTAATATTTTAATGATATACTTAATCGTTTAATAAAATATAAATAATATTCCAGTTCGTTAGAGTTTTTAATACAACTAAATTTACTCTTTTTTTCTCTGGTACTAACTGATGGTAATTTTAATGAAATGTTTGTTTATGTGTTATGTAATTGAGGTCGTCACCTCAATACTATATCTACGGGTTGACTACCTAAGTACAGTAGTTGCCGTGTAGCGTCATCACAATTTCTTATGACAAGTACATACAAGGAGCCTTAAAAATTTTATAATAATAAATTCAACAGAGGTGATTAAGGGAAGCATTTTACTTTTCCCAATTGTGCGATTTTAAAGTCAGCGTGTATGGCATATGACATGTAATTGGTAAAACTTTATTTTCATAAATCGACAAGTAATGTTTTTGACCTTCCAATGGTAATTAATATTCTAAAAGTGTATGTTATTTTTAAGCAAAAGAGAATTATTTTTATCTAAAACAATTCGTGACATCCGTTTTTTTTTTTAAATGAAAAGATGAACGTGTCAATTTTAGCACGGTATGATTTATTTTCCTACCGATGTATTTATACGATTGATCTGGCTCATGGCCAAGCACGTACCATTGCGGGATACGGATAAGCTTTATTCGTGATTAGAAACAACGTGTAAAAATTTCTTTTGTTATTAGTTTTATTACTTATAACGGCAGGCAAACAGTCAGGCCACCTGATGAAAAATGGTCACCTACACTCATGGACATCAGCAATACAAGGGATGTCATCAACGTAATGTCTACCATGAGACGCAGGATGTTAGGTCTATCCGGTTAGGTTTACCCGGTGAATGCGCCGGCTACAGTGCTCTTTAAACCCGAATACTGTAATGTCTTTACCCTACCATTTTGCGGCAGAAGGCACCGTAGTGGTACCTCCCAGATGGCCTCCTATTAAAAGAGGACCGACTACCTTGCTACACGAGAATTTTGAAACGAAATTTAACTCGTTTAATATTTTACGTGGTTTAATGTTTTGGTTTTTACAGAATCATAAATTAAAATTAAGCTAAGCTAAGATTGCAAATAAACTCTTACTATCGTCGCGTCAGTTACTTACCAGTCAATGTCTTTATTACTTTAGTATAATATACGATAAGAAACACTCTTATAAAGCAAAACGTATTCATAGTTCCATATAAACCTAACGAATAGGCAACATACAGCGATCAGTCTTTATTTTAATTATGAGTTTTTACGACACCTATCCCACAGTGCCTTAAATCGAAAGTCTGGGATCAGTGCGTCCTATCCGTCACGATATATGGTGCCGAAACATAGACACATACAGTTCAACTGGTTTACAAAATCAAAGTCGCTTAGCGAACTATGAAGAGGGCTATGCTTGGAGTATCTCTGAAGGGTCGCATCAGAAATGATGTGGTCCGTCAGAAAACCGAATTCACCGGCATAGCCCACAGGATTAGTAAACTGAAGTGGCAGTGAGCCCGTCACATTAGCCACAGAACTGACGCCGCTTGAGTCAAAAAGTTCTGGAGTGGAGATCGAGGCTCGTCAAACGTAGTGTGGGATGCCCTGTGGTATTAAAGTGGTGGCTGGACAGAAGACACGGCTTCCTAACAATCCGAGCGACGCAGGTTCTGTCGGGACACGGCTGTTTTGGGATGACTTGTGCCTGATCGGTGGACCAACTGAGAGAGCCACCACTTGGCGTAGCAGAGGAGCTGCGCCGGCTGGAGGAATGCTCAGCCTGGGATGAGCAACGCCGAGTGCTGTGAGACGCCCTGCGGCAAGATGTAGTGACGATAATCGCAAAGTGGCTGATTTGAGCTGGATGAGAATAGCGCAAGGAGGTCTATGTCCAGCTGTGGACAAATATAGACTGCACATTATACACGTGAAAAATATATATTTATATCAAATATATTACAAAATGATGCAAATGAATTTTTTCGATGCGATATTTTTCAACATTATTTTTTATTTACATTTGTAGAAAAAAGTGCATTAACGCATTATCTAGTTAAATACAGTTTATTTAAATATCACAAAAAAATATATGTTTTAACTATAGCTAACTTCGAGTGTCGGTTTTTCGTGTCGGCGTGCGCGCGCTACGTGAAAATTTGCACTTGAAATCTTTTTTTCGAACCCGCCATAAATTTTTCATTTGGCTTCAAAAGTTTTATTGGATTTTATGTAAATAAAAATTGCATGTATGATTCTAAAAATTTTATCAAGCAAAAATATTAGGAAGGAATCATCAATTCATCATTCTTTGCAAAAGGCGGGCTTACTTCCTGACTGAACAGAGATATTGGAAATCACAAGGAAATTGTAGACGACTTTTGATTTGCTTTCAAAGACTGAAATTTCTGAAATCGTTTTATTTTTCCTTTAATCATTCCTTCTGGCCTTAACCTAAAATAATAGATGCAAAGGTAATATATATTGGAATTTAGAATTGGATATAAAAAATAACCGCCAAATATCCGTAAAAAAGTGATTATGACAAGAAAAGTGTTTTATTGTATCTATAACTTTGTTCAATTCCAAGTAAGGGGTAATTATGGCATATATAGCAATTGTAGACGGCAGAAATTGGGACTTCAAATCACTAAAGTAATTGAATCATTAAGCGTTTGATGACACAAGCGAAAGACACACTAAACACTTTAAAGGTATTAAAACAGTTAATAACAAAAAATATATTGGATAAAACAAAATAAATCATATTAGTGTTACAACAGAAAGGCAATATTATAAACATGTAAGGATTAGGAAGGACGATGCCTTTCAAACCACTAATTTGATTGAACTGGAACATTGCGGAACACGTTATTTGTAACAACTAAACGACACATTTTTATAGTTCCATATCTTATGAATTGATGTTAATTAGATTTACTAAATAGTACTTATTAAATTTTGTCATTTTATGACTTTTTGAATTCATTAAATTTATCTGTTAAATTGTTTATAGCAAAGCTTTTTAGTTTACATTAATATCGTTAACAATTATTCGCTATAACTCCATCATAAAACATTTTTGTCTCTCATTACGTTACGGAAGCCTGGTAAGGCACGTTCAAAATCGCAACACTCGTCTTCTCACGACTTCACCTTGGCTACACAGAACAAAATTAAAAAAATGGAATGTTGTATATTAAACAGTTTTTTTTAATTACTATTAACCATTATTTTGTAAAATTTTAAATAAACTAATACATGATGTAAAACTGTTTTGAAAAGATATTAATAAAATAAATAATCTTAATTAAGCATAATAATTAAGAAGGGAACACACAGATTCACCATTGTAAAACTTAATCCACTACTTTTATTTATAACACATCAAAATGTCAAATTTATATTCTAGATATTTGCTCAAAAAACTCAAATTGAAGTAAATGCGTTTTTCTCTTTATTCATTCATATGTTAGGGCTTTTTCTTTTCAATGTCAGGGGGGAAGGTTGCACGCCTACGCCAGTCTTCAGCGCCCTGGCCTTCTTCTGCGGATAGCCCGAGTGCTGTTGGCCTCCCTGTTTTCCTTTCCACGGCTTCCTTCCAGCGATCACGTCCTCGCAGAACGCAAGGACGGCGCCACACGACCTTTCGCTCTCTTCTTCCTTTCGCAGAAGAAGGCTAGGGCGCCGAAGAGTGGCATACGCGTGCAACCTTCCCCCCTAACACTGAGCCTCTGGGTGGCCGGCAAGAGGGTGCCCACCGCCCAGAGAATGGCTCAAGAGGGGGTGCCGTGCTGTTTGCTCCGGCATCATTGAGCTCTCAGCGAGAGCGCCCGCACGTCGCTTACGCTGTCCGCCCGAGAGCCCAATACGCGCTTCCGCCCGACCCCCGCGATCCCCGCGTGTCGTAGTGTGCGTCGCTGCCGTTGTGCGCGTGTACAACAGGTGTGTGACGTCGCGCGTAAACGCGATCGCGTCTTCGATTACGACTCGTGGTTCGAGTTGCGTAATCGTAACAAAACTTTTTAGTTTTGTTATTGTTTCGCATATCGGGTCGCGAGTTTGAATCGAATTATTTTACACGCGTGGCTTATCTGCGCGTATATTAATACGTTTAGATAGTTATTGAGAGAGATACGTTTCAACACCCGTAGTTTGTGAACGCTAATTTCGTTGCGATTATTATTGTTTAGCGTTTCGTGAATTTTCGGGCCGACCGAATTAATTAATTTATTAATTAATTCCGTCGGTCTGGATTTGCGTAATTCTGCGTAATAATTCTGTACACAACTATAGTGGTGTATCAAGTGCCACTTTAGCGAGGCAGAGAACAAGTGCTGAGGTGCGCCCCGATCACCTTGCGGCTCCCCCTCTGGAAGACGTGAACATCGGAAGGATTCGGAGTACGTTGACCTTGGGTAGGGCCCTAGCCAACGCCGTTCCATTCGTAGGCCGTTTAGCGCCCACGGGTAGTTTTAATTAGTCAAGTAAGCACACACCCGGGAGTCACAATAAGATCGGGCTCTCGGACGCACTAGGGCTACACGAAGTAGGCACACAACCTCCCTGCCATACCCAGGTAGGGAGGGCTTAGGCTCATTCACCCCCGGTAATCCCACCGGGTAGCTGCTAGTGCGAGTAGATTGGTTTAAGTTAAGTTCTGGTTTGAAGGATGGCGCAGTCTCCCTATGAGGCGTCATCGGCTAAGTCCAAAGATGAGGAGATTAAGGAGCTGAGGGCGCTGGTCGTCTCCTTAAAAAGGACGATCGAGGTCCACAGCGCACGTGTAGCCACCTCCCCCAACCCGCGTTGAGTCGATTCCTTCCGAATCGGCTGAATCCGCCATATCGTCGGAGTCAGATATGGACGTTGACAGCGGCAGGTCTGCGGTAAACAATGACGGCTTCAAGACCGTCACTCAGCGCAAGAAGCGCAAGAACAGGGCCTCACCCTGTCCTTCTCCTACTCAAGACCCGCCGCTGAAGACCTCCAGGTCTGGCACTGATGCCAATTTGGCCACCCCCCCCGCGACCGATACCGCGACACCCCACGCGCCCCCGCTGCGAAACCCGTTCGATAAATCTGGGTATGCTTTGACATGATTAAAAAAATTAAGACTTTTACGTACGGATTTACACTGTAAAACGGAATACTATTTGTCAATTAGTGTTTTGCGCACTTGCAAAGATCAGGTTTTTTGCAACTGTCTTTCAGGTTACCTAAGGGTTTATCAGTGTTGTCAAAAACGTTTAGCTTTCCTTTTACCAGTTTTATTAAATGTGATGTATCGCTGACACGTATGTGACACTCGACATAGATGCAAACAAACTAAATTATAGCCATGAATTGGCGTCAAACATCTTGCGTTGATGTCAAGCACTGAGTAAAAGTCGACAAATGTAAATGCAATAAGAGCGACACCGCTTTCTTGCTAAGTTTGACTATGGTGGCACTATCAATCTAGTGAACTCTAAACTCTTTAGAGTCTGATTCGATCTATCGCCGACATGACCAGAGTTAAGGCGCAAGATCG
The DNA here is from genome assembly GCA_029286875.1 of Lamproptera curius. Lineage (NCBI taxonomy): Eukaryota > Metazoa > Arthropoda > Insecta > Lepidoptera > Papilionidae > Lamproptera > Lamproptera curius. The sequence goes on along the minus strand of JAGSMT010000018.1, from coordinate 5,053,340 downwards.
CCTATTTACATACCCATGTGACGCATTGATTACTTCACAGGCAATCGGATGATCAGCTTGCATTGGCCTAACCAACTAGGAAGCAACTTAGAAAAGTAATATGACGTCCAGTTATCAAAGCGTAAACGGACAGCTAACCGTTTTCTAACGTGATAATATTCTTTTCTTAAACATAAAATAAATAACACCATTTTACGACTGTATAAGGAGAAAAAAGTTCACAGAAGACTCTTCTTTTCAGCAAATAAGGAGAACATAAACCCCCTTCTCGTCAAGATGATAATGGGGAGGTTAATTATCTTTAGGTAATTACAATAAGTTAAAATGGTATAAGCGGTCTTTTTTTACGGCATACGCAGTCAGACGAGCAGTCGGGCTACCTGATGGTACGTGGTCGCCGACGCCCATTGACATTGGCAATACCAGTGCTATCCCTTTCAAGAGATTTTGTTCTGACGAAGAATAATCATAACCAGTTTAGAATGACGGTATTACAAGAACTTCTTTAAAGATAACATCCTACTCTTTGACAGATTTCAATATAAAAATCATTTTTTTATCAAGCCAATGTCCATAACATGTCTATCATTAGTAAAAACTGATAATCAATACTAAAAATATGGAGCCAAAGTGGTTTTTGTTAAACTTTTTGAAGTATTAGATAATCCATTTTTTTTATAAGCTGAATAAAGCTAATATGGAAAAAGCCAAAAAGATATATATTTCGAAAATTATTTTTTTCTGTTTTGTGTATTCTAAAAAGTTTTCCAAAATAACCAATTTTGAATATTATATTGGAATGGAAAATAATGGCCGAGGTAATTTTCATTCAACCATAAAACATAATTGTGTGGTAATAAAACAAGTAACTGCTGGGGTGATTCGAAATTAAACCATTTGTAAAATTTTAATGTCCGCTATTATTTGTAAAGTTTTATAATGTCAGTCGTTCTTGTTTCTTAGAAAAGAATCATAAGTATCTATTAATTAAACAAGGTTTCTTACTTTAAGTGTGTACTAGCTTAAAAATGGAACAATAACTAACCCACAGGGCACGAGATCCATTCGAAAAAAGAAAACAACAAATATTTACGAAATAAAACAGATGTACCCAGTTTAATATCAATATTCAGCTAATAAGTTTAAATCAGACGAAAATCACGAAAAAAATGTTATCAAGTTCTTTCTCGTTACCAACAGTAGTTACAAAGCGCACTAAAAGAAAAACCTCAAAAAAGTAATCACAAAGGATTAAGGCCAATGGAACGGCTAAAGGAAACAAAAATTGAATACGTGAGTGATTTGGAGGAGCGGTTATAAAGGGTTCAGACATAGGATTTAGATTTAAGCAAATCTTTAGTATGATATGTAAATCCTATTTAATAAAATCTAGTAGTCACTCAGTGGTCAAAATATCATCACCTGTATGTAGAATATTCGTTATTGTATTATGAACATTATACTTCAGGAATAGGTTTATTTATATTATAAATAGTAACTAATCCTTCAAAAACTTAAAGAGAATATAATCAAAAAGCTGTTAAATTTACATAATACTTAATTTAACGTAAATACTTTTAAAATAAAAAATGGCTTGATGCATACCACTCTATCAATATACAGCTAACTTATTATCTGGTCTCATCGAAAATGTTTCTCAAAATAAAAAAATCTTTAAACTCAAAGCACCGCACATACTTGCGGTGCTTTGAGTTTAAAGAATTTTTGACAAAACCTGATGAACCTTTGAGACTAAACTCGGAGAAATCAGGACAAGAGATAAAATTTACGAGGTTGATTTTAAATTCAAATTTTTAGTCAAAGTAAAAAGTCTCAAAATGTTTCGGTAAAGCTGAGTTGAACGAACTGTATAAAGTGACTTGGTCCAACAAAGAGTTTGTTTGCTACTTTATGACTTAATCTTCATTTGGTAATAATATTAACATTAATTTGTTAGTGAAAGAGACATTAAAACAAGCCTGAAAAGAACCTGATATGGACAATTTTGAAATAACCGCTTTTGGCAAAAATAAACATATAAGCTAAACTTGTTCATTTTAGAGCAATTATAGCTAACTGGTAATTGCAAATTGTGACTCTAGTTAATAACTAACCCACGCTTTTCTTATTTTGTCATAATATATCAAATTTCAAATTAATTTTTCTAGTAATATTTTTAATTAATTATAAATGTTTACAATAAAGTTTTAAAACCATTTTTTAGTCATAAGAAGGGTTATGGTTATTTTACTCGTACACTTAAACACATGTTTATTAAAAGTTGTCAAAAGACGCAATACAATAACTAAACTGATACCAATAGTACATTTTGCAATAAAATTTTAATGAATTTTAAGGAAGTCCCTTCGGTTAAATATTTTTTAATGTATTCATCTTTTGTTTGCTTTTAAATATGTTTACGAACACCAGACTTTATTCATTAATTACGTATTATAAAACAATGTTATAATTGATTTCTGTTTCACAATTGTCATATTCCAATTGCGGTTTTATTGAAATATGTTGCTCTAATAACCAGTCAGATTAATCACGTTTGGTAGCGAGATAGATCATAATCTACATTAATTTTAGTTAAAAATCAATGAAGGAATTTTTGATTCCTACTTATTTCTAATAATTGTTTCTTTCTCGTGGATATTTTGTCTATATTATGATAGGCTTTAATCCATCCAGATTTACCTAAAAATATTTTACACGCATATCGATTTGTATCTGCCCTCAACAAACGAATAAGGTAAACCGTAATCAATAGGTTGGATACTTATCAGTAAATTTGATTGTACTGACACCCATTGAAAATTACCAAAGATTCTTGATGACCGGACAAACTTTAAGCCCATGTTATATAAGATCTTACTCATAGTAACTACTTTATTATTAAATGTCGCGTTTAGATATTCAGGAATGAAAATAATTTTGATGTCGTTTACACAACCTCTTTTTAATTGCGTTAAATAACAAATAGATAGTGCAATAACCAATCAATAACTTATCATGGCCAACCCGTACAGATATTTTATTAAGTGTCATAATGTGATTAACAATCGGTTTTTACAAAAGCATCATCGTTCCACTCATAAATTGGATGCTAGCAAAATAACACAAGGGTTTTTTTCTTTAAATACAAAGCGCCAACAAGAAATTTACTTCAAAATATAGTGTACAAAAATGAAATAAAATTTTTAAAACTGAAAAAGTTACAAGCGTTATTTCTTGCGCAATCGTTTCAACGAAATTATGGTCTTTCTTTGCGCTTAGCGGGCATTTTACATGTGTTATGATTTTACGCGACGTACTCGTATATAGCAATTTGTTCGTTCCAAAAAATTATTACTTTCACGAAACCATGTTCAAGGAATAATTTTTAAATATAATACCTAACAACAAACTGTAGATTCTGATAAAATCCGAAACGTTATATTGGGTTTATACAAAAAAAGGGAAGGTTGTCTTCATAATTTTTGCAACTAATTTGTCGCTGCAAAATGTAGACGCCTTTTATCAATTCCCTCTGTATAAAACACTAGCCCGAGGGAAAGGCATGGTTCTCCACCAGAACGGGTGGAATTTGCACTTCGTTAGGAATTAATTACAGTTTAAGAGCGATACTTTACTGTAACGGAAAGTTAATGTAGCTTTTAAATTCACACAATAATTAGGAACTATATTTAGAGGAGGATATAACAAGTTTATAAAAAAATTTAAATCCTGCTAGACTTAATACTAGAAAATTGTATTTATTATATTTTAATTGATTCTGACATTTTTGGTAATAACCAAAAACCTGCATCTGAGCGGTTTTTAAATTCAAAATTATCCAAACAAAAATATTTTGTAACTTTATGATTCAACTACTTATGGAAAATATTTATGAAAAGAGTGGTTCTTCTTTGTGATAAGGATGATAAGATATTATAAATAATGTTAGTGCTACTCCCCCATGTCATCATTTACAATTTTTTATTATAATTGACAATTAGCTGAGTGGTATTGGGAGTGAGTCAAAAATTGTTGAAAGCGATCTTTCTGCTTAATTTATCTAAGATACATTAATAAAGTTACATAAATTTTTATTATAAATGTTGCATTGATTCAAACACATCATCATCATCGCCTTGTAGTCACTGCTGCAAGCCTTAATACGCCCCTATCCATTAAAGGGGTTTTGGACATACCACGCTGGTCCAATGCGGTTGGTTGGTGGACTGACTTTATGCCCATCCGACGCATGGATATCTATTTTCTGACAAATGGGTGATCGCTAATGCCCAAACTAAAACAACAATGAGAATTTGTTGAGTTCCCCGATTCGACCACGACCCAGTTCTAAAGCAACCCTATACCACTAGGCTACGGAGCAATTAGTTAAACCAAAATTTTGTCTTAAAATTTGTTGACATTCAATTATACTTAGTCAGATGTCATATCTCAAAACCCATTGTTCAGAGTTCAATTGATGGTCCAAAATTTATTAGTAGGGTTTATAGTATATATAAATACTACAATTGATTAGTCAAAAAGCCATATTTTTGTTTCCTAATTTTCTTGACAACGCATCTATTATTCATAGTGAAACGTACAGAACGTGATTAGGCTAATTCCATTATACTATAACTAAAAACAACATTTCAAAGTTATTTAGATTTTCTTTCTCTACCATTTCAAGAGTCGACTTACCTGAATAATGGTTTTTGCAAAAATAATTTTTACCACAGCCCAAAGTCTAGCATTAGTTTTTTAATTTGGGAACCGAATCCCTTAAAATATCAAAGATAATTAAAAGGACATTTTTATTAAAAAAAGGCAAATATTTTCCTTTGAATTTTTGAAAACCAAAAATTTGGAATAAAATAACCAATATATATTTAAATGTTTATTAAAAAGTTTAAAATTTTTATAACTTTTAATTATTAATTAATAAAACCTTACAAACATATGTTTAATAAAACAAAAAATTTTTTTCTTACAAAAAAAATAAAGAATTTATTTTTATGCCCTAAAATTTAACCCAATTTTCAAAGAATTGGTCTTTTTGCTTCATAATTTTAAAAATTTAAAATTTGCCTTTAAAAAATTAATATTTTTTTTTAAAGCATTTGTTCAAAAAATAAAATAAAAATAAAAAAAAATTTGTAATGAAAATTATTGTTTTTAAACCTTAAAATTTTGACAACAAAATATTTGTTAAATATCCAAACCACCCTGGTTTAAAAAACCCCCGCCTTTTTTTAAAACGGTTTTTTTAACGGAGGCCCTGCCCCAAAAGAGCAATTTTATTGTGGTATTGTTTTCCGGATTAACATAAAATTTTTTCCCAAAAAATTTAATAACCTTTAAAACTTATAACTACAAAGGTAAAACATACCAAATGAACAATGTATAGGTTTATTTTTTTTTAATTTTTAAATTTTTATTTTTTGCTTTCCAAATAAGCACAATTAAAAATATTTAAAAAAACTTTTTTTTAATAAAGTTGGAATATTTTAAAACCTAAGGAAAATTTCCTGAAAGAGTAAAATTAATAATAAAATTATCTTCAAGGGTTAAAAATAATAAAAAAAATAAATTTTTTTAATATTTTAAAAAAAAAAAAAATTTTAAGTATATATTTATTTATTTATTTTTTTTTATTTAAAATTTTTTTTTGGGAAAATTTAAAAAAAAAAACAAATTAAATTTGATATATTTTTTTATATTAATCAAATTTTTTTATTTTATTTTAAAATAATTGAAAATGACTTACTTTTAAAAGAAGTTTATTTTTTCCCCCTTTTAAATGAAATAGCCAAACCCTTCGGTTTCTTATTATAATTAAATGTTTTTTCCCCCAAATCCGATTATTCAATTTTTCCGGGAAATTCCCCATAAAAATTTTTTTCCCTAGGAAAAAAAACTTTTGATTTCTAAAAATTACTATTTGTCATTTATATTTTTTAAATTAAAAATTTTAAATTTTTTAAAATCTTTAAAAAAAAATCCTTTAAAAAATTTGAAATAAGGTTTTTAAAAGAAAATAGTTATTAAATTATTTTGGTAAAAGAAACCCTTTTTTCCCCGCGGTCCCTTAAAATACCTACCCCAAACCTGTAAGGGCCCTTCTACCCCAAAAATTAAAAAAGTTTTTAATTTACGTTTCTAAAAAACAAAATTTAAACACAAAGTTTGTTTTAAAACCCACCTTTTTTAAAAATTTCATTTACCTTTTTTATTTAATTTAAAAAATAATTTTTTATTTAAATATAAAAAAATTAAATGTTTTAAAAAAAAAATGGTAAAAATTGGGGGAAAACGTAACATAATACTTTTGGTTTTTAAACACGGGCAACACTTTTATTTATATTTTTTTTATACCTAAAAGTGTTTGTACGGTCGCTAACCTCAAGGCTATAAAATGAAGTAAATATTCGAACCTTTAACATATAGGATGGAGTTATTTTTTAAATATCTTTTTTTCAGCTTTTGCCCTTTGGTTTTCCCTGCGTGGTGTTTGTGATTTGAGACAATAACTGTCTCACATTATGTTTTTATAATAGTTTGCGTTATTTTAGTTGGCCAATGGCAGATAAATTCATAATTATATTTTTTTACATTTATTGTTTCATTTTTTCAGTTTATTTATACGAAATTGACTATTACTTGAAAATGAAAGTTCAAGAAATTGGCTGGACAACTTACTATTGAAAGTACATTTTTTTTACTGGCTCTACTCTAAGTGCATTTACTTTCTTAAAACACTTTGTAACTCAATTTTTATGAAGACGATGTTAGTTCAATATGAGTGCAAAGTTAAGTCATACTTTATGAGTTAATTACAAAGCGTGGCGTGAAATAAACTTCAATTAAATAAAATTTATCTTGAGTTAATTTATTTTTTGTTTGTACGTGATTATTATGCACCTCAAATCCATTTAAGTTTTTTTTTTAAAAACAATTAACGTAAATCCAATTTTACTAAGTATATTTAATAAGAAGATGACATATCAAAAATTGGTTCTGCATATCTCCATCCGGTCCGTCTCGTCGGTATAAAATAAGAAAGTGAATAAAAAGGATTTTTGAATCATTTTTTTTATTGGCTACGCATACTGAGGAGGAGTCGGGCCACCTAATGGAAAATGGTCAGACATAGGATATTAAATCTTGTTTATCCAGTAAATACACTGGCTACAGTGTCCTGTAAACCAGAACACAGTAGAGATTTCCCCCTACTGCTTTGCGGCAAAAATAGGCGACACGGTGGTACCACCCCAGATGGTCCCCTGTAAAAAGGGGACTTACCACATACAAAATCTCTCCTGTAAATAACTAAACGCATGCACCTGCACTGAATGTTCAGGAACTAGGAATTAAACACTTCCATCACCCATGTAAATCAGTAACCGAACAAAAACGCAAAAGAATATTGTTTGACTATTAAGCAATAGCAAAAAATGTCATGTATATCTGTTATTAGGCCTAACAGAATAACGTTAATAAAAAAATATATAAATGTCATTATTTTATCACACATGAATTTTGGTTAAAAAAAGCAAATATATTCAGTGATGCGACGGCTTTTCTATAATAATTTAAAATCATAGAAGAAGATAATAAGTTTAAGGTAAAATATGTAATTACTAGTAAAAAGAAATTTAAATTCGTAACTTTCATATACAAAGAATCATCCATTTTAAAAGAATCGTTTGGCTTTTTCGTCAAAATAATTCAGTTTTTGATTTGGATGTTTTGATGGGAAATATTTGTAATTAGGATGTTATTTTACGGCGACACCTCCAAAAATTGAGATAAAGTATGGCTTTTTTTCTCTCGCACCTAAATATCACCTAAATATTAACTTCTTAGTTGGGTGTAATTCAATATTAAAGGTCTATGGCAATTTAAAACTGAAAAACGTTCAAAAAGGAACCAATTGGCGTAGTTTTTTTTACATGGAAATAAATTTTGAATTCTTTTTAAATATAGATTTACCCATTGATACATTCAAAAATTATAAGTTTTAAAATGGGTAAAAAACGCGACAAATTCAAATGGAAAATTTGCATTTAAAATGCGTAAAATAGTTATAAATTGTTAAATAATTGTTTTTAAAATTTTTATTATTTTACTAAAAAAAACCCAATTTATTATTTTTAAAAATTTTAAGGGTTTACTTTTATCAATTTTTTTTTATTTTTTCTTTTTAAAAAAAAAGATTGAATTTTTTAATTGGGTTTCTCTTAAATAAAATTCCAAATTCTTATAAATTGTCTCCAATTTTATAGAATAGAATAATTACAAATTTATGGTTTCGGAAAAGGCCTTGTACGGAGAGACTTCCGCTTAAAAAATGTTTTTTATAATTTTCAATAATTTTAAAGGGATCCGAATTTATTTCCCTTTTTTTTTTTCTATTTTTATTGTAAATTTTTTTGTTTTAATTTGAAATTTAAAATTTTTTATTTTAATATTTTAAAGCGTTCGGATACAATGTCAATTTTCATTTTGACCATACCCCGAGAAAAATAATTGGGATTTTTTTTATATTTCCTTTTTTGAGCTGCATTTTTTTTGAAAGTTTAACTGTATTTGGTTTTTTAAATAATTTGCAAAAACAGTTGTTTATTTTAAAATTAAGCTCACGTCTGTTCCCAAAAAGGGCTCAACGTTAAAAATAGACTTTCTAAGTTTTGTTTTTAGAAATAAGCCTAAAAATTAAAATTTTTGGACAAATATATCATTACTCACGCGGTAAATCCACGCTGGAATAGGCCTCTATTGACGCTTACCATTACGGTTTTTGGACCATTTCCGTTTACGTATTTTTCCATTATTTAGGTTCTAATATTTCTTTTTTTGTAAACCTTTTGTTTTTTAATGCTATATTTTTAAATAAGTAAATAAAAAAAAATCCCGACCTTAAAGATTATATTTTATTAAGAAAAATAGTTATATAAAATTACGCTTACAAAAAATCGCTTTTAAAAGAACTTTGAAATCACAACTTAATAAAACATATAAGTAACACATAAATAACAAAATAATACAGATACTAGTAAAATTGACAACGTACGTAAATAATAAGTAGTACAATTTGCTTGTTCGGTATAACTTGCATTAATTATAATCAAACATCGATCATACTTTTATAACAATGCGGTTCAAATGCTTGGCTCTTCCTTAATTACCCTACAACTGAAGTTCTTGTGACAAAAGTTTTTACAGAGTATGCGTTAAGCATTTGATGCAAAACTAATCTTGAAGGACGTCGGCTATACTTCATCTTCAATTTGAGTTCGCGCGCCTTTTCGGTGTACCCCACACTACACAAGATACACTATCATCGTAAGTAGAGTTAGTTAACGATTAAAGTCACAGATTAAAGTTAAAACCTATGATACTTGTTGCAACATTTTATAACCATTGCCATCATCATCATCATCGGACTGTATTAGTCCACTACTGGACATTGGGCCTTAATACACGCCTTCTCCATTATGGGTTTTTTGGACCGTATTCCACCACGCTGGTCCAATGCGGGTTGGTGGGTGACATTTGCAATAACTCATCATTAGTATTGCTTTGTATGCTCTCCTAAATTTCAGCGGTTTGATTAAGGCATAAATGACCTTTAACATATTGATTTCCTAATTTGAAAGAGGAAATAATTTTGTTTGTTATCTCAATTTTATTGAATAAAGAAAAAAGACATCATAAATCGTCATCATAAATATGTATGGGTTCTACGATCATGCAGGGACTCAACAAATTTTCATTGTTGTTTCCTAGTTGGTTCAGATCAATGATTGGCTGGTCATCCAATTGTCTGAAAAGTAAGATGATCCATTGCGTCCAATGGGCATGTAAAGTCAGTCCTACCACCACGCATTGGACCAGCGTGGTGGGATGCGTCCAAGACCTCCTAATTGCATGAGGGTGTATTGAGGAGGCCTATGTTCAACATTGGACTATCACAGGCTGATGATGTACGATGTGATGTGAAATGATATAAGTTACTGAAAATGTCAAATCGATCACCTATAGATAAAAGAAGTAAAGATGCCTGTGAATTGTTTAGCAAGTGACTAGATATCAGCCGTAAATTTCAAAATTACCCTGACCCTATTTTTAATATCTTTTTTTGTTATTATCAGGTGCCGGAGCCTGTGTAGGCAGGCGGACGAACAGTAGAGACACTTGATGGAAAGTGGTCGCCAATGCCCACAGACTTTAGCGATATCAGTTGTGTCGCCAACGCACTTCCTGTCGTGAGACACAGGATGTTAAGTCTCGTTTACCTGGAAAATATGCTGGCTATGGTGCCCTTCAAACCGGTACATAGCAGTGTTTTACACTACTGCTTTGCGGCAGAAATAGGAACTGCGGTGGTCCAACCCAGACGGTCCCCTGTAAAAAGGAAACGTACCACCAGTATAATTTTTCTCCATGATTTAAAGAAAAGGTGGTTGGTAAAAATAATATAAACTTTTACTAAAAAAAAACTTTCAACCAAGTTACTAATTATTGGAAACAAGTTAGGAGATTCGTCGTTTAGGATTTGGAAGGAAAAGAACTTTTTGTAATTGCTTCCTTAATTGTTTATCTTAAACCTAAGAAATACAAAACGTTGAATACATTTTAAAGCCTAAACTTTTTAAATGTTTGACGGATTATTTGCTTCTTATAAATTTTGAGGTATTTACACATTTGTTTGCTTATTTTTTCTCAGTCCGAATTTTATAATTTATTTGTTTAATACATGTAAGTAAACTTAAAAAATAGCGATATAAAAATAGCAATAATCGAAGGTAACATGACATGTCTCATGGTGGAGAGTGGACTTGTGCCGCCTTGTCTTAAATTTCCCATGAGCAGAACGAACTAACTTTAAGTGGACGTCCTGCTCGCCTCGTCGCTCTGTAAAAAAAATATAAAAAAAGTACACATAAAGAAGGAAGTCTTATCATTATGTTGTAACTGCAAGTTAGAGTGCGTCTACGTTTTTTTACATTATTATCAATTATCAAGTTTCTTTATAAGTTAAGTCCTTAAGGATCGAAGTCCAATATAAAATTTACAGATTTGATTAAATCATCATCATTAAGATCATCAGCCTGTGGTAGTCCAATGCGAGACATAGGCCTCCCCTAATACACCCCTATCCATTAAGCTGGTCCAATGCATATAGTGGGTAGACCGACTTTTTACATGCCCATCCGTCGCATGGATCATCTTACTTTTCAGACAATTGTGTGATCGGCCCAAATTGCCTTAACCAACTAGGAAACAACAATGAAAATTTTTCGAGTCCCTGCAGGATTCGAACCCACGACGTTTCTAAACCACATACCTTTACCATTAAGCTACGGAGGCAGTTATGAAAGATATGTCAAATTTTAAATCAGAAAACCCTGTCGATTATTGCAAAAACATTGCTATATAGACCTTTTTTTTGCCGTTGGAAAAATCCAGCTATTGTTAATAAAAGTAACATGCTGTTGAATTTACTTATGTATATTTTTTAAATAATTTAAATTAAAGTGCTAATTAATACTCTTTACCTTCGCCCACCATATACAAAACAAACTGTTACCTATAAGTTTATCTCGGCTTATAAGATTATAAGTTCCCATATCAAACACTCTATCTATTAACATAGACCGAATAATTGACCGAATATATACATTTTTATTTTATGCAAGTGAGTACTTAACCTTTTTTTGTATAAAAAGGAAATAATTACGCTTTTTCAAAAAGCACTATACTTTGTTGACTTATTTATATTTTTTACAACCATTTAAATGTCTATATTTTATATAAAATATTTAAAATGTAATAAAATTGGTCAGGCTTATGTTTTATTCATTGTACAACTGAAATGCGTGGTGGAATTTAGTTTTTAATGTTGCAATACAAGCACACTTCTTAATTTAATGAAAGCGTTCTATTTAGCAGAGATGAATAACAACGTAAGAGGCATTTGACCTAATTTCATCTGTACTTCCTTTTTAAAATTAGAAAATAGCTACTACATAACAATATTATTTATGTCCCATTTTTTACAGTTACAGTTTACGGTTTTGATAGCGTTTGTAATTTAATCGCACAAGGAAATGATTTCTGGTGCTGCAATGTATTTTTATTTTTTTCTTTTAAATTACTTCTCACAAAATGAATAGAAGCTAGCGATGGATCAACGAGGAAACACATATACAAAAAAAAAACATACGCTCCGAATCGAGTACCTCCTTCTTTTACAAAGTCGGTCAATTATATTATATCAAAATAGGTTTATAATGATATTACAATTTTTTTTTTAAATCTTAGCCTTAGGGATATAGCCTCAATTTATTATAAAATTTCCACCTTCTTTTACAAACATTGAAATTTACATTTTTTTATGGCATACGTAGGCAGTCGAACAGTCGGACCACCTGATGGGAAGTGGTCACCGATGTCCATTGACGTGACAATACATGTCAATGGACGTCGGTGACTAACATACCACTGGGTATCGCTAACCTTCTACCGTAAGACGCATAAGGTGTTAAGTCTCATTTGCCAGTAAATACGCTGGCTACAGGTGCCCTTTAAACCGGAACCAGTAGTGTTTTCATACTAATGCTTCGCGGCGAAATAGGCACGTGGTGGTACCCACCCAGGCGGTCTCCTATTAGAAGGGCACCTACCAACGGTAAATAGATTAAAATTTAACTTTATTTTATTTACACTCTTTCAAGCTCTAATTCCATCAATGTGCCACCGGTTCGGAAGTTTAACGATACATATCCAAAGATGCTAAAGGTATACCAATATTTCTATTTCCTAATAATTTGCGACGAATACTTTTCTTGAGCTATTAAGGACAATATATCACAGGATTTGTTAGAAGATAGTCCGCTCATCTTATAACTTTGTTATAACTACGAAGACAATAATCCGACAGTAAGCAGAAAAGCAATTAACTCTGCCTATTTAGGATAACAGATACAAATCGAAAAATGTTTATGGTTATGTTTCGCTGAAACATTATATGTTCTTCCGTGTTCCGTCAAAATCAGAACAGCCATTTCAGACATTAACCAGAACAAACTAACAGACAAATATTTAAAAGAAAATTGTTTTTGTTGTATGTATCATATCGTACTTTCTTGTGTCTACGCGAATACTAGACATGATTTAATAAAAGTCTCTACCGATTTTATCGCGTTCGCGTACCATGTCAGCCCCTGACCATGGATCCTGTAAAAAGAGTCTTATATGTCAGGAAAATTGTAAACCAAATTAAACGCGATAAAATCCCTAAAGTTTTTTATTAAATCATGTATCATTTTATGTTACATATCACCTTTTGAACCCGCTAAGACATAATTTAAAAACGGTTATTTGGATACTAGAAACAGACACCTAAATTTTTTTTGTTTGTTTTTATTAAAAAGCTATTTAATTTTTCAAGTTACTTAATACAAATACTATTGTATACATTATCTAATATCGACTCACATTTTCGAAAAAATTGGAGCAAATTTCAGAGGCGTTATATTTATATGTTATCACAATTAACTTTAGACGTGAATATACTGCCTCCATAGCCTATTGGTTAGGGCGTGTGATTTAGAAACCGCAGGTAATGGGTTCAAAATCCTTCTGAATTATTTTATTAATAAAACAATTAATTTAAATAAGGATTTTTGATTTTATTTCTCTTAAATAACCATGTTTAATTTTTTTCTCCTGTTTTAAAGGCGTTTATCCTTCATATCCATTAAGGAATTGTAGTAAAACTTTTCTTATGTCAACAATTTATTGTTGACCTTTATTTACCCTGAAAATAATGATTAATAGAATATCATATATACAATCGTATCCTTGAGCAATAAAACAAAACTTCAGCACATACACAATTTGTTTGCTTAAACACACGTATTAGTCTTAATTTATAGTATCTACGACAAGTAATTAGTTATATACACTTCTAGTCTTACAGGGTGAGTCGAAACATGGATACGAATACTCTTCTTGCAAAATAATAATAGTATTATTTTACATTACACCTAAAATAACTAATAAAAAACAAGAATAAAATCCTAGAATAATTTAGTTGAAATCATTGTCAAATGAGTTTGACGACTTGAGTTCTCTTTTAGTTTATCGCATGTGGAACCAAAAAGTACCTGTATTTTTTAAATTTATAGGCTGTTTGTATATTTCGAAATAATTAAAATATATAAAAATACAGAACCAAAAATAACCTGCCTATAATGACAATATTTTCAACCGTAATTCAAGAAACAGATGCTATGAACTTTCACATCGTTGTCTTTATGGGGTTTGCCTCATAATAAAATATAAATCGGTATAAGCTATGAATAGTTACAAAAGCGTTATACTAAGCGTTATACCGGTGGTAGGTCCCCTTTTTACATGGGACCGTCTGGGTGGGTACCACCACGGTGCCTATTTCTACCGCGAAGCAGTAGTGTGAAAACCTACTGTGTTCCGGTTGAAGGCACCTAGCCAGCGTATTTTCTGGGTAAACTAGACTTAACATCCTATGTCTCTCGGTGGGCAGCGCGTTTGTGATACCAGTATTGCCAATGTCTATGTGTGTCGGTGACCACTTTCCATCAGGTGGCCCGACTGCTCGTCTGCCTGCGTCGGCAATAAAAAAAAGACTACCTTTATTAGTCAAACGCTGCGTAAGTCTTATACAGTCCTTATACAATGTTTAACAATACACCCGTTGAACATACGTTTGATTAAATGTCAGTGGTCCTATGTCTATTGAGTTTTCTACACTATCATATTTCTAAGCCAAAGAATATAGAATAATACAATCACTTTAATTTTACAGGCCGACAAGATGTATAATTTTTGCTTACGACATAGTTTGATTTCACGACGGATTTTGTCCAATATTAAGTAAACTGTAACTACCTACTAACTTAATCCAGGAATTCAAGTCATCGTCATCAGCCTTTAATAGTCCACTGCTGGATATAGGCCTCCTAATACACCCTATCCATTAGCGGGTTTTTGGACCGTATCCCCCACGGACCAGCCAATGCGGGTTGGTGGGTGGACCGACTTTTACATCCCCATCCGATGCATGGATCATCTTACTTTTCAGACAAATGGTTGATCGGCCCAAGTTGCCCTAACCAACTAGGAAACAACAATGAAAATTTGTTGAGTCCCCACAAGATTCGAACCACGACTTCCGGATTCTACACGCCTATACCACTAGGCTGCAGAGCAGTTATGGAAGAATTCAAGTAGTATGCGAATAATACTTAAAAACACAATCTTGTTAGATGGAGTGAACAATATACACCCGTCAAACAGGGTTGTATAACTGTTTTATTAGTACGACTGCCTATTATTAAATAAAATGACTTTACGGATTTTATCGCGTTTATTTTACATTTTAAATTCCCGACGTTTCGAACACTTTCCAGCGGCCGTGGTCACGGGGAGACTGAGATGTCATGCGTCTTTTGCCAGTGCTGAAGCGGGGTTTCCAGATCTTAATTTTATTAATTATTTTTAATCTGTACTCGACCTATGCAAAATGAACTGATTTTATCTGTATAGCCGGCAGTGGTATTATGCTTGGGTTTAAATTTTAATTTATTAATTCGAAACATCAGAATTTAAAATGTAAAATAAACGCGATAAAATCCGTAAAGTCATTTTATTTAATAATGTATAATATTCGCGCAAGCAATAGAAATAATTACGACAGCCTATATTTAAGTTACTTTTTTGATATTTTTAATTTTAATCTGAACTTTATAAGTTAATTAGTATTTATCTTATCCCTATTGACCGTTATACTATTGATATTGAAAGCTGAGTGTGCCTGTAATTGGCGAGCATGTACTTAAAGCTATGATGAATTGTGATTTTTTTTCAACTTTTTTCTATACAAGTGTTGCTGTTGGCATGCCTTGTAAATAAATAAATAAGTATAAAATATAAGTAACACTAATAATTTAAAATGTCTAAATATTTTTATGTGAAATAAAGAATCAATGACAAATTATTCAATTTTACATCATAAAAGTCATACTCTAGTCTAATTCCTACGGTTCTAGTTGATAAGGGTATTATTGCGTGAAAGAAAATTATGAGTACTTTTCAACAAAATTGCTATCTGGATTACCTTCTTTTTGACCGACCGACCAACGTCGTACGATTAAATTCCAAACGCTGCCGAAACCGTAAAAGATACACTTAAGGTATATTCTACATAATTGTACTTCTTAAAATTATCGATAGTAAAGTAAGCTCACGCATGTATATATGTTTTAAGCATAACCTGAAATAGCCATTTAATGTAAAACATTGCTAAAAATTTGCGATACGTCACATTCAGACTTTATGTAAAATGACATAGTGTAAGTTAATATAAAAGTTATTGCGTTTGAAACATTCTTCATTTTACGTGCATAAAACGTGTCATAGATGATTATATTACGCAACTTGGATATATATTGCTTGAAGAGAGTCCACTCCGATAAAGAGAATCTCATTACTCTGGATCTGTATATCATGTCTGTGGTAGATAGGTATTAGCGAAAGCGAAATGAAAAGCTCATTGAAGTCAACTCAAGCTACAAAAGACTCAAATATTTAAAATAAACACTTAGTAATATCTTTTGAAAATACATTATGCATAATAAGCACAACTTTTGGAATCTTACATATAATCCTGCAAGCTTTTATTCTAACAGAAAGTTTTATTGATAGATGAAAACACCGCAAAAAGCAGTCTATTATTACTTAAGGTATTACTTTAAAAAATGCTTCAAAAAACGGCAGAGGCTTCAATATCTGAACCAGTAGTATTGTTTATTTGACAATCAATAAGAAAGTGTAATGCTTCTATATTAAATAAAGATATAATATAAAAAAATATTAAAAAATTATAAACTGCATTACTCTCGCCAACAAAGTTTTATCTAGTTAGAGATATAAAATCGATGTCAACTAAGTTCTTTAACTTTAACTAAGATCTTTGGTGATTACATTCAAAACTGGCTTATTTTTGTGACAGTCCTGTTGCTAATGAAACTTGTATACTCATAGTTGAGAAAAACATAAAAACATGCCCAGAGTTGGGGTATAACCAATTGCCCTTAAGCTTTTGCAAATTCTCAACGATTGGGTCCAATTGAGTGCAAAATACTAGTGAAAGTGCGGGTTATATTATAGCCATTAATTATTTTATTTGCCAGATCCATCTACATTACTAACAAGAAGGATGGAAAAGATTATGTGTGGTAGAAGTATTATCTATTGATTATTATCCTTGTTGAACTTTTGTTATCTTTAAAAGTGAACGACTCTTTCAACAACCGTCGTAAAATAAAATCAACTTTAAACGCTTCTGTAGGAATTCACGTCCATCGCCATGTAGAAGCTGTTTCAGAGTTTAGTTCTTTATCTACTAATTCATAACTATTCCTTAAAGACATTGGGATCACCACTTTCCATCAGGTGGCCCAACTGCTCAACTGCCTACATTGGAAATAATAAAAAGAAGACTGCTGTTTTGATTTTAGGATCGTCTTAAATCTTGACCAGCATTTTCTTGAAAGACTGACTTCGATAGACGGCAGCAACGACGTTTAGGTAGATAAGTTTTATGACAGTCATACATTAATATAAACCTTTAATATGTAATTACATAAACGGCAAGAAACAGTGACTCGATACTTCAATTAATTTCACGTCATGCTTAAACGTCACTCGGGAGTAAAATACTTGCGTTGAAATTACCTATTTGAAGAGTTCGTGATACATCCGTTTAAATTTGACAAATGAGATATACGGATATTCCGGAAATTAGATATCAAAATGATGAGATAAATACTTTTTTCTTGTGTGAGGACACATTTTTATGATCAATTTTTCTTTGTTAAGGATATTTTTGTAGTTGTTACATCAGACGATTACAGAAAGCAGACCCTGACTTAACGCCACTTTTAGTAACAGGCGGAGGGCTAAAACACAAAAATAAAAAAGAATTGTTGAATAAAACGGAAACCATACAGCTTATCACTACAAAGACCAGAGCTATAAACTGAGCAACCAGATTACGTATATAAAAAGCATTCACTACTAATTTGGTCTTTTCCTTGTTTAGGGATGATGGTCAAAATATAAAAGGTAGTTATAAAACAGCTAAAACTTCCGCTGTGTTGTTACTGCAACCATTTTGATGTAGCCCGGACGTTTTTAGTCGGATTAAAAACGGCTTGGATTATATAGTAAGTAGAGTCCGACCGAAACTGGTTTTCCGGCCGAAACCGAAACCGAAACCGAAAGTTCGGCCATGACATCAGTTTCGGCCCAAACGGAAACCGAAACTCACGTGGTCAAGTATCGAAATTATTTAGGTACTGAAAAATTATGCTTTTTAGCTATTATTCTTGATTAACTAAGTCATTAAAGGGAGACACAGTAACTAGTTTCTGGTAATGACTTAAGTTCGTGATAAATTTTATGCACGTAAGTGTTAATTCTGTAAACATAAATTTAAAATTTATAGCTGACAGTATCGTGAGGTCTGCATTATTTGTGTGTGTAAATACATAATTATTTCATTGTTTACGCGAATATTAAACACTATTAAATAGAACCCAACCATCTTTTATATTGATGGTTGGGTCTCCACCTAAGCTCAATAAAATATTAAAAATAGAAGTAATATTTCAAAATAATTAAAAAATTACTAATTGTTACTGTAGCGTTAAATCTTAGTATTGGTGTTTTGAGATCTTACTAATTAATACGTTGGTTTTAATTATTTCCATTGTTTGCGCTGAATATTATACATTATTAAATAAAATGACTTTACGGATTTTATCGGGTTTATTTTACATTTTAATTTCCTGACGTTTCTAACACTTTCCAGTGAGCCATGGTCACGGGTAGACATCCCAATAGAATATGCATTTTACTAAAACATTGCTTAACATCTGGCTATTTATTGTGGAAAGATGAGTTCTACATGCAGATGGATGGTGTAGCGATGGGCAGCCCAGTGTCTCCTATTGTTGCTGACATTTTTATGGAAGACTTTGAGGAGAAGGCCTCGCTCACTGCTCCCATTAATCCAAGATTTTATAAGCGCTATATAGATGATACATTTACCATCTTACCATATGATAAAATAAATGCATTTTTAAACCACCTTAACTCCATTAATTCCAAAATACAGTTTACTATGCAGTCAGAAAACAATAATTCTTTAGCTTTTCTTGATGTTTTAATTATTCGCAATCCTGATAACACCTCGAGCCATACTGTGTATAGGAAATCAACCCACACAAATAAATATTTAAACGGAATTATTAAGGGCAAATATCTGTTTCAGAGAGCACGAGGGATCTGTGATGATGAACACCTGGCGGCTGAGCTACACCATGTTAAGCAAGTACTGCGAGACAACAAGCTTGCTGCGCCACGGCAGCATCACAGTGACCGAGTGAAGCAGCCACAGTGGAGCGAGTACCTGCTGTTTTACCTTTGTGAGAGGCGTAACTGACAAGATTGGCTACATTTTGAGGCGGCTTCAATCAACACTTATTTCAAGCCGCTCAAAGAAGATTGGTCAATTCCTACCACCTGTCAAGTGCAATATTCCTCTACAAGATCCAGGAGTGTACAAGCTAGATTGTGACTGCGCTCTCTTATATTGGACAAACAAAGCGAGCAATAAGAACCCGTGTGAAGGAACATATAGCTGACATTAAACAAAAAATACCCAACAAGTCGGCAGTGTGTGACCATACCTTAAATCACATTACATCAGATTTGATCGACCACAAATCCTCGCTAAAGAACACCGATTCCTACCAAGGATGATCCGTGAGGCTATTGAGATAAGAAACATCCAAATTTCAATAGAAAAGATGGTTGGGTTCTACCACCTTAGGGACCCATAATTAATAAATTAAAATTAAACCCAAGTATAATACCACTGCTGGCTCTAATCGATAAAACCAGTTCATTTTGCATAGGTCGGAGAGTACAGAATAAAAATATTTAATTATTATTTATTAATATTAAGAGCTGGAAACCCGCTTCAGCACTGGCAACAAGACGCATGACATCTCGGTCTACCCGTGACCGCGGCAACTGAAAAGTGTTCGAAACGTCGGAAATTAAAATGTAAAATAAATGCGTAAAGTCATTTTATTTATTAACGTTGGTTAATTTATAATTCGAGGAGGGATCACAAAGTAGGAGAATGAGATAGAAAGTAATGAGTATTAATAACTTAGTTATTCTTGTTTTTTCTATATTTTACCCTTATACACTTCAATCTTTTTTCAAAAAATGCATTCGTCTTGTTAAAAGAACTTACAGCACCCTTTACTTGACTTTTCCACATGTTTCCTCTTAAATATTGTGGCAATTTTGTGACAAGATGAAAAACAGCTAGGTGCCAAATCTAGTGAGAATAAAGAGCTTCTCAACAATTGGAAGCTAGCATGTTGAATGCGGTACATTGTTACTGCCAACATATGTCAAGACGAAACAGACACTCCTACGAAGTTTCTTTCTTTATCATAGTCGCATTCTCAACTTGGGATTAAAGCTGCATTATAACCTGTAACAGTGGTTCCCACCTAGGTGCTAAATAATAATTTCACTTCTTGAGTCCCAAAATTTTGGGATCATAACGTGTCAGCCGTTGCCATGCCATGAAAGTTCTTTGGGGTTGGCGCGGCTGACCAAGTCCTTGCAAGATTTCTGTTTTGTCTTTGCAAAGGATTGACCCATGTTTTATCGACTGCTACAAAACGAGACAACAAAGTTTTCCGAATCTTCTTATAACTTGTCCAACAATATCTTCGAAATGTCAAGTCGATAGTTTGTTTGGTTGATTTTGATTCTCGGAATCTTGCGGAGCCTTTTCTTATATTCAAAAGTTGTGTCAATAAGGATTGAATGAATAGAGGTATATGAAAGTCGAAGTCAAAATTAAATATCTTTAATCAGTGTGGAAGCATTACGCTTTCTTATTGATTGTCAAATAAACTTCCACCGGTTTGGAGATGTAAGCCTTAGAAGAACAGCTGTAAGAAACTCAGCGGGACTTTCTTTTCCTTTTTTCGATAAATTTACAATATATTCAAGCATACAGTTCATTACAGGGCGTGATTTATCACAGTGTGACTAAATTTATCCAGTCATTACAGTAATAATATCGTTTAACACGCAAAAGTTCCTTTACAACGTTTTTGATTTTATTTACAGATAATGAACGTTGAACGTTTTCAAAATGCTCGTTTCTTGAATTAGGTTGCAGGTTGATAACTCTTCGATCGCTCAAAGCAGTTTTTTGAATTTCACAGCATTTTCTTGGAAGACTGAAGCCGATAGTTGGCTGCAACGATATTCGTCTTCCGTCCTCGTTCTTTATTCGAAATTGAGAATGTCACCTTGTGACGATGAAATACGGCAGAGCAGACTACTCTAATGATGCCTTAGAATCGCACTGAATCTCTTGCGTTGCAATTTTTTTTAAACAGAGGTTTTTTTTAACATGCACGCAATTAGTTTAACCCATTTTCGAGACAAACAAAAGGACTGCATTTAAAAAAAGGAAAGAGAATCGAATATTATTCTTATTTACATAACAAATATCTGAGCTATGCCTTCCATTATTTATTTATTTTTGTAAACAATTAGTACATATATTGTTCTCACTACTTTTTGATCCCTTCTTGTCGTTCTAGAAGAATCATCACTTTTTTTAATTACCTTGGAATAGTCTGATTCTAAAATCGACTGATTAAAGCTCGGTTGTAGCAATAATACATTTAACTTTCACTACAATTTTGTTTCCATTTTAAATCGTTTAATTTTGTTAAAATGAATACATTTGAAACTAGTTTCGGTTTCAGCAAAAGTCTTCGTTCTTCGTTTCGGTTTCAGCCAAATTTGGCGAAACCGAAACTGGCCAAAACTTAATTTGTAACTCAAATCTATGCAAACTGAGGAGAAAAATCAATTCCTAAAGTGGAGATTTACACACGCCGCACGTAGTTAAAAAACAAATATTTGATTGATAATATTTCCAATATTAGCCATGAGTGAGCGAGACAGATACCACTGATACCACCATTCCCAAATTTAACAAAAATAAGTAAATCGATCAAATTGACAATTTATTTACAAAATTCTCTGGTCAGATGAACCTTTACGATCAATCCTGTCACCCTGTATCGTTTTGGGATAGCCTGTATATATATATAACTCCTCAAAGTAGAAATACAGCATCTCATTTTTTCTTTGTACGTTTAAAAAATCATTACTCGTCGACGAGATATAAGTACGTCAATCATAATTTTTTAATTTTGAATTTTGTTTAAGAACGAGGTTTTGTAATCGATTTATGAATTTAGCCTTAGTCAAACAGAATACAAATCAAATGCAAATATTGGAGAAAGCTCACTAGTCTGATAATAACTGATGAGTTAGGCATTGATACAAGAACAGTCTGAAATGTTTTAATACTTTTATATTTACAATCAAAATAGATTTATGGTAATGATTTTGTTTTATAAATAAAAGGAGAATCATACGCCTAATATAAATTGCACCAGTCGTTAGTTACATCCAGAAAATAATTTATAGCAATACTATACGTAATAAAAATCTATTGGTTTATCTGTAACTACACTCCTATTTAACCTTAATTACTGACGTTTTAGTGCCATTGCCATAAATCAACAAACACCAATATTTATGCGAAGAAAGAGAAATTTAAAGTACTAGAAACGTTTAAAAAGTGTATGCAATGCTCGATAGTCGAAACCGTTCCGTTTGAAATTGTTCCAAGTAACGTTTCATATTATGCTGCCAATTCGAGTATTTTGACCGTTGCGAGATAGAGTGTAGCTCAAAATTGGTTAAGAATGAATTTTCATATTTAACTTAACAAAGTCAACAAACAAAAGTCTTAAGTTAAACATATCTTTATTTCTTATCATTGGCTTAGGTCGAAACCTTTTATAAAATTTATAACGAACCTATTTCATGTATGCAATATGAGACTACTTATTTAAATATATTTGTATATAATTATAGTGGAAATAATTATAACAGTGTTTTTGTTTTACTGTTTGTTAACAAAGTACACCTAATAATATAGCAGCGTTGGAATTATGACACGCAATATGTCAATTTATCTTAATTTAATGGTATATATATACCATTGTTTGTTACACTTAACCTAATTTTTACTTGAAAGATATTTAACACTAAGGTACCAAATATTAATACAATTTTATTAACTTAGATTATTTACTGAAACTCTAGATGTTTTATATCTTCCACAGTTTTAGATTTTTTTAATTTCTAAATTAATGAATGCATAATAAATGTCTTAACTTCTTTCTTTAAACTAGAACTTCTTCATTATTCGCAACAAAGTCAACATGCTCGCCACTTCGGAAATAGCAGTTGTCACGCGTACTAAGAGAAGTGACATCCAATTAAGATGTGTCCGGAAAATGAATGCGTTGGTGAGTGACAGAATTGGAGTAAAAATTGGACATAGGGTTTACTTCACTATTTTGACCGACTTCCCAATATAAAGAGATACCAATTCGGAGCGCATTTAAATTACATGTCGTAAAGTGCTAGTTTTATCTATATTTAAAGGAACTGTGTTGAAGGTATTTAATTAGATATAGACACTTAATAAATAAACAATTTTGTCCTCGTAAATGTAAAGGATACAGAGTAAAATTTTATCAAAAAAATATAACCGACTCAAACAGTATTTAACCATTTCCGTCCCTCTCTGTCCTTCCAACGCTTGGCAACAGACATTGCTCGGAGCCGATTCAGTGCGCACAACGGCCCGCTGACGCCTCAAACAGCATGCTTGCGCAGCAATGGCAGCACTGGCAAACGGCAGGTTATTTGTAAAATAGCTGGAACTCCTTGATCTAGACGATTTCAATCAAGTAGCAGATGCACTGCCAACGCTGTCGGCGACGCAATGGCTATAGTTCAGGATAATATGTACTATGCACACGAAATTCTCTTTCTACATTAAATAATGGTTTCATAAAGGAGACGCTATGTCCGAAATGTCTCTCGCCGCGCTGGAGGATATTTTCAGGACGCTCAACTGGGAAGGACACGGCATTAATGTGAACGGCGAGTACATCTCACATCTGCGATTTGCGGACGATATCGTCATCATCGGCTGAGACCGCAAAGGACCTGCAGAAAATGGGCAGAGCCTGGCTGAGTCTTCTGCACGCATCGATCTCCGGATGAACTTGGTAAACCTAGGTCATGTTCAACGAGCACGTTAATCCGGGACCGATCAATATTGATGGCACCTCCTCGAAGTAGTTTCGGACTCCGTTTACCACGGGCAAACACTCAAACTAGGTAGAAACAACTTTGAGGGAGACCAACAGAAGAATTCGGCTGGGCTGGGTAGCTTTTTATAAGCTTCGTCGAGTTTCCCGTCATCCATACCACAGTGCCTCTAATAGAATGTCTTCGATCAGTGCGTCCACCCGTTATGACCTACGATGCCGAGACTTGGACACTTATGGTTCGACTGGTCCACAAATTTAAAGTCGTTCAGCGAGCAATGGAGAGGGCTATGCTCGGGTATCTCTGAAGGAACGCGTCAGAAATGAAGTGATCCTTCAGAGAACCAGAGTCACCGATTAGTCCACTGGATTAGTAAGCTGAAGTGGCAGTGGGCCGCTGCAGTCAGAAAGTTCTGGAGTGGAGACCGAAGCTCGGCAAACGTAGTGTAGAACGCTCTGCGGTAAGATCGAGTGACGACATTCGCAAAGTAGCCGCGTGGGCTGGATGAGAATAGCCGAAGATCGGAAGCGGTGGCGTGCATTAGGGAGGCCTACGTCCAGCGGTGGACTGACACAGGCTGATGATGATGATTAATAAAATACAAATAAAAATCAAGGAAATGTCTTGAATAAAATTAAACTTTTGATAAGCCAATGCCACGACATTTATCGACTTATTAATGTAAATAGTTCCGTTTAGTGAATAAATAAATAGATACAAGCTTCATTCGGTTTAAAACATTTAACTGGACCCAATTATAGAAAGTTCGCAACATGTAAAAGGGTCACATGCGCGTAGACTGCTCGTTGCTAATTTTGGGGAAATTATTTTATGCAAATGAAATATTTGCAAAGATTTTACTAAGAAACAAACTTACTCATTACATTATTTTCTATCACTATTCTTTTACACACATCATCAGCCTGTGTTAGTCCACTGCTAGACATAGGCTTCCCTTAATCACGCCTTCTCCATTAGGGGTTTTGGATCATATCCCACCACGCAGGTCCAATGTGGTTGAAAAATAGTAGCATTTAAGAAAATAATAGTGTAACGTTTCACAATAGCTTCCAGTTAGTTCCCGGCCTCCCTCGTTTCTTATGTCAACTAAGACGGTGTGCGCTTGCACAGGAAGATAACCAAGATATTTCCTTCAAATCTATGATCAATAGTTAATACTATTGACTTGAAAGTTTTGAAATAAAGAGTTCATTTTAATCAGTTAAGTTATTTCCTATAGTGAGTTGCAGAAGGCAATATGCAAAACTTTTATTTTATTAATTTATCGAAAATTATATTGAAATACAATAGAATTTCTTACGTTTGAAAACTGCCTCGTAGCCTAGTGTTATTGGCGTTTGCTTTAGAAACCTGAGGTCGTAGGTTTGAATCCTGCAGGGGACTCAACAAATTTTCATTGATCTTTCCTGGTTGGTTAGGGCAATTTGGGCCGATCACCCAATTGTCTGAAAAGTAGATGATCCATGCGTCAGATGGGCATGTAAAAGGCGGTCTACCCACCGCTTTGAGCCAGCGTGGTGGGATACGGTCTAAAACCCTAATAGATAGAAGTGTATTAGGGAGGCCTATGTCCAGCAGTGGACTATCAAAGGCTGATGATGATGATGATGATGAATATGGGTTAGAGAAAGGTTTTGTTTTATTTTTAATTTGCGTGGACGTCAAAATCTGAAAGGAACTGTACACACACACACGCACGCACGCACGCACGCACGCACGCACGCACGCATTTCTTGGCATTATAAAACTGACTCGTTACGAATGAAAAGCGGAAATTATATTAGTTAGAAAATTAAATAGAGGTAAAAATGGGTAATTGCTGATATTGAAATTGCCGTTCAATTCTAAAGTGTAATAAATTTGGTGAAAGTTTTGTTTAATTAATCGAATCAGATACATGCTTAATTTACTACCAATTTCTACCACGATATTTCACTTCTTTTTGACTTATGCTTTGTAGGACGCACATAAGTATCAGTTTAGGGCGTCCCACAGGCGGTCCATATTTTAATATATAATGATTTATTATTTTATCCGCTTGATATCTTGACGATGAAAATGATGAGTTGAAGTTTCAATGTTTATATCAATTTCAATTAAATTTTTTTGAACCCGGCAAAGAAGCGGCATGATGCGTTTAGGGTTATAATCCTTACTGAGAATTATTTTTTTATACCTTAATACAAAACCTCAAAATTAAGTTTGTTGAATAGGCGATTTAATGCCTATGGGTATTCTCTTCTAGTCAACAAACAACGATTAATTTAGGTGCCGTATATTCTAAATATAGCTAAATTTAATTATGTGTTTTAAAAATATTTTATATAAATATATTTTTGAATATATAAGTATGTTATATACACGCCATCCACA
Source organism: Lamproptera curius (assembly GCA_029286875.1). Classification (NCBI taxonomy): domain Eukaryota; kingdom Metazoa; phylum Arthropoda; class Insecta; order Lepidoptera; family Papilionidae; genus Lamproptera; species Lamproptera curius. The sequence continues at coordinate 5,026,589 of JAGSMT010000018.1, read as the reverse complement.
CACATACACCATTCTAACACTAACTATGTATATTGCTGTGTAAAATCCAACTGTAAAACCAAACTGAGATGTCAATCACTCAGCGACACTTCACTTTTGAAAACGTCATACGTCCGGCGATACTTAGTTGCTGTTGTTGGATGAAATATTCACCACCATAATTTAAGGCAGCAAGTTCGTGATACCTCTGGTATTGCCTGTGTCTACCACTTCTCATTAGGTGGCCCGACAGCTCGTCTCAAGAAAAGACCAAAATTCCAAACATCGTTTGGCTAGAATATATATAATCATTACCATTCTATTTTAAGGTTTCCTTTCCTCGCTTCCGGATTGAAGGGCACAGTAGCCAGCGTAATTACTAAATAAACAAAACGTAACATCTCATGTCTTAGGGCGGCAAGCGGATTTCAAGGCTAAATATAAAGAAAAAAACACTACACGTCTAATCCATCTATCAAATTAACTTTAACCCTATTAGTTATTAAAACTGGCTTTAGTCATAAAAAAAACTGTTACAGAGGTCATCCTAGTGTAATTAAAAATAGTTAACCATCATTCTGTCAAATGTACAATATATTAACTCGTAAATTAAATAACAACACCTTGTAGTGTTAACGCAATGCAAATGTCAATTTATATAAGGAGTAATTTAAATTTATGGTATTGTCAATATTAATGAATGCAAAGTTCTTATAACATTAAGATCTATATCTTTTAACGCATGATGGTATTCAAGTTATCTCACAAGTTCCAGACAAACTGGTTATTTAACCATCCACGATAATGTTTAGAACGCGTTAGATATTATAAAAATTGCAAAAACTAAACAAGTATTCTAGAATCATCATGCTTATTATTCCATCTTTATTTTTTAGGTCCTTAATATGATAAAAATGAGTAAAAATGTTTAAGAAATATGTTTGAATTGATTTGAAACATCTGAACCAAAATTATTTTGCAAGTTCTATAGTATTTTTTAAACGGAGGCTTTGTATGACAGAATATTATAAATGAACAAAAAATAAAGCGTGAAAATATATAGGACTTACAAGTGATAAAGCTACACCTTAATAAACAAAATATTTAGCAAAAATATAACATTCTTACTAAACTAGCTACTGTATAACGCTCTCATTGAGAAACAAAACAAGATGTTCAAAGCAAAGCTCAAGTAGCAATTGTGGTCCATTCAAGGTAATGCGATGCCCATGAGAATAAGACAACCGTTACTTATAGGTTGGACAAATTCTATCGATGGTAAAAAAACAAACCAAAACAGAATTTGTGTTTTTTGAATATATAGGCTGAAATATTGTAAAGACTTTTTAAAATTCTGTAAATAGTTTTCGCTGTTTAACGTCCTCCGTCCTTTATAATAATAATAATAAGTTGTTTTTTGTAAAATTATTTTTATTTTTGTCAGAATAATGAACCTTATTGACGTTTTATCAATTTTAAGATAGCCATCATTATGTTGAAGAATTATTACTATACGAATGTACTACAACTATCCAAAAATATTTATTTTAATATCAGAATAATTAAAAGGAAAAACTTTAATACCCAAAGATTTCTAATATTTGGACTAATTGATTAACAGTCTGCATTTCGACCTGTGCGGGAAATAAAAAAATAGTAAATCATTATTATTTTCCTCACTTTCTTATAAAATACTTTATTAGTGTTAAAATAAACAATTTGTAAAATTTTCCCTTCCTGCTAAAAGAAGGTAAATGGTATTTATGATGATACAAAATGACGGCGGATAAATAGTATTTCATTCCTCTTTAACAACCAAATGTTATTATTATTTAAATTGTTATCGATATGATAAACACCACTACGCGTGTTTATACAAAACGTGACTGAACTGTTATGCGATACGAATACAAGTAACAGTTTTTGCTTCGAAATAATATTAACACGCTTAAGAGCTGTCACGATATTTTTTTATTATTATACTATATAATTCTACCGAAAACATGTTTAAATCTATTGAAACAATTATTTAATTTAACTGCATTAATGAGCTACTTAATAATATACAGAATACAGTTATTTTATAATCATCATCTACTAGGCTAGGGAGGCAGTTTTTTAATACATAAAGGTTATTTTATTATAAAATTAAAAATATGTCTTTTATGTGTTCATTTATATAAAGGCATATATTGTATACCCTTTGCGTTGTTGCAAATAAAAAAAACTGGTTAACACTCCGAACATATTTCCCTTTACAGCTACTTTTGTAACAACATATTAATCAGAACATCGTCCTGATATATTTTTTCTTTTAACGCCAATTATTTCAAAACAGGATTTACCGACCGCTACTTAAGAAGTACATCCTTCGAATTGTACACGTCCCCGCAGGTAGAGTGAGCCAATTTGAGCATCAACGGATCCAGTGTTGACTGTAATAACAGTTATTTAATCCTCACTGAGGTATTGCCTGGAGCGATTCTTGACGCGGACGTTTCGAATTTGCTGCGTCCATTTTTTGTTAAATTTAACTTATAATTTTGCTATTACCTTGGTGCATATGTAACTGCCTCCGTAGCCTAGTGGTATGGGCTTGCGCTTTAGAAAACGATGGTCTGGGTTCAAATCCTGCGGGACTCAACAAATTTTCACTGTTGTTTCCTAGTTGGTTAGGGCAATTTGGGCCCCTCACAATGTGTCTGAAAAGTAAGATGACCCTTGCGTCGGATGGGCATGTTAAAGTCGGTCCACCCACCAACACGCATTGGACCAGTGTGGTTGGATACGGTCCAAAGCCCTAGCAGTGGAGTATCACAGGCTGTTGATGATGATGATTATGAGTTTAACAGGTATTTGAGAAATGAAAAAAATCGGCACCAAAATCACAACTCAGGCGATAAAGTTACAAACGCTGCCAAAACCATAAAAAATATACATAAAGTATGTTGTAAGTAATTGTACATCTGAAACTGGTTTATAATTAATTTTAAGAGCGCTTATATCATCATGTTTTAAGAAAAACGCAAAATAACCATTTTAATTTATTTGTTTGTTTATTTTAATTAGGCACGTTTGAAGCTCATTTAAGGTAATATAGTGCAGGGTCACATAAAAGTTAAAACAGTTAAAAAATTCTTCATTCTATAAGCATAAAACATGTGATACACGTCATTTTGATTAAAGGAATATTTTCAAAGATATGAGAGATTTAAAACCCAAGGGCAGACACAGAAAATTTAATTTGTTACTCGCTTGCATTGCGTAAAATGGTTCTGTACTGTTTGAAGTTTTGTTGTTCGCTCCTAGTGCAAGAGAGATTTTGATCATTCTTTTTAAATAGTAGGTAATAGCTGTCATGTGGTTCCATTTTCTGATGCTTTTTGTTAAGTAGTTTAATAGATATTTAAGAAATAAAAAATGGGTGCGTGTACTTATGTACGCGGTGAAAGATTATCTTTGGCATCATTAAAAAATTAATATATTTATATAATAATATATTTAATATAAATTTAAATAATATTATAATATATATATATATATATATATATATATATATATATATATATATATATATATATATATTATTAAAAACAAAATTTAGAGAATAATAAATATTTAAGACAAAATTTGTACTAAATATTATAAGATTCTTAATTTTAAATGTTTATTATTGATTATTTAATATTTTAAAAATAAATTTAATAATAATTCAAAATCGAATTTAAGGTTGGTCATTTTAAAATATTTTATTGATTTCTTAATTTAATATTCACTTTTCATTTTATCAAAAGTTTTCATTAAATAATTTAGTTTTTTATAAATATTTATTATTTATTCAATTTAATATGCAAATATTAAAGATTAATATTATAATTTGATGTTCAATTTTAATTTTTATCACAAACTTTTATTAAATGTTTTATTAAATTTATTTATATTTATTTTGTGAATATTAAATAACCAATAATAAGTTTTTAACTATGAATAATTTAATAATATTTAGTGTTAATTATATTAAATAAAAGTATTTTAATTTATATTTGGTAGCTTTTTTCGAGACTTAATGAGCGGTTAACAGACGGCTTCATACGTTAATTTTGCATCTAAAATTTCACTCTCATCATTTTTCATAACGCGTCTAAAAAGTATAACTTCAAAATACAGAGTCAAAAATCACAACCTAGTACGATTAAATTGCAAACGCGGCTCATCTTTTGACTAAAACTATGTTCTAGATAATTGTATTTCTTGAAGTGGTATACAATAAAGTTCGCAAGAGCGATATATGAATATCCCATATGTCTTAAGAATATCCCACAATAACCACTTCAATATAAACATTTTCAAAATTTCAGAGACAAATTTAAAGCTCTTAAGTACAATGTAAATTTGCATAGAAGAAAATGCATTAAAAAAATCTATGCAAAATACCTTAAAAGATACCAAAGTTTTGAAATACGGTGAAGAAATCTGGTAGTTCAATCAATTTATTTATTTACATCAATTTTTATTTAACAATTTTATACCTGTAAATATTTTTCCATTGCACCCACAGGCCTGTACGCTTCTTAATCTAAGGTTATCTATCCATTTGTCATAGCGATGACACGAGACAGACTTTTAGCAGATGGTAACAAAACGGCCCTGCCCATACGAAAAGGAACCTAAGATACCACAAATCTGGTCACTACCCTGAGACGTAATATCTTAAGTCTCGTTTACTCAGCAATTCAGCTGGATAGGGTTCCGTTCAAATGGAAGACGTTAATATTAAACACTTGCTGCTGATTTCTGGCAGAAATAAGCACTGCGTGAGTACTACCCTGAAAATATATTGTAATTTTTTTCCTAGCACTTAAAATTAAAATCATTAAAATTAATTATTTAAAATATTTTATAATATGTTTAAATAAATCTAAAATATTTTGTAGGTTTTGGATAGCGCGTTGAAGTGGTTTTATTGCTATAGATTGACTGTAAACCGCTCATTACACTCCGGTGTTACTCAGCTTGATTAATTAGAATTGTTGCTAAACGTGACAGTCATAGTACGTGACATCATCATCATCATCATCAGCCTGTGATAGTCCACTGCTGGACATAGGCCTCCCTAATAAACCCCTATCCATTAGAGGGTTTTGGACCGTATCCACCACGCTGGTCCAATGCGGGTTGGTGGGTGGACCGATTTTACATGCCCATCAGACGCATGGATCATCTTACTTTTCAGACAATTGGGTATATAATATATAATTGGGAAAACATAGTATATAGTCTTGTCTCGGCTCGTGTGCTCCGTAATCAAATAAACTGTAACTTTTAAGATATTAATTTCATAACATGCTATAAATTGTAGTTTTGACCAATATAAACAGTATAATAACGATATTTAATGTCATAATGAGTTCTTAAATAATTTTATGATCTTTGAAGGTTTAGTGGTTACAAATATTTTACTTCACAATATTTATAAAACACAATCTCGAGATGGCAAAAATGGGATCTGTTGGACTAAAGCATCACTTTCTTGACGCCTTAAAGGTGGGTTACAATATTTCTTCAGCAGTCTCGACCCTACAACCAGTACTGGCCTAAGCAAGCAGCTTTGATTCAAAAAGTACGCGCTAGTTTCGTAATAATGTTTGTTAATAATCTTGAAATAGACAAGTGAAATTTTTACAAAATCATATAACCGACTTCACATACTATACGCCCTGTACCCAAAACTATTGGTTATTAATTATAGTGATTTTACCACATTTTAAATCTCTGATATCTTTAAAGGTATTCATTTTATCTAAATGTTGTCTATGAATCGTGTAGTTGCTCACGTAATGTTAGAAAAAGAATGAACAAAGACATACTTTTAGGAGCGGAGCAATGAAGAACCATATAGAAAAAACATATGCACTCATTCAGTACCTTCCTTCTTTTGAGAAGTTGGCGAATGAAGAAAAGATAACTTACACCGAGATTAAAATTTTAACACTGGAACAGGAACATTTCCACAACTGCAAATGTCATGTTAATTAATTATCTTGGAAGTAGATTAAAAGGGATGACGAAGGCAGTTATCTTTAATTAATATTTACGTAATATATGAACTGCCTCCGTAGCCTAGTGGTATGGGCATGTGCTTCATAAACCGGAGGTCGTGGGTTCGAATCCTGCGGGACTCAACATTTATTGTTGTTTCCTAGTTAGCTAGGGCAATTTGGGCTGATCACCCAACTTGTCTGAAAAGTAAGATGATCTATGCGTCGGATGGGCATGTAAAATTTGGTCCACCCACCAACCCGCATTGGACCAGCGTGGTGTGATATGATCCAAACCCCTTAATGGACAGGGGTGTATTAGGGGTGGCTTATGTCCAGCAGTGGAGTATCACAGGCTGATGATGATGATGTATACATACATACAAGTATCTGCATAATTACAATTTATGGGAAATTCCTATGAAAGATGTTATCATGAACTTACGTAACAATCTTTTTTCGAATTCCAAATTAATTGTTTCAATTTACGATAGATAGTTGAAAAAACATAGGAAAAGAGAATATTTTTGTACTGTTGTCACCATTAGGTAGCCATCATGGGTTTTTACTTAGAATTTTAATTTAATCAGTGGTTAATAGACAAAATTGTACAAACGATGATGTATGAGAAATCTTGCAAATGTAGAGAGTATTTCTCTGTTTTATTATAACAACCAGACCGAATATTGTTTTATATTATGGGTTTTATGGAAACAAAATCAGTAATTGGAATTAGCACAAAAAGTTTGCGTATAGCGAGTTTTACCATAAAATTTTAAATTAAATGCACACAATGCTTTCAATGTTGCCTTTGGTATAAACAGGCGCTTGAAGCAACTTACTTTATCTGTTTTAAACATTTGTGCTATTTTATTTATTTATAAAAGTATGAATTTCTTTTTAGGTCATTTACAATGGTACCAAACAAGGAAACTAAAACTTTGAAAAAAATCATAGATACTACATATTTGATATTGCACACTGTTTAAAATGCGTGGCAATGTTATTTTTACGAATTAAAAGTTGTTTGACGAAAAATTATTAGCAGTAAAACCTGCCAACACTTAAACATATTTGTATATCGAAAAAAGCTACACGCTCTACCATAACACCTTATATAATAGCTATTTAGTATAATAAAATTATCTGTAAGTTTAAAATAAAAAAATATATCAAGGAATTAAACTATCGCACGATCTGACGTAGAGATGTGACGATGATGATATAACCTTGTGAATTACTAGTAGTAATTATTAGTTCTCAATATGTTTGTTTTCATTACCGATGTGCTATCATCTCGTTGAAAAGCTTATTTAGTATTGATGTTAATATTCGAAAAGGTATACATATTTTTATTAATGGATAAAATAAAATATTTAAATAGATGCTCTAAGCGTATAAAATTGTCTAAAAAACATTTTTTCTAATTATGCCCCCTGCGTTGGCATTTTTTTAAGATACTTATTTTTTTCTACATTAAAAGACTGGTAAGTCAAACTCCCAACATGAGAAAAGCAGCGTAAATCACAAGAAATCTGTTCAAAATACAGATCGATCACAAATTAAACTGATACGTATAGTAAAAAAAAATACTTTGGAGTGAGTAAGTTAAGGCTTGAGCATTTACGACTTTGCATACTCGGTATTAGCCAGAGCCATTGACTACAGATTTACTTTCAAAGAAACGATCTGAGATGGACCCACTGGCAAAAAGAGTGTAGGGCATCCTACAAATACTTGAATAAAGGATATAAAAACAATGGCAGGCAACAATTGGTCTGGAAAAAAATAAGAAAGGCCTATACCTGCGAAAGGCCTAAACCCGAAAGGGTTCCAACCAATTATATAGCATTTAAACTGGACAAACTGTGAAAGAAAAAAAAGGTCAATATTTGTTATTTTTAATTGATTTTAACATAAAACTGTCAGTATTAGAATATATAATAAAGAAAATAGAGTTCACCACGTTAAAAACATTAAGTTTACTTAAATATATTCTTATTTGTAATAAAAGAGGATTTATTTATCCTATCTTATTCCACCTATTAGGGTGAATATAATACGAATAACTTGAAAAACACCTTTAATTTCAAATACTAACTGATTGAATACTAAAACACTACTAGTTCTAGTAACTAGTTCCCAGAACCGTTTATTAATCAGTTAAAGAAAATTGCCCCACTATCAAATTCAACAAATAAGACTGTATTCCGCACTTTTAAAAGTAATGAGGGAATGAGATTATTAGATAAAAAAACATTATATTTTCTATGTCAGTGCAAGTGGCTAATTTCAGGTTTTTCCAACCGATATAATCATATCATCAAATAAACATTCTGCGTGATGAATAAATTCATGCATTTAAAAAATGTAATTCGTATATAAAGGGAACAATTAAACTCCTGTTAAATACAATTTTTTTAATCAACGCGTAACAAGAAGCCTTTGTCAAAAAATATAAATGAATTAAAACAAAGGCAGCACTTAACCTCGTTAAAAGCCTAACAACCTTTTAGCATGATAAGAATATATGAATGTAACATAGTAGCGTGGGTTAGTAAAGGTACCTGCACCTTTACATATAAACTCTATTTCTAGTCGGTGCTTCTCTGGTCAGTTCGGATTGTTTGAACTAGCAGCAGATTTGATTGCCAAATCAAACCTACGAAGTGCAAAATCCCTTGAAAAAACTTACACTAAATATAATAATATTTTTTTTGCCTTTGAATTGAATTGTAGCGATCAAGTCGTTTGTTTTGCTAAAATAATATTGTTTGAATATTATTAAATAATAGCTAACACACGCGACCTCTAAAATAAATTTATGAAAATCAGTGATTTTTTAAGGTAGCCAAAGTAACTCACAGTTACATCAGCATGTGTGATAGTCCCTTTAAGATGACGATGATGGTGATGAAGAGTAGCTCATAGTCCGAACCCATGGAAACATTAGACAAAATAAGAAGACGAAATTATTAAGAATTATACGCGTAAATTTATGAGAGTAATATTTTCTCCTCTAAGTTGATTCTATTTACAGCATATGCCGTTTATGTAAAATATGTTATTGCGCCCAATTGTGAACGCAAAAATGTACATTATGTGCATTTCCTCTCTTATTCTCTCGTAATTCGACACGATAGATAATCGTTTGAACAAAATAAGGCAGGACAATTTTATAACACAACACTATTTTTTGTTACAGGCCACCCTATGGTAAGCCTACATTGTACCAGCAATCTTGGAGAAATAAACAATTTACAGTTAACTACGAAAAAAGATGTGGTCTTTGACAGGAACATGAAATTTACAAATGTTTTATTAAAGAAATCGTAAAAAAATGTTGTTTTCTGCTAGCGGTAAAACTACATGTTTGGCAATATTCCAGCTTATATCACATCAGTGTTCAGTTCTTCCTGATTGATTAACATTTTTATTACAATGTCGTTTTGAAAATACGAATAAAACATATTTAGTATAGAGTTAAGTCGGTTTTTAAGTCACTATACAAACTACGAAAAACCCTATAAAGTCGTTGTGATTTAATCTGTTTCTATTTCATTTTATGGTGAAATTTATTAGTACAATAGTCTAATTAGAGTTTAAGGTCGCGGACGCGATTTACATTAAACGAGAAAATATTGTATATTTACGATTTTTCTTTTTTATGGCATACGCAGGCAGCGACGACAGTCGGGCCACCTGATGGGAAGTGATCACGACGCCCATAGACATTAGCAATACCAGTGGTATCGCCAACGGCTGCCTACCGTAAGACATAGGATGTTAAGTCTCGTTTACCCAGTAAATACGCTGGCTACGGTGCCCTTCAAACCGTAACACAGTAGTGTTTTCAACTACTGCTCTGCGGCAGAATAGAAACCAGGTGGTACTCCACCCAGACGGTCTCCTGTAAACAGAGGACCTACCACTGGTCAAAAATTTTATTATAAGGATACTCCAAGGACATAAGAATAAGTTCACACAGCGTTCAACACAACGTTCAAGTTACAGAGCATTATTGAATGGCCCAATTAAGTGCCTGAAATATTTTTTCGTTAAATATAGAAAAATATGGCACTTTACAGTATGTACTTTAAATAATGTTTCATAAGATATAACAGTAAGCGCGGTCTACTGATTGCTAACGCTTCGTCTACCCGTGGACCAACCGTTAACAACCAGTGGACGCTGACGTGAAGTTGAGACGGTGCGAAGCTTGTGACATTTTATTTTTCAACCAACTGATTAATTTTAAGTAATAAATTGGTAAATTACTAAAGAATATGAAGAAACTGCACTCGCATTCTTCTAATGTCTACCGCAAGTATTATCGAACGCTCAGACTTTATCTGCATATGTCAATCGGACGCATGAATAAATTTATCATCATCTCTATGACTAACGAGACAAAAGCTTTAGATTAGTAAAGAGAAGGCGAATGCCACAATGTACACTTCCGTAATACGTTATTCTTAGTACACTTTCTCATATCGTATCAACTTAAAATATTTTTTTTTAAGTTTGGCTAGGTTTGTACCTGTAATTGTTTGTAAATACTTTTAAGTATAATAATTTTAATTCCTATTTATCTATCATTAAATTGTATTTACATATTATGAATACTTGTCTGGAAAGTTGGCAATAATGGAGTATAACTTAAAATGCATTATTTTTTACAAATAATGTTCAAGTGTACGAAAAATAACTAATGCAAAGACATATTACTTTTTGCATTAACGCAAATAATATAAATGATTTAATAAAATACTTCGGATTCCGTTTCATTTTGTTCACAATATTTCTGACGTCTTTGTGTATATTTCGCGGGCACGGGCAGACTGAGGTGTTGTACGTCTATCTGTCATTTAAATAACAATAATTCATAAATAACTATATCATAATAAGTATTTTTTCACACATGGGCCAACAATCATTCATCATTAATTTTAGTATAGAAAGTGAGGCGTTAATCAGCGCAAGCTTTTCTGGCAATAATTTTCTAAAAAGTAAGATAATCTGTACACCGGATACGCTTATAAAATCACATTTACACTTACAAAGATACGTTTTACAGATGTAACTAAATCTACCATAGATACTTTTTTTTCGCCTTGCTTAGATTTTTTAACCCGGAACCAGTATGGTTTTACTCTAATAGAAATCGTAGTTTTGACACACCGGTCGATTCGACTTTTTAGGATATTATAATAAATAGAAGAGCACTAAGTCACTCACTCACTATATTGTAGCCCAAAACACTTATAAATAAAATGTATATCAGGAGATATGTATGTATTCTCAGTTGGATAAATAATGTAGTTTGCAGAAAAGCTCAAAAAAATCTTTAGACGATACGTTAATAATAACTTTACTTACTACTACTTTGTAGAATAATTAATAGTAATCATTATAATATAATTTTTGGTTCTGTTGAAATGTGTGCTTATTCAGTTTTAAAATCAAACATTTGACTATAAAAAAATATATACTATCTTGTTATACGCCGAAAGAAAGTTTTAAAGGATGTGAATAGTCATTATATATTTCTAGATATCCTAGATATTCTAGATATGCAATTATGTAAATTATTGAAAAATTAAATTAATTAACCCCATACTTTAAAAAGGAAAAGGCTACACCTATCCCTCTTAAATAAGGCAGATATTTATGTAAGTGCTACATAGAACAGTTTGCTTCAAATTATAAATTTTACCTTGTTAATATAATGCTTCGACAGTTAATATAAATGAGCGGGGCCGTGAGGGAGATCAATTATTAAAAGTGAAGTAAGTTATAATTCTGTTTGAGTAGCTTCAAATGAAATGGCTAATTTATAAAAATGTGTTGAAACTTGCGCGTAATGTTACTAGTTTCGTTGATATTTTCTATTAATTGAATCTTGAACTCAAATCAATAGCTGTTACGTCAAAAAAACAAAAAAATAAGCAGAAACTCTAAAAACAAGATTCACACAATTTTACTTTTGTTAAACTGGCGATATCTTAACTTTATTAGAAAAGGATAACTATGTGCCTTTTAAAGAACACATTATGGACTGTTTTATTTTATTCATGTTTTTATTTACAAATCAGGAGCCTTTGCAAATAATGAACATGTTTTTTAATTCTCCCTCGTCTTGGTATAACTTCAGTAGATCTACAAAAAGTTATCAGTTGTACAACTTTTCAGTGAAATTCGTCTGAGGTAACTATTTAAAGCTTCTATTAAGTTAATTAAATAATAAAATTATTTCCGAAGCTAAGAACCTAGTTAATAAGAAGTCTTTTCTATATAATTGAAAACAGTTTACTATTAAAAATATGTAGAAATGAACATTCATATTTAAATAAGCTCTCCGTATAATAATTTTTCAGTTCAACGCCTGAAATAAATGAGCATGAGCCACAGAGAGCGATGATTTACACGAGAAGTGGATAAGAAACACCGTTGGATTTAGAAGATATTTGAAAGAAAAATATTTAAATTCAGTATTTTTAATTTTCTATTATATCGTCCATAATACGAATATTTGGTTAATGTTTAAATCAACAATCCAACAGACAATAACTAATGTTAAACCTTCGTTAGACGTTAAAATGAATGAATGTTAATTCAAATCAGTATAATTCTTCCATCCAATAATTATTCATAATAGATTTTACGCAAGATAATTGAATTGGCATTGGCCCTAAACAATAAATTGGATTAGATGGAAGGATTTGTTTTTAGTATCTAGACGACATTGACGATTCATAACGTCTGCCAAAGATGGTCCAATGTTTACGTACACATCCAACGCATTGATATAACGAAAATAATGATAGCAAAACATTGACTTCAACCAAGTATCCTGCAGCACCGAGTGTTAGATTATGAGAGAAATGGTAAAAACCCATCAATCCTAGAATGCAGTATACTATGCAGCAAACTAAATTTATGATCCGAGATTCGTTCATCAATTACTCAGATTCTTTATTTATAAACCTTATGACGTATTTTGAAAAATATTAATTTGCGAAAAAAAAAATGTTTTTTGTTTTAATATAATTTTGACTATCAAGTATCAAGAAACGTGTGTAATTTTTTTTAAATAGAATACTGTCTTGAATAGGCCGCAAATATAAGTATAATATTATACACCCACGGATCTGTAAAGAGAATCATTTAAAATTTGTTTCACTTAATGGCAAGTGTAGTAATTTTCTTAGATAACTTGAGGTAGTATTAATATTAATTTAACATTTTTACTATTAGAGACCATGTTTCAGCGTTTCAAAACCGATTCATTATGCCCTAATCAACAGCTTTAATGTAGCTTGGTTTTTGAATACCTTTACATATTAAAATATTTTGACCCAAAGATTTTCAAAATGAAATGATTAATGAATATTCGAGACCTCTATTATTATGACTAAACAACATCGAACACTATGTTTGACCAAACGCTGTTTGAACCCTTGAAATTGATATTGCCTCCACCAAATACGATATACGATAATATCTGTGTGATAAACATAAGGTTTATGAAGGCGTTGTTTGATATGTAGTTAACGCTTTGCTTAGAACGCAATCATTTTTAAATAATCATTTTAAAACCAACTAAAAACCGTTTTTATCATCTTTTAAAAAGTAGTCAACTTTTTGTGTAAGAATAATAATATATACAATAAAACTGATAATTGAATATTTTGAGAACTCTAATATTTATATAACTTTTAAACATTACTGTTTAAGTTATGTAATTAAGATGATTGCAATGTATTGCTTAAGCATTACAAAAAAATACAGCAAAATTTTTTGCCGGTTCTTCTCAGGACAGTAGTAGATTGACGTACTTATGAAGAGCCTGCATTAAATATTTCAAATAAAAAACCGTTTTTATTTTTAAAAGATGCAATTTTAAAAACCATTTGAAAAAGAAATTAAGCTTTACAGAAGAAAACAAAGAACTTGAAAAATAGTCAAAGCAAAAATAGTAAAAAAGCCGAAAGCACTAGTAGGTAAATCTTTGCGCAGAATTGTTTGGCAAAGCATAATTAACTTAAGTCAAATATTTGCGGCTGAGACGCTTAACTAATTAATACGAGAAAATGTACTGTTCAAAGACTGTTCCTCTACAAATACAAAAAAACAGTAATCTTAAGCGGTATTACTGTTTTTTTTATTATACAAGCAAAATGTTTTATTTTCCTTGCTTTAGACATAGCAAACTACACTTAGATTAAAGCTGCATCGGTATTATTATTACTAGTTAATGCGTTGATTGTCTTCAACGTATAGTAAAAATATACTAGTATTCAATAATTTTTATACACTCTTTAGTGTTTTTGTAATACATATTTGCTCTAAACGTGTACGTATTTAAAAAATATTTTTATAACTGTTTATGCTATTAAAAATATTTAAAAAAAATTACAATTACGTTTACTGTTACTACTATAATGGTGATGGCAAAATTCTTGTAGCCCAGCCGCTACACTTTAAAACAATTATGTATGCAACGTGATTAATAAGTCATACACAGCTTTTTAATTTATGAAAGAATTCATTCAGTAAATAAAAAAAGGGGTACAAATATAATACTCTAAATTCTGGATAAGGCGTTTACGTAGAATGCATTCCGTTTCAGGCAAGAAATTCTATTGAGCAAAATACTAGAGCTTCTTTGTAAATAAATTCCTGTATACGCTGTTTTAAAATTATGGAAATAATATTGATAGCATGAAATATATTTTTACACAGCTGTAGTCTTTGTTTGATTGAAAGTATTTTCGTTAGTGCAGCTTAGATTATTTCCATGCGCCTATAGTCTAGATGTTTTGGATAATTTCTTAAAAATATATAAGACTCTCTACTACGTAAGCCTTCGGTAGTTTTTCATCATCATCATTATCATCATCTTCATCATTATTAGCCTGTAATAGTCCACGGCTGGACAAAGGTCCCCTAATATACCCCTATACATTAGGGGGTTTAGGACCGTATCCCACCTCGGTCATCCATTGCTGGTTGGCGGGTAGGCCGACTTTTTACATGCCCATCCGACGCATGGGTCATCTTACTTTTCAGACAATTGGGTGATCAGCCCAAATTGCCCTAACTAACTAGGAAACAACAATGAACATGAACAGGATTTGAACCACGATCTCCTGTCTAAAGCACGCACCTTACCACTAGGGTACGGAGGCATTTATAATATGCTGTCGGCATTTAAAAAATGTGAATCTTATATGATAAAACCATGGCATAGTTTTTAATATCACAGCATGTAATTAGTTGCAATTCCAACTTTACTCTTTTAGATTTAACGTAAATGTGCTGAAAACCCGTGCATATAAAGAGAAACGTTAAAAAAATGGTTATTTTATCAACAATTATGTATAAAATATCAAAGTTAAAAATATTTACAACATGGTAGGTTTTTTGTGAACCTTCAATGAGACGACTGAAAATGTTAATATCTGAATCTTCTTTGCATTCTTTTCTTTTACTTTATTTCCTTATTTTTAATATAGTTCAAAAGCTTTGTAAAGGAGAAATATAATATCACTAGGTCGTCATTATGAGCCTGCATTAGTCTATTGCTGGACATAGGCCTCCCTAGTGCACGTCTCTCCGTTAAGCGGTTTTAGACCATACCCTTTGTCCTATACAAGCAGAAAAGAACGATAACACAAAGTTTTCCCGCACGATTTGAATCGTAATCCAGAACAAGGTTGCCTGACCCATTACCTAAAAAACTTTTGTAACGTAAAACATTAAAAGATACAATTTAAAAGAACATGAAGTATAATATGAGTGAATGAATCTTTTATCTTTTTATGTTTTATCATCATTCAGGGATACTAAATTTTACGCATAATGTGTTATGTCAAACAACTGTATATTTTATTTAAAACCACCAATCGCCTTAAGAACCCAAAAAGATACTCAAGAATCGCAACGTGAATATAAAAAGATTTCAGGTTATACATGTCAATGATCTATTCAGAAAGGACGCCTTGAGATGGGTTTTTTCAAATGTATGCATGCAGAAATGCTTGAGACCATTTATTAAAGTGCGATTTCACATCTTTGTTTCCTTTATAAAATATGGTTATAATGACTATATAAAAGACTAAAAGTTTCTATATATGATTAGTTTGTTAGTATCCAAATCATAGTAAGATAGATTTTGGTTTTGAATATTTTAATGAAGAATATTTTAAGAACGCATGTAAATTATTTATAACAATCCTTTTGTTAAAATAAAAATCACGAAACAAATTTAAAAACTTACGTTTATTCTACCATGAAACAACAGTTATACCGGTGGTAGGTCCCTTTTACAAGAGACCGTCTGGGTGGGTACCACCACAGTGCCTATTTCTACCGCGAAGCAGTAGTGTGAAAACACACTGTGTTCCGGTTGAAGAGCACCGCAACCAGCGTAATTACTGGGCAAACGAGACTTAACATCCTATTTCTCGGTAGGCAGCGCGTTGGTGATACCTGTATGGCCAATGTCTGTGGGCGTCGGTGACCACTTTCCATCAGGTGGCCCGACTGCTCGTCTGCCTGCGTATGCAATAAAAAAATTATCAAATTACTTTGCTTAATGGTAATATACATGACAGGCAGTCTGTTCCGTGATTATGGACCTCAGGAAGGGTTTGAATTTCGGTAAATTTTAAATAAATTCTTAAGTAATCAAAGGCGATAAAATTCTTCAGACTGTGTTATTAACATATAAATACGGTTATATCTTTTAGAAGTGAGTCAAACCGTTTGTAAAATTATGTGTTCAGAATATCTTAAGAAAGATTTGACATGCACAAACAAAGATTAGAAATTAGTTCACCCTCAATTAAAGAAAAACTTAAGCCTAAATTAAATATTAGAGACAAATCGAGTTCATGTACCTGTTTCAATGCCAATTATCTTCAAGATTGATTTACCTAAAGATAGAGTTTCTAAACTTCAGGGACAAAATAATGTCAGAGACAAGAAAAATTCTTCTTACTATTAATATGACACGAAAATACATTACCTGAATTGAAATTTAATGTAGCTGTCAATGTTAATTCAATAACGTAATAAGTTATATAATTTATTTTATGTATATTACATATTTATATTACTTACAATAGCAGCAGTCCATTATAATCATATTGAACACAAATGACCACCCTATTAGCAGGATATCCGTGACATTAATAAATGGAGTTCTTTGGTAATTAACACTAAATTGTTTTGTTTGGAGTCATTTTGGGTCAAACTTACATCAAAACATGATACCTTTGCAGTAAATCAAGCTTCGTAGAGCAGCTTGTAACAGCTTGAAGCTATTGGTCCTAGAAAAAACTGAAAATGCGTAATTTCAGTGAGTTCTTTATTTTATTTAGATTTTGTTAAAAAGGTACTACCGACGTAAGTAACAATGCCAATCAAATAACAACTTTCAGGTAATAAATATTAATACTAAGCCCTAAGCGACTAGGATACTAACGGTATAAGAACAAGCCGATTGGTTTTAAAGCGCAATCTATTGCTATAGAAGCACTACAGTATCATGACGGTACAAAAGATGGAAGATATAATATTAGGAGCTCTATTAACTTTGCTCCGACTGAGTATCAATTGAGCATTACTGGCGATTAACGGACTCCGTCTGCAGTGTGATAATCCCCTCATAACTTTGTCACCGAGTGTGGTGGATAAAATTAATTTTTGTCGCCTATAAATCAGATTGGCAGTGAACAGTATTACAGTCATGGGTAAAGTATTAAATAAATGAATACGCACGCAATTTTTGAAATAATCATATTCTATATGTATATTTATTGAACTTATCAATTAATTTAAAATTTATTACGGTATAAAGACTATAAGTAAAGTCCGACCGCAACTGGTTTTCCGGCCGAAACTGAAACCGAAAACCGAAAGTTCGGCTGTGGCTTTAGTATTGCTGAAACCGAAACTGAAAATTACGTGCAAAGTACAAGAATTCTTAAAATACTGATAATAAGTGGTTTTTACCTATATAATCTGCATTCATTAAGACAAGAAATTGAGACAGTAAATTATTTTTGTGGTAATTATTAATTTAAGTTGAGTACTATACCTATACATTTTTATAAAAAATAT
The DNA here is from genome assembly GCA_029286875.1 of Lamproptera curius. Lineage (NCBI taxonomy): Eukaryota > Metazoa > Arthropoda > Insecta > Lepidoptera > Papilionidae > Lamproptera > Lamproptera curius. Next base: position 5,008,443 of record JAGSMT010000018.1, on the reverse strand, counting down.
AAAGATTTAACTTATTCTTTTATTTTTCGAATTGACCCTAATCGCAAAATGAGCATCAGTTATCAATGAACTAATTGCTAATGTTACTAATTAATACTTTGGTTTATATGTGTAGTTCAGAGGAGGTACTAAAAATTAGTGACAATAAAAATGAAAATAATCACTATTGATTACTTAATTATTTACTTTTCTACATAGTCTGCGAGTTTTTCCAGTGTGCACACGTTCAGGGTTTTACCGAGACTTTCCTTTAAAAGAAGGTTTGTCGTAGTCCTGCAAAAAGAACTCCGCAGCATCCTTTATTTGTTATAGTCTTCGCACATGCTTTTTCCATAGTATTGTTTCAATTTGTAGACGAGATGAAAAACAGCTAGGCACCAGATATAGTGATTGAGGGAATTCTTAACCAATTAGATGCTAGCTTGCTGAACGGCGGCCATGACACTGTCAACTTATGCGCGGATTCGTTATCAAGTTTGACCTGTGATAGTGGTTCCATGCTCCAGGTGATATTGTCGAATAGTACTAACAAATTAATTTCTGAGTGCCAAATTATTGAGGCTATAAACTTACCAACCGATGCCACGTCGTAAAAATTCTTAGGGGTTGGCAAGGATGGTTTCCGTTGCGAAGATTAATGTTTTGTTTCCTGATTAAAAGATGATGAGATGGACGGCTGCAACGATGTTTCTCTTCCGTGCTCATTCTTCCTCCGCTTCTGCCAAGGGCCAACACGGCTAGACCAAGCCGTGATGGCCCTTGCTGTGGTTGGGTGATCGGCCCAAAATGTCCAAACCAACCAGAAAGCAACGATAACACGAAGTTATTTTCCCCCTGGGATTCGAACCCACGACCTCAGGTTTCTACAGCATACGCCCATACTCTTAGGCTACGAAGGCCGTTATTACACACACACACACACAATGCACAACAATTACCACACATATTGAAAAATCATTTTGTTTTCTCTCTGAATAGCAACTATTATCGAATTTATTACATATTGTCTTTAAAAAAGTCAGCGTCATAGGCCAGCCGCGGAGAATCTAAGACAATCTTGCACTGGAGAGCACTAGAGGTGTGGGCACATAAACGCAACATTGTAGCCAAGGTGAAGTAGTAGTGAAAGTGGAATGTTGGTATTTTGTTAAAACCTTTCCTTATTATATGGGGTAAATGGGGCAAATGGGGTAACCACAGTGTACATACGTATTAAGGGGCCTTGGAACAAAGGGTCATGCGGCATGGTGACGTTAATCTCTATTCCTTCCGCAAGCAATATAGAGCCAGCGGTGGAGCTTTATACCGAGGCTGCAGATTGGTCTTTGGTTGACCATGGCCCTGGGAAACAGATTAAGGGGACCGACGCCTAGAAAGGTACAGTGGGCCGTAGACTCAAGACAGGGTTGCTTTGCTAAAGACACATTCAATGTAATCCCTTTTTATTTTAATATAAATTGGTAAATACTCCCTGCCGAGATGCTTCCTATTCCACGCGGACGAAGTTGCGGGTAACAGGTAGTTTCAAAATAAATGAAGTGTTTTAATTTTATATGGCTATCAATCGACACAAATTTTTATGGCCTTAGCGACGACAATGATGAATTTCCACGATAATCTGCACGAGATCACAGTGCTATCTCAGAATAAAAAAAAGGAATTTGTAGAAGAAAGAATCTCACCTTGTTAGAGATCTTGACCTTAATCAACAAGGTAAATAATAATATTTAAATAACTATTATGAGCGGTTTAGGAGCACAAAGTATGTAATAAGTGTTATTTCAGTCTATTGTTAGCACAGGCGACAAACCTAATTTCACGTGGTCTTTACGAAAAAACAAGGTAGTTTTAGCAAAAAATAAATTATTATGCATCATCATCATCATCATCATCAGCCTATCAGATCGATCATCAGATAGTCCACTGCTGGACATAGGCCTCCCTAATACACCCTATCCATTAGAGGGTTTTGGACCGTATCCCACCACGCTGGTCCAATGCGGGTTGGTGGGTGGACCGACTTTTACATGCCCATCCGACGCATGGATCATCTTACTTTTCAGACAATTGGGTGATCGGCCCAAATTGCCCTAACCAACTAGGAAACAACAATGAAAATTTGCTGAGTCCCGCAGGATTCGAACACGACCACCGGATTCTAAGCCACACGCCTATACCACTAGGCTAGAGGCAGTTAATTATTTATGCATTTCACATTATTTATCAAATGTCTCGTGTTATTTGTGTGGGCTAAATTATTATAATAGCATACCTGTTTAACGAAAATCTAGAACGATGTTCTAAAACTATAAAAGCAAATTTGAGTGCGTTTTTAAATTATAACAATAATATTGCTAACATTTGACTAAAGTATTATTCATCCTTTTGACTCTTAAATAAAAGAAAAATTAAGAACATAAACGTCACATAATGATAGATCGACTAAATGAAAAAGCAAATCGTCGGGAACAGAGTTTCGTTTTCATTTGTCAGAACGACGAATATAGGTACGAAAATATTGTCATATTTCATAAAGTACTTACACATGTTACGAATTGAGTATTGGTAGACAGAAGGTTATTTTTGGTTAGAGTATCCATGATAGTAACGATACAAATATAATCGCTTAAACTTTATTTAGGTCCAAGTGCCAACGAAAGTTTTATTTAGAAATTAATTTGGAAAAGTGTTAAAAATATATTTATAAGATACAATAATTTAACATAAATAATTTAACGGGAGAGGTTTGATTTTGCGAAAAATATTAGACGATAAAGACAAGTCAATCGGTTGTAAATTCATCACCATTATTATCAGACTGTGACAGTCCACTGCTGGACATAGGCCTTCCCTAATACACCCTTATCCATTAGGGGGTTTTTAGACCGTATCCCACCACGCTGGTCCGATGCTGGTTGGATGGTGGACCGACTATTTACGTGCCCATCCGACGCATGAATCATCTTACTTTTAAGAAAATTGTGTGATCTGCCCAAATTGCCCTAATTAACTAGGGAACAACAATGAATATTTGTTGAGTCTTCGCAGGATTCAAGCCCCTGACCTCCGGTTTCTAAAACACACGCCCGTACCACTAGGCTACGGAGTCAGTCAGTATTAAATCGAATTTAAATTTTAATTTCCCTCGTCAATGTACAAATGGGATGTAAGCCTTTTTCATAATAAAAAACTCTTTGTATGCATTTTCTTAATTATGGAGTTTATGTTATGATGTGTTTTTTTTTAATTAATCACTAAACGGATAAAAACTTTAATCTTATTTTGGAAAAGAAAAATATTCTCCTCTTGGACCCTTATCAAAAATAGAGTAGGTAGAAGTGCAAGCCGTTATAAAATATATCTGTGCAAAAAAGTTAACGACAACAAAGATTCACTGCCACCGCAATTTAAATCTCTAATAACTTTTTAAGGTATTCATATTATCAAGATGTCATGAAGATGGAAATGGAATGGAATGAAGAATTTCTTCATTGCAATAACTTTCATGTGAACTTAAACTGCATTATCTTAAATAAGCTTTGAATGTGCTTCACTGCAATTTTTTTTTAAAAATGACATAAAATACTTATTGTGTGTTATTCTTAAAACATAGATACATGTTATCAAAATTTTAAATCTCTGATAACCTTTTTTTAGGTTTTCATTTCATCAATATGTCGCCTATTAAACCACTAATCACAAAATTGTTAAAAAATTGGGACCATTAGGAAGACCATAGATATTATCTATCAATTAAAAAATAAATGAACAAAATGGGAGCGGAGCAACGGAATAAACATATATAAAAATTAATAAATTTAACATACGCTCCAAATTGAGTACCTTCTTTTGGGAAGTCGGTTAAAAACAAAAATGACTATGAAACGCTATGGTATAAAAGTGGCACAAAACGACTAATGTATGTTTCTCTTTTATTCAGCGAGACAATTGAAGACATTTTTTATTTTATATTTCTATATTATTATCTTAAAACTATAATTATTACAGAAAAAAATTACTTAGGCCTTCAGAACTTTGTCTTTTAGTCAAACGACGAAGTTGCAATAAAGTTAAAATAAGCGTTAGGCGTAGTAATAATAATAGGTTTTCAACTACAATAATGTTCAATTAACATTTAAATGACTTTAAATAACAACATTTAATTAGCTGGTTGTTTCTTTTTAGAAAGTTTTTTCTTTCTTTTAAAAATTTCAGTTAAACAAAGTTTATCTACTGGCTTGAAGATTTACATTACAAATACAAAAAAAAATATATTAGTATAAAATATTTCGCTAATAATAAGATTACAGAATGCAAATCTCTCTGATTACACAAAGGGGAGATCCCGTGAATGTTCAGTTCGTTTCTTGGGATTACATTTGCTTAATTTTTTCGCTTGAAGGACTTTGCTTTTCTGTTCTTTGATAATTCACTAAGAGCTTTTGCATCTTTCGTTTCGATGAAACCAGTAATAATTTTTAATTTGTTTTACTTTCAACATTATGAACACAAAATTTTATTTTAGTATGATTTTTTAATCTATTTCACGTTGTAAATTTTGAAGACGTTTAGTTTAATTTACGATAAAGAAAAAGAAATCTTTAAAAATATTTAATAGGAAAACACATAAATTAGACGCGTGGAAATTGGATTATGTATATCAACTAAGAATGGGAATGCTTATTCTTAAATTTAGGAATTAAGCTAAGTTTAAGTATATAATATAATAAAAAATATACCAAAATAATTTTATGAAGTCGGTATATGAAATGATGTTCACAAAAAACTTACTAAACTTGTAGAAAAATTAATCAGACATGTAAAATTAAATTTTTAAAACTTAAAATACAAAATATCCAATTGTTCGAAAAGCTTTTGAAATCGTGACTGTTAAGCTAAAAACATTTCGGAGAGAGTCAGAACATAGGCGTCGTTTAAAAGAGATTTTTATATCACTAGTACTTTTTTAAACTTTTTTTTTATTGTATTTTGTGCTCTGTGGAATAAATCTATTAAAACATACCGGGTGTGGAAAAGCCCGTTGCCATAGGCGCGTCTCCCCACCGAGTGACTTAACTGCATTAAGGGATGGAACCTGTAACCCCCAGATGGGGAGCCTCGGCTTAGGCCGTCACTTTCTGGTACCCGTTAGCATGCTGAATCAAGGGCTGCCCAGGTGGGCCAACGCCTCGGCTCGATTCAGACGCTTTACAAGGATAATTTAATAGCAAGAAGAGCTCTATCTAAACTTTACTACCACTTCTTAAAGCGTGGGTGCTGGGAGAAGAATGGCGCAAGAAACTCCAGCAACGCTCCTATCTAATATGGTGTTAAGCCGGTGGAGCCGATGTCGTGAATGTGTATTTTTTTCCTACACTCTAAGTGTAGGGTGTGTTTGGCTGCTGCTAGGGTATCGCAACCTATGCCTTAAGGGCGTTAATTAAATTATTGTATTTCAAAAGTAAGGAAAACCTAGCCAAAGCGTCGCCGGCGGCGGCGGCGGCGAATGCATCTGCTGCTTGGTTGAACTCGTCTAGATCAAGGAGATCTAGCGATTTTAAAAATGACGCGCAGTTATTGGCAGTGCTGCCATTGCTATGGCTATTTTTAAGCTATTTTTGTCTTGAAGTGCGAGAAAAAAAATTACTCATTCAGTATATAAAGGAAATCAGATCTAAATTTATCACTTTACTTAATTCTACTTAAAACTTCCACTTCAAAAATAACTTTTATCGTTATTGGCTCTGTAATAATATTTCTACACATAACACCATTTTAATATTTCATTACTACCACAAGCTCTACTATTGAACTCCTTTCTTTTTTTATGGCATACGCAGGCAGACGAGCAGTCGGGCCACCTGATGGGAAGTTGTCACCGACGCCCATGGATATTGGCAATATCAGTGGTAACCAACGCGCTGCCTGCCGTGATACATAGGGTGTTAAGTCTCGTTTACCCAGTAAATACGCTGGCTACGGTGCCCATCATACCGTAACATAGCAGTGTCTTCACACTACCGCTTTGCAGCAGAAATGGAGGCACCGTGGTGGTACCCACCCAGACGGTCTCCTGTAAAAAGGTGACTTACCACCGGTTCCTTCTGCGGTAGCTTTAATATCCTCACTAAAGAAGAAATTCTTTACCACGACTTTTTGATTAAAACAGTTCGATTACGTCGTATTTGCTTCTATTTAATAATTTTCTCACCTTTTTGCTAATAATTTCTTTAATTTTTTTAAAATAATTTCTTTGATTTATTTTCCTGCTAATCCTACTGATATACGAGCCAGGCGGTAGCGATAAAATTTTATTAATTATCCAAATGCCACCAGACACCACAGGTGAATAGAATAATAAATTTTGCGGCATTTAATATCGTTTGGCAACAGCTGACGCCGTGTCATGTTATCGTTTCGATAGAAAATTGATAGCTACTTAAATTTCGACGGACCTCAAAAGACTTTTTAAAAAAACAATTAAAATGTTTTAACTTAATTTTAATCTTGCTTCAAGCGTGGTTAAAACAGAATGATGGCTTATTTTAATGTTAGTAATGAAGTCTCGATATAAAACAATAACGTCAACATATGGTATGGCTACTCATTTATGCGAAATTCCACTTGCGTGTGAAATGCTCATGTAGATGTTGCAACGAATAACGAACAGGAATGCGGTTGAGGCGATATAACTAGCTTGTCAATAACAGATAAAAAAAACATTTAAATAAAGCAGCTATTCTTATTCAATAGGTTATATGCTATTCTTTGTAATTATTTAAAACGTACGCTCCGAATTGAGTACCTAAGTACGTAGGAAAGTCATCCTTAAGAATTGGATTCCGTAGTACGCTTATTACTTAAATACGTGTAGTAATTCATAAGTCATCTTTTTAAGTTGTGGTTTTGATTTAAAGAAACCATATTCGATCAACATGTCACCTCTTGCTTTAAAAGTGTAATTAATCCTCTTATATACACGAATACTACACAATAAAACCCATTTAACAGATTTAGTCAAGGTTATTCATATATTTACACTTCCAACGAATCAAACACTTTCCAGCGGGCGTAGTCTCAGTCTGCCCCGTGTCACGTTACTGTGAATAACATTTGTCATCATCAATAAAGGTCTGGCTATTCTGCTTTAGCATTAGAATTAAGATGTCCGACACTTAATTTTTTGGATTGGAAATCTAGAGCTTCCTTTACAATATTTGTATTCTTGATAATTACATACCTGAATATAAACTAATAATTCTGTTGAAATATTTTTTTAATATTTCAATGTTTATTTCTTTTAAAGTCCCATTGATAGGACTTTCTTGTATAAAAACATATTTCAAAATCAGTCTTACATTAACTTTTCTCTTACTTACTTACAAGTTAAAACAAGATTATTTCATATAGAATTATTGTCAAAAATTGTTTCGGTTTTCTTTGTTTTTTTTTTATTAAAAGTTTCCACCTCCAAATTATTATTATTTGCAACACTCTATGGTTAATTAGTTGAAAATGCTTACAGATTTAACCGCCTTTGTGCCATATATGCTTTATAGTTTTTCCTATTTTTAATATCAAAAAGTCCTGCTGAAATCGTTCCGATACTTATATTGCTTAGATCCAATATAAGCATTCAATTCATAACAGTAATATGTGAAGACGGAGTTCGTGGTAATAAATACTGTAAATAGCGCAATAAACAAGTTATATCACACCTGTGGCGATTAAGTTGTTGCGTTTGTTATTTTCTATTATTAAATACATTTAAATTATGATATTCTTACATTAATTTTTATAAAACAACTGATTGAATGTTAGTCTACGAGTTTTATGACTGCGAAACTACAAAGAAAATTATCAAAATAGTCCCGCAATTCTTTTGTATCTTTGTTTATTCACAACCAATTAAGAATTAATTATTTTAATACTAGATTACCCAGTTAGTTAATACCCAGATTTTTTTATCTATATAGATTTTCTTATCTATTTTAAAGTAAGTAACAATAAAAGTCTTACAAGACTTTGTCGGTAGAGATTCCAGATGTTTAAATTGACTGCAATACGGTTCTGTTTTATTACTATTACCGTTACTTTTTTACTTCTTTGTGGCAGCGCTCGTGTCCGAGTTTAATTAAGAAATATGTTAATTCAACAAAATAAAATATTATTTTTATATGCTCATTGTCTGTTTCTTTGGTATTAATTTAACTTATGTTAGTTATTACAAAACAAAAATGTTAACACAAAAACTTAACAGTCGTAAACTACTTATACATTTATACAATAAAAATCAGTTATAAACAGTACAATATTATACTAGTAAATATGCATATTATTATTAAATTTAACCCAATCGACCTATAGTTGCATTTATGGCATTAAATGTTATTTTAAGCCCTATAAAATATATTACTTAATTCGTATTTCACGATGTGTGCCCTGTTTTTGAGAGATAAGAGTGTCGTTTTATAGTAAGTGAAATACGTATGCAGTTATTTTATTTAAATAACAGAGATGTCTAGACTAATAGACTATTATATTTATATTCATAAAAAATATTTATGTAGATTAATTAACGTAAAAATCTTTTTCTACATAAAAATGACAACCGAAAAACCATCTAACTCTGAGTGCAAAAAAAAACGTATAAATAAGTCGCTCACGTAATATCCTTTTACACCCGTATCAAATAGGGGACTTGGGAAATCCTGAACCACCGTTAGTCGGCAAAAAGCACGGTATACGGCACACCGCTAATACCAGGTACACAAAGGGCGATCAATTTGAGAGTCGACGGTTCTACGGCGATACTTGGGTGACGTTATCAATGAGCCCATGTAAAATACGCGTCTGCTTTAAAGTTAAGGTCGCTTTCTTCCAGGGTATTTTGCAGTCCTTTGGACTGAGTATTGCATATAATTAACGTAAGCGTAAGTTTATTTCATAAAACACTTTCATAAAAAACTTTACTTTACTGTTTTTTTAAATTTCATATTTAATCATGTTTTGTTACATATAAAATCCACTAATTCACTGATTTTCCGCGTTACTTAAATATATTTATTCCCGACGTTTCGGATTCTTTCCGGCATTCTGTATTATACTTTATTTTTCTTTCTTTTTTAATTCTTTCCATTATTCATGAATGCTGGAAAGAATAAATATATTCGAAACGTTCGGAATAATAATATTTAAGTAACGCGGAAAATCCGTAAATTAGTGGATTTGATATGTATAATAATCGCGTAAATAAAAGAAATAATTATGTTTTGTTACATGAATAATCTAATAAATTTTTTAATAATTTGCATTTTTTAAATTATATTTTTAACATTTTTATATCGAAATTTAATTTTTTTCTAGATGTGTTGACATAAATGTTTAGAGCGGTCTTGATAATTGTTGAAGATCGTTGAATAATAATGTTGAATAGTAATCAAAATATATAGTTTATTTTATTTCAAAGAATCACTTAAAACCTAAACAACAACATTTAATTGTTCATTTGTCCTACTTACTCAAATACAGAAATGTTTTAACTAAATAGTCGGCCTTTTTATGAAGAAAATCTATGTCCTGTCCTAAGAAGTGTGTAACCCCATTAATACCTATGCCATCCCTTCAAGTTTCCGCCAATTCAATTTTCTAAGACTGCCAAAGAAATGTGTAAATAAATAAAAAAATGGTTCAAGACAATAACAGTTATGTGCAAATGCCAGATTGTTAAAGTAAAAGATCGGAATCCGAAAACAAACAGAAGTAGCCACTATCGTAACAGTATTCTTAAGGTAAATGCGGTTTCTGTTCAATAATTTCAGTAAGCATTACCTTTAAGAGATTTTTCAGCTGGTGCTTTAAAATTTTATTTTATTTTCTGAATGTTTAAAAAAAATATTCGATCTACTTTCCGGTAACGCAGGAAAAAATATTTAAGAAACTCTATTTGTGTTAATCTGTAGGTTTCGCATTATTATTGTAATATTGTGTGGTATGGCATTTAGTGTGTGGGCTATGTATTTTTTTAAATGATTTATTATTGCACAATTTTTATTTGAAAAAACTGTTTTAAAGATCAATGTGTTGTTTTTCCTTTAGAATAGACATTAAGGATGAATATATAAATAGAATGATCATTATATGTATTATACAATTTTTTATATTTTTAGTAATAGAATAATTCCATTATAAGAATTTGAACAAGCAAATGTAAATATTTATTAAAGAAATGCTGGTAAGCGTAATGTATTAACGACGCCAAATATTATGAGGAATCATGCTTATATCAAAAGATATATATTTGTTACCCGAAACTTAGTAAAAAAACGAAAGAGGCAGCATGTATTTTCTTTTCCCCGCGTAAACCGTACACGATCATTGATCCCATTTTACAATTGACAAGGCTTCTGTAATGTTTATTTATTGAAACTTTTTGCACAAATACAATTATGCAAAGGCAAGCTTAACGCCTTGGGTATTATCAACCAGCTAAGCTTATGGTGGTAAAGAGATATTGCGGTTGGTGCACTAGCAAAAAAAATCAAATACATATAATGTATATACATACACATATAAACATACAAATATACATACATATATACATACAAATATTGGTCCCAGGTTTATTATAATCTTCGAGAATTTTGCGTATTTCCTTTTTGTAAATAGTCGACGGTTTATCGAAAACTACTCATATGTTAAAAGAAATATAAACTGCTTTTAATAAAACCACGTAAAACAGTATGCCAATTCAAGATTTTTTTTTCTAAAATTCAAAGCCCGTTAGGCTCTTGAAATAACGTGTAGTCTTAGTATAAATGTAAAAATTTAAATAAATATACATACATATCATAAACATACATATCACGTTAAATTTTAAGGATTATAGATATCACTTAAGATCTTTATCAAAGAAATAATTCCTATAAGAAACGGTTGCATTTTATTTATGTCAAGGAAAAAATAACATATCATAACAATATAACATTTTAAATCTGATAGAAGCAGCGGCAAGAGTAAGAGTTCTTTTTTTATTTAGACTAATGGTGTTTTATTGAGCTGCGTAAAATATTTACTACATAAATCAGAAGCATGCTTACTTCATCTGATTTACAATATATTTTCAGGATAAAAAAAATCAAAATAGATAATTTACACATTTATACTTAAATCAGATAAAAGTTATAATATAAAATCATCTTATTTCTATTGCTTGCGCGAATATTACACATTATTTAATAAAATTACTTTACGGATTTTATCGCGTTTATTTTACATTTTAAATTCCCGACGTTTCGAACACTTTCTAGCGGCCGTGGTCACGGGGTAGACTGAGATGTCATGCGTCTTCTTGCCAGTGCTGAAGCGGGGTTTCCAGATCTTAATTTTTATTAATTATTTTTAATCTGTACTCCGACCTATGCAATATGAACTGATTTTATCTGTACAGCCGGCATGGTATTATGCTTGGGTTTAAAATGTAAAATAAACGCGATAAAATCCGTAAAGTAATTTTATTTAATAATAAAATCATCTTGTATTATTTTGATTGTTATGTCCTTTGCAATGCATTTTTACTAACGCGATAAGAAAATGAAATGTTCAATTCAGAACTCGTAAGACGTTAAGTCTTATCGCTGCGTATAAAATATAAATGCGTATAAAAGGAAATAGGAATATATCAAGTGATAATTGTCATAATTTATTTGTATGGTTCCTTTAATATTTACAATTTCATCCCTAAATTTCTTATTTTGTCAAATATGATTCTTGAAATATTTTTTGTTAATATGAGTGTTGCACGGCATTCATAAGAATTTCTATTGATTTCAAGTTGCAATAGGGTGCTTCCAACGGATTTATTGTAGTAGCGCTCAGCATCCACGGAAGCTAAGAGGAACCTGTCTAGACTGTTAGTAGCTAGGTGAGTGCAAGAAAACAAGCTCAGGTGACCTGGGGAAATAGATTTAGGGTTCGGCTCTCCCTGTTTTCCATAGGCAAGGCACTTTCCCTAACGCAGTAAGACAACACTAAAGATGCTCATATATCCCATTGGTCAGAGATTTGAACGAGTCTTTGTCAGACTACTTATTGGAGCCGAGCGGCCAGTTCCGACGTGCCTAAGGGGTGAGTGGGCCGTATGCCTACTGGTATGGTCGCAAAAGATGGGAAAAGAGTTGCTGATAACGACGATTTAATGAACGGTAAGAAACAACATGACTATCGGTGCAAGTCTGTCAAAAAGGTGCCGAAGGATAAACAGATATGAAAAAAACAAGCTTTACAAGCAATGTTCAATGGCTGTATATAAATCAATACTACGAAAAACCACTACCATAGTACTGTAGTACTAAGCTAAATATAGCTTAATGTGAAATACAATTAAAGAACGCAAAAGTATAATTTACGCGACCCGCCTAACGTAGTGGTTACAATCCCTGACTCTTACGCCAAAATAGGTTCCATTCCAAGGGTTATTGTGCGATAAACATAGTGTTTTTTTCTCGTGTCTAAGTGTCTCAGTAAGAAAGCTAGTTGTAACTTCCTTTATAAGTTCTATATATTTTCTAAAAAAATGGATTCGGTTAACATGAATCTATAGTTTAGGCCAAAAAGATTAACAATATAATATGTAAAAATGTATAGACCATTGCAAAGAAGTTGTATCCTGCATCTAGAGTTCCTATTGGCGAACTGTCACCGAGATGACAATCGCTGAGTGACAGTTGGCTAATGAACACTAACGGTTATGTGTTACTTTGCTTGCCTTATTTGGATTTTAAATTAACCAAACTGTAGTAGGTAATGTAAAGTAAAACAAATAGTGTAATTAATTAATTAGTGCATAAGGTTTACTTTTTTTTATTACGGCCACAATAGTTATTTAACATACGAAAACGTAAAAGTTTAATTAATAAGAGTCGAGCTTCTGTTTCGAAAGTAAATTGAGGTTGTAACATTCAATAGTGACTAATTAAAGCCCAACTCCGTTGGTTTATTTAAAACAAATCAGGCACTGGACCACAACACAATTAACTGAAGTTCTCTTTACTTCTAATCATTTTAGATTATTGTGATTAACATGTTTGAACATATTTTAAGGAGCTGAACTGAATTACTATAAAATATATTTTTTTTAATCAGTGACAAACGTTGGGCTGTCCGAACAGACTAAAATGTGAAAACGGGGACAGTGTAATCATTTCCCAACAATTATCAAAAATGCCTCAGAAGATTAAGTATCTCCTTCTTTTAGGAAGTTGTACAATTACTTTGTCAAACGGCTGGATTTTAACATAACTGCTGTTAATTTTCAAGTGTCAAATATATTTTTTTAAGAAAAGGCATTGGTAAAAATATCGTTAGGTTTTTTACCAAAGTTCCGCGCACTACAGTGTATAATGAATCACTTACTACAATATATATATATATATATATATATATGTTAACATCTTGAAGTTTGAATCAATGTTATGAATTTAACACCAGTTATTATTAACAAATATTAAAAAGTTAAGAATTATTGTCATTTCAAAGTTACTTAAATATATTTATTCCGTTTGACGTTTCGGATTCTTTCCAGCATCATGAAGAATCCGAAACGTCGGAAATAAATATATTTAAGTAAGGCGGAAAATCCGTAAATTAGTGGATTTGATATGTATAAAAATCGCGTAAATAAAAGAAATAATTATTGTCATTGTTATTGTCATTTTGTCATTTTCATGAAATTAATCACGATCATCTCATTTTTTATTATGTCTTTATTAAACTTAAGTAAACATATTTTTTTTGGTTTAAAAGAAAATAATGGCGATATAATGAAAAATTTCTAAAGAAATAATTCAGTTTATACTGTTTATTGAACTGGAAGCATAAATAAATACCTTAGCACGATTGATTTTATTCGTTTGGAATGGCCTCCAGCGTTTTTTACCAAAGTAAGTTTTATCAAAGTACCTTTTTTTTAATCCAAGGCTTTTTCATATATCAAATAAATTTACTTAATATATAATACCATTATATATTAAGTAAGTGTGATATGATTGGTTTTTAATTTAGAGTACAATACGTATTACAGAGTATTTAGTAATATTTGTGCTCAACCAGGATTTGTGAAAATATTTTTTTTCAGATGACTTGTGAAACAGAAACTATATTACATTCAATATACAACTATGTACTGTCACATTAAATATATAATATTTTAAAAAAATTGCAACAGTTAATTCAAAATAATGCAGAACAAAATATTGTCCTATGATAAAATTTGCCGTTTAATAGTTTTTGTTTTAGATAGTACATAAACTTGACAGATCGACATATAACTTTCGTATTATATTTTACTTAAAAGTCAAGGTACCCATTTGCGTTAATCAGTAAATTTTTTTCAATTAAAATTGGAGGGTTAACTATAATTCTTAGCAATTATAGTTAACCCTAGATCGTTTTGTTGACCTTACTTTGTACAGAAAACCAACCCATACAAAAATATTTACATGGTAATTCATACGGTCCAAAACCCCTAATGGACGAGGCGTGTAGTAGGGGAAGCCTACGTCCAGCAGTGGACTAACAAGGGCTGATGATGATGACGATGATGATTGAATATTTATATTTTAACAAGAAAAATATGACCGAATTCAAACAGAATAGAACTATTGGGCACAATATAAGACAGTAACAAATTACGCATCTAATAGGATTGTACACTTTCTGCTTTGTATCATTGTAAAAATTTTATATATTTAACTATGAAATTTCAATAAAGTCAGTTGAGCCTTATACAATTCTATTAAAAAAAGATTTTAGTTCTTCAAGTAATAAAATACACATCAAAAGAATGCTTAACAGTTATTCCAACATTTAATATTATTTCTGCCGTTCGCTTGTGAGCACTTTGCAGCCATAAATAATGTTTGTAATCATAACTCCAAAATAGCGAGCACCTTGTAGGATTTCCGTGGGCCACCTCCGTCGCTTATTGCTCTAGACAGATGTTATACAAGCTGAAGGTCGTAAGTTCATAAACAAGCACACAAATTTTGTTTCATTATTGTTTTCTGGTTGATTAGGGCAATATGGGCCAATCACACATTTTCGTACAAAATGTTCATAAATTATCCGCAACAGGTATTGCAAGACATCAGTGCTTTAAAATTTTCTAACATTTAATACATCCATTGAATGGAGGTCATCCATTAGGTTTTGGAGGTCATATACCAGCCATTCTGCGTAAGAAATATTAATCAGTATGCATAAATCAACCGCATGACAACCTGGGAAAATGGATAGAAGAAAGAAAGTGCAACTTACACGGTAAAAGTTAGTCTCTCCTATTCTACATCTTTTTTTTAGGGAAAGAAATGGTTGTTGGCTTGCTAAAATAAAATTTCAGTTATTTTGGCCAATTTTACTTCATAATGTAATATCATTGGGTAAATGTTTTTTCTTAAATACTCTACTAAGACGTAAGTAATAAAATTATTTTAAAAATAACTTGGTGCAAATTTAATTGACATGATCAAAACAAGGGTATGATTTCGGTATATTACTAACGGGGTTTACATATTCTGCTTATTAAAAACCATATAATTAAACATTAACATAAACTTATTTTCATCATCATCATCAGCCTGTGATAGTCCACAGCTGGACATAGGCCTCTCTAATACACCCCTATCCATTAGGGGTTTTTGGACCGTATTCCACCACGCTGGTACAATGCGGGTTGGTAGGTGAACCGACTTTTTACGTGCCTCTCAGACGCATGGATCATCTTACTTCTCAGACAATTGAGTGATGGGCCCAAACTGCCCTAACTAACTAGGAAACAACAATGAATATTTGTCGAGTCCCGAATTCGAACCGTCGATTCGAACCCACGACCTCCGGTCTCATATCTCTACGCTACGGAGGCAATTAAATAATTTTAAATTGATTATTTAATTTAAAAGTAAAAAGTTATGGGTTCATCTGCTAAGAAATAAGACAGAGTTCAGATATTTAAGTTTAATTTGTTGTTAGATGTAGTAGATTTATGTTAATTACTTTAATTTTACTTCGATTTTGATGGGGCCCATAGAATATTACCTTTTAAACTACATGTGCTAAAAAACGTTTGACTTTATTATTGTGTTAAGTGTTAAAAAGGAGTAATTTTGAATTATAATTTAAAAATTCAATAAATATTATATAATTTAAAAATATTTAAGACTATTTTTTTACTTGAATATTAATTGGATTTGAAAAGAAAAGGGAAATGTTACTCTTCTTAAACTTGTTTCCCCATCTCAATCTATAATTTAAAAATTAGTGAGTGTAACCAGCTATTTTAGAAATAAAAAACAAGACACTGGCTTGACTTTAAGTGCGAAAACGGTGTTCTGAGAAATTAAAAATCTTCTTGGCAGTTGGTATATTAACAAAAAGATTGATCTTCAAACAGTGTTAACAAAGCTACTATGCGCAACATAAAATAGAATGCGATGACAACATGCTCGTAGAACGAAACTGATGTGCAATTTATGCCACCACATTTGAAATTATAGATATGTTTTAACCTTTTAATTCTATTAAATGTCTTCTATAACTTTATTAAGAGCTGAAATCTTCTTTATTGGTCCTGTTAATCTCGTTGAGAAAACATATTTTTCAACGAGAGATGACAATTGCATTTACTACCTTTACAATTCTTATAATTTAAATAATATTTTGCAACATGTAAAAAGGTTTTCACTTTTATTACACTTCACTTTTGTTAGGAGGCTACTTAGACTTAGCTTTAACACTGAAATTTGACGCCGAAGAGTATAAAACTCTGACAAGAGTTTCAATTTGTATTACCTTTTTTGTTTGTATAAAAGCGTTTAGCTATTTTTATATGCTATATACATTTTTTTTCCATACATAAACATCAAATTTCTATTTTGGTTTTGTACGAAAATTTATTTCAAAGGCCATTCTGATAGAGAGTTGTTATTTTCTAAATATTTTAATTATAATCTTATTATTTTTAATTTAAACTTTTTTGCAAAAAAATGTTTAATGACTAATAAATGCGAAGAATTAGTAAGGATGTTTGCAAATTATGACGTAAAGTTATAACGATTCGAATTTACATATAATTGATCTCTAAAAATAGGTCGCACTGAAAGAGGCTTCAAGTTATTCATACTAAAATGCTTCTTTTCAAAAGAGAATGCTTCTTTTCAAGAAGAAAACATATTCGTAGCTCACATAAGACATACAATTTTATTTTGCACTTACGTTTTTAATTGAACTAATCTTAATCCAAACTTCTTCAACTTTCCTCTACAATAATGTGAAAATAGTCTATGTTTATAAGGAATGTTATTTAACTGAACATATGTTACGTTTTATTTTGGTTCTTTTATCAAAACTCATTAATTATTATTACGTAAAGGATCATAGCGAAATAAAAGCAAGTAAAATAGTTATTAATTACCTTATATAGCGAAATAACAAAATATTTCAATTAAAGTAATTGTATACGTTTTCTTCAATGTACAAACAAAATACCTAAAATACGCCTAAAATTAAAGAAAATTTATACTGTTATTCAGCTTATAAATTACTTAAAATATGACATGATATTAAAAAGAATCGTGTAATAAATTGTGTTAAAAATAGTGGCTTTGAAGTATATATTGCTAATATAACCTTTAAATCGTATAACGTGAAAAAAAACAAGATCACTTGCAATAGTTGAATACTACAGTCTCGTACAATTCATCAAACAATAATTTATTAAGAATCTAAAGGGGTTTTATGGTATGTTTGTTACTTATTATAACTTTAAAATATGATGTGATGTCTATAATCATACAATTAAACAAATTAATTCGTAAACACTTGAAAACTTGATATTTGTAAGCAAAACCATGCGATGTTTTGGCTTAAATTTGTTTTAAGTTAATAAAAAAATGATAAAAGAAAATATTAGGCATGGATATGTATTAATTAATGTTTCTTTTTTTATGAAGAACGTATTAACATTGAAGAACGAACAAATAAATTAGAACTTTATTGAATTTACTGATTGTTTCTATTTTTACTGTTCAAATCTCAATCTTAAACTTTTCGGACAGTTCAATCCAATTAAATAAGAACAGTGAGACAAACAGATAGGTGCCAGTTAATTGTCGCATTACTTTTGATATGTCTAAATTGATGAACACATTTCATATTGTGGGTATATCTCACGGTAGTAGCAACATCTATAACATCAACGTTTACTTTAATACAGTTCATAAACGACAAAAAACTTAATTTATGAATTAATTGTTTCTTCTTTGAACCCCTTTAAAAATTATGAGATAAACAATGTATCAAAAATTATATTTTAATAAAAAAAAATCAGTACATGAAAACAGATATCACATCTGATGACACACACACTTCTCATCTGATGATAGCAGTTTCCTATATTTTACATAAAATTTTACCACGTACAAGATTTGGCATACTATGTCTTGCTTATTACTCTCCTTATCGTATTCTTACAATCATGTAATATGATTGTAAGACTTTTGCAGTGTTAGTTATCTTACAGGAATTTTATTGTAACATTTGTAATTCCTTTGAAAAAACAAAACGCCTTTGAGGATTATCGTGGCCTATTTGCTTTTATGCTTAAGATTTTGTAATTTTTTTCATTATTGTCTCGACAAAACTTAAAGACTGTGGAATTGTTATTCAATTATCTTAAGAAGACTTATAACCATCGATACTGATAATTCTATTAAATAAAAAACAGGACCAGATAGCAAAACACTCTTTCGTTTTGTCAATAATTTCCCTACTACTTAAGAATTAACGAGTAATCCGTTAAAAAAACCTTCGTTCTCAGTTGTCTAAACCATCTCTTACATTCGACCTTGAAATTGGCTGACTGTTTACATTACGTACTTACTGCCTACCTTTACTTTTCCCAACGGACGAACATTTAATATAATTTTCCCCGACATCAATAGTCCACAATAATGAAAAATTTGTGTTTTGGGAAGCCGGTAAAAAAGTGTTATATTAAAAACTAAAAAATTTAAAAAAAAAATTACTGATAATCAGTATATTTTATAATCTGATAATCAACTGCCTCCGTAGCCTAGTGGTTTAGGCGTATGCTGTAGAAACCGGAGGTCATGGGCTCGAATCTTGCGGTCCAAAACATCCTAATGGATAGGGGGTGTATTAGGAGAGGCCTATGTCCAGCAGTGGACTATCATAGGCTAAAGACGATGATACTGATAATCTTTTAAAAATGCACTCGATTTTGCATTTAAATAGCCAAAACAGGAAAAAACTAAAGTCTCATGCGGTGTTTATTAAACGGTTGTAACGAAGTGTATTGAAAACTTCAAAAGCTCGTGCACTATGTAAGCTTCTCAATGTGACAACGTTTGGTTGAATGCACTGCCACCTCCATTCCTAGTTCCTTTTTACCTCATTTTAAAAAAGCTTTCAGGTTATTTTTATTTTTCAATTCCTTTTAAAGTAATGATCAATTATAAAAAATTGCTTAATAATTAGGTAACATAATTGAGAGTACTGTTATTAAGTAATAATGTTAAATTAGCAAATATAGTAAAAATGGTAAGACAGTAAAGTTATTAATATAGTAAAAAAATATTACCTTCATTAATAGTTAAAATTATCAATAGCAATAGCAACGTATAACACGTTGCTTTTACGACCATATTTTATGGATCGACGGTTAAATCATCACAGGTTTTAGGTGGGATAAATATAACATTACAATACCACAAAAATAAGAGTTTTTTAGCAGAGCAATTGGAATCCGACTTCTAAAACCTAATGTTCCTTATCGATCTTTCCTACATAATTAATCAATCGGTATTTTTTGGGAAAATTATAACGAGTGTCCGTCCGTTGGAAAAAGTAAAGGTAGGCAGTAAGTTCGTACATATTCAGTAAATTATAAGGTCAACTGTAAAAGATCGTTTTGACAAATATTTACTACTTTTTTTTACTAGTATGTTTTTTCATGCGTTTAGATTCCTTCAAACATATTAGTCAGTCTAAATATCTAAATTTCTCTTTTACTGGTCTCCTTTTGTGATCTCAGTACAGTGATCTCGCCAAAAAGTTTTAACAAGATGCTTTAGAGACGCATCGTCAAAATATGTAATGGAAATATTGCACAAAATGAATAATAATGGAAAATGTTTACATATATAGAAATATATTTTAACTGAAGTATAAATACTTATTTTATTTAGAATTCAATTAATAGCTCAAAATTTAAGTAAAATTTCTAATTTACTAATTTATTCTCCAAAGCGATGTACAGCAAAAAATATGATATTATTATAATTATTCCGATAATGCTATGTAACTTCACATTGTCACACAAAGCAATATATTTCCCTACATAAGGAATTACTAGTTCAGAAAGCCATTTAAAAATCACATAACATATTATTTAAGAGAATTATATATTCAGACAAACCCTAAAATTATTTTAGAACAAACAAAAATACCTTCCGTTTTAGTAAAATTTTTAATCTACACTCACGTGTGCGTAAGCGCCATTATTATTTCCATAAAAATAAAATTACATGTTTATGAAAGTGATTTATTATTCACGCTCTTAAATATTTTTCCGTTTTAAAATTTTGTAATGTAAAAATAATCTAAATAAACGTAAATGTTGCAACTTGCTTGGAGATTTCAATTTGCAGTAAATATAGTTACAGAAAATTCGAGGTAGCAATTTCCTTCAAACGAGCGCAAAACGAGTAAATATTAGATACATACTCAAGTTCTGCACGGTTGCTTGCTTAGCCTTTATTACTACGATAAATAGGATATCCATAAAAAGACTTTGAATTAATAGGGTTAACAGTTTAAGTTTATTTAAAAATTGTTACCATCCCATAAATTTATTAGGAAACACCCAAATGTACACGGCACTCAAATGCATTGCATATAAATAAAAATAACTTCTATAGCAGGATTACTTCACAAAAATTTTGCATTTTTGCCTTTCACTTGTGTAACCACTTTGAAAAAGTGTAAAAATACACTAAGGAATGTAAAAAAGTGTAAACCATAAATATTAGTTACAAGTGTAATCTGTGCTTCTTTACAAGTATTTTGATATGGCGTCCGTACTGATATTTTATTGTAAACATTTTAAGTGCCACCGTATGACATTCATGTGGTAAGTTGGCAATGAACTAGACCTAGGATAAAAAAGAAAAAGAGATATACAAAAACCGGTATTTAATAAACATTTTGTTGGTAAGACTACTTTGCGATGCTTTATTTTTAGAAGTAATAACTATTTTAAGAGAGTCTTCTCTTAAAATAATTATTCGAACATTTATGAAGCTAGAAAGGAACAATAAAATGGTTTAAGTCTGATAGATGAAGCATTTAAACAAGTTTTTTGAATTTATTATTGCACTTTTAAACCTCTTATATGAGGACAAATAAATTATTAATCAAGCTGTCTTATCTCGCTTAAACATAATCATATTATGTTCTTTATACTAATCGGCATTATTAAAAATAACCATTAATTCTATGGTTATTTTATTTGCAATTTATTGCATACTAGCGACCCGCCCCTGCTTCGCACGGGATAACAATATTGAGCATGTGTTATAAATATAAACCGCATCGAAATTGCTTGTAATGTAAGTTATTTTATGTAAGTTAAATTGTAGGAATTGCGGAATTGTATCTAAATAAACTAGCATTAGAATAGTAGTGTCAATAATTATTTTATTAACAGGTTAGCTTACATGTGTCACGCAAATCAAGAACACCATAATAATTGACACAATATAGTTCGGTCTGTCCCTAGAACTTTGGCTTAATATCAAATACAAATTTGAATAATATTAATTTCAAGTTCCGTTTTAGAATCACCCCTCGTAATTTAAAGGTGTGTTAATAATATTTGTAATTTATGAAGCTCTAAAACACATGTGTGGATACTGAATGATTATTAATGAACGTAGTTACACGTTTAAAAAGTAAAGTAATGCCAAATAAGAAACTTTACAATCTAATATATTACGCTTAAACCAAATAATTTTCAGCACAAACAAACTAGAATAATTACTTATCAATATCATTATCCACATAATTTACACAGTTCAACTTACCACCTTAAAGACAAATAAGTTAAATAAGCTAAAAAAGTTAAAATTCAATAAATATTTGCACAATACACGTGATTGATTTGATCGTTTCCAATTAAAATATTAGGAAACGTATAAGTTATTTATTACGTTTTTTTTTCACAATTTCACAGTGAACACAATATCAGTTTGTCACATAAAATTAATTGAGCAGAGAACAATGAGTAGCTTCCAATCAATGTATCACGCACCGGCGTCATCTACTTAAAATATTGGTTTGTAGTACATGTTATGTATTAGAGATGGCACTGTATGTAAAAAAATAATTTTCCCGCTTTTCTGTTGACATTTTCCTGAATTTTCTTTACTATAAATCTCACGGAGCCCCTTTTCAACCCTTCCTTTTACCTTTCCAACGAAAGCAAAACCGTGGAAATCGGTTAGGGCATTCTGGAGTTATGGTGTCAGGAAGGAAAACCCGACTTATTTTTGTATAGTAGATAAACGGACCAGATCCTCAACTATTTACATTTACATTAGATTAACTAGACAAAGCTAATACATACCATAATTCTCATTAATAAGCTGTCATAAGTGACATTAATCTTTCCTGAATCATATATCAACATAGGATAGGTAAATAATTCAGCACTTGTAATGATAATTACTTACTAATAGAGACGAGTAATATAAGTTAAGCTAAGTTAATTAACTGATAACGCTTGATGACAAGACAGCTTGTAAATATGATCATGGGAGAGGATATCAAACACAAGTTGTCATTCATATGTAATCTTGCAATAATGATCATTTTATTCTTTGTAACAACCTGGCCCAGGTCAGTACATCGCGTCATTGATCTCTCTTCAAAATATTTGTTTCATCGAGATAAGGTTAAAGTATATTATTTAATTACAAAAAAAACATAGCAATATAATATAAATCGTGACAAAACTTAATTTTAGCTCGTTGTGAATTATTTTTGTCTGTCATTTAATTTTAAGTGTGAGAGAAAAAATTGGAGATGAATTCTACCGTGAGTGGCTAACCGACCTAATTACTTTTTCGTTCCCGTCTCTCGTGTTATTACAAAAAATGAGAAGATAACCATATTTACAATTGAGCCAACTAACGCTCTAAATAGGTGTAAACCAAGTAACAGATAATCAAAGATATAAAACCAGCAACGATAAAAAAATCTTATAATTAAACTAAAAATTATTATACAGTTTTTATACAGTGTGAAATAGTGTATTTGATTAAAAGAAACGCGTTAACAATAAATAATATGTCATAATATTATTCGCTAAATCTGCAACAGCACTTTGGCGCTGGAATGAATCATACACCGAGCATACACCTCACTGAAAGAATCCTCGCGGGACTGTACTGCAAAGTTAGAACATGAATTCCATTTATATTATGAGTAACAGAATGTCCATCTGATTCCGAACACAATTTCAACATTTGGAGTTTAACTAAATTAGTATTTCTTGTAGTTTGTGTTGCTTCTTATGTACGTTATGACCGGTACTATGGAACATTTTCGTAAATATTCCGAGTTAAACAACGCAGAATGTTAGAAGTTTCTTGTATTTATGAATCGGTAGCCCCTAATTTTTTTGTTATATTATTAAATTATATAATTTATTAATCTAAAAGTGCTTAGTGTTACAATCTATATACAGAATTCATACATATACATATTCGGTAGCTAATCTAAAATCTGGTTTCTGAGCCACATCATATTTGTTTTATTCAAAATCTCTTAATTGAAAAGATTTACCTACCTGCAAAAAACCTATTGTGTCTTCGCAGCCAACGCCGTTTCTTTCGCATATTTGTACACGCGGTAAAAAAAATATTTTTACCATAAGTATTCAGGTATTTTTGTCGCATTTAACCCTTTTTTATAACACCTAATAGGCACACGAGCAAAACGGCTCACCTGATGGTAATAGATTCACCGCCGCCTACTGTCACCAGCGGTGCCAGTGCGTTACATACCCTTCAGGTAAGTATATGCTCTTTTCTTGAATAACCCAATGTCGCAGTTGTTGGGGAAGACCGCTGATGGCATCGAATTCCAGAGATTTACTGTGCGTGGCAAAAAACTGTTTTTAAAACGCATTGTGGTGGAACGCCCACCATCCAGATGGTGCGGATGATAGTTCCAGAGAGGCGATCAGTTGTGAAAATCAGTGGATTTTATTAAATTGAACAACTCCTCGGAACACTCCCCATTGTAAATTCTGTAAAGTATGCATAAAGAAGATAGCAGTGCCAAAGAATCAAGCCGATCGGCAAGTTCAGGTCCGTCGACAATTCGAGATGCCCTACGCTGGATTCAATCAAATGGAGATAGCCGATAGCGCGAAGCCCCGGCCCAAAGGTGGCAACAATACTCCGAGCCGGCTTTGAAGTACTGTTTGGCCCTGTTGAGTACTCCGAGTTTTTTGGAGGCTAGTTTAGCCTTGCTCTCCGACTGACCGCCAAATTGGACAACACTGGAAATTTCGCCCAGAATGCCAATGTTTGGCTTGGCACAAAGGTGAGTGTTTTCGAAGAGTTGTGATGCGACAAAGGGGGCTTTTTTAGCGGTGAACGCGCAAACTTGAGTCTTAGAAGGGTTAACCTGGACTAGATTTGGTTTCCCCCAAACGGAAATCTTCACAAGGGATGATTCGATTTCAGACACAAGTTTGTTCCGACACTCATCGACGTGATCCCGAGAGATATTGCTGCGACCGAAATACAGTGCATCCACGGTACAGTCATCAGCAAAGCAATGAATGCCACTGGTATGCAATAAATCATTTATATGCAGAATGAATAACCTCGGAGGGGAAACGCAGCCTTGGGGAACACCAGCATTTACGGTCCAGGGTCCGAGCATGAGCCATCTACGACAACTTTAACTCTCCGTTCCGCAAGGAAACTGCCGATCCACCTACAAAGTCTCTCAGAAAGCCCATAGGAAGGAAGCTACGATAGTAAGGCTTTATGCTAAACCAGATCGAAAGCCTTTGCTATTTCCTAACTAACGCCTAGTACCTCATCTTTACTCTCAACCGCCTGCGCCCAATAATGAGTTAGTAAAGCCAGGAGATCACCAGCTGATCGGCCTTTGCAGAAGCCATATTGTCGGTCGCTGATAAGCTGGAGGTAGCCCATGAGCTGCCGGTTGATTATGGATTCCATAATTTTAGGGAGTAAGGAGGTGTTAATTAGGCCTGTAATTTGACGGATCTGAGCGGTCGCCATTTTACCCTGCATTATTAATATACATTATGTAATAAAACATTTAAATTATAATTGTAAGAATTCTGACAGCAAAACCGAGAGTTATTGGACGGATAGTTGTCTTTTTGGCCGGCTTCCCAAATCAAGGCGGTACTCAATTCAGAGCTTATGTTTTTTTATATGTTACCTATTGCACCGATATTGTTTATTCTTAATTAAATGATAGCTGTTATTTGTTCACATTTTTTTAAAGTAATTTTGTAATAAGTATTTTAATAGACATTAAAAAAATAGAGAAAACGTCGTGCGATTAAATAGCACCGTAAAAGGCTGAAACTATATCTTACATAATTATGTAGACATAGTTTCAGCCTTTTACGAGACTTATCTGTAATTAAACCCGCGAGCGCATATTTCTATGTTTAAGAAATAACCAACGTTATTATTACTATTTTAATGTAAAATATTGTTAAAAATAGCAATAATCGTTCATATAGTGTTAGTTCAAATAAAAGATAGTTCGTTTAAAAAGTCTTTATTGTATGTGTATAAAACGTGTAATACATTATATTAGAGTATTTAAAATGCAGTGTCGAAAACCGCAGGTTAGTTTTTTGCAAACGGCAACTTGTCAACGGCTTATAATACGGCGAGTAATATTATCCAACACTTCAAATACCAGCTCTTTTTTAAAGTGAATTTCCTATTAAAATTAGTCAAAATAACTGGTTTAGTAAATGTAGTGTTAATTAAGTTTTCGTAATTTTCACATTTGAAAAAGTAAAACTTACCCCAAAACTTATCAAATCGCTCTTTATTTCTCATTTTCAGATAATAGCGTGAAATATAAGTTATTTTCTAATACCTATTTTTATTAATTTAATCAGACTTAATACTCCAGCACATTAAACTTGTTGTAATATTAATTTTCTACTTATTGTCCTACAAAATCACTTGACGAACTGTAACTACTTGTATTTTACTTTTTCTTTTATACACGCTTGAATAAATAGTCCCTCTCATTTCCTGCATACATACATGGAATTTAGTTTCTTCCTCTGAAATGACTTAGGAATACAATCAACTCTTATTATTTTGAGCAGTAACTTTGAAGTGATAAACTTCGGGTACAGATGACTATTTCGTTACACATGATTTACAATATCCGTTTTGCAGTTTACGCTCATGGGTATTATATGAGTTTAGAGAAGTTAGGAGTAAAGGCTATATATTATGCAATAGCAGTGATAAACTTTGTGACGTCTTCTTGCTGCCCCTTATGACGTATTTTTTACACATTAGGATAAACTACGAACGCTCTTAGCAAATAAGTAAATTTATTAAATATATATAAATAAGAAAAGTAAACTGTTGTAGTCATAGCGTATAGTCAACCCTAATTCAATCTGCTGGTTATTTTTTTGTAAATGTAAATATAATTATAACAAGAAAAATTAAAAAAAAATTGATTATAAAATAAAAAATTGTAATTTCGAACTCATTAAAAAACTGTGATAACCAACGCTTGCCCCTGAACGTCTTCATAAGGTTTGCTTCGTGTCGGTTGGTCTGATTCTTAATTTAATTTGCCTTTTTAAATTCAGATTTTTCATACGCTGTAATTTATTGTTTTAATCTTTAAAAAGGTTATAGTTGCAGTTAGCTGCTTAAGAATTAACTACTCCTAATCAAAAATCGTTGTAAGCAAATATTGCAATTTTAGCACATTTTATAATAGTAAAATGGTTCGTTATTATTATCATCTGATTTTGTTATTGCACTGCTGGACCAAGGCCCTTCCCTAATGCACGCCTTCACCATTAATATTGTATTTTATTCCGTACTAAAATACTTCGACTTCTTCTATAAATTCATATTATATTAATTTATCAATCGGAGATTTAGGAACGGAGCAATTCCTAATTCAGTACCTCCATCTTGTGAAAAGTCGGTCAAAAAATATTAATGAAATGTTTTAAGAAGATTATATGAATCGAAACAGAGAAGAATATAAAAAAAAGAAACCTTAAATTCTTATCTCACCCGTAATTAATGACTTAGTTGTCACTGAAATTTTTAGTCTTAAAATTATTCTTACCAAAGTGATTAATTGTTCCCTCTTTTTTTAAATTTTCTTGCTTATAGAACTTTGTTGGTAATTATATGGTACGTTTTTGCTTGAAATTATTACACCAAGTCTCATATAGGCTTCATAATAACTGTTTTTATGCGAACACTTTATAAAAACTACTTTTAACGATTTTTAGCGTTAATTATTGACTATCCCAACAGGCTAAAGTATGCATATGTTTACGTTTAGGTTTACGGCAAGAACTTTACAAATCAAAAATAAGGGTTAACACTTATTGTAAACAGGTTTTACAGTGTCATTGAACTTGGGATCTATTTCATACATAATATGACCCCAAGTTTATGATTACAATTAGTTTTTATTTTGAAATAAAAATATTGCTAATATTAGTAACTTCCTATTGATATATCACGTTGAAATTTACTTGATTGTCATATATGTAACAATGTCTGTACATTCTCATATCTTTGTTATGAGCTGTTAAATAAAAATGGATCAAGATGACGAGGTTATTCAACAGCATCAGCACTGTTAGAGATTTTCGTAATGGCTACATGAAGGTTTGCACATCCCAGCAAGCTGCGCAATATTATAAAGTAGAAATGTTTTCTCTCTGTAAGATAGGAAAGATTGGAGGGATGCTTAAACTTTTTGCTTAGATTGTTAATACGAAGTTCGTTAACTGAGATATTGTTCATCATAAAATACGATGGTAAGGATGATGTTTATGATTAACGCTGATTTAATTTACACTATTAAAAGCGAACCACCCCTGCTTCGCACGGCAGCTATGCTGACAGAAATTATATCTGCAATATAACGCATGTGTTATGCATATATACCTTCCTTTAAATCACTCTATGTATTCAAATCGCGCATCATACGTTTGTTAGAATCAAACTTTGGTTTAAAATATAATTTAATTTATTATCAGCCTTGATAGTCCTCTGCTAGACGTAGGCCTCCCTAATTTTTTACTGCCCATCTGACGCATGGATCATCTTACTTTTCAGACAAATGAGTGATGCCATAATTGCCCTAACCAACTAGGAAACAAAATGAATATCTGTTGAGTCCCCGGATTCGAACCCATGACCTCCAGTACCTACAGCAAACGCCCATCCACTAGGCTACAGAGGCAGTTTATCTAATTAATCTTAAAAGATAATTATGTGACTTAAATCACTATTTTTCTGCAAGTAAATAAAGTGGAGCATAGTAAAATATTGTAATACTGCTTTAAAATAGGTGTATGCCAGATGACTCTGACAATATGCAATACTTTTAATTAAATTAAAATGTAAAAGAGTTGGTTAATAAATTTTATTAATCATTATATTTTAGAGCAACTGCAATGAATGACCTTCTTGACTAGTTGCAGAAACGATAAGCGAATAGAATTCAATTAAAATTAAACCAAGAACTTATCCGTTCAATAAAGAATGCTGGGTCAATTATAACTATAAATCCTTTGTTATTGAATCAATTATTTGTTTCATATTTAATAAGAATAGAATGTCTATTAAAAGTAACAATATTTTTTATTGGCTTAAGCAGACAAAGTGCTATGTAAAGTGACGACGCTATGAATAATTGAAATTACCAGAGCTATCCAACTATTGCCCTTCCCGTTGTCTTTGTTAACTAGTAATCGCTGGGGCTTCAAATTCAATAACTTATTGTAAAGTTTCACTTTTGTGCTTTGAGATCAGAATGGTGTAGCCATATCCTGTAAGATAGTGGATTTCCCTTATAAAGTTATAAAAATTGCAAGCTAAGTTTTTTATTGGCTTCATGCAGATGCTAGAAAGTTAGGTTTGAAAGAGTTATGTTAAAAATGCATCTAAAACATTGAGTGATGAAAGAAAAATACAAGTAGTAATCTAATAGAAACATTGGCATTTTGCCATTAAATCCTTCGTAAAGTTTGGTTAATCGACTTACAAAAGTAATATAGCGCTTGTAACAGTCTTTCAAACTCCAACGCTAGTAAATGTTTGTCAGTACACTAGCTTGTGGAAATGAACTCAGGCTTATCTAGTGGAAATGAAGTGCCATACAGTCCATTAGTAAGGGCGACTTCCACTAATACAAGTATTTAAAATTGCATGCTTAAGCTTTTACTTACTTACATTCTAAGAGATTAACTTAGATATGGATATAGGTTATTAAAAGTTATTGTATGTTAAAAAAAATGATTAAACATAACGTGAAGAAAAAAATAAAGTTATAATTAATTAAGAAAATATTGACAATATTTTGCTACTTTAATATCCTATCTGATACAAGAGATTTAGGAGTATTAATCGACATTACAAAAAATATTAATGTAAGAGCCGCTTTTAAAACAGTACATTTGTAAAACTCAATCGCTTTATAATAATGTCGCGACAGTCAAAACCGTTCACGGTTCGTTAAATTCCACTCAGTTATTCTAAGTGCGAAATGAAGTGAAAAATTCATTACTTGCTACTTTAAAAATAACCATAAAAATTTTGTCACTTTTAAGCTAACTTAACTTAACTTAATCATCTTTAAGAAATTAAACTTACACTTATGAATTTTTCAATTACAAATATAGTTAGTAATGATAAAAAATATAATATTACTAACATAACTCAAGTAATAATACCATTTAATTTTTTTATCATCATCATCATCAACCTGTGTCGGTCAACTGCTGGACATAGGCCTCCCTTAATGAGCGCCATCGCTTCCTATTTTCGGCAATTCTCATCCAGCTTACACCGGGCAATTTGCGAATGACTTCATTCCATCTTGCCGCAGGGTGTCCCGAACTACGTTTTGTACAATAGTTTTATGAGAATGCGAAAATATAAGAGTTCAAAAGCGTTCCTATAACGCACCTAATGTACCAAATACGGAACGAGTCCAACGCTACCGATCCTAGCCTACTCAATGGCGTGTATGTGAAGGCATATCCACATAAAAAGGACGTTACCTAAAGCCAGGGCCGGCTTGGTTGTTGTAGATCGTATTATGTTATAAAATGCGAAGACTACATCGGTTGATCGTTGGCACCATCGCCTTTTATTTGATTTATTGTTGAATGACCTCCGTCGTTTTCGATTTCTTCATTTATTAGATTTGTTTATAAAATTTAAAAGCTTTATATTTTATAAACAAATAAAGCGAAAATATTCATATTGTTACGGTATGTAAATTCAGCTTATCACTTAACAATGTCCTGAAAAAACTAATTTTATTCTGCAAGAATATAATCTTATAAAATAAATTTTATCTTATTAGGAATTCACAACAAACCATCTTGTTGGTTAATAATTGCATTATACATCGGCAATTTCTTTCTTTCTTGGTTTTTATTTTTTGGTACTTAAAAGCGAAGTAAAGTAAAAGTGGAAAGTGTTCGAAACGTCGGGAATTTAAAATGTAAAATAAACGCGATAAAATCCGTAAAGTAATTTTATTTAATAATAATTAAAGCAGCTTTAAAATACTTTCTAGTACATTAATCACTAGTTTATTCTATGTTTTTGAAGATAGATAGTGAAATAATAAATAATTCTCCTGGGAATTAGTTCACACTCACATATTTTCTCAGTTTTCATAAATTTATATGCTGTATACATATGCATGTATATTTCATAAACTTTTATACAGAAAAGTCCGAGGTGAACATTTTTTAAGGGAGCATCAGAAGCCATCGAAACTTAATAAAAATGTTTTAGCGTTTCAACACAAAAAAAGATATGCATTAAATATTTTCTCCCTGGCATCAATAAAACATATCACGCATGTTATTAATTTCCACCCTACGGCCATGCGCTACCAGCACTGGTGGCGGCTTTGCGTACAAATTACCAACTTTGAGTTCAGAAGTATGTCTTACATTGATGAATACAATGAATACATTGCAAATTGCCTCAGGTGTGCCTTAAGCCATTTAAATAATAACCTTAAACGCTTATCAGAAAAGATTTTGAATATTAAAGCTTTCATGAGAGCTATTTAGTTCTGATATTTATAACTCAATTTTGTTTTAAGGTTATGGTTACAATCAAAAATGTCATCATCATCATCATTATCAGCCTGTAATAGTCCACTGCTGGACATAGGCCTCCTCTAATACACTCCTATCCATTAGGGGGTTTTGGACCGTATCCCATCACGCTGGTCCAATGCCGGTTGTTGGGTGTACCGACTTTTTACATGCCCATCCGACGCATGGATCATCTTACTTCTCAGACAATTGGGTGATCAGCCTAATTTGCCCTAACCAACTACGAAACAACAATATAAAATTTGTGGAGTCCCCGCAGGATTCGAACCCACGACCTCCGGTTTCTAAAGAATACGCCTATACCACTAGGCTACGGAGGCAGTCTACCAAAAATTTGTAACTTTTTAATCAAGATTACTTTATAACTGTCAATGTCTAAGTCTTTCTCGATTACAAACTCGTAACCAACATTTTTAAACTTTTTTTGGGATCATACCAATTATTGCCTCCAACTTTTATAAGAACGCTTTGCTATTTATGCTAACACGTTGTAATTAAAGCGTATTTTGGGTACGACCAAAGACAAGTCTTTTTCTTAATTGTTTTTTTTTTGTTTTTTGCATCACTGCAACGTTTATTTGCACGTTTATTTAGATTCTTGTTTATAGGAAGCTTCTTTAAGACAATAATTTTGAAAAAAAATATTTTAATTATTGAATGATTTAATTATTTTGTCGCAATAACAAAACATTATTGTATACTATAAAGCTTTGGTTATATTTGAGAGATCAGATTGATGGGTAGGACTTTAAGGTGCCGGATTAACAGAACTATTTGTTTGTATTACTATGTAACGAAAATATTTATTGTGAGATTGTATTTTATAAATCTGGAGAGACTTTAGTGTATTGTTAATAAAATTTTTCTTAAATATTTAACCTGTTTTAACTAAAAGACAACAATGTTATAATAAAAATTACTATCATATACTGGTTATAGAAGTCTTCTAAAAATATATACAAATTCTAATCAGTACATTTAAATTTGACAGTAAAGGTTTTACATTTCCCATGTTGTGCTTTAGTGCTATTATTAAGGTTCTTATGATATAGTTTTTAGCTGGATTAAGTCAGTATTAATTAAATAAATCAGGGTTCAAAACTTTCTACTCTGATATTATCTGGTTCTGTTAAAAGCCAAGCGAAAATGAGCAATTAACTATAGCAATGGAGCAAAACTAAACGCAGCGCAAACTGCTCCTGTTAACATTAGTGCTGTAATTTTAGTCGGATTAAATTAACAAGAGCGCCCGAGTTGCATAATTGTACCCAAAATAACCATTATAGTGGTGATGGTACTTTACTTAAATGCGAATCGTTTTCTGTTTCGAAAACAATGCCATAAATTGTTTATTTTTACATAACTGTGTCCTTGTTTCCTAATTAGTTTTAACAATATGGTCAAATCACTTCATTAGCTTTTATATAAATTCCTGCTCCGGTTACTTGTTAAATTAATTAAATACCGATTTTATTTGTAGCTTCATCTAAATTAGGACTGAACAACTTCTCATACCTGAAAAATTTTACTTACGCATTAGATTGGCATCTATAAAGTTAATACGTGTTATTTTCACAATTACATCTACCAAATCAAGAACCGAAAGTACTTTGTCCCGTGAATAACATTCAACTCACGAATCATAAAATGAAGACCTATATTTATTATTGCCTTGCATCATCAGCCTTTGATAGTCCACTGCTGGACATAGGCCTCCCCTAATACACCCCCTTTCCATTGGGGGGTTTGGACCGTATCCCACCACGCTGGTCCAATGCGGGTTGGTGGGTGGCATTTCCTTAATAATACCATACCAAGTATATTTTAATTACACCCACATTGTATGGCAACTGAGTGAATTGTCGAACGCAGTTGTTTATAAAATAAAGAAATATACTTTTAATTATTTACTATTGTCATGCGAGTTCTTATTATTATGGATAAAAATTTATTTACACAAATTTATGCCTTTTCCTTTACAATAGACACTGCAAAACATTTGAAGCGGTCCAAATAATCGCGATAAAACAGTATAATTTAGTTTTTATTTAAAAATTATAAATTGTGTTTAAACACACAGATGTCTAAGAATAAAAGCTTTATGTGTTGTAGGATAGATAATTTTTCGAACTTTTCCTTCGAAATTTAAAAAATTTAAAGCCATCCTAAATTCCAAAGACAGCGCTTTCTAAAAGAGATTGGATTGAACAAAAAAATATTTACCTACTAAATGTGAACATAAACACTGAAAAATAGCACTCAAATAAATTGCGGCAGAAGAAGTATCAAAAAAGGTAAAAGTAAATTTAGTACATAATACATTATGATATACAACTGTTTTAAATTATGTTACATATTTTTTAAAATACATATTTTAACTAGCTAACTAAGAAACCATATTGCAACTTTAATATATAAGACGTAAACAACAGAAAAACTAAAATAGAAATAAATATCTAAATAAGCATAACTAAAAGATTAAAATTATGTAAATATGATAAGGTTATGACTTAAAGAGCTTTTGAAATTGCAAAAACATTTTTTAGTGTCATACACATTGAAAACAAAGATGTAATTATTTTTGTGTAAATTAGTTTTCATTATTCACATAATATATGATCACATAAACTTATTAAAACAAAGTACTAAAAGCAGTGTGAAGTATTTTTAATAATTGTAAAGCTAAACATGATTACGTGATATCATAAAAGTAGTGCATTAAGTATTTATATTAACTGTTAGTAGGTTAATATCGATAAATATGTGAAAGTTATTGTACAAAACATTTAATTTGCAACTCTCATTTACGTAAGCTGTCAAGTAAATTAGACAAATGTATCGGCACTTCATATCACGCTTTCAAATTTTCAATTAATTCTTGTATGCGGGTAGCGTAGTATTCTAAATTAAATTGAAAGTTTTGTTTCCAAAATTTCCGGCAACGTGTCGTACTAATCGAGTTAAATATTTAGTTGTGATGTATTTAAATGTTACCGACTATGTGGATATCATTAAAATATTATTAATAATATATTTTCCATTTATTTTTTTACAATGTATATATACACTAGACAAATTGCTTATGGTTTTTGATTTGAATTTTGTCCAAAAAATATATTTTAATGACTTTATTTATAAATTATTAGTTCTATTTAAACAATAATTATACATATTATGGTTCTTGTTTTTTATACGATATAGGAATGAATATTATTAAAATTATGTTAGTAGGTAATAAAAGTATTTAGTCGCTTCAATATATTTTTTACAAAATTTTTTTTTAACATAAAATATTTCCAGAAAACGTAAAGTATATTGTAACACAAACGAAAAATTTAGTGCCTTTGTTTAAAAACATGTTTACAAAAGCAATTTTCTATTAAGTTATTTAATACTTATATTATAAAGAGAAAAGTTTTTTTTGCTTGTTTTAAATAGGCTCCGAAACTTCTGAACTAATTTGAAATAATCCTTACTAAAAGAAAGCTGCACCGTAGCCTAGTGGTATGGGCACGTGCTTTAGAAACTGGAGGACGGGGTTCAAATCCTGCGGGACGTAAAAAGTCATTGTTGTTTCCTAGTTGGTTAGGACAACTTGGGCCGATCACCATATACATTACAGCCTGATTGTTTCGTTAGTTTATCGATTTGCACGACAGTTAACTTTAGATCCGTATAAGAAAAATTCGGCAGGATGAATGATTTGTTGTATTTTTGTATTCATTTCCAAAGAATGAAGGTCACGTGGAAAAAAAAGAAATATAGTAATTTTTGTAAAGGACAGGAGAAATTTAAAATTGATGAAACAATAACTGAAGTAAAAATTGAACAATATGTGTATCGTTATATAATGAGCCAAATGTCTCTCTCTCTCCTTCCTTTTTACAATAGCGTTTGTTCATTCACAGTTGGGTTTAACGCACAGCTGCCTTCACTGCTTTTAGGGTCGAGTACGTTATTGAATTTGGAGTCAAATATTTTGACTTTGGATTCAAATATGGTTTAAAAAAAAGATCCATTCGTACTTAGGGAATAAAGTTATTAACTTTTTTATGTTGGTGTTCAATAAAATAGGACAGATATCCCGAAAAATATGCTTTATTATGCGTGAAATAGGTTAATAATATTAGCGTTCCAGTAAAATATAAGAACTGCATTTTGAAAACAAATAAAGGTGACTTAAAATTTTATGCAAGTGTTTCATTAGTATTTAATTCATGCTCTAATCTGTGACCAACAATACAGCTTCAAGCAATTATCAATAGGACTTTAGAAGTTTTAATTAAATAATTTTATCAAATAATTTGTAAACTATATGTAATATGGCATATATGTGTTAATTTGTGTGTAAATTTTATTTAAAGCACGCTAAATAGTGAAACGTTGGGTTTGAATAAAGTGATTAAAAAATTTATTTGACACAATTGTAAATTTTTTTGAAATTATTGTTGAAATATTTAATCGGCAAAGTACCTATATTTTTTTAAATACTATAAGTTTGCAAAATATTATAAAGGTTCAGAAATAGTGTTTTAGTGCTATAGAGCCTTGTATAACGAAGGAGTTAACAAGGTTGATTTGTATCAACAAGCCAACTCATCCTCAATTACTTACTATTTAAGTTGCCCTATTAAATAAGGGCAAAGCTTTGTTCTTGTTTAAAATGCGAGTTGATATTATCGCTTATACAGAGTAAAGTAGCACAGTTCGTGGATGATTGGGTTTTTCGTCGGTTTAATTAAAACTATGCTTTGTATAAATAGCGAGTAGAAAGGATTTTTAAATAAATGATTGATTTAAAAAATTCTTCTAAAATTATTATCAACATTAAATTTTAAAAAAAAATCTTACCACTTACCTTTAATAATTAATAATTAATGGTAAATATGTACAGGAAACTGCTATTATAACATTCTTAGAGAATAGCAGTAAAAATCATTTTCAAATCTAGTTTAATTAATGAATCAAATTAAATCTAAATGAATTTTTGTATCCAGAAAATAAAACCGATATGAAATACGGAAGACAAAGTTATTTCTTGGGTTACTTTTGGAAATTTAAAAAATTTTATTTTGATTTTTCCAGTGGGAGGACTGACTTTACATGCCCGTCGGATGGCATAAAAAGTCGGTCCACCTGGGTGACATTTACTTTTAGGCCGTGATTGCCAAGTGCCCTAACCAACAGAAACAAAATGAAATTTGTTGAGTCCCGCAGGATTCGAACCCACCTCCGTTTTAAGCACACGCCCATACCACCAGGTACGGAGCGGTACTACCCAAACCCGCATTGGACCAGCGTGTGGATAGGTCCAAAACCCCCAATGGATAGGGGTGTATTAGGATCCCGTCCAGCAGTGGACCATCACACTGATGATTAGTAGTGTATGATGTACACATTTTTACTAAATCTGTAAACGAATATTAGTATAATTACGCTATGTGAGACGTAAATCATATAACTATAAAGCGAAAAATGATTCACCGAGGTAAGCGCGAAATTATAACTCGAGTTTAACAAAAAATGGATGCGGCCATGTTAAACCGTCAGTGCCAAGAATTGTTTTAGGCAATATCTCAGTGAAGATAAAATCACTGTTATTAATCAAACACAGGATCCGTCGTGATACTTACATAGAGTTACGAGTGGGGAAGGGTATAACTCAGTGGCAATTGTACTTCATAAGTGCCGGTCAATAAACTTGATTTTTAAATCTCCTAGAGGCCAGAAAAACGACAATCAATCGCTTTACTTATTCATTTAATTGCTATTTGATTAATAGCAATTAAATATCTTATTAAAAGAGTTTACCATGATGAGGAGAATAATTTCTTATTAAAATATAAAATTGAAATTTTATTTCACAAACTAGAAAAAATACCGTTAAATTTTTGTTCAACAATAAATGCGTATAACGACTTGCGAGTTAATATTTATTACAATAAGGAGGACCAAGACTGCGATACTTGATGGTAAGCATCGATAAATCAAGGTTCGGCTCTTGTTTGTTAAAGAGACATCGCTTTTAGTAACTGACAGCTGCATCCTGCGCATCTTTTTTTATTTTGCAAATAGTCCATAACACTGTTCAGCTAAGGTTTTAAGTTAAATCGAATCTATGTAATATTTAAAATTGTAAAAATTTACTTAAACTAACAATTTTAGAAGCTTAAAATATACTCGCGTACCTATGTAATACCGGCCTATTGATTTATTCATGTTGGAATATTTCTGACTTGTCTTCCTCTTTTCCAATGCCTGTTGGCCCATTTAACGATGTCATAACGTGAGTCCAATGATGACATTTGAATCGAGCTATAGATTGCACAAAGCCATCAATTTTAATAGCAATGCAAAACTTTGATACATTTTTCTATTTCTTAACGTTACATAATTGATTTTGGGGCCTTTACGTTTAGAATATTTCTCCATGCTTCTTGGAAAGTTATTATTTTATTTTTGACAGGCGGAAATTTCAGTTTGACTGGCAAGTAGAGATGGAAGTATACGATTTTTTATTATGATTGGTATCACTTTTTTTATCTCTTATAGCTCCAGTTACTCGTGCACTGCCACTCTTTCTTACCTATTATATTATTTTCCAGCTCATTTCTTTGCTTTTTAAAAGAAATTTGTTTACCTAAATAGATGTTTGAGTCTTACTAGGAGCTTTATACTTAAGTTTCATTCTCTATGTATACTGGGCTTTTTAAATAGTTAGTCATTACGTTAGTTTTACAGTGATTTTCTAGGCCTGCTTATCTACAGGTCCTCTTAGCTCATTTAATATTAATTGTAACTCAGTTCTGACAGAAGATAATATCGTCGGCAAATATAAATGGCTCATGTATTTTTTTATTGTTAAGGTCGATCCTTCCCATTTTAATTTTTCAAGGACCTATTACAAAACTGAATGAATATTGGGAGGATAGGGTCACCCTGCCTTACCTCTCTTGTCTTGACAAATATTATATTTATTACTATAACGTTTATTAACACAACATATTTATCTTCCAAATTTTATCCCCTTAACAAAACTAGCAGTAAACTTGTTACAACAAGAAATTACATAAAAGTCCTGCATGAAATAGGCAAGTTTTAACACGGCTACAACTTCCGCAAGTTTAACATTCATGTGCCTTATTGTTCTAAACATGCCAGGTCCGTGTTCGGAATAAGTAAACATTCAAAATGGAAATCATTTTGTTTTCTTATAACAGTTTAAATTGTACCCTTCTTTCACAATTATATAAATAAAGGTACAAAAAATATTATAACAAGATTTAGTAATTTAATCTCAAGAACAACTGTAGAGTACTGCGATTTGTACTTTATTTAAACTTTATCAAACTTTTCATAAGAAAGTTAATTATAAAGATTTCTTTGACTGTTTATTTAATTTGTTTAAAATATGAATATGAGTAAAATCACCCGAAGAAAAGAATTAACAATGGCTTTCTCTGTCTAGAATCTACAACTTTAATGTCCTTTAATTTGCAATTAGATACATAAATTAGTGGTATGCCTTAATGCCCAGTAAGAAGACGAACAATACGAGGTTTGACACGAAAGGTCATCGCCCTTTGAAAATACTTAGATGCTAAAATTTACTCATAACATTTTAGAACCTTCAATACTCAAAGTGAAAATCATACTAGGAATGATATTGATATTACCTAGATTGATTTGAAATCGAAATAAAATAATTTTGGATAAAGGTCAACTTAATTTCGATAGGTTATCTGAGGTTAACTGCCTCCGTAGCCTAGTGGTATGGGCGTTGCTTTAGAAACCGAGGTCGGGTTCGAATCCTGCGGGACGCAACAAATTTTCATTGTTGTTTTGCTGGTTAGGGCAATTTGGGCCGATCACCCAATTGTCTGAAAAGTAAGATGATCCATGCGTCGGATGGGCATGTAAAGTCGGTCCACCCACCAACCCGCATTGGACCAGCGTGGTGGATACGGTCCAAACCCCTAACGGATAGGGGAGGCCTATGTCCAGCAGTGGACTAAAACAGGCTGATGATGTCAACTTAATTTCTACTTATTAAAATCAATCGTTTGTTATAAATGAAGTTAATTTAAATTGTAAGTATTTTGGTACATATGTACTAGCTTTTGATATATAACTATTAATCCATCTTTTGTATGACGTGGCATCCTGATGTCAATGATTTTGTCATTAAATCATAGCAGAACCAGTAATATTAGCTCAAACGCAGGTGCCACCCGTTGCTATAGGTACGTTGGTAAATCAATTTCTTGTTTTACATATATACAGTTTACTTTTTCAGCAGGATTATATCATCATAAGATTACAGAGTGGAAAAAAATACGCTGGTAGTGTTAAGAGCACATCAATATTTTTTGTGTTAGATGTAATATAATATATATTCAAATAAAGGACCGCTATAAAACTTAGTATTTAGATGGTGGATTTCAATTTTAAAACATCAAAAGGCTTACTAAGCATGAAAGATAGAAAAGTATTAGAAGAGATATTAATTACATTTCTTAGAATGTGATCAACTTAGCCCTAAGACTCTTTGGCAATGATATTATATAATAAAGTAAAGTCACTTTTCTCTTATCTAATAATGAAACTTGAACTTGAACTGAAGATAAGGCTGTATTTTAGCTTTTTTTTTTAAATATGTCTTTTTAGATTATGAAAGATAACTTTCTAGTAATACTTATAAATTATTCTTATAACTAAATTAGATTAAAATTCTAGATTAATACTAAAGCCGCAATTTGATGCCTGTATTCAACTTGTCTTTTGAGTCAATCATAAATACAATGTTTTACGAACTAAATCGTTATTAATTTGTGAATAATACAAACTTAGGTGCAGTTCCCGAACACGCGTGGAAGTTTAACGAATAATGGATGTCGTTTATTTCTCCAAATACACATAAAACTCCAGGTGAGATCCAGAATTATATTTTAGGTTATTTAAATATGCTTGAAATAGTCGTAATTTGAAACGAAATTGTTTAAAATTACATCTTATTACTATTAATTAGTAATAAGATGTAATTTTTAACAATTTTACTATTAATTAGTATTAAAGAGCGTAAAACATTGTATTTATGATTGACTCAAAAGACAAGTTGAATACAGGCATCAAATTGCGGCTTTAGTATTAATCTAGAATTTTAATCTAATTTAGTTATAAAAATAATTTATTTTCTATAAAAGTATTACTAGAAAGTTATCTTTCATAATCTAAAAAGACATACTTTAAAAAAAGCTAAAATACAGCCTTATCTTCAGTTCAAGTTCAAGTTTCATTATTAGATAAGAGAAAAGTTACTTTTACTTTATTATATAATATCATTGCCAAAGAGTCTTAGGGCTAAGTTGATCACATTCTAAGAAATGTAATTAATATCTCTTCTAATACTTTTCTATCTTTCATGCTTAGTAAGTCTTTTTATGTTTTAAAATTGAAATCACACCATCTAAATACTAAGTTTTATAGCGGTCCTTTATTTGAATATTATTTATATATTACATCTAATACAAAAATATTGATGTGCTCATTAACACTATACCAGCGTGTTTTTTTCCACTCTGTAATCTTATGATGATATAATCCTGCTGAAAAAGTAAACTGTATATATGTAAAACAAAAGAAATTGATGTAACCAACGTAGCCCATAGCAACGAGGTGGCACCGTACGTTTTGAGCCAATATTACATGGTTCTAGCTATGTATTTAATACAAAATCATTGACATCAGGGTGCCACGTCATACAAAAGATAGTTAATAGTTATATATACAAAAGATAGTACATATGTACAAAATACTTAAAATTTAATTTAACTTAAAAACAAACGATTGATTTTTATTAAGTAGAAATTAAATTGACCTTTATCCAAATAATTTTACTTCGATTTCAAATCAATCCAGGTAATATCAATATCATTCTTAGTATGAATTTCACTTTGAGGTATTGAAGGTTCTAAAATCTTACGAGTAAATTTTACGTCATAATCATTTTTCAAAAGGGCGATGACCTTCGTGTCAAATCTACGTATTGTTCGTCTTACTTTCTGGGCATTAAGTACATACCACTAATTTATTTATCTAACTGCAAATTAAGACATTAAAGTTGTAGATTCTAGACAAAGAAAGCCATTGCTAATTTCTTTTAATCTTAGAAATTAAAATAAACAATCAAAGAAGTTTTTGTAATTAAACTTTTCTTATCAAAAGTTTGACAAAGTTTTAAATAAAGTACAAATCGCAGTATTCTCACAGATGTTCTTGAGATTTAATTACTAATTCCTTGGTTATAATATTTTTTGTACCTTTATTTATATAATTGTGATGAAGGGTACAATTTAAACTGTTATAAGAAAAAAATGATTTTCCATTTTAGAATGCTTACTTATTCCAAACACAGGACCTGGCATGTTTAGAACAAGTAAGGCACATGAAATGTTAAACTTGCGGAAGTTGTAGCCGTGTTAAAACTTGCCTATTTCATGCGGGGCTTTATGGCAATTTCTTGTTGTAACAAGTTCACTGCAAGTTTTGTTAAGGGGATTAAAATTAGGAAGATAAATTTGTTACGTTAATAAACGTTATAGTATTAAATAATAATATTTTATGTCAAGACAAGAGGAGTAAGGCAGGGTGACCCTATCCCTCCGACAATATTCATCTCAGTTTTGTAATAGGTCCTTGAAAAATTAAAATGGAAAGGATCGACCTTAACAATAAAAAAATACATGAGCCATTTTATATTTGCCGACAAAATTATCCTTCTGTC
Source organism: Lamproptera curius (assembly GCA_029286875.1). Taxonomy (NCBI): domain Eukaryota; kingdom Metazoa; phylum Arthropoda; class Insecta; order Lepidoptera; family Papilionidae; genus Lamproptera; species Lamproptera curius. The sequence continues at coordinate 4,966,150 of JAGSMT010000018.1, read as the reverse complement.
AGAAAACACAACTGAGTTACAATTAATATTAATTGAGCTAAAGAGAACAAGTAGACAAGCAGGCCTAGAAATAAATCACTGTAAAACTAACGTAATGACTAACTATTTCAAACACCCAGTATACATACAGAAGGAGAAACTTAAGTATAAAGCTCCTAGTAAGACTCAAACATCTATTAGGGTAATCAAATTTCTTTTAAAAAGCAAAGAAATGAGCTGAAAAATTATATATTAGCTAGAGAAAAGAGTGGCAGTTGCACGGAGTAAATTTTGGAGCTACAAAGAGATAATAAAAGTGATATACCAATCATAATAAAAGAAATTCGTATCCTTCCATCTCGACTTACGCTAGTCAAACATGAAATTTCACACGCCGTACCAAAAATAAATTAATTACTTTCCAAAGAAGCATGGAGAGAAATATTCTAAACGTAAGGAAGTCCCAAAAATCAATTATGTAAGGATAAGAAATAAGAAAAATGTATCAAAAGTTTTGCATCGCTATTAAAAATTAAAGTGGCTTTGGGCAAGTCATATAGCTCGACTCAAATGTCATCATTGGACTCACGTTATGACATCGTTAAATGGGCCAACAGGCATTGGAAAAAGAGGAAGACAAGTCATATTTTTTGATCGCTGGTCAGATGATATAACCTAAGTGGCCGGCAAACAGCCGAAGAACGATTGGGATTCCTAAAGGAGGCCTTTACTTTCGGATAATGAGGATACTTACTAGTGCAGGAAGAGTAAAAAAAATAATATTTATCATTTAATAACCGGTGGTAGGTCCCTTTACCGTGGTAGGTCCCTTTTACATGGGACCGTCTGGGTGATACCACCACGGTGCCTATTTCTATCGGAAGCAGTAGTGAAAACCACTGTGTTCCGGTTGAAGGGCACCTGCCAGCGTATTTACTGGGTAAACTAGACTTAACATCCTATGTCTCACGGTAGGCAGCGCGTTGGTGATACCAGTATTGCCAATGTCATGGGGTGTCGGTGATCACTTTCCATCAGGTGGCCGACTGCTCGTCTGCTCATCGGCAATAAAAAAAAAAAAAAAGTCATTTAATAGTTGATATTGTGTAATTATCACGCTTTATTGTTTTATAATTGTTAAGTCTTTTGTTTTTATTTCTTAGTTATAAAAATAAGGCTTTCTTATTTTATTAATACAACTGTGATGTTTTTATTAAACGTGTCTATCACTTAACAAAAAGTTTCATAGCTATTTCTTCGACGATGACGAATTTCCATCTTGACTTTTACCCCTACTTCAAGCTCTATTCCATACCCGTAAGGTTTGTAACTACATAATGACTAGAAAAACATCACTTATGGTCCGTTTTTAGCAATAACAAAAAATGTCATCATTTTATGTTCACTGCTTTTCTTGTGACCAAATTTCATTATTTCTGATAAGTTTAACATTATACTCTATCGATTAAACAACTTTTAATTATTGCTAAACGAAATTAAATTCGGAACTGATGTAAACAAAACAACACATCTCAACAGAATCGTGTGTCGCAGCCGACTAGTTTACGATTTATCAGAGATAAAGGGCTTCCGGTAGGTATCCAAATAATTATTAAAGATAAATAAAACCAATAGTTCTCCAAACTAAGTGTGATATGTTTGCCACATTTGTCTAATGTGAAGTGTTACAACCCTGTGTGAATTTTTTTAAATTTTAACCTCTTGAATCCACATTACTGTTTCATGCAGAGTGTAATGGGTGATAAAGTGTCGGTAATAACTTAAGCACAAAAACGGGGTTTATCAGATCTGCCAGCTCTTTCATAATATAATGCAGTATTTTCCAATCCAGGCATTTCGTTTTTACTCTGTTTCATTAATAAAAACTAATTTCATTAAACGAGTAAACCAAAAAGAATTACAAACTTTGAACAGTATTTCACCATTTTGTATAAAATAAACAGGTGACAACGAGCCTTTTGCACGAAACTTCCCCGCAGTTTCCGCCACTGCATTTTAAATCACATACATCTTTTAAAGTATTCATTTAACCAAATATTATATACGACACGTTATATGCAATAGAATAAAAAAATTTAACGTATTAACTTTTATGTAAAATCACACTATATTACCATAAATTAGGTTTTTTATTACAATGGCTATTGTGAGTTATTCATAAAACATGGATATACTTTTACTTGAATTTTTGACTTTATTTTTGATCATTTAATGAAGTACAACTATGTAGAATATAGTTTTAGTCTATCTTCTATGGTGTTGGCAGCGTTTGCACGATGTGGCGATTTCTGAATTCTTTAATATCTAATTATTTCTTTATTTATGCAGATTATTATACATATGTATAATAATCGCGTAAATAAAGAAATAATTAGATAATTATACATATGTATAATTCTTTAATATCTGTTAAACTATAGGTATATAGAAAAAGTTTTAAAATAAATGAGACCAATTGACAAAAAGATCAAAATCGGAGAACTAGGAGCAGAGCAACGAAGTGACATATAATAAAAAAAAATACGACCCGGATTGAGTACTTCCTCCTTTTGGGCTGTCGATCAAAAGGCAAAGTATGTAAAGAATGTAGGAAAGGAGTATGCAGGAATAATGTTTTCATATCGCAATAAGCGATTTTATTAAACTTGAGCATGCAAAAAGAAATTGTTAGAAAAGTAAATGCAGATTCATAGTATTACACTTATGTAATATAGATAGATACTTATATCTATGTTATGACGAGAAAAGTTCTAATGAATTCTTCAGTTATAGAGATCACATAGCGTTGGTGTATTAAATTAATAACAGTGTGTTATAAATTTTAGATTCGTCTTATTCTCAAGGAGCACTATTAACGGGTTAATTTTACCAATTGTCTTGTAAATTGTGTAAGTCAAAAATAAAAAAAACACGGAAAAAATACATCTTTAAAAGTGTACATTTTTTTAAAATCACCCGTTGGCTTTTTGCACGTGTTATTTACACAAAAAAATATTTTAATATATCGATAACTCTATATTTGTCAATGCTCACATAGGTAGTTAAAAGAGGAACATAACATTCGTAGGCACAATAACAAAATATTAAGCTCAATGAAACTAGAGGAAATGCAAAGTGAATACTTGGCTGAATTGTAGTAATGGTAATAAACGATAAAAATAGGAGATGGTAGATAAATATCGAGTGCAAAGAGTGAAATTAGTATGTCCTCTGCAATAAAGGCAACATTCCAAGTAATTTAAAAAAAATTCAAAGTGATCGCAGTATTTGAAGATAACAATACAGGAATATAAATTTATTTCAGTTTCCTGCAAATGTACAATTTAGGAAAGTCTTGACATACTTACTGCTACTTCAATTGAATAGGATGAAGGCAACGATAAGAAAATGAAAATTCACAGAACCCGTTCTTAGTAGACTAAAATGGAATTATAATTTAATTTGTTGTTATTAAAATTAATTGAATTTGCATAACTTTTGATCTTGTAAATAATACTTACAGAATGATTTGGGTTGATCCACAAATTTTGTAATAAAGCGAGATTTATTTGATTTTTTCCTGACTGAGATATTTTTACCCTTTCTTCAAATAAATGTTATTATTATTTACCAATTGAAGAAGATAAGCCTAAGAGTACGATGGTGAATTCATATATTAGAAAAATATAAATAAATATATTGATTTTCTTATGTTATAAGTCTTTAATAAATAAATAGTTTATTTCTTTGTTAAAAATATTCAACAATGTGTTACTACTTTTCTGCTAAAAAAAAAATTTATAGTAGTGTTTTAAAGAGAGGGAGCACAAATAAATAGGCGTGGAGTAGGGGAGGCCTATGTTCAGCAGTGGACTATCACAGGCTGATTATGATGATGATGATGATGAGACAATTTAAAATATTAATTTTTTATTAATATAAAATTAAAAAAACAATTTAAGATAAACACAATAATAACTAATGTTTTATAAAACCTGAGTTTAATTCTTTATCTTGTTTAAAAATTAACTTGAAACTAATTCTGGAAATTAAAACGGAAAATGAAAGTAGTTAATTAAATTGCAAACAAATAGCTATCATCACGTACACGTGAACTTTAAAGATCTTTTCAACTAACTTTAATATACATTCATTTAGGAACTCGTGTCACCTACTAATAGTTCCACAGTCATTGTTTTTAACAACATATTATAAAGACTTTTTATTTTTAAATTATAATTTTCATACGAAAAAATTACAAAGCCATATAAATGTGTAATGTATGTATAACTTATGCTATAGCTTTGATGACATATACAGATCTAAATCGGGCATCAATAAAAATCAAAGGCAAATCTTTTGATTGACATATCTTAATGTATTTTTGCTTTCCATTATTACCATTCTAATTAGTGACATGTATTTCGAGGAAATTGTGGAATTTAATTTTTTTCCTTAAAGTCCGCGTGCCAGCTTACATTTTCACTTATTGCGCTTATACTGAGTAAATGTGATAATTATAATTTATATATTCATATTCACTCTAGCAATAATTCTAGGCTGTTTAATGGAAACAATTAGTCACTAGGCTGGATAAAATTTAAATATTTTTGTATAAAAACATGTTATTTCAGTAATTAGGTAAGATTATTTACGTGAACCCACCAACGTTCCTTAAAAAAAAAACATATTATCATCTCTTAGTACTTGTTACTTGTATTGTACAAAAAAGCGGAATAAAATAAGAGCAATAGCATTTGAGTTGTAGTTTTATATATGTAAAAAACTGTCATTTCCACAAAGTGAACTTTTTCCTCTTTCATAAAAGGAGCGGAAATGAGAATCTTATGATGGATATATGGTGTAACGAGAATATGTAAAAAAATTGAAGAAAGCGAATGCTGGTTGATAAATATGACAAATATATGACACTTCCTAATAATGTTATATATTAACGTACAATGAGAGGTACAATACTATGATATAAAGGCACAAAATCGTCGTGGCACCTTTAGAAAAAGTGATAATTTCACTTTTTTTTTTTAGCTTCAGTCGTCTCATGACCGATTTTCAAAAAGAAGGAGAAAAATTTTCAAGTAAATATAATTGTTCAACAAGGCTGCAATAACAATTCATTAACAAACAAAAGTCTTTATGAGTTAACGATTAGATCATTAAAAGACACTGAATATGCAGTTTGTGAAGTTTTCGTATTTTTTAAAGATGTTTTTCAATTTAAGTATATAGATAAAGATTTTTATATTGGCGAACAATGATGTAACCCTAATTTTTTATGTACATTTAAAGATGTATTGACAGAAGAAAACAGAGCCGAAAAACAATTCAAAGAATAAATTTCTGATCATAATTTCTATTATATTTAATTTTATCTATAATAAAAAAGAATATAACGAAGTAAATAACTTTTATAATACATGAAAATTACGATCAAAACTTAACTTTAACTTTAGTCTTAATAGAAAGTAGTATTGTTTAGAAGGTAAATACAAAAAAACGCAATACTTATGAAAAAAATAGCTTTAGTGGCTACCTCGCAAGTGTAAGTTATGACTTTGCCGTAATGGAGACTTTTGTAGAGCACTAAATTGAGAGAAAGTCCCGTTTTTGGACGAGATCATACTATTGAATGCCGCTTAGTTATAAAATTTAAAAATAATCAAGTTTTACGTGTATTTTAAATAGCAAAACTTCACACGCTTTGGTCGAGTGCTTCATATTAATAAAAAGGGCTCAAACTTTCAGAGAAGTTTTTGGGTGCATTTCCAGCAAAATTTCGGTATAGTGGTGAAAAAATAGTCGCATGAAAAAAGCACCCTAGTGTGGCGACAGCTTGCGTCGACTTGTTTTCTTTCTGTCAGTAAATATGATAACTTGTCAGTATTAGAAAAAAAGCTTACGAATTAAGTTACTAATTTTCATTAAATATGTCAAACCTATAACTAACAAAAATATAACTTTTTCAACCTGATATGTTAGTGTCACTAGAAGAATCAAAAGCGGGCTTAGTTCCTGTTTGAACAGAGATATCGGAAATCACAAGGGAATTGAAGACGACTTTGCTTTTAGAGCCTTTTTTAAAAATCGATTTGTACTTACGTTACGTTATTTGTATTGACGTTAAAACATTTCATTTTGGTACTAACGTAATAAAATAGATGAATAGACTAACATAATGTCGGGAATAAAACAATGATTAAACGCATAAAACCCGTAAAAAAAATGATTTTAACTTGCATTATTTGTTTTGTGTTCTGTTTAATTCCAAGCTAGTGTTAATTGTAACATAATATTTAACAAAGACAGACGGCTGAAGTTGTGACTTTAGTATAAGTAAAATAATTGACTCATTAGTTATTTTATAACGCAAATGAATGCACATACTTCACTTTACACAAATATATCTCACTTCAAAGTTATGAAAGCTGTTAATAACAAAAATTATATGAGAGGACACAAAATAATTTATATTCGTGTCACAACAAAAAAGAAATATAAAGAGAAAAAAATCACATTTTAAATGACGTTACTTCCACAAGAACCCTTACTAAAATACCCATTGAACATTAACAAAAATTAACTTTATTCTATTTAAAGCGTTATTTCTTTTATTTTTAAGATGATTTTTTATATTTTTTGATATGACTTGTTTTGTCGCAGTAGATTACAGAGGCAACATACATAAAACCATTTCAAGTTAAACAAGTTTTACATTAAAATGGCAAACAAGACAAACAAAAAGGTCGAAATGTTACCATGTGTTAACTGTTTGCTTCCGAACATTGTGGATATGTTTTGCACGGAGTTCGTGTGCCAGCACAACGTTAAACAACTGAGGCTTTAAAAGCAAAACCAATATTGCTAATGTGTTTTTAAACATTCAGAGAAAATTAAAACACTTTGTAAATCCTAATATATATAAATCTCGTGTCACGATGTTTGTCCGCGATGATCTCCTAAACTATTTAACCAATTTTAAATAAATGTTGCAAACCATATGCAGTTTAATCCAACTTGAAAGATAGAATAGCTTACATCTTAAGTTATAGTCGCAATATTGTTTTATTGCAATTTATTTTTCTTTTATTATTTCATGCAAAATGTTTGCTGCAAAACGATTGTGACAGATGGCGATATCTAATGATTGCGTTTTGTGTGTCAATAGATGGCGCTGTTTAATAGTATAAACTTTTCGTTGTAAGGAGAATTGGGACGATTAAAATGTAATTGTTAAAATTAATTAGTTTTGGTCATTGAATTATATAATAATTATTATGTATTATTAAAAACAAAATTTAAATTTCATAACGCCGTCATTTTATACCGGTCATCATATAAAAAAAAATTGCATAAAATAGCGTCCTAACACGCGTGTAAAATGGTTTGATTTTTTACCGAGCGAAATTAAATAAAAAGAAATATTTTATGAAATATTTAACGGTGGATATGACTGAAGGTGCTGTAAATATTGGTTATTTATTATTTCATACGATAGTTGTTTCCTCACGCTTGCGACGAATGTAATCAACTTTGTTTTTTAATAACCATGCAAATAAAACGTTAAAATTATTTTTAATACTATTGTTCCATATCTATACAAACTATTACATTTTAAGAGAAAACTAAGAATTAAAAAAACAATGCTAATTTTTAAAACTGTTTTGTATAGAATTTTGCACGGTATCAACAGAAGGAACATTTTGATTAATCGTCTTCAGTCTATCATTTTTTTTTACAAATGACATTTATCTAATAGAACATGGTGGTCCTCATGACTGATATTCTCTGTCCGTTCGTCTAAGCCCTTATTTTTTTTATTACAATGTGAAATAAGCAAATCCTATCCGCAGCAACGCGTGGCAGGGTCTGCTAGTATTATATATGGCACAAAATATATATTGCAGAATATCAGTCATGCTTTATAATTTTTAGCCCGGAAATAGTTGACGGAGTAGTAGTAGAGATCTGCATATCTAAATATTTATTGATAAATTCAATACAACTAGAATAATATTAATGAAGATAAATGGGAAAATTATAGTATTGAAATGATTAGAGTGTTAAGAAATAAATTTTAATTAAATGTTATTGGGATATTTTCGTATAAATTAGGTCAAAAAATATTTTATAGCATTCGGCCACTTTAAGGAAAATAAATACATTATTTACCTACCTTTATATTAAATTCCCCATTAAAATTATTATAACAGTATTGCAATATTCAATAACGAAATAATTATAAATTAAAAAAATATATAGAAAAGAGCGCGAAATAATGTATCGATTAATTCAGAGTCTTATAGGATGCGTAGCCGACATGACCATACAGAAGACCAAATGGATATGTAAGAAGTCGAAAGCGACGACTTCTTACATATCTATTAAACATTTATCATCTTACTTCACAGGCAATAGGGAGATAAATTCATTGCCTAACCATCTAGAAAGCAACTAAGAAAAGTAGTTGAGTCCCCGCAGGAATCGAACCTACGACGTCCGGTTTTCAAAGCGTAAGCTAGTTTAGTCATTGCGACACGTCAAAATCGTATAGCAGTCTTTCTAGAATTTTCATCCTGAAGAGGAATTATCACAACCAGCTTTGAATGACGGTATTACAAGAATTTCTCCAAACATAAGATCTTTGACAAAGTCCAATATTAAAATCATTTTCATGTCTAATAAATATCTATAGCGTGGCTATCATTGTAAAGAGCTGATATTTTACTGATAATATGGAGGTGAAGAGTTTTTTGTCGAGATTCTTGTAACATTAGATAATCCATTTTTCGTATATCCATTTGAAAAAATATGGAAAGAGTACCAATATTGTTCGAAAATTTGTTTTTGTCTTTTGTGTAAATAATCATTTTTGTATATTATATAAATTGCAAGAAAAAATAAAGTGCCATGGTAATTTTGTTTCAACCAAAAAACAAAATTGTCTGATAATAAAACAAATAACAGCTGGGGTAATCCAATATTAAACCATTTCTTAAATTTTATTGTCTGCTATTATTTAAAAAGCATTTTTAAAAATTTTAACGTAAAGCACACGATCGCTTATTGAGAAGGCGACTTATAAACAATTCAAAATTTAGTAAAAGAATAATGCACTAGTTATTGAAAGCTTATACGATAGCACACAAAAGAGAAACAATCGATTTTCTTATATATGTATATATTTATATTAACTTATTTTAAGAGATAGTTTAATAAAGTCCGTCAAAGACTTTATAACCGTTTTAACGTAAACATTGAACAAAAATGCATCGTGGAAGAATCGATGCTAGCTCGATACAGTTTTAGTTCACATAAAACTTAGTTTATTTAAGAAAAATGAAAAAGCAGTGTTTGTGACGAAAAGAAGGCAACAAAAATGACTTTAGATCTTTAGACGCAGCAAAGAAGTGATTTTTTAACGAAATATTTTTTTCTTTTATTTATTGTAAATATAATGATTAAATTTCAATACTAAATAATACTAAAATGGATTTCAACATATAACTCACTCACTCTGTAGCAGAGAACGTAAAACATTCTGACCCAGTAGTCATGTAATCAGTACCAAGACGCTGCCGTAACAGGAAACATTAAAATTATAACCTAAAATAACAAGTAAAGAAAAAACGTGACCTTAGAAATCTCTCACTTTTTATTGTTGCTTTGCAATGGCTCATTTAAATATCTATTAACATTTTGAATCGAAGATAAAGTGAAAAATTGATAAGAAAAAAAATCGTAGTTCTTAGCTTTCCAAATATTGCTTGCTTACAGTTTAATAACAACCTACTACAGTTAACTATAATATTACACTTTCGAAAATAGAATTGATATGCTATATTGTATTTAGCTTTGCGGCTGATTCACGAAAGGCCTAATCAATTCGCTTGAAATAAAAAGTTTAAACATAACAATCTATTAGGCAACTTGTACAATAATAAACATAATACGTTTCTCTTTACTGGACATTCTCAAAGCGCCTACGGACGGAACCTACGGACGGAAAACATTCTATTTGTTATTCACTTTTCCCAATGAGCATATTTAAAAATGATTTTTTTATTTTAAATTTTCCTTAATCAGGTCAAAAAATATTTTATACTATTGGGCCACAATAGTATAAAATATTTTTTGACCTGATTTATAGGAAAAAATCCCAATAACATTTAATTAAAATTTATTTCTTAACCCTCTAATCATTTTAATCTCCTCTACCTGACGCATCCCAGAAACAACTTGCAACGCGTTCACGAAAAACTCAAAAGAGTGAGATTTTCTTATCTTCTACATTTAAAAATGCTTTGGTTGAGAAAAACGCGATTGCAACTAACAGTGCACGTAAAGCAACAGATAACAAAAAGAAAGGTGCATCAGCCACAACGAAAAAAATTTAAATAAAACAGAACATTCAAAATTTTTTCAAGAAATCAGAGAACAGAATGCATCATTTGCGGTGAAAATTTCGGAGAAGACTGGATACAATGTCATAAGTGTGAAGACTAGGCGCATGTAGCATGCGTAGATATTGATCCTTCACAGCTTTGTTATTATTGTGATGTCTGCAAAGCTAAAAAACGACTTGGCCATCGTTAATGTATGTCCGGAGCTACCCGCCAAAAAAATAAATCCCAAAAGTTAGTCTGTTTGCTAAACTTAATTAAAACTAAGATAAAGAAATTATGTGATTCTTACTTATCTTATATTACTTTATATGTGATGTATCTAATGTTTATGTAATAAATAAATAAAAGAACAAAACTAAAAAAGAGCACCCAAGGTCCCTGATCACTCATGTCAGGAGATAACTAGAAAAAAAAAAAAGAAAAAAAAAAATAAATAAATAAACATCGTGTTTTGCCAATTTTTTAAAAAACATGAGTTTTGTTTATGAAAATATTTTTTGTTTATGTTTTGATCAGTTTATGAACAGCAAGTTGAAATGGTTTATTACAAATTTATTTCATCGAATCAATATATGCAATAAGGATATGCTTATTTTTTCATAAAAAAATCGCAAATATACATAACATTATTTAAAATTATGTTATTGAAAATTGCCGATGTCGCATCTTATTGCTTAAACGAAAATTTAATTTTTTTTGAAATATGAGCTGTTAATAAACGTCAGTTTACAATTATATCAATTATATCGTCTTAATAAGTGACATAGTAAAATTATTCATTATACTGAAAAAAAAAGACGCAATTATTAAATAAAATGACTTTACAGATTATATCGCATGTATTTTAAATATTTAAATTCCCGACGTTATGAACTCTTTTCAGCGGCCGTGGTCACGGGGTAGACTGAGATGTCATCTTGTCAGTGCTGAAGGAGGGTTTCCAGATCTTAATTGTAATTAATAATTTTTAGTCTGTACTCCGACCTATGCAAAATGAACTGGTTTTATCATTACAGCCAGCAGTGTTACAATGCTTGGGTTTAAATTTTAATTAATTAATTTTGGGGTCCCAAGCAGGTGGTAGAACCCAACCATCTTCTCTATTGAAATTTGGATGTTTTCTAGGCTCAATAGCCTCACGGATCATCCTGGGTAGGAATCGGTGATCTTTAGCGAGGATTTGTGGTCGATTTTTATGTTTGATGTCAGCTTTATGTTCCTTCACGCGGGTTCTTATTGCTCGCTTTGTTTGTCCAATATAAGAGAGGCCGCAGTCACAATCTAGCTTGTACACTCCTGGAGCTAGAGCACATCTTATAGAGGAATATTGCACTTGACAGGTGGTAGGAATTGACCAATCTTCTTCAGCGGCTTGAAACAAGTTTTAATTAAAGCCCGCCTAAAAATGTAGCCAATCTTGTCAGTTACGCCTCTCACAAAAAGTAGCAGGTACTAGCTCCACTGTAGCTGCCTTCACTCGGTCACTGTGACGCTACCGTGGCGCAGCAAGCTTGTTGTCTCGCAGTACTTGCTTAACATGGCGTAGCTCAGCCACCAAGTGTTAATCATCACAGATCCCTCGTGCTCTCTGAAACAAAGATTTGCCCACGGTAGCCAACTGGGATGGATGGTGGTGAGAATTACCGTTTAAATATTTATTTGTTTGGGTTGGTTTCCTATACACAGTATGGTTCAAGGTGTTATCAGGATTGCGAATAATTAAAACATCAAGAAAAGCTAAAGAATTATTATTTTCTAACTTTAGCTACCGTGGGCAAATCTTTGTTTCAACACCAAACAATTTCTTGTGCATAATATACTAGCCTAAAGGAAAGGGCTAATGAATTCTCTACTAGACTGGGTAAGGAATTTTCGCACTTCGTTACGGGAATGAATTACAGTTTTGGAGAGGATGCTATTACCGCGACGGAAAGTTTATGCAACTTCTAAATTAACACGATAATTACGAACTATGTTTGTTAATTTTAAATTATGTGACTTAATACTAGAAAATTGTACATATTTATTATATTTGAATTCAGATTGATATATTTGTTAATAACCAACAACCTGCATCTGAAGGTTCAATTTTGCATTTTTTTTAATTTCTGTAAACGGTTTTTTAATTTAAAATCAACCAGGCAAAATACTTTGTAACCTTATGATCCAACTACTGATGGAAAATATTAATGAACCAAGAGTTCCTTCTTTGCGATAAGGATGATAAAATATAATAAATAATGTATGTGCTACTCCGCCATGTCATCATTTATAAATATTTATTGACAATTAGCTGAGTGGTCTTGGCAGTGAGTCAAAAATTGTTGATAGCGAACTTTCTGCCTAATTTATCTAAGATACATTAATAATGTTACATAAATATTTTATTATAAATGTTGCATTAATGCAAACGGTAGGAATTTTTGACAACATTAAAAATTATTGACATTCAGTAATATCTTAGTCAGTGATCATATCCCCAAACTGTCGCTGTTCAGACTTCATTTTATGGCTACGAAATGTTTATGATAATAAATTAAGGGTTTATATAATATACAAGAACTACAATAATTAATCCAAAAGCCATATATTTTGCTGTACCTAGTTTATACTTGTCAACGCATCTATTAATCATACTTGAAACGTATAAGGGACGTGATTGGCTACATGTCCACATCAATCATTTTAACTCAAAACCCGCGTTTCTCGTTTGTTCGATTTTATTTCTCATGGCCATTTTCGATGTCCAGGTCCAGACTTACCTGAATAATGGTTTTAAAATAAGTAACTAGCTTTTTATAACAGCCAAAGGCTAGACTGATTAGTTATCTGTAAATTTGAAGACACTGACGTCCTATAACCATACCTAAAGATCTTAAAACCAAGATTAGTTTTATTTATGTCCAAGCAAAAAACAAAAAATAAAGTGTCATGTATGTCAGAGAATAGCTATTTTCCCAGCTGTTTCGGCGAATACAACAGAAACCTTTAGCCTTTCAAGCACACAACGTACAATCATCATTATTACAAGTTACTACCACCACAAGGGTGAAATGTATGTTATTACGACAGTAAATGCCCTTACACTCTTGACAATTATGATTCTTGAACTAACCTGAATTTTTGCTTTAGATAGATGCCTTTACAAGAAAAAAAAATTGTCTTTATTTATACTCTCGCTCAAATATTTAATATCGTTATCTAATAATTGAAACAGTCTTGACTAAATCTTGCTTCAAGAACGCTCAAGTTATATTCATTCGAAACATCAATACAACGCTTAACTTCCGAAAGCATTATTTTAAAGTATTATTATACGGTTTAGTTAGTTGTTTCTTAAATATTTTTTCCGTCCAGCTTTTCATCGCGATTTTGTATGAGCCTTATGATTTGAGACAGTAATTATTACACATTGTATTTTTCTAACAGTTCGCGTAAATTTTGCTCTACGATGGCAGCGAATTTCAAAAATACAATTTATTTTTACATCTTTTCAGAATGTTAGTTCGATATGACTGCAAAGTTGAGCCATACTGAGTAATTGAAAATCATATAAAAAATTCAAATGTTTAATTCTTAAAATTATAAGTGCACTTTCATGTTGTTTTTTTTCTCCAAGTTAATAAAATAAATGTGATGGATTCATGAAAAGTAAATTAGTATATTATTATACGCTTTTTATAGTCTGACAATCAGAGACGATAATTTTAAAAGACATTAACATCATCAACAGCCTGGGATAGTCGACTGCTGGATATAGGCTACCAAATACACCCCTTATCCATTATGGGGTTTTTTTACCGTAATACCAAAACCTTAAAAGAATAGGTGGAAATTGTCCAGTTTGAATTAGGTCCGTCGGACTTACTAACACAGTGTAATTTAGATGCATGTAAAATTAGGGAGCAGTGCAGGTATGGAACGGACTAAGTATAGATTGAGCTTCAATTACCGGTTAACGGTCCGCATCGGGCAACTGTTAATCCTTCTTAATTGACCTGATATCGATGTATGCTTCTCAATTGCTCCTCGTGCAAAATCATTTCAATTTATCAGATTGAAATTTATTTATCGAATAGTTAATTTGCTATAATAGTGATTCAATATATTACAGATGAAATACTGCATAAGTGGCCTAGTGGTATGGGCCTGTACTTTGGAAACCGCAGCGGGTCGTGGGTCGTGGGTCCCAAATCCTGCGAAACCCGATTTCCTGTAAATTAAGGTGATCCACGTGTCGGATGGGCATGTAAAAAGTCGGTTTAGTGCCTGACATTTCATCGGTCGTGTTGGTTATATTGCATTGCATTTATATCAGACTTCATACATAGTGCACTATAATTTATCCTGCCTCGCTGGCTGATCTCTTATATAGATCGGTCAAAGTAGTCGCAATGGAGAAAACATACAGTTGAAATCTTGTAAATAGATTTTCTACTAAAAAGATACATGACTTTTGATAATTATTTTAGAGAATTTAAATATATTTTCGGAAAGTAGAGTATAATATAATAGCACAAATAAAAATAAACTTGTATTTAAATTATATGTATTTCAAACATCTGAAAAACTTCTTAATAAGTTAATATTGCACTTTTAGCCAAAGGTGTTGGTAACCTAGTTCATGGGAACAGTTTCCACCAAACAGAAGAAACGGTAAGGTGCTTAGATGTAACTTGCCATAGACAAGAGTCTGGAAGCATAACATCATAGTTATAAAAAAGTTAATGACGCCAAGGTCTTATAGGTAGACCTATAAAAATTCTGACCGATATTTTTTAAATAGTGGAGGTGATTTTATAATTTTTTTTCGGTACAGATAGAAACAGAAGAGATAAATGACATTTTTTAACAATATTTGTACACTTTGAGTTGATTTGGTAGAGATTTTAAGAATAATTTAATTTAATAATAAATGTAGTTTATGGTACTTCCTTACATGCAAGAAAAAACAAATCTTTCTTTTTATAATACAAGTATGGATAACCAAATGTATACACCTGCATCAAATGTTCAGGTACTAGGATTTAACTGTCACGTTACGTATCACCACACATTTGTCAATCGAGCTACCAAACACCTACAACGCAATTCGTGGTTTATTATTAAGCCATAGCAATAAATTTGCATTAACTTAACATTAAAGCATGACAGAATAACGCCAATACACCAAAAACATAAAGATAATTATTTTAAAATTTTAATTTAGCTTTGTCGAAAGTTAATTCGTACTCTAATGCAACGTATTTCATTACAAGATACATTCGTAGACGTTAATAACAAGTAAAAATTTAATATATGTAATTACTAAACGTACGTGCGGCGTTTGTTAATATTGTTAACAACACACAGTCATTAATTTTCTTATATATTACAGAAATATATAAAATTTATATAAGTCCGAATAATGCGTTTGTTTTCCTTTAATTTTTCAAAATTTGTTCTACCCCCCAAGGGTGGCCTGGTAGACAAAGGCGTTAGCATTTAGTCCACCGTTGTACTATTTTCTGTGCGCAAGAAATTTTTATAAATAAGTAATGCTGCTCAACAACGTACTGCTTGTACCTAGATATTGAATATTGGTTGTGATGTTGAGATGTTTATGTTTAAAGTAAGTGCAAGAATTTGATTTAACAAATTCCAGTTTTCCATAATTTTAAAGCAATTTAGTTTTCAAAATTATATTTTGCTATTCTAAATCCAACTAAGTTAAAAAACATAATAAAATACGTGTAGTACTTTAATCTAGAGATATCCTGCAAAAAATGACAAAACTGGTATAAATAGATGCTTCTAAATCTGCCTTTTTATTTTGTCAGTAACAGGAATCCAATTATGGTGACCGAGGCCGTCTCATATAAAAATTTACGGCTAATAACGATCTAAAATACCAGTAATGCGAGGAAAAGCATATAGCCGGAAACTCTCTTGAATAATGTATACGGCTTAGCGAAAAATCTTTTGCTATCCTGCATCGTTATCTTTATCTTCATTCTTATAAGGAATAACTTTTGTTTCTCATGTTTAAGCTTTATTTTTACAGAGATTAAACAGTAACTATGAACAAAATAAGAGAATTTACATATAACAACTTCCTTTTATCAATATCATTGAAATGGTCTAAGTGGATGCCCAACCGAAATTCCCGTTTCTTGTGTCTTATTTAAGATACTTAAATAAGACGCAATAATATATACAATGTTTGTTGTCTATTTTATAAATTTTATTTCGTTTTCTGTCACAAGTACAATATATTACAATATAAAAAAGTTATGTCATATTTCACATCAATAAAACCGATGTTCAATTTGTAAATAAGATATAAGAGATAATAGTTAATTTGCGAAGCTATATAGATTATTTTAAAAAAATGATTTCAATTAACAATAAAAAATTACAAAGAAATAGAACATGACTAAATGTGCCTAAAGATGGTTGAGGCATATTCATAGATAAATAATAACAAAACATTTTTATCGGTTGTTTTCTTATACAGTACTAATTTATCAGCTTATTTTAGGTACAAATAAAAGTTGTTATTCTTAAATCAACCCCGTTGGCTGGTCGTCGAATATTGTCAACGGCCAGCGAGCTGATTTTTTTGACAAAGAAAGTCCTGTCTGCATCGTTCTTGTCTTCATGAAATAGAATAGATAAAATACAAAACAAATATTTAGACTGCAATGTACATCATTACAATTCTATGAAGAATCATATATCAAAAGGATTATTTTATATCTCCACGAGCTGATCCGGCAAACTTTGTTTTGCCATGTAAATAATTTGATGCGATAAATATTTCCATAAATGATAGAGAGGAAACCGTACCTTAAGTAATAATAGTTGATATTATCAAGCGGGATAAAATATAATAAAACTATTAAAATGCAGGGGTTGGTAATGGAAAACTGAAAATTTTGGCTTATTTGTACTTTTCAATGCCACATATAACAAAATATTAAAAAATAAAATACTTAAAAAAATTGGTGGTCACCCCTAATCATTAAAGAGGTTAAAGAGGGGGAAAATAGATAGTGGGCGATTCTGAGCCTTATTGAATATGCAAAAAAAAATCATGAGGTTCCAATACTGACGGCTTGACATCGGTCAAGCCGTTTCTGAGGAGTATTGGAACAAACATCGTGACACTAAAATTTTATATAATTTATGATTATGCAAATTTTTTTTTGTAGTACGTATTTACGTGGTTTATTTTATATAGCGTTTCTTAGCTTAGAAGCTAATTGAGGTTTTTCAGTTTTAATGCTATATAACTTTTTATGTAACCTGCTGTATATAAATAAATAAATAAAAAAAATCACACTCGTACGAAATTATATTTTATTAGGAAAAATCATCATAATCATTATCATAATCAGCCCTTTTCAGTCCACTGTTAGACATAGGCCTTTTTAAGTGAACGCCAAGACGGCCGATCCCCTGCTACTCACTGCCAACTTAAACCGGCTACTGCACGGAGTCGCCATCCCACCTGGTCGGGGGTCGACCAACACTCCGTTCCTAAACGTGCCTCCACTCCAGAACCTTATGGGCCTCATCGGCCATCCGTTCTTCGGACCACGTGACCGGCCAGTGCTAGCTTCAACGAGCTAATCCTTTGCGCTATGTCGGTAACTTTCGTTCTCTGTCGGATGAATTCATTACGAATCTTATCCGACAGAGAGACTCCGAGCAAAGCGCGTTCCATAGCACGTTGAGCTACGGCAAACTTGTGGACCAGTCCAATAGTCAGAGGCCATGTTTCTGCCCCGTTGGTCATGTCGGGGAGTACGCATTGGTTAAAGACTTTTGTCTTTAAACTCTGCGGTATCGGCGACGTGAGAATGTGGTGTAGCTTTCTGAATACTGCCCAGCCCAACTAAATCCTCCTATTGGTTTCCCTCTCGAAGCCGGGTCTTCCCAACTGCAATATGTGCACGAGGTAGACATATTCATCTACAACTTCGAGAGTAACACAAAAGACATTGACCGGACTCGGGAGAACGTGTTCGTTGAACATGACTTTCGTCTTGTCCAAGTTCATCCTTAGTCCGATACGTCGGGACGATTCATTTAAGCGGTGCAACATATCCTGCAAGCACTCCAACGACTCGGCCAATATGACGATATCGTCATAGAGCGTGCTCTGCATAAAACATTGTCAGCAGAACTCAGTTGTAAGTTGTTAAAGGTAGAAGCCAATAAAGGTAGATCCCCAGTATAGGTGCAATCAGTCATTGTCAATTCTTATAATGGACGTCAACGAAAGGCAATGGCCCCTAGTTCCCAGTAATCCCACTATTCCTGGCCACGGTAGTGGCCATGGTGACGGTGGGACAAGGAGTGCTGAGAATCCCAGGCTACAATCGATTACCCTTAATTGAAAAATCGATTACCCTTAATTGAGAAAAAAATATAAATTTATATTTCTTACGGTGATGAGTAAACTTATCTAAAACGTAAACTAATTCATTTCGTCACAGGTTAAAGTTAAAAACAATGGTACTTGTTGCAATATTTTATAATAATCATCATCAGCCTGTGCTAGTCCGCTGCTGGACATAGGCCTCCCCGGGTTTTTGAACCGTATCCCACCACGCTGGTCCAATAAAAGTAGGTGGGTGATATTTACAGTAACTGATATTTTGTTATAAGTCTTGTAAATATTTATTGTAGCCTTATAAAGAAATGAGGTCGTCATTTACATTTGTAACTTGTATCCAACTCTCTTTTAAGGGATCATTTATATGTATGACCCTCAATCCCTTTGTTTGCCTTCATAATTTTCAGCGGTTTGATTAAGGCATACAGATCATTCACCTTTAAGGTTTTGATTTCGTAATTTTTAAAAGGACATCATTTTGTTTGTTAAACTTGAAATTTAAACTTGTTGTTAAATGTAAATTGAATAACACGTTTCATGGGAATGGATTGTGGCGCACTATTTCCCATGGGCAGAACAACTAATTATTAAGTAGGCGTCCAGCTCGCCTCGTCGTTCTGTAGATAAAAGAATAAAAAAGGAGATACATAGGAAGGAGTAAGTTTTATCATTTATCTGTAATTGGGGGTTATAAATGCGTAATTTTTTTTTACAATATTGACAATTTTAAATTTATGGATGTAAATTTTTAATTAAAATACTTGGTGAATCTAAAAAAGTCGAAGGTTAAAGATGAATAATTAAAGACAAGGTAATATAAAAATTACAGGCGTTTTCGTTGTGTTTAAAGTAGGGCTCATCATGTACAATAAGTTTAACGCCTTGCTTATCTATAGCGTGTCTTTATATAAAAGTCAAGAAATAAATTTAAATTGTGACATTACTCAAAAATATAAACCAAACTTAATAAAAAAATAACACTCAAATTATAATCAAGGCAATAAAAATGCTTAAGACTATAAATCTTACTCGGTCAAGCCTTAAAATTAGTTTATAGATAAATATGCTAATCGTTCTTCGGTTTACTATACTAAGGGCTCAGATATATATAAATATCTTATCTTGACTTTAAATCAGAGGTTGAACCTTAGTTATAAGGTTCAGCCTCGGATTTATTTCTACACTCCACATACATGTTATATTGTCAACCAAACCTTGGCGAAAGGAATTAGTCTGGAATTGCTGAAAAAAGCATAACAGAACTTTTTTTAATTTTTTTGAAAAGAATTTTTTTATTCTTAATATATACCAGTGATAAAAATCATAAATATTAAAATCAGTTTAAAAGATCTTTCTTTCACGTAGCGTTTTACATTTCAAAGTTGGCTTCCCAACCCCGATTTACCAATAAAGGTATTACAGGCGACTGGCATGTTCCAACCAAAGGTTAAACTGCATTCTAAAGATGATTGAGTTGTCATCAAGTTTGAAGAATCTGACATACTATGACGACTGCCGCAAATGTTGTTGACAACTGGGACCGACGTTTTACATGCTCATCCGACGCGAATCTCCTTTTAACAGACTTTGGGTGATCAGGTTTTTATTATAAAATATAACCTGTTCATCAGGTTTTTCCATAAAAGTTCAAAAAACCGAAGACCATTCGAGTTGAGAATAAACAGAGAGACAGACAGAAAAAATAAAAAGAATGTTTTTTTTTTATATGTATTGGTTACATATCATAATGTAATTTCTTATAAGAGAGTTTTTTTGGTTACAAACAGACACTCAAATGTTATTTATTTGCATGGAATTATAGGTATAAAACCGGTTTAAAACTTGGCCCTTCGTTGTGTTTTGCTAAGCTAAAAGGACACCTTTTCTTCATATACTTACTAATTTTCTGTGATAATATTTCAAAATGTATTTCGTTATTGTCTCAAGTATCTTGACGAGTAATTTAGCTAAAAGGAGGTGACTAAATTTATCTGACCCAACTAATATACCTAAAATAAATAATGCAACTACAACTGCAAATAACTTGATTGTACTTGATATACGGGGGCATATCACCAAGTAAGATCTATGTTTAACTAAAGTGACTATTTAAGTCCTATTAAAATAGGTATGTTCTTCGTCATTATCATCTTGTAACATCTTTCCGTATTCGGATCCCACTAGAGTTTTGATTTCAGATAACAAAGTCAAGATAGGATCAATGATCTATGCCAAGTTTAGTATCGTTATACAGGCTAAAAATTAAAGATTTGCGTTGCAATACTTCCTATAATTATACATTAATAAGGATATACTTTTAATTGTAGTTTTAAAAAACCACGTTATTTTACACTTTACTGCTGTATTGAGCGTTAAAGAAAACATCAGAAACAAAACTTTAGGGTTTTGTTCTGGGTAATAAACGAATTATTCAAACCGAATGCCCCACGGTTTGGAAAGTGCGCATTTTTAACCTCGAAAATAACCCGTTTACGTTGTAAAAAAACTTTCCCCGGTTTTCAAACGTAAAACTAAATTTTTCAAATCAACTTATATTGCGGTTTAGTAGCCCAAAAACATCTCAAAGTAATCTATTATATCTGTTATACCGTTCAAAACCTTCAAGAATCAGTTATGGACGTCACACATAATGATAAATATTTATTATATTATATACTTAAGATTAGCTACAGCTGTAAAAAATCTTGGTAAATGTGGTCCAATAGTCTGAAACCTTATTAACAGTTATTAGTTTAACTAGCAAAATTAGTTTTAGATATTCATTATCTAATTTAGTTTAGGTTTTAAGTTTGAATATTTTTTTAAAAACGACAATAAAACTAAAAATAATAATCGTATTGACGATTAGGTTCCGGTGTGCGTTAATCGTCGCAAGAGGTATAAATGTTAAAACTTTGTCTAAATAATGGTTTTCCGGCAAACCTTTTGGTATATTTGAATTTAAGAGATTATTCTTCGGCTTCAACCGAAAGACACGTAACATAATTTAAATGCTTATGTAAAAGATAAAATTACAAATCCTTTTTATAGAAGAAGTATGTAAGCACGTTTTATTTCCGTTAAATTATTTATTCAACTTGTGTATGCTGACCATATTTTAATGTTACTTTTTGCAATTTTTGTTTTAATTTCAAATAAATTACAAATCTAAAAATTTCCGTTAAAGTAATAAATTTTTATGCTTTGTTCAAACCTAAAGGATCGTTTGATTCTTTTTTAAATTTTTCAGGACTTAAATATGGCGAAGTTATTTTTAAATTGGAAAAAATATAGCATTATATTTTATTTCCAAAGATGTGCTTAACATTTTATAATATTTACGAAATTATACATCAGCATTATATATTTTATGATATCAAAATAAAGCTAGCTACATAAACAGTTGTTGCGAATTTTCAACCAAACCATTTGTTTGAAAAATTTTTAGCCAAAACTCAAAAGGTTTGTTTTTGCGGGCCCCAGAACGTGAGCACAATTTTTATGTGATAATTTAATTATATTTTATAATGCAATGAACTTTTCAAATTTTCCACTGTTGTTCCTAATTAACATTTATTGAAATAATGTTTCCCAACAGCCCGTGGTTTTTGCGTGGGGATATGAAATCAAACCTTATCAACACGGAACATTTGTAGTAATAGTAATTAAAATAATAAATATAACATATTTGAATATTTATTTAGAAATATACACAAAATAACGAAAAAAGTCAGGGTTAAAATATGTATGCCTTTTGTAGGAGTTTAACAAAAGGTAAAAATGTTCAACGACCGATTATGACTAGTTGCTACCCGATATTTAGAAATTGAAAGACCGGCATCTTAGTATATTATTTGGATAAGGATTTGTTTAAAAACTTTTTTATTTCGTAATAGTGCATTCGGCTGTATGAGATGATCCATTGCATCATCATCATCATCAACCTGTGATAGTCCACTGCCGGTGGGTCACCCTTTTAAATCCTGAGGGGTTTTGGGTTTTGGGGTCCGCGGATTTAGACGCGGATCATTTTTCCGACAAGGGTGATGGCCGTGCCAATTAGGAACCAAGAATGAAAATCAATTCAAATCTTCGGCAATTATTACAATATCTGCAACTTAGAAAAACTATGCAATTAAATTTAATAACAAAAAATGGATATTGTAAAAAAAATGCATGATTTAAAAAAAGGAGATTTTTCATTAACAAGAATCGGTCCTAACGAAAGCCTAAAGCGTTTATCGTCAAAACATGGTCCTTGATTTAATTCGATACTGGGTTTATTTATAACAGTTGAACGCAAAATTATATTAGAACTTAATTCACCTAATTTGAGATGAACAACAAAAAAATTTTCTTCAAAGAAGAAAAAATTTCCCAGACATAAATTATAGATAAGGTATAGAAATTATGACATGGACATAATATTTTAGTAAAATGGTAATGAATGCATTTAATAATCAAAGTTTTTCATACTACTGAAAAAAATATTGTGTATAATTTATTTTCATTAAAGCTCTATTTACATATGATAATTTTCCGAGTACTTGACACAAACACTGAAAACCTTAATTATTTAATTATATATATGGAGCGGACTCAAATATACCAAAGGCATTTGAAACTGTGGTAAAGAATTTATATTTTTGAAAATATTTTGTTAATTAATTTTAGTCATAGATTTAGTGAAACGATAAATATTATATAGGCAGGAAATTCCTTTTTGGTAATATTTTTATTTTTATTTAGTATATTTAATACCGACATCCTTAAATAATTTATTGGACCTAAAAGCTAAATTTAAAAACCAAACTTTTTTAAAAATTCTAAGTAAACCTCGAATAATGTAGAGATTGTACAAATATTAAATTATTGTATATTTATTTTTGTGCATATCATAATTGTGCATGTTTAAAAATATATTAAATGAGCGTGAGGTCATTGATATAATAATATTAAATTCTTAAATAATTTTAAATTCTTTGCGGATTTTTATTCTTATAGCTTTTACGCCTTCCTCCAATATACATCTAGAAATTGGACGACGAATTTCGATATTGACTTTCATCCCTATTTCAAGCCCTAGTTCATTGCACGGTTGTACAGTTTGGAAAACTACAAAACGTACTTATGGCTCGCTTAAAAACAGAACTTTTGGCTCGTTTCGATCTAGACACAAAATTTCGGACAGACGGACGGACAGAAAGACAGACCGACAAAACTTATACTATTAGCATAATGTCCTCCTAGTCGATTCCGACTACGACGGCCAATCTATAATAGAGATCAGCCAACTGCGGTGGAGATAATATAATGCTGAACTGTACCCACAAACACAAGGGTACGCTCAATTCCATTATACCCGCAAAATCCGAGGAGATGGATAACCGACACGACCGCAGAGATAGAAGGCGTAGCGACTTTTATACTTGCCCATCTGACGAATGGATCATCTTACTTTTTAAACAACCCTATTATCTGCTGGCATTGCCGAAACCAGCTAGAAAATAAGTATGAAAAATTGTTAAATCTCAAAAGGATTGAAACGCAAGACCTCCGCTTTCTAAAGCGCAAGCCCTAGTATTAATTAAGGTGAAATATAAGACCTTGTAGCAGAATAAAATGTTTCTCAATAAGTCATAAGATCACCTATTATGGAAAATGCAGCGTAGTTCCTAGGTACTCGCTAAAAGTTACGTAATCTTTACATCTTGATGTAGCTAGTATAAACGGAGCTGTCTGAATCCAAGTTAAATCAAAGGAACAGTTTGCAACGATATTAAAATAAACTATAATTTCAGTGCCTACTATGATTGGTTTGGTTGTTATCAACAGTCACAGGTTAATTAAGCCGATCAAAACTACAAAAGAAAATTTTGCCAAATTAATTAGTAATCATTATAGTAAACATTGATCGAAAATTATTTTTGTAGCATAATTAATATCTATAAAAAGTCAATGTGTGCAATACGTAAGTATTTATTTTATTTACACGATCATTATGCAAATTAAGAACTTACATGTTAGTTCAAAATAGTTATCGGATTTCGTGTCAAACCCATATTTTAACCCAATTAATCTTGGGTTGACCGCATTGGAAATGTAAGCCGTTAATCCCATTAAGACCGAACCTTTTGAAGAGTAATAGTTTAAAAGCTAAAGCATTAAATTAGCATTTTAGTTCTAATAGTATCTTTTTTTATTTACTCTTCATGCACAAAAAAAATTGTACAAAGGCGAACTTAAGATTTTTTAAACTGGAATTAAAACTTTTTTAAATCTTACTTAAATACCTTTCGTAATGCTTTTTGTTCTTTATAATAGTATCTACACAAACAAGTAAAATTGGAGTGTTTGTATGTGACAATAAAAAAGCCATTTTAAGATGTAGACCATATATATAATAAATCAACGGTTTTTAAAATGTTTGTCAGTCTGTCTGTTTATTCTGGCTAATAACTGGAATGGATAGACCGATTTTTATGGGTCTTTAACTTAAAGATAACTAAGGTAACTGGAAGTACCCTTGGCTACCTAATTAAAAAAAGTTTTTTTAAAATAAACTAACGCGGACGACGTTAAGAGCAATAGATTGTACATATAGCTTATATATAAAAATAGTTAGGTTTTTAAAAAATATCATAAAAAGCGTCATATATGTATGTATTAAGATATCTGCGAATCTTTAGTAACAAAAATTTTTTTTTACATACGAAGGTGGACGTGCAGTCGGGCCACCTTATAGAACATCTTCCCTAATATCGCTGACTACCATGAGACAAAGGATGAAATGTCTCGGTTACCCAGTAAATACGTTGACTACGGTGCCGTTCAAACTGGAAATCGGTAATGTTTCACAATTCCATTTTGTGCCAGAAATAGGCACCGCGGTGATATCGCCCGAGACGGCCTCCAGTGAAAAGAGGAACTACCACCTGCTAAATGATAGTTTGAATTATTATAATCATTTATGCAATTATTCATTAATTAATGACGTATAATGATTATTATTACAATAAACAATAACCAGCAGGTGCAGGCTTTGATTTTTCCTCTTATCGACTATGTTGACGTATGCTTCTTTGACCTGAATGCAGATCAGCTCAATAAACTAGACTGCCTTCTGAATAACTGCATTCGATTTGTTTTTAACCTTCGTAAATATGACCATGTATCTCCCTACCGCGCACAATTGCAGTGGCTTCCCATTCGCCAACGACGCTCGTTACGGGCTCTCACTACATTTTATACCTTGCTTAATTGTCCTTCCACTCCTATTTATATATCTTCGCATTTCAAGTATTAAAATAAAGCTCGTGAATACCCGCATTAGAGAAAAATTAGCAGACAAGGTTCTTTTTTATCACTCATTATGTAAGAGCATATATATGTATTATTTATGTTATACACATTAATAATATCTATCTCATATATATATTTGTTAATTAATGGTAACGGAAAAAGCACTTGAAGGCAAAGGTGCTAAAAATGTAGAAAAGTCATTCGTCTTTACTTCAGTTGAATGGAATAAGACTGAAAATGACAGTTTCAAAATTGAACAACTTTAAGAGGAAGAACTGGTGATTGGTATGGAGAACAGTTTAGTGAAGCAAGAGGAAATAAATGAAGTGAAGGCGAAAACCACCTGATATAAGATAACTCAAGAAGAAAAAGAGAAAGTACTTACTAAAAGCAAGAGACAAAAGACTAGAAACAATTATTGATAACCACTATGTAGTTTAACTATAAAAAAAGGTAAAGAGCAGTCAATGTTTCCACCAAAGGAAAAAAAAATTCCGACATTAAACTAAATGTACCTAACGCATTTAAAACTTTGCAAGTTGAATCTAAAGATCATAGATATCAACTACCAAAGTGACCCATTGGACAAAACAATCAACGATAATAATACGAGCAATCGCGCGCAAAATCGCTCTTCGTCCTGACCTCAGTCGTTATGTAACAGATTCTCCAAGTCTATTTCTTAAGAGCCATGGGAGCCGGAAGGTCACAGCCCACGCAGATACAGGACTCCAGTCCCCGGGTGCCGCCCCATGTTAGGGCTCCGCGCTAATCCGTTTCAGCCGAAGAACGGAGATCGCACACCGCAGTGGCGGTGCCGAGCGACAACGGAGGATAGGAGAGTTACCCACGGAAACTGACAATCCATTTCCCCACGACTCCTCTTTGGGTGCAGAGGACTGGCAGCACATCTGCCGCCTTCGTTCCCTTCCATCGCACCCTTCTGGGCGCAACCAAAGCGGGCTTACTTAGCCCACTTGGAGCAGCCTCCTCCACGACTCGCCTTACACCACAAGCCGGCTCCACCTTAACAGATAGATTTAAAATATGTTTTACATATTTGTACTTCATGCATTGATGTGCAATAACGTAAGAGAGACAATTTATCTTTTATTAAATAATTCGCAACAAAAATTTCAATTGAAACATTAAAACTGAAATGAGGCACATTAAAAGCTCATTTATGGTAATACAAAGTAAAGTCATGTAAAACTTAACACTTTTAA
This sequence comes from Lamproptera curius, assembly GCA_029286875.1. Classification (NCBI taxonomy): domain Eukaryota; kingdom Metazoa; phylum Arthropoda; class Insecta; order Lepidoptera; family Papilionidae; genus Lamproptera; species Lamproptera curius. Next base: position 4,938,839 of record JAGSMT010000018.1, on the reverse strand, counting down.
AAAAATTCTTCATTCTCGATGCAAAAAACATGTCATACACGACATTTTGATTAAATTGTTACCTTATAAAATAGCAGTGATTTAAAATGCGGTAGCGGAAATCTAGGAATAGTATCGTTTAAGTAGCACATTGGTGCCCTGTATTTTCTTGTATATTTAACGAAACAATATCATACCACTTAACTACACACTCGCAAAACGAACTAGAGTGAATTTTAATTGTTACAAATCTATTTTCATAGAAAAGTTTGAACGGCAAACAATTACCAACCTTCACTTTATAATACTTATTTTTATAATAGTTGAAAAAAGACATTACTCTACGTGTAATTTACATTTACTATGTTTAGCTGACTATTTGTAATGTTTTTGTCAAAATTATGTATCGATCTGACAAAATAAAGACTACCGCTATCTAAAATAAATCAGATCATCGATAAATATTATGATAGAAACGATCGTTTGTAGTAGTTGTTTAATTATTAACATAATGTATTGTCGAAAGTATGTTCCGTTTCTAAGTTCTACAAATAATTTTATTTTAACGAAACCGGGTTGAGTTAAAATATCACTTATTACTCTCTAAGGTCAGGTCGATAATAATTAAAAACCAATCAAATCACATCATGGTATTATATGTGTAGTAAACTGACTTGAGATGTAAAAGAGCTTTAAACTAATAAAAAATGGTTTTTGACAACAGAAAACGTTGAAGGATGTATAGACGACTTCAGTATATAACGTTAACAAACGTCAACGTTTATTAACGTTCCGTCTCCATTCCAAACGACTGGAATTCAACTGAGCTAAGGTATTTCTTTTTGTTTCCAGGTCAATGAACAAAATAAGCCAAATTAGTTCTGTAGAAATTTTTATTGCCATGGTTTACTTTTTAACTCAAAATTATTTACATTATTTCATTAAAAGCATACTAAAATAATACTATATTATTAATTAGCGCGTGGTTTATTGTCTAAGAATTTATGGTGTCCTTATTTAATTAGCTGGTAAGGAACTCATTACATTTTTGTCATACTTCATGTTAATGTAATAATGGTTACTGTGGTATTAATGCACCAATTTACTATTGCAGAAACCAATATAAAAAAATCTGTTAAAAAATAAGTTTGGATATTAGAAAAATGCTTACATTAAATACATTCACTTTACATTCCTGACTTCTTAAAATTGATTTGTATATTATACGTTTTTAGAGCCAATCTCGATAATTTATTTTAATACTGTCCTGGTGTCTGCTGTTCGTATAAACTTAAATGGGAAAAAAATTAATTTATACGAACTGCTCAACGCTTTCCGCCTGATATTATTGTTTTCATTTCGATTACTTTATACGCTTTACAAAATGTAATTCAGTTCGGCTCTTAATAATTTTTTTTACGCTTGTAAATTACAATCAACTTTAAATAAAAGTAATTAGAACTAGTTCAGTTGATTGTGTGTCCGTCTAGTGCCAGAGTTGTTTTTAACAAACCACTGGAGCTGGGCTTTGATTAGTCACTATTGATTGTTACAATTTAAATTTACTCTGGCAACAGTAGCTCGACGTTTAGTAATTAAGCTTTTACCTTTTCTCTATTGTAGCCTTGATAAAGAAAGAGAAAAATCTTTTCAAATATTTTCTGCTGAAGTTTGGCTAATTTAGAATCCGAATTAGGTACACAAAATAACCCATGGTAACGAAGCTGTTTTGTGTTAATGGAGTTTATAAATCGGCTGTCACTCATTGACTGACACTTCGGTGACAATTCATCAATATAAACGTTGGATGCATGACCCAACTTTATTACATTATTATCATTAATCTTATTTTTCTAAAAATTATAAATTAATATTAACTGAAAGCTTTATTTAAGAAAAACATAGAATCAATGTAATCGACCATTAGCGGTCTTACAATAGTGACATATACATAACTTAACGATGGTGTACTGGTGACAACATAATAATAGTTAGTACCAAGAATTCTACACGAAAACACAAACACATTTTTTTTGAAAATTATATTTAATAGATACAAAAACTCGTGTCCAGGACACGAGAAAAACGCTATGTTTATCACACAATATTCTACCGTTGACGGAACCCACGCCCTCTGGCGTACTATTTAGGGTCACTACGCTAAGCTGCGTCTAAATCATACTTTACCGCACTTCCATTCTATTTCATTATTTAGCTTTGGTATTCACAGAAATTTTCATTAATATAATATATAAATACTCTTAGCAATCGTAGCACAGTGAGTGGCCAAATTGTGCATGCACGAGAATCGCATTTACTTTCCTTTCCAATACACTTAACAAATGTTTTGCATCGTCGTTTCCAGCCTGTCAAAGCCCACTGTTGAGCATAGGCCTCCCCCATAAGTCGCCAAGAGGTGCCGATCCTGTGCCATCTGCATCCACCGACCTCCTGCACATTTGCACAGGTCGTCATCCATCTGGTGGGGGTCGTCCGACACTACGATGGCCAGTAGATGCTACCGAGAACCTTTCTTTCCCAACGGTTATCGGTTCTCCGAGCTATGGCTGGTCATTGCCCTTCAGCTTTAGCACTTTGCGGGCTCGTCGGTTACCATGGTTCTTCTGCGGATGGCTGCGTTACGCACTTATCACGCAGAGAAATACCGAGCATAGCCCGCCCATAGCTCGCTGAGACTTGGAGCTTCCTCATACGGCCGGCAGTGAAGGACCATGTCTCAGTGCCATAGGTCATCACTGGCAACAACATTGGTCAAAGACCTTAGTCTTTAGGCATTGAGGAATATTGGACGAGAGATATGTCGCAGCTTCCCGAACGCTGCCCATCCGAGCTGGATTCGTCGATGGACCTCGGCATCGAAGTTGGACTTACCTAATCGGACCACTTGTCCCAGGTAAATATATTCGTCCAACTTCGAGCACAGCACTCCTAACAACCACCGGCATAGGCATGACATGACCGTTAGACATAACTTTCGTCTTGTCCATGTTCATCCAAGGCCCACGTGTTGAGAGACCCTGTTGAGGTCATTGAGCAGCATTTAGGTCCTCCAGCGACTCCGCCATGATGACTATATCGTCGGCAAATCTAAGGTGGGTAATACATCGCCGTTGATGCTTATACCTCGTCCTTTCCAATTCATAAGTTTGAATGTCTTCCAATGCAGCGGTGAAGAGTTTCGATATAAATCACCTCTGTCTTTACACCTCTGCAATTGATAGGCTTCGTGCTACTAGATTGTACTCGACGGACATCGTGGCTTTGCTGCATAAACACCTCAGAACCTCGATATACCGATCGTCAATTTGGCAACGCTGAGGAACTGCAGCACAGCCAAATTCGAAGAGTCAAAGCTTTCTCTAGTCTACAAACGCCAGCATAAAGGCAGATTATACTCCTCGGTCTTCTGTATAATCTGCCGCAGCGTAAATATGTGGTCTATGGACTAAAGCCTTTTCGAAATCCAGCTTGTCTGGTGGCTGGAAGTCGTCTAGTCTGGAAGCGAGACGATTCAAGATGATCTCGAGAACAGGAACAAACGCGGCTCAGAAGGGAAATCGGTCTGAGTTCTTCAAGAGGTATTACCACCTTCTCTGAAGAACAGCACCACCAAACTTCTGCTCACGCTCTGGCGTATAGCCATCCTGTAGGACGAAATTAAAGACTCTGAAGGACTAAAGTATCGGTTCTCCACCCGCTTCAGAAGCTCTGCTGTAATTCCGTCCTCACCAGGTGCTTTGCTGTTCTTAAGTTTTGAGAGCCATTCGTATCTCGCTCAGACTGACTTCCGGGATATTTTCGAGATGTGCCGGGTATGTTTGCCTTGGGTCGTCACCGCTCAGTAAGCGTTCCGACAACGAGTGTGACAGCTGTCATAAATTCTCGATCTCACTCAAAACTTTCGGTCTACCGGAGATGACGGCCCCACGATCGGTCTTTCAACTTAGTTAGCTGGCTTTTGCCCAACAGACAGATCTCTAGCGAAGACTTTAGAACCTTGGTTCCGTTCAATCGCCTCTTAATACGACGTGTATTAAGATGCGCAAGTCATGCTCGCATACACTTGAATCTGTCTATTTAGCTGCCTGTAGCTTAACATGGTCAGAAGAAGACTGCAGCCATCTTCCGTCTTGTTTCCATAAGGTTCAGAGTGTGATCAGAGAGTTTTGGAGTTCTAGGACGGTGCAGCCTTGTAGAACCTAGTACCCACAGCAGGACAGTTTCACGAGCTTACCGTTAATTTCGTCCACAGTGCTGCAAGTGTTCAGGCATTGGAAGCGATTATTGCTCGAGCTGAAAGCTCGGCATAGGATAGTGGGCACGAGACGGACGTAGGTGGACTTTTCAGACGAGACCTTTCCAGCCTGATGTTAAGATTTAATGTGACTCCTAGAAGTCGGTGATCACTGCGGTTTAACTCTTGTGATCAGAAACATCATAAATATTTGGCGTTTGGTCGTCATAATAAAGTCAATCTCGTTTTTGACGGAACCATCGGGCTGATCCAGGTCCATTTCCTGTGGGCTGCTTTTTAAAGAAAGAATTCATCATAAGAGTCCTTCTTTCTCCATGAAGTCAGCCAGTAGTTGCCCCTGTTCCGTGTCTACTCCAAAATTGCTCACCCAGCTCATCGTCTTGTCTTTGCCTAGTTTATGTTAAAGTCCCCATCAGCACATATTGAGTTTTAGGGAATGTGGCCCGTGAGATGAGCTCACATTGCCTCCACTTCATCATCGGAGTGTGTCGATGTTGGCAATACCTGGGACCTTCAGCGAATACCGTTTCGATATTCTGAGTACCAAAGGCAACCCTTTGGACACACACTTTCGATTTTAACAATGTAATGAGACTTGCGGACGATAAATCCGACACCTCCGAAGTTGGTCGCCTCGCGGTGATAAAACAAGTTGCCGGATTCAAGGATTATTGTATCCTCCCCTGTCTTCGGACTTGGATAATCCATTATATCCCATCGCAACTTGTTTACCTCTTCCAGCTCCGTTATTCTCTCGTCGGTCCTCAATGTCCGTGTGTTGTATGTTTTGATAGTAAATTGAATACACATCACACATCATCAGCCTGTTTTAGTCCACTGCTGGACATAGGCCTCCCTATCCATTAGGGGTTTGGACCGTATCCCACCACGCTGGTCCAATGCGGGTTGGTGGGTGGACCGACTTTTACATGTCCATCCGACGCATGGATCATCTTACTTTTCAGACAATTGGGTGATCGGTCTCAAATTGCCCTAACCAACTAGGAAACAACAATGAAAATTTGTTGCGTCCCCTGCAGGATTCGAACCCACGAACTGCCTCCGTAGCCTAGTGGTATGGGCGTGTGCTTTAGTAAATTGAATAACATGAAGCGAATTATTTATCTCCCTTTTGAAGTTGGCAGAAACACAAAGAAAGCGATCGATCAACATCGACAGTGGCATTTATTAAGCTTATCCCTTTCGGTGCCAAATAATATAACTGAGTATGTGTACCAGTAGATAACAAAATAGTATATTTTACAAGATGCGGTTTAATTTTTCGATTCCATATACTAAATAATATTGAAGACTTTTTGAAAGTTTTACTTTGACTTTTAAAACCGATGATAAAAGAATTACTTTCGTAATTGTTTATTAATCGCCATTAATAGTTTTTAATGATTTAAACATATGTTTTGGTGCCAACTATAACCTAACTCGCATATAAGTAGCTGTCACTAACAACTTAATCTGTGTGAAACACCTATGTGTATTCAAATATTCCGAATACTAAGTATACTTTAATATAAAAGAGGTGTTATATTTTTATATATTCATAACTCTGCGCAAAGTTGTATGGCTTTATCATCGACAATGACGATTCCATATTGACTTACATCTTTTTTTTATGTGGGGAAATGCCTACGCTTACCCGCCCTCGCGGAGTCAAGGACGGGGAGTATTTAGAAATCCAACTAAAATCACCACGTTGTTCCTTCCTTGCACCTTAGAGAAGGGGTCACAAGAACATTTTACCAATCTTCTGCAATACCACCAGCGCAGGACGTCCAAGCAGTCCCATCTCGACCACGCGCGTCTGAAATAACGAGTTCTTAGTCTCGACCTCTATACAAAAATAAAAATTAACACCCAATCTGTTACTTACGGGCCATGGGAGCCAAGACATCACAGTCTTCCACAGGGAAAAGACTTCCAGCTACCTTGTGGCGTTCTTGATGTTGGGCTTCACCGCTAGCACCGTTTTGGCTGTAGAAGGAGGAGAGCCAGGCCCCGCTGAGTAACGTAGAATAGGCAGTGTGGCCTACGAAATAACGACACTCCTCTTTTCCCGCAACTGCTCCATTGCTTCATAGGACCATGATGTCATCATGACAGCCACCTTCGACTCCATCCTCCGCACTACAATTTACGTATAAACTATCATCACCTAATTAAACCCTTTTTGACTAGTGTATTCTGCTTTATAGTGTATATTATACTTGTATATTAATATTGCTTTTAGGTAGAAATATGCCGCCCAATTGTTCCAAAAAACTTCACAAAGATTCTAGTATAAAAGGACTTGACTACTATTTACAATAATATTTTAAATGCCTCTTAGTTTTATCCTTTGTTTTTAATAATATTCTTTGGATATTTTATTTTGATTTGAAAAATTATATTGCCATGGTATTTTATTTGGGTAGACCAATTGTAGTCACAAAATTCTGTTAATTTTGTTCATGCCCATCGTTTTCAATTTAATTGCACTAATATATTATTAATTAAATTACAACAGTACCGTACGAGAAATACTATCTCACAAACAGAAATTAAATCTTAAAGTTGAAAGAGTCAAGTTGTGTGTTCTCCGTATTTAAAAGTCAGACTAAAAAATTTTACAAAATAATAAGTAGTTATAAACTTATGTTTTGTGTGGCTATAAAATCAGCGAACAGTATGCGTAATCAATTAAGTTATGACTATGACTTTGGTTTATTTTATTATTTTGATCTTAACTTTTTATGTAAGTCAAAGAACTAGAGTCACTGATATGTGACCACCGGATTCAAAGTGAAAGTCAAAGTCAAAATCATTTATTCAATTTAGGCTCTACTGAGCACTTATGAACGTCAAAATTATCAATTTACCACCGGTTCACAAACTCAGACCGTCCAGAGAAGAACGGCAAGAAAATTGCGCTTTTTTTTTTTAAATATTAGTATTTACAAAATTTGACCAATACATTTTTTTTTTAAGTTACCAGGGGATTTGCAAGCGCAGAATATAAACTATTTCCACACATCTTGGTCCTCAATATAATTTATTACAGAATAGTAAGCTTTTTCTATAAGCGTTGTTTTGACAACTTTACGAAAGCTCGAATCATTCAGTTGCGTTTGGCAGGCATTTAATTTATTATACATTCTTATACTATTATACATGAAAGATTTTTGGTTCGGGTCATCTAAATCTGGGTAGCTCTAGGGGCTCACTTGACCCGCGGCCTAATATATTTTTAGCAAACATATGAATATTTTGACGCGCGTACAAATATTTTCAAATATGTATAGCGAGGGTAAAGTTAAAATTTCAGTTTTATTAAAAAACATTAGTAAAGATTCCTGTGAACCCAGATTGTAGATTGCCCTAACAGCCTGTTTTTGTAGTATAAATAGTTCAAACCGGCTGCAGATCCCCTAATAATAATCCAAGGACATAAGGCCGGAAAGACGCGTAATAAACTAGTTTTGAGTTGCCCGCCGTTAGCTGCCCAATCTTGCGTATGGCAAAGATTGCTGTACTTTAGCTTTAGAGAGTTTGTCAATATGAGCTCCCCACGCATCTTGGAATCAATAGAAAATCCAAGAAATGTAGTAGGCTTACGTAAGGAATGACCTCATTGTCAACTTTTAATATTTTCAAAATCTGGCAACTTACAAAGAGTAAAACGTAAGCATTTAGTTTGTTCGCGTTAATACTAAGTTATTTGACGCAAAACCAGTTTGACACATATCAATTGCCCTATTTGCTATCTCAACGTTATGGTCATTTCTTTACCCTTAGCAGAGAGAAGTGTCATCTGCAAAAGGACAATCTCGACAGCCTCCACTACCAGAGGCAAGTCATTTATATAGACCAGGAAACAGAAAAGGTCCCAAAATTGATCCTTGGGGAACACCCATCCGCAAAAGGGAGTCAGATGACAGAGGTCATTTACGTTTAATATTGTTTTCTAATTATGTAGGTAAGAAGATAGAAAATCAAGACCAAACCCAGTACACGTAATACTTTAGCTTATTGATTATATGGTTGTCCACATAGTCAGCGCCTTGGAAAGATCAGAAGATTCCAATAGAATCAAGCGATCCTCCCATGCCTGTAGGAACATGAGAGACCAACTTACACCAGCATTTACTGTTGACCTACCTCTGGTAAAATTTCTGTACATTTGGTGATCACTTAAAAATATCATGTTTAGAAAAGTGTACTAAAAAGTTGTTCTAACATATTTTTTCAAAAATTTTACTAAGTGCTAGTATAGAGATTGGTCTATAATTTTCAATATTAACTGTACAAACCCGATTTAAAGATCGGTACTATTTTACTTGAATTTCATTAACTGTGGAATCTATAGGTACTTATAGATGTATTATATTATGGCCAATATGGGGATATATATTGAATTATTAAATTTATTGCCCATGTTGATAAAACCCCACAAGTCTTCTGTTTTCTTTTTATTTATTTTATTGAAACGCCTTCACTATATCTATAGGGCTAACATTACAAAAATCAAAATCAGGGAAACATTGTCCATCCAATAGTTTTAGATGTGAAACGGTGAATCAGAACTAGAATTTAAGTGTTTTGTAGTTTCATGAGCTATGTTTGTAAAGTATTTTTGAACTCATTAGCTACCTCAGCCTTTTAGCTTAACAGTTTTACCCTGTACATTTAGTTCTAGGTCATTCTTCTGTTTTGTGTTTCTACCTGTTTCCGTATTAATAACTTGCCAGGTAGTCTTGATTTATTAGAGGATGACTTTATTTTATGATTTAAATGCATTGCTTTAGCCATCAAAACAAACTTGTTTGAATATTTTTGAGTACATTCTCACATAGTTGATGGAATTTTACATTAGATGTTAATGATTTTGATCGCACAATAAATATAAATAATCCCTCCTACGCCTAATTCCATAGTAGCCCAGTCACTGAAATTCAGTTTTTTATTACTTGTAATAACTTTCTTAGTAAAACAGCATTGTATTCACTGAAATAATATTAGACAATGCTCCAAAGTCTTCTTTCAGGATCCAACTTTAACAGGATACAACAAAAGGATTAGAAAAGTAAGAGGCGGTGGCCGGTCACATAAACCGCAGAACTGACGACCGCTGAGACTGAAAGTTGTGCAGTGGGGACCAAGGCTCGGAAAACGTAGTGAGGGTCGCCCTGCAACTAGACGGAGTAACGGCATTTGCAAAGTGGCTGGTGTGAGCTGGATGAGAATAGCGGAGGTTCGGATGCGGTGGCTCGCATTAGCGGAGGTCTATGTCGAGCAGTGGACTGACGCAGGCAGATAATGATGATGAACTATTTGTCTATTTGTCGTTCACAATTTTTTCTATAACTATTTAAGACACAGAGTAGCTGTAGAAAAAAATCAGAGACAAATTATATATATTACTATCCAATGTGATAAACAGTGAACGCTGTTTTATCAAGATTAGCTTATAATGAAAGCAATCTTAAAGTGATTTTTTAAGTTAGATGAAGACAAAACTATTCTATTCTGGTGATGATTTAAGGTTATCTGTAAAAATGTGCTAGAAAAATGCTCGAAATAATGTGGACAGATTTAGACAAACATTCATCCTTAATGAGTTACATATAAAACTGCGCTTATCTAGCATAATTCTCAAACGCATTTTCAAGTTCTTCGGGCATGTCTTAAGAGGTGGTGGTGGGATTTCATAGAACATCTTATTGTCAAAGGCAATACCTTTATTTTTGAGGGTACAATACCACGTAAAACGCCACCCGAAATTCAAATCACAATAAGCAAACTATTGCAAAAACTTTCCAAAATTTCAAGGGACCGTAAGAGATGGCGAAAAATCATAACATGGTGGGGCATGGCGTCATCTTCACAAGACACTAAAACGCGAATACTATACATTATTAAATAAAATGATACTACCGAATAATGATGATAATGATACCCTGTGACCACGGCCGCTGGAAAGTGTTCGATACGGCGGAAATTTAAATATGTAAAATAAACGCGATAAAATCTGTTAAAAGTCATTTTATTTAATAAGGCATTGAAACTTTTGACCAGAACCATTTTTTAAGGAGCGCTACGACTGAAGGAGGAAGATAGATTTATTTTGCTTACTTTTTGTCCTCTCCATAGATTAAAACCCAGTATTTTATTCTACGAAAACTACAAAGTTATATATTTAAAATTAAATGCAATGTAAAATAGCTCATGTTCCTAAGTAAAGTTTTTGCAACCGCAATTGACTAATTAAATATTAGGAATAAGTCATTCATCGTTAACGTTTGTCTGAACACTTTTACACTAAATGTTAGATGCACGTATGATCACATCTTGGAATATTCCATTTGCAGTTTAATTAGAACACGCAGTTGTACTTTTATTTTGTTACACAATGCTGATATTACCCACTTATTAGTCAATTATTTGAAGATTACTTATAATTGTTTTGAAAATAATGTTATAACATAATAATAATCTTTACGGACGGATAACACAACATCATCTAGTCACAAACTAAGTAAAGTTTGTACTATGGAAACTAGATGACTGATAATGACATTGGCTTAATTTACTTTTATAAATAAATACATATTATCTATACAAAAACATCCAGACACGAAAAAAACTAAAATTTTTAATACACAGTATTTTTCCCATGGTGGGAATCAAACCCACACCCTTAGGCGTATCAGTCAGGTTCTATACAGACGAAAGCATTAATGAGATTGATCATCGTAAAATGAGAGCCCGCACTCCTCACCAACTCCCCGCCACCTGACAGTGGAACTAGCTGGGATTTTCACTTTATCCATGGTTGGTTTTATAGCCTTAATTGCATATTTTTTGCATTCGTCAGAAAAATGTTGAGAATCTTTGAAACACTGAAATTTTTGTGCCTTGTCAAAGAAACGAACGGATTACCACATTTGAGACTTTCCTTGTCTGATACATCCTATTTAGTTATTTTTTTTAATTTATGCAGTACCTTAAGTTGGAATAATATGTAACAAAATTCTTCTGAAAATAATTTTATAACAATTTTTACTGGTAATTTTGATACATTTCTTTAAAATGTCGAGTAGGGTAAAGGAAGATATATTGGTGATATAAGTAATTTGGTGATATTTTTAAAACACTTTTGTATGACGCGTTAGGAATTGCTACAAGTGTAAACGGTATAAAACCTTTTCACTCGCTCCGGTAATTTGTCCTCAGCGTTTGGCGAACAAAGCAATTCTTAACGCGGTCATACAAAAGTGTTTTAAAACTATCACCAAATTACTTGTATCACCAATATATCTCCTTTACCCTATATTTTTAATAAGTTCCACTGTAATCATACTTTTATGTAAATGAAGTAGCGTAATAAATAAATCCACGTCGAATGAAGTCTCCATTTATTAGTTCCCTATTTGCCAAAGAATATATTGAAAGTTGAATGCAAACACATGTTATATAAATACGGTCCTCTTCCGCTAGCTCTCCATAAAAAGGGGGAAGAAAATATGCTTTAAATGTAAAGCATATTTTCCCCTACGTTATAATAAAACGAGTATTCTCATGCGTTAAATAGGATTTGTTAGTGAAGTTAGAGTACTATTCTATAATAAAGATACACAAATCACATACTGTTTCTAAAGCAAGAAAACTTTTAATTTATTAAAATAATTTTATAAGCTAATTTACTGGGCTTCTGTAAAGAGAAAACTTACCACTTTTAGCCAGATAATTCACATTTATTTAATTATAACGCGTCAAAGGAAATAAATATTTTAATTATCCGAACTTACAAAACAAAATTATCAAATATTATTTCGAAAACGTTATCTGCAGTGCCATCCTAGAAAATTTCGCAAGGCGAGAACGTAACTATAATACTAATGAGTAGAATTAAATTTATCGTTCTTTTTGGGGTAACGTTTTTTTTCAATCAATAATGTTTGAGATAAACATTCTAGTTAAATAACTCATGTAAAATATGCAAAGTTGTGCATAATGCTGATATTTTAAAATAATGATCTTGAAATCTTTTTTGACTATGTATTAAATAAAATCATTCAGAGACTCCAATATTTGTTTATAAGAATAATAAACAGATATATATTAGTATTATATCTATTATCTAAAATTATTCAATTGAACAATTTTATGATGATCTTACTAACTTTTTTTAGTAAATAACCACTGATTTTATAAATCATAAAATTTTCGTTACACTTAATTCATTTTTCCTATCTAATTTTGTTTTAACTTACCAAACGTAAAAAGTTGAAAATACAAAAATAACAGTGAAGTTCTGTTCTGTTTAAAGGTAGCTTAACATTGTTTGTAAATAATTATTTCTTTTATTTACGCGATTATTATACATATCAAATCCACTAATTTACGGATTTTCTGCGTTACTAAAATATATTTTGGTATGTACATATACCAACTTAGTCTGCCCGTGATCATGGATGCTGGAAAGAATCCGAAACGTCGGGAATAAATATATTTTAGTAACGCGAAAATCCGTAAATTAGTGGATTTGATATTGTTGTAAAAATAACATATTTATAGGATCGTCAGTAAAGAACATATCATCATCAGCCTTTGATAGTCCACTGCTGGACATAGGCCTCCCTAATACACCTCCTATCCATTAGAGGATTTTTGGACCGTATCCCACCACGCTGGTCCAATGCGGGTTGGTGGGTGAAAGAACATATAGGTAGTTATATTTTAATTTGAAAACATCCCACTAATATGTTTCATTTGTAAGTTGGAAGCAATGTGTTATTAAATACATTTAAACAAATCTTCACAGCAACAATAGACAGGTTTTACATCAAACCATCATATAAGCTAAAATTTATAAAAATATAGTGAAGTTTATTGAAAATATAATAATCAGTGTCATGTATGTAAAAAATCTGCCCTTTGCGAGCAATGCCGGCACACACTGCAATAACTTTGGGGCCCACAGAAATATAATTTATAATAATATTGATTGCAAATTGCGTTAAAGCTAGAAATATACTATTTATTATACAGGTAAAGGTAATATTCCCTTCCTGAGCAATTTTTCTACGCCACACTTACACGTGCAATTACATCGATTGTGTTATGACAAAAGTTAGGTTGTTTATTTAAACTAAGATAGAATATTTTCATTTCCTTTTACAAGTATTATGTTTTTTATTAGGGGCTCTTACGTGTAATGTTTTAAAATATTTTCTTTTAAATTTAGTGCATTTAAATCGTTCACGTGCCTGTGTTTTATCTTATATTTGTACTTTTTTGATCAAAACGATAATCAGCGGGGCATTTGAAATTTGTAGGAAATAACATTACCTCGATTTAACAATTGCGTGTTTCCAAACAGTTATTAAAATCTTAGTAGCTGTAAAATTACAAAAAATATAGTGGAGTATATAATGAAAATAATCGATCCGTTTAACTCTCTGTGCTCGTGTCAAGGGAAATTTAATTGATTTAAAGAGGTTTTATGTTATTTATTTTGAAGTCTAATAAAAAACAGGTAATCAAATACGAATAAAGATTTTTTTATTTTTCTTTTTTTTCAAAGTTTCTAGTTGAGTTATCCAATTTCATAATTTCTTGTCTAATTAGTAGTTTCAGAGAACATAAAACCCACAATCAATTGATGTAAAATAATTGGTTAAACCTTAAGAGACAAAGACAATGTTTTACAAAGCTATAAGCCTTTAATCGGTATGTAAAAAATTGTACAGTGCCTACAGTTATCACTTAATCAAACACGTGCGCAAACTAAGCTTTTGTTTTAATTATGTAGCTAAAAATTCATCCCGGGCTGGGTTTTGGCCCATGGGGTTCCTTTTTCTTATTGAAAAATTTTATGTTAAAGGGATTTTCCATAAAATCTATCATCTGCCTAAATCTAATTGCAAAAAAAATTTTTAAAAATCAGGGCTACATAATAAAAATTATTACATAATTTGAGATATAATTCCAAATTAAACGAAAAATTATCACTGGTAAAGTAACTACGTGACCCATATTTTGCAACATGGAGTAAATAAGATTATTGTCGTTGGAAATAGTTTTACGTACGTAAATAGACACTTTGTTATTATCAGTGTAATTGTTTCATTATTAATACATGTTTCACTCATCATCAAAATACGGTGATTCTAAGACGATAATTGTAATTAATATTATTCTACTAAGCAAATCATATTTGATCAATGTTTGAATGACGTAACAGTGAATATGGAGTTTAATTAATATATATTTGATTTGTATTTGACACATTAGTCCCTATGTTTGTATTAAATAATAGACGTTCATACATTATAAGATGGAAAATAAACAAATGAGTCTGATTAAAATATAGTTAAATTTAATAATAACTATAACATGTAAAAATAATACTAACATATTTTTTCTAAAAATGTGATGTAATGGTTATAACAAAAAGAACAAACTTGTTTGCATTTATCGCATAAAGCGTGAAAAATTAAATATTTTAGATGATTAAGTATCAAATAACTAAGTTTATATGTTAGATATTAAATAAGTGTTATTAATAAAGAAAGAAGAAAAAAAAATACATATAATATATTTCATAAATTAACAATTCGCATACGATGTGATTCATAATGACACTTTAATTTTATATAGGTAAATCAATGCCACAGCCTTCAATAAATCAACTCACATGTCGTTAAAGATACCGATCTGGTTTAACTTATTACAGTTGTCATTGACACTAATGACATATTCCCCCTAAGGAATTTTATAAATTGAAAATTCTATCTTCCAAAAATATTTAATAAACTTTCAAACTTTTAATTTAATAAACTTTCGATTCAACGTAGGACAGCCGATGAATTATTGTTGTTTCTTTTGTTTTATGTGCAGTAAATTTATTATTATATCCTAAAAGGAATATTTTAACCGTAAATAACTAAAAAAGTTGTTCCTAGTTTCTAGGCATATATATAACATACATGCAATCCACGATATTCAGCTACTACACACTAGAAAGATAAAAAGAAATTTTTTGTCCTCTGAAAAAATGTCCGCAATAAAATTTGCATGTAC
The DNA here is from genome assembly GCA_029286875.1 of Lamproptera curius. Taxonomy (NCBI): domain Eukaryota; kingdom Metazoa; phylum Arthropoda; class Insecta; order Lepidoptera; family Papilionidae; genus Lamproptera; species Lamproptera curius. The sequence goes on along the minus strand of JAGSMT010000018.1, from coordinate 4,923,505 downwards.
GCGAAAGGTGATGCTGACAAAAAGTGTTAAATTTGCCATCATTGGTGTAAATGGCAGAATAGTTATATACAGATATTTAAAAAGCCTGTACTCGAATCTTCAAGAAATAACATCAAGGAATTTTTAGCAATTTTTTTATCAATTTATTTTTTTTGGTAAATTCAAAAGATAATGAAAACTAAAATTTAGTTTACCTTGTTGTTAGATCATTTTATTTATTAGCTTAGCTGTTATCTGTATGCAACCAGTATTAACCATTTCTTTGTTATTGACACTTTTATTAGTTATTTACTATTGGTTTTATATTTTTTTTCATTTCCAAAGCCCAAGTTATTTAGTAACGGGATGACTTGTGGCAATGCTACACTGATTTCTCATTACTTGTACATAACTAAATAATCAGGTCTTCGTTTTATTAATGAGTAATATTCATTCCTGCCTGCCTCCGTAGCCCTGTCCTGTTGATGGGCGTGTGCTTAGAAACCGGAGGTCGTGGGTTCCAAATCCTGCGGGGACGCAACAATTTTCATGTAGTTTTCTAGTTGGTTGGGCAATTTGGGCCCGATCCCAATTGTCTGAAAAGTAAAGATGATCCATGCGTCGGATGGGCATGTAAAAAGTCGGTCCACCACCGGCATTGGACCAGCGTGGTGGGATACGTCAACCCTAATGGATAGGGGATGTAAGGGCCTATTCCAGCAGTGGACTAACAAAAGGCTGATAATTTGAATGTGTAATATTCATTATAATATTAAATATACATGATAAAACAGTTTGAGAATTTAAAAAAAAAATATTACACACGCAAAATCTTTTTAACCTTTCATGCGACAACCTGACGAGTCTATCAAATTTAAAAGTAATTGTTCAAATCAGTATACTTAAAGCGGAATAACTATAGAAAAATCTGAACAATTATACCAAAAATGAGCATATTCTTTTACGGAAAAACAGGGATAATATCAATGTAACATTTTAGTCCATGCTTTGTACACAAAAAAAAGGTAGTGAACATTATGCGGAAAATGGAAAAAGTCTTTTGATAATGAATATATAAAAACCCGTTGATGTTCCCAGGCATTTTTTTTCCAATATTAAACGTGGATGGAATTTCTAACGGGTTATTTATAAAAAAAATACATTGTGCTTTCGATTTTCTTAGCTTTTAGTTAATGAAAATATCTTAATCCCATAAAGTTATGTTTTATATACATTCAAGTAAAATTGAATTTGTCGATTAAATTTTATAATTATTATATATATAAAATTAAAATTTTAAAATTTATATTATAATATTAAAGCTACTCTTATTTGTTTCATTCGGCCCCACCTTTTCGAACCTCCCCCGGGGACGGATAACCGACACGACAGCAAATTCCCAAATTGGGTTGACGTTTAAAATCTTTTTTAGACACTAAATCCCTTTAAATCAATCTGCCTTACCCAAACAAAAAAGAAAGAATGAAAAATTATTGAGTCCCCGCAATCAAAATCCACGTTCTCCAAAAGCTAGGAATCACATACCACTAGACATTATAGGCAGTAACTCTTTTTATGGGAACTAAACTAAATTTAAAAGTTTAATTAAGTATATCACATATTATAGTTTCAATGTAGAGTTAGGTCCCGGAATAAACGTTAACGCAGAAACACAGTATCAAAGCAGCATTTTACCTGAAGTTTTTTTTTGGTTAATTATCACATCATCATCATCAGCCTTTGATAGTCCACTGCTGGACATAGGCCTCCCCCTAATACCACCCTATCCATTAGGAGTTTTTGGACCGTATCCACCACGCCTAATCCCAAAATGCGGGTTGGTGGGTGGGACTTTTACCCGGCCCCCGACGCATGGAATCATTTTCCAGAACCAATTGGGTGGTCGGCCCCCAGAACCTTACCAACTAAAAACAACAATAAAAAATTTGTTGAGTCCCCGCAGGAATCGAACCCATTTCCGGTTTTCTAAATAATAAATAACCCACTGTAACCATTTAAAAGCTAAACATTTTTAAAAATTGCAATGAAGCATATTGAAAGCTCATTTAAGGTTAAAACCCAAGTTATGGGTTAATTTAACTTTAGAAATTCCCCAAACCGGTTTAGACATCTATTTGATTTCTAATTAAACATTTACCTTTTTCAATTTATACGGAAATCGAGCCCAGTTTTTCGAACTTTTAGCCATTTATCTTCTATAACACCACCTTGGGTCCAACCTCTACAAAAATTAGAAACCCTTACTTTTACGAATGGTGACCTCACCCTTAAAAGGGGTAAAACTTTTTGGTTTTTTGTAAAGCCACCACTTTTTATTCCATATTGACCCTCATTTTTCCATTCATTTGCCTATTTTTTTTTAGGAGGTCTAGAAAATGCAGATACATTTAAGTTACGAGACAAGTGTAACATGGAAATGGCGGAAAGCAAAGCATCATTAAATCAGCAAGGAGTACTTAATATCGCCTACGCACATTTTTGAAGAATAATGCGACTCGCGATGAGTGATATACCCTGTTCTTTAGACACTTACCTTTGCTAAAATCCACCAAGCCCAAAGACATGGGGTGCAACTACTATTTACCTAAATTAATATGCCAGGCTGTGGTGCTACTCTCGTAATCGCCTGGAGCCAATTGGGGCCCGTGTTTTTTAAAACAAATATTTTGCTATTTTGCTAGGTACCAAAATGGTACAACCACCGACCTATTTGACCCATCCGTGTCTTAGGGATGAAATAAGGATCTTTCGCTTCTACAGTGAAGCAACTATTTAAAGACATATTATTTTTAAACCGAAAAATAAATAGCATTAAAAATTTTATCCCGATCTTTATTTTTTTTGAAACTATAAAACTTTTAACCCGGGCCGAAACACGATCCCTTGGGTTTAACATGCTTGTAAATACGGATCGCCCTATTGAAAAGGTTAAAACAATGTTTAAATTTTAATACTATTTAATTATTCGTTCTAATTTTTTATTAATATTTCTTTTACGTTTAATTAATTAGTTGATTAAAATTTTTCATCAAACATAATATATAATCCAGCCTTAATCTCCTTTTTGGACCAAGGCCTTTTTTAAGTGAACCAAAGACGCCTCACCTGCCGCTGCTAACCAACCGGTACCTGCCGGAATCGCCATCCCCACCTGGTCGGGGATCAACCAACACTCCTTTCCCTAAACTGACCTCCACTCCAGAACCTTAATTGGCCCTGGCCATCCGTTCTTCTTCCCGTACCCCCACTGCCGCTTCAACGAAATAATCCTTTGCGCTATTCCGGTTCCTTTCCATTTTCTCTCGGATAATTCATTACAGATCATCCAAACAGAGAACTCCGAGCATGGCGCGTTCCTCACGTTGAGCTCGGCAAACTTTGTGGACCAATCCAATAGTCCAGGAAACGTTTCTGCCCAGTAGGTAATGACGGGTACGCATTGGTTAAATTTTGTCAACAAACTCTGCTATCCGGCCGTGAATGTGGTGTAACTTCCTAAATGCTGCTTGTTGGAAATCCCCGGCTTTCTTCGAAGCTGTGTCTTCCTAACTGCAATTTGCCCAAAATTGAACGTTCATCGACAATTTCGAGAGGGGAAACCTTGACTTGACCGGACTCAGGAGAACGTGTTCGTTAACCCGGGCTATCGTCTTGTCAAGTTCCCCCTTAGTCCGATACGTCAAAGTTCATTTAAAAGCCGTGCAACATTTCCCCGGCAAATTCCAACGGCTCGGCCAATAAAGACGACATCGTCTGCCGAAACGGAAGGTATGAAAGGTACTCGCCTTAATGATTATCCACTCCGGTCCAGCTTAGGGTCTTAAAGACTTTCCCAATGCATTGGTGAACAGTTTCCGGGAATTATTCTTCTCCTCCCTCGATGCAATGGGATTGGTGGTTGACCCTCCGGAATCAGACGGTCGGCGGCAGCGCTATACGGAACTTTTAACACCTCGACGTATCGATAATCGACCTGAGATCTTTGAAGGCTTCAGAAACAGCCCGGGTTTCAAAGGTCAAAATCTTTCTCTTGGTCCACAAGGCAAGTCACGGTGGCGTTGGCCTCATAGGTCTTTTTGTCAACTTGCCTTTGGTGAAGATGGGTCTTGGTTCTAAATCCTCTTGCCGAAACCCAGCCTGCCAGTGGCTGAAATCCCATCAAGTTTTGTTGGTGGGGCGTTCTCATGACTCTCCGGAGCAACTTGTATTGGGCTTAAAAATTAGATCGGTCGGTTTTTTCAAGCAGGGTATTTCACCCCCTCTTAAAAAAACAGAACGACCTCCTTTCAAGCCTCCCAGGGAGAATTACCTGTTGAAGAACCAGGTCAATAACCCGTAACTCACCTAAAACCTGGGTAATCCCCCGGCTTTAAGGAACTCGGTAGTAACTCCATCCTTTCCGGGCTCTTCCCCTTGAGCTGTTAAAAGAACTAACCCTCATCAATGCTGACTGCGGGAAGCTCACCCGGAGGTTGCCGAGGTCAGACTGGCATAATAAAATTTTTAATGGTTTTTTTTGTTTAAACCATAAATAACCTTCATAAAACCCGGTTTAGTTGCCAAAGGTGCATGCTGATATTTTGTGCTGACTAGAAAAATCTTGATCTTTTGCCTTCATAGCCCCCTTTAACAGATTCAATTTGAGTTTAAACAGTCCTAATAAAGGGCCTGGAACAGTAATTTTTGTTGCCCTTAACTTGAATATGACCCAGGGTTTTGGTAGTGGCCCGCTGGTTTTAGTCTGAAAACTGTTGTTGTGTTTCTTTTGACTCCCGGTATTTAAACGCCAAGAAGAAAAATCAAAAAGAAAAAGTCAGATTCGTCGATGCAAGTCCGACATAACCTTTTTCCCCTGGTTGATATGCCCTAGGGGTTCCCCTTAAAAGAGGATAATTTAAGCTGTGTAAAGTTAAAATAAATAAAACGAACATAAAAATGGAACCAATTATCCCTTTTTGGGTAAACAGCATTGATAAATATATAATTGTTTTATGTTAGTACCAAAATATAAAGTTTTACTAGTAATATCAATGTAAACAAAATAAGTTTTATTTATAAGTTTAAATCTGGACTTACTTTTTTACAAACGTGTAAATATAACCGTAACAACGGTCCATTGCAAAAAATGTAGCTTCAAATATTTTTTTTGGTTTTTATTATAATGTATTTAATTTTATATTACATTGATAATTTAAAAAATAACTAGCTGTAGCCCACGACTTGAAAATGATGATGAAAATCCCGTTAAAACTGAACATGACACACAATAGATAGAAGGACAGAGATAGACAAAAAACATATTAAATGTTTTCTTATGTGTACACGTTATATATCCTAATATTTTTATTTAAAAATGGTTTAACATTACTTTATTATTATAAACAGATATTGCAATTTTATTAATTTATATAGATAAACAATAATAATTTTTTCTGATTAAATCTAAGCCTTTAACCCGGACTTTGTCCTGGATTACAAAAAAAAATGTTCCGAGTTGCTGTATGGTTTGATACAAAGTTAACGAAGGTTTGTATTCTATCATTAAAAAATGTTTATGTAATGGAAACAAATTGAATGTTCATATGAAAAAAAGTTTATTTGAATGTTACATAAATTATTTATTCTTAAACTCATATCCTAAAGTTTTCAAATAATAAAGTTTTGACATTTGAACATTGAATTACCCGTTTGTTATAATTGAAAAACTTTAATTTAATTTATGACCAAAGTTGTTGATTTCAGATACCTTTCCTTTTTTACATTAATACGTGAAATACGTTTTTTTAACAAAAAAAAAAAATAGGCCGGTTTTAACAAAAAATTTTAATAAAAACAGTAAATTTTGAAACAGTAAAAAAATCAAGGGCCAGTCAATGGTCTTTATATAAACTTTGGAAATGTGTTTTTTAGTATAAGAAAAAATTAAAAAAAAATTTTGCGATCCCAATTTTATTAATTTAAAATTTTATATTTTACCAAAAGAAAGGACTTTTAAATCCATTTTGGGGTCTGAAGGAAATGCAGGTATTATGTTGAAGGATATATACATGCACTCTTACTTTATACGGTGCCGTCCAAAAAATAAAAGACATTGATGTATTAAGATATAGCTCTTTTTTGAAAGCAATTGCCAAAAATACTTGCGTTAAACGGCCGTTTTTACCCCTTACTGCAGATGCCGCTTTTCAACACTTTAAAAGAGTATTTTTACAAATTCAAACATGATTCGGAAGCGAAATATCACCAGAAGACTGGGGTTAAATATGAATGAAATTGGAATGAATGAACGCGGAATATTGATATACGCAAATAATGCCGCAGCGTCCGGCTCCAGAATCTTTGTTAAAAATTATTTTTTGCGCATGCAAAGTAAGATGTGATCATCTTGTGGGTGCAGGAAAAGTGAATTAAACTGGACTGCAGCTTGCTTAGAATGAAATGGTTGCTGTACTAATCCGTCATGTACAATCGACAACATCGAAATCGACGCCGAGAATAATGAACAGTAAGGTATATAGTTAATGATATTTTATTGGTAACTAATATTTTTTTACAACAATATCATCATCATCAGCCTGTAATAGTCCACTGATGGACATAGGGCTCCCCGTATACACCCCCATCCATTAGGGGTTTTAGACCGTATCCCACCACGCTGGTCCAATGCGGGTTGATGGGTGGACCGACTTTTACATGCCCATCCGACCATGGATCATCTTACTTTTTAACAGTTGGGTGATCGGCCAAATTGTCCCAACCAACTTGGTAACTGAAATTTGAGTCCCGATTCAAAACTCACGACCTCCAGTTTCTAGGCACGCCTATCCACTGGGCTATGGGCGGTTTTCCAAAATTTCCTCAACCAAGCACTTTTCAATGATCGGGCGTCCCTTAGCACTGTGGCCTTTTTCAGTTTTTCAGCTCCGTCATAACATGTAGCTCCGCTACAAAATTCATTTATTTAATGATGAATTTATTTTATGCAATTACTTTCATAGCGTTTTATTCATGGATTACAAATAAATTAAATATTTTTTCCTGGCTTTGGGCAAAACTAGTTTGAGCAAAGACCAAAATTTGAAATGTAAGGTAAAATTAGGTTCTGGCAATGGCGCTTTAGCTTTAAATCGGTTAATTTAGTTCAAATGTTATATTAGATATTAATCAATATAATAAGTTCATTCCCCTTTTTATTGACATAAAACTTAGCTTATTTCGAAAAAATTTATCAACTGAAACTTAAAAGTATATACGTGATTAACCAAGCCATTTAATAAAACCTATTTTGGTTTTAATCTTCGCTAACCTTTTCTAGAAATTATTACCGTCTACCGAAACAAACTTTCAAGTTTTTATAAAGTATTTATATTAATAAGATTACATTACATTACATTTTACATTCAAAATCAGGGATGTGGTGTTTTCGGATCGTGCATTATTATTTTACAATATTTAATATATTTTCTTACATAATAACAAATATTTATCTTAAAACGATTAAAAATCTAAGGGTTTAAAATCAGAAGTTTGGTTTCCCAAATTAATCCTAATAAAATCCTAAATCCTTATTAAATAATCCTAAACATATAAATTTATTTACTTCCAATAACTCCACGGTGCATTTAATAAGAGGGAAAGCTTCCAAATTTTAAATGCCGTGTTTTTAAATATTATCTTTTTAAAAATTAAGCGAGTAAATTTTTCAATCCATTTTTAATAATTAAAAATATATATTTCAAGTCAATGAAGGTAACATAATTCTATGCTAATGTTTTTCCCTTCATCTCTAACAAATTTTGAGTAAGACAACTAAAATCATTGGTTCCTTGGAACTCCTTCACTGAGCAATCAATTTTAACCTTATATTAGTATACCCAATTGAATTTTTCTTAAATTTTTGGAAAGCAACAGCCTAACGTTTTTTCCTGGTAAAGTTTTGGTTCCGCTTCAATTTCCAAATGTTGTTCCCTGATTTCTTTCTTGCTGAAAAAACGGCCTCCTTATGATAATTAACTTGGTGTATTTTTCTCCAAGTGGACGGCTCCAAGGGTTGGACAATTTCCCTGCCTTTTTTAAGAGAGGCCTAGAAGGTCTAAATGAATAAGCTATTCAATCTAAAGTGAATTTGTTATGAAAAGCATTGACTATTTAAATTTTACCATTTTTTAAAAATCACAGAGATTTTATTTTTATACCGTTATAAAAATATAAAACACGACAGAATCCGTAGGCTTTCTTTTAATTTCATATTGGATTTCCATAATTCAAATAAATTTCTTTATATATTCGAATAAATTAGGTGATTCTTATGATATATAATACTGTTCTCACATTGTCTTCTTTATGTAGAGTAAAGATAAAATTTATAATGGCCAGGCTAGCGACGCCGACGTTATCAAACCATTCTTAGATGCCCTACTCAGTTTTTAAATTATATTTTTCTGGATTTACATATTAATATATGTATAATAAAATTCACAATTTAAACATTATTTACTACTATATTGTATAAAGGACCCAATACTAAAAGATAGCGAACTGATTGAATATAATTAAAGTTTTTAAGGCATTACGAGAGCATTCTACCACTTAGAGTGCTTGGTAACTTTTATAAAATGTAGGTGAATTTTTCTTATATAATAATTACGAATTTTTTTTTTTCTTTTGAACTATTTGTTTTTCGCCAAAAAGGAATACAAAAATTAATAGCGTTATAAGTTTAATTTTATAACATAAAAGTTAGAATCGTAACAAAACAATTCAATATTTGTTTGATAAACGATCCCTGAAGGTTTCGAAATTTACTTTGAAATTTCCGAGTTATGAAAGCCGGGTTCCATTAATAATTTAGGGGTCGTGGCGGCTTATGGTCCAATGAACAGAAAAAAATGATGCGCCATTCTTTAAAAAAATAGAGTTCAACGAAGCCAAAGCTGCAGTTGTAGGAAGATGAAATAAATTAATACCTTAGCCTTTTTAATGTTGTTTCGTGTTCGTAAACAAAAAGTTTTGATTGATAAACCCAATCTTTAAGATTAATTTAAATTTCTTACTACCGGTTTTGACGAAAATATCTAATTAATTTGGTGTTTAACCTCCTCCGTGGTCTAGCCGTTTTGGCCCTTGCTTTTAAACTGGGTCGTGGGGTTTCGAATCGCGGAAATAAATTCTTATCTTTTTTCTGGTTGGTTTGGACAATTTGGGCCAATCACCCAATTGTATAAAAAGTAAGATGATCCATGCGTCAGATGGCCATGTAAAATGTTGGTTCACCCATCAACCTGCATTGGACCAGCGTTGTAGGATACATACATAAGAAAGTCGTTTGTAACCTTATAATTCTTAAAAATATGAACATTTTTAAGACAAAGGAATAAAATTTCAAAATTTACTTTTGATTTCTTATTTTTAATGACTAGAAAAATTTTGCCGGTAATTGCATATCGTTTACATAATACACTTAAGAAACCATTTTCAAAGCAGTGCTTTATTTATAGATTTGGCTGGTCACGCGCGGCACTTTTACTCTGCATTTAATGCTCTTCTCGCATAATTTGAAGCACAGAGCATAAACCGAACTCACTTATGTTAATTCATCTGATTAAACTCTGGATCTGCAACTGAGTATGCTTTTAGCAACTTGTTAGCTTTTAGCTGTGAACTATAGCGATGTAAATATTTGTAATTCTTTGGAACTGACAGTGAGAAATAAAGAGAATAAAAAATATTAATGCTATAAGTTTTTTATCTCCATTTTCTATTCAGTATTTTTATTTCACTTTTAAAAACATTAAAAACTGTTAAACAAAAGTTAGCAAAACTATTACATATGTTGGTCTAATATAAAAACTTCACATAATTGGATAAGAATCAGTGTTTTTTTATATAAAATCACAGTAAGTTCTTGTAAAATTTAATGCGGTTTTTTTAAACGTTTTTAAGGTATTAATATTGTTGTACATTAGTTAGATGCATCTCGTGGCCAGCGTTTGCAAAGTAAGTGCAACATTGTATTTTTTTTGACATCATATTTAAAACGTCTGAAAATTTTCGCCGTCGTTTCCGTCTTTCAGTGCCCACTGCTGAACATAGGGCTTCCCGATGGCCAAAGCAGGTCCTGTGTTACCAGCCCCCCATTTTCCTTTTCCATTTGCACAGATCATCGCTCTATCTCGTAGGAGGTCGTCTCACACTGCGATAACGAAAATGCCACTCAAGAACTTTTTATACCCCATCGGTTATAGGTTCTACGAGCTATGTGGCCGGCCCATGGACATTTCATTGCAAACTATGGGAGCTATGTCGGTCACCGTCGTTCTGCTATGGTTTGTATTAAGCCTCTTTCCGTCGGAAATTCCGAGGCATAGCCGCTCCTGGGCGACTCATGACGACTGCTGGGCGACTCAGAGCTTCCTTTCCCAGGGGAAGGACCATGTCTCGTCCGTAGTTCATCACTAATACCCACATTGGTTAAGAATTAGTCTTCAGGCATGGAAGGATGCCAAGAGGATGTTGTGGCTTCCCCGAACGCTGGTTGTCGTATAATAAAGCCATACGCCCCCATAAAGTGCTGGATGGAAAAGGTCGGTTCCAATTCCCGCCCCAGGGTTTCTTTTGGGAAAACGGTTTCGTAATCTTAAAAAATTGTTTCTGAACCTCAACTCCTTAAATTATTAAAAACAAAGATTTATTTTGCTTTTTAATTAAACTAGCACGATCCAAAAAAACCAAACTAATAGTTCTTGTTAACAATATAAATAAAATTTTCATAAAAAAAATAATTTATAAAATTAATAACGAAAAGCTACAAATAAGTTCAAAACCTTATTTTTATTTTACTCACGTTCGTAGCCGTGGTTTGTTAAAATTGATAATAAGACTTTAAGTAATAATTAAATAAACAGGTCACGTATCAGAAAGAAAAGAAACTTTGTAACTTTTCCACAAAATGTTTTAAAAATCTTCTGTTACAAATAGTAAGAGTTAGATTTTGATCGGTGAATTATTTTAATATTAATTCTTTTACCAACAGAATGTTTCAAGTTGAATAATTAAAAATTAAAATAGCATCAGAGTATTGCTTTTTTTAATAATTTAAGATACCCAAAAATAAAACATGTGTTAATAAAATCCATCGGTATTGTGTTTAATATTTTTAAATTCATGATAAATAGGGGGTGAAAACATTACCAAGGTTTTGTTAAAGTAAGTATTACGGTAATTAAATAGTAAAAATATTTACGACTCTATTTATAATGTCCATAATTTGTAGCCTGGTTATTTATAACTACTAGTATGACGAAAATAATAGAATTTTGATGAACGGTGAAATGTGTTTGGAAAGGAATTCAAATAGTATCCAAATTAATTCTTCGGTTGTAAATATTCTTCTTTTTTAATCAAACTGTAAAGGGTTTATAGTTTTCTTACGGTTTGGTTTCAAAATTTCAGGCTTTAATTCATTTTAAATTGAAAGGAAAAGTCGTTAATTAAAGTAAAATAAAATAAACATAAAACAATAATTTTAGTACCTAGGTAAAATATTTAAAATCTCAAACTCAATAATAATCGTTAAACACACATTAACGAAACAAATAAGTAAATGTTCGTAGCAAACATGATTCAAAATGTCTGCATGTTTGCGAATTAGTTTTGGAAACTCTGCGTTTATTTCTGCAACTTAAGGGCTCGTGTTTAATCCCACTAAAATCACATTAGATCGCTAAAGTAACGTATACAAGGTTGTTTTACTTTGGGGTTAAACCAGGTAACCTCATACTATTTGAATTTCAATTAATTTCCGCTTGGAAAATCTATTGACCTAAATAACCCGACCAAATTAATTTACGTTAATTTTCAGAAACTTACAGGGAAAACAATTTTAAAAGATTTTTTTAAACTTTATTTTATTATTTAGTTTAAAGGTCTATCATCATCATCATCACCATAACCAACTTAAATCCCACTGCTGTCAGAACCTCCCCATGAGCTGCCAAAAGGGAAGGTACGTCCTGTCAACCTGCCATCGACTTCCTGCACATTTGCCCAACTCTTGCCTTCTCATTAAGGTTTGCCCACCTCCGATGGCCAGTCAGGGCTGCCATAAACCTTTCTCCCTAATGGTTTATCTTCAGGCCATGCGGCCCGGCCCAACGGGTGCCTGTTTCAAAGCAGTGTTAAACTCTACTGTGTTTCGGTTGAAAAGGGGCACCAGGGAATTGTTTGGGTAAACAAGACTTCATCCTATTCTACGGTAGGCCTTTGGGTTGATACCAATTGCAATGTCTATGGGCGTCCGGTGACCACTCGTCTGCCTGGCACTAAAAAAATTAAAAAAAGGCTAACTCTTCAAACTTTGTCAGTCACCATCGTTCTGTTGCGAATGTCGGTATTACGCACTCTATCACGCAGGGAAATTTCGACCATAGCCTGCTCCATAGCTCTATGAGCGACTTGGAGATTCCTCATACGGTTTATATTGCTTTGAATTAGTAAATTAAGGCGCGCATAAATCCCTAAACCTTATCCCTATTTTTGATAAAATAATGGTAGTTTGAAAGTGATTGGCACCAAACTATCTCACATAAGTTAAAAGACTAATGTGAGATACATTGATCTTTCAGTTTAATAAAAATACCAAAAGTTTTAAATCCGAACTGTGTTAAACATTAGCACTTTAAAAGACTGTCAACGTTATTTTTCTGAGTCAATTGAATCTGTTTTTGTTAAACAACGCTTCATATTTTTAATTTGTATAAAATAAATTAAAGAAAATTTTTAGTAACTTTTAGGCCTTTTGTACATATGAATTAATCTTGCCAGCATTTCCCTGCCGTAAGAACTTTATTTTTCTGAAAACATGTATTCAGAATCCTTGGTTCCTGTACATAGGTGTGGTTTTAATTTAATGTATATTCTGATATCACTTTGGGATAATATTTATTATTGTAATAAAAATAATTTTTTACAATGAGACTGCAGTCATACTGAGGCTTGTTATTGATTTGCCTTAATAAAGCCTTACTACAAACTTTGGAAACATCAATTATTATGAAGACTTAGACTTATTGTTTAGACTAAGAATTATATTATTTCTAACTTTGGTTACATAATTCAACTTTTTTTAAAATCTAAAAGTAATAAAATGAACTTTTATCATTAATTTACTCTTCAATAATTTTTGTTTTGGACATATTACATTCCCTACTTTCAAAAATTTTGGTCATTCAAGGCGTCAGTTTATAATATACTCCAATTTCAGATTATGAATTAACTTTTGGGCAGAATACCAGATGTTTAATTTTATTGTATACGCATTCCTGTGCAAATAATCTTAAATTTATAACAGATAGAAATGTTTTGGTGCTATTGGCACTATTTGTACGAAAGGTAAAAAGTAAAGTTTTTTTTTAAACATGGGCACAATATTCCTATTACCATATTAAAACTTTCGTTAGACATTTTTAATTAACCAAATTTAAATTACAGGGAAAAGACGGAATGAACAGCCCGACTCATGAAATCTTATTTTCGGTAAAGTTTAGACCTAGGGAGGTTCCAGGACGGGTAATTATATTGTGGTCGCTTTTAGTCTCGTATAGCGGGCCAGAGCGGGCAATGCACGACTTGACGGTGGGGCGGGGCGCCGGTGGTGATGACCCCCTTGTCACAATGTCACTCATGCCATTTTTCGAATTTGGGTGCGCATAAAAATTACTTACACTATCGTCTGCACTTTTTTTCTTTCTTTGCATTTGAGAAAAGTGGCTTCCAAGTACCTCAAACTCAACCTGATTACCTACAATAGATACAGAGTTAGTCGGCTTTTACATCGCGTAGATGATAGTAATGGACCCACGATAACTTAAATTGTGCTACTATTGGTTTATTTTTGGTACTATTGCTCAATAACACGACAGAACTCTATATTTTTAACATTTTAAAAGTTATAATAATATTTTATTACGTGTATCGCCTACTTTATTCAGAACCTCAATTTATTTAGATTAAATAAAATATCCTATCACTTCAACATAAACCAACATAAATCTCAACATTAATTGGAAATTTTTTACGAAAGGTATGATCTAAAAGCCTTATAAATTAATGTAACTTAGTTTTCAAAATTTTGTTATGAATCTTAAAATATAATTTAAATATAACGGAAGTTAAATTACCATTTTATCTTATGTAAAAGAATGACGATATAAAAGGACATCGCAAATTTTTGGTTACTTTATACATTGTAAGTAAAAGCAAAACTTTAATTAGGGCTCGAGTACACTATGACTTTTGCAGAAGTTGTATAGAGTTAAATGGAGTTTTTAACTGTACCTTTTGTGATTTTACAATTTGAGCTGCTATACTTTTTTGTATTCATGTATGTTATTTCTCTTTAGGGACTGGTTGCGCGATCGCGTGGTCACTCAAAGTTTCGTCAGCCAATTTTGATTGGGAAACCTATTCCATTGACGGCGATAAGGTAGATCCCCTATTTCAGGACCAGAAAGGATGGCTTGAAGGACCAATTAGTAATCCGGCTGGGACCAACGGGTTATGAAGCGGATTGAAAAATGCTAAGAGGAAGGATAAATACACCTCGTTGGCGGCACTGCGCCGGGGCATCTTCATGATGCGGTTCCGTGGCTTAAAACCTTTGGGGCGGGCGTTGGCCATATCTTTGGCGGCTTTAAAAATATGATGTACTGCGTAAAAGAAGGCTTATCGACAGCGGTGGCGCTGGCCGCCGACCGCGTCATGAAGTATTATTCTTTACCTCTTTTCTTCGCGAGATGAGGAAAATTAAAGGAAAAAGGAGGGCAGACGAAAGGAACGGTATATATGAAAGGGAAGGAAGGTAACCAATTTGGGCTGTGTTAGTAGACATACAATTGCGCGCCATACAAGGACTACTACTGTTCTGCTACTTTTATTGATTTTGTTGTCACTAATATGTATATATACATACATTTTTTGATGAATATATACCTAAAGTATTTAATTCTTTTCGCTGCATTTCTTTTTTTTATCATGCTATAATGTAAACTTTTTTCTATTTGTCGGTTATGTTGACTCACAATAATATTTTTTTAATGTTATTACAATTACTTTTACCATTCTCTGCTGATAAGTTGTAAAAATTATTTTTTGCAAGAAATATTAATTATATAGGAAACATTCCGGGCTAAAAAGCCTCACAAAATTTGATACATTAAACAAAATTTATTACAGTACTGGTCGTAAATCTTGATCATGAGCTGATTCCACCAGTTAGAGGTGAAAAAACATAGAAAAACATCATTACACTATACATATATAACATTCATCATCATTAACGATTGTTTTTACTAGTCTACTGGTGAACGTAGCCGTTTTTAATGGTTTTTTCTAGGAGGTCGATCCCTTGCTACTCGCTTTCTCAACCAGCCACTGCACGGAACTCGGTATCCTGTCTGGGGTCGACAAACACCGTCGACTGGTAATAAATAGCATGAATGACACGTATTTGAACTACAAGGATCGTATTATTATCTGCTGCATTTTCCCGCGGTAAAGTGCTATTCAGCATTATTATGTGGGAAAAAGGTGAAATATACCTAATGGATCGTCTCCTTATAATTTATTGACATTGAAATTCACTTTTCAATATATTAATTTGCACCCCGTTAAAGTGTTACACATGCCACGAATTTAATACATTAAATGTTTTGTTTAATTATATCTTTAAACATAAAATTATTAAACTATAGTTAAATCTCTGCGCCCTACACATAGAATTCTATTATTATGTGTATGGTAAAATTAATAACCAAATGTAAAAGCACAATTAAATATTAAAAAGGGATCTGTACAAGAATCGTCTCTCGAAGTTTCATTAAGTAGAGTATCCAAACGATTGCTCTTTTCTGAATAGGGTCGCTATTCGGACAAGCATCGAATAGATACTAATCTCTTAGCCTACCTAATTTTTTTGTTAACTAAATATTTAATAACACTTTTTTGTTTTACGTATATCTGTGGCTATAAAGTTATTTATTTCATGTGAATGTTTTATAAACTGTACTTTGCAAATACTTTAGGGTTCATTAATATCAATCTGTGAAACAATGACGTTAAAGATTGGACAAATAAAATATTCCAGAAACTCCGTCACACAGTCTTGTGGAATAGCTTCGAAAGAAATATAATGAATTTGTTACCAGGTTTGATACGACTCTTGTTTGAGGATTGCCTTAGAAGAAAAATCCAGTTTTGATTTATTTCATATTGAAATAAACAAATTTGGAAGGTAAGCGTGTTTCACTGATGATTGGTATGACATTTACGA
This sequence comes from Lamproptera curius, assembly GCA_029286875.1. Taxonomy (NCBI): domain Eukaryota; kingdom Metazoa; phylum Arthropoda; class Insecta; order Lepidoptera; family Papilionidae; genus Lamproptera; species Lamproptera curius. The sequence continues at coordinate 4,907,178 of JAGSMT010000018.1, read as the reverse complement.
TATCTGTCTGTTCGCATATAATGGACTATTACTACTTTATACTTTCTGGTGTATTTCATTCAAAAAATGAAAGCACCAAAAGCTTATGGATAGTGATAAAGGCAGAACTATTTTAGCGCATTTATGCCACAAAAAACTTTCAAAGAATTGACAAGGTAGATTTGGTTTGACAATAGAGAAACTTCTATCCGAACGGTGACTAATGGATAAATTTACTTCAATTCGAGATCTGTGGATTCAGTGGGTAGACCTTTGCCAAAATTTTATAATCCTTCTAAAAACGTTACAGTAGATGAGCAGCTTAGTATTCAGAGGAAGGTGTCCATTTCGACAGTAGCTGCCATCGAAATAGTGTAAAATTAAATATTAAAAAATTGGCATCAAATTTGGGTTTATGTGATTCTGCCACAACTTACAGTTTAGAATATCCAACTCTACACGAGCAAAGAAACAGGAGGTATGCCTGAAAAATCAAGACATGCGTGTAGTCCTGGATTTGACTTGCGGCCTGAGACTGCGACATCAAATCAACTTGGACAAAAACTATTAGAAAAACAGATCACTGTGTAGGGACTATACGTAAGAATAAACCATAATAGCCTTTAGAAATAACTATTTCTGGAGGCTATTCTGGTACAATAAAGGAAAGTTAATTCCGAAAATTCATCGAAAAGTCGATGAACTCAGCACTTCGCATCACAACTCAGAAGTGAGTGATCGCGCAGAAAAATAGCCTGTGATATCATTGGACTACAACAAATGTAAGGGTAACGTGGATAAATTGAATAAAGCAGTCTCCCTGTTACAGCTGCAAAAAAAACAAAACGTATCATGGTGACATATCAGCCTACAATGCTTTTAAATTATTTACGGCTGCCAATGGCAACTGGAAGGAAGGCTGCCTCAGCAAAACAGCGGAAAGCTTTGGAAAATTTAGGTATGCAATTGTTACACTGTATATAAAAACAGTCATAACTGAGGGCACCTTTTTCAATAGAAATTTGATAAAAACCTGATAATTTACTGATAATATACAAACTCCATCAACTTCCACCCAAAAAGACGAAAACAACACTTGTAGAGCTAGAAATGCTTCCAAAAGAAGTCGCTGCTCAACTACAATATTATTTTATACTACAAAATTAGATATATAAAGTTAGATTTTTAATAAAAATTGTAGTAATACTGTGGAAATAAATATATGTGCATGTGTATATGGGTCAAATAAATCTATTAAAAATTTATCTTTATTTCTTGTTAATTTTTAGTATAATTTTACTACTTGAGTCTGATCTGACCCAAAGCACGGCAACGTTTGTAAAATTAAAGACATTACGAAGGTTAAATTTTAGGTCATTCCTATGTTTTGCAGTAAGCAGATAAAGACTACATTTTCTTTTCGTTGGTTCCATTTCACAATAAAGGATCACCAGAAAACCTAATAAAATTACGGAATTTAAAAAATGAGTGACAAATAATAAAGGTTCTTTAATAATAAATCGTCACCGATATGTTACTATTTGAGTTATGTTAAGTGAAAATTGACCAATTAACGTAACACGTATCGATGCTGCTTTGATACTATGAGTTTTTGCGTTAACGTCAATTCTGATACGAACTATAATATGTGATAGAAATCTGACAGAAAGAGCCTAAGTGTCTAGTGGTATCTTGTTTTGATTGGTGGGACTCAATTACTTTTCATTGTTTCTTTTTGTTTGGGTAAGGCAGGCTGATCTGAGTAAGGGATTTATGTGTCTAAATAGCATTTAAAACGTCAAACCAGATTTAAATATCGTCCTGTCAGGCTATGAGTGGTCAGGAAAAAGTATAATATATAATTTGTATACTCGGCATGTATACAAGTAAATAAAATCTATGTTTACTGCATAGTATTACAAACTATTTTTCTTTCACTTAAATCCAAGAAAATCAAAAGCACAATGTTATTCTCTTTTACAAACTAACCCATTAGAAATTCCTTCCAACATTTATTATTTTCGAAATGAATTCCGTAAAGGGAACATTAAAGAGTCATATCTATGTATTCATTACGAAAATATTTTTTCCATTCGCCGCATATTGTTCCCTATCTTTTTTTATGTAAAAATCATGGACTGAAATGTTACATTGATAATATCCTTGTCTTCCCGGAAAAAGAATCTGCTCAATTTTGGGTGTAATTGTTAAGATTTTTCTCTAGTTATTCCGCTTTAAGTATACCGATATGAACAATTACTTTTAAAATTCAGAGATTTGATCTCGTCAGGTACTACTGCCTCCGTAGCCTAGTGGTATGGGTGTGTGCTTTAAAAAACCAGAGATCGAGGGTTCAAATACTGCGGGGACTCAAAAAATTTTCATTGTTGTTTCCTAGTTTGATTAGGGCAATTTGGGCCGACCACCCAATTGTCTCAAAAGTAAGATGATCCATGCGTCGGATGGTCATGTAAAAAGTCAGTCCACCTACCAACGCGCATTAGGGCGCACGTTCCTTTAAGAGGATTTCTATATCAGAGTTTAAAGCCATGGCGGCCAGTATTGGGAAGCAGTGTCCTCAAAATATATATTAGAATTACGTTGTGTATAGTATTTTATAAAATAAACTTGATGCATTAGCTCTACGAATAAAAAGATTTAGCGTTTGTAATTTTTTTTTTATTTCTCAGACTGTTTTATCATACGTATGTAACTATATTTTCAATTATAATGAATATTACTTACTCATAAAATGAAGAACTGATTTACGTGGGGTTATGTACAAGTAATCAGAAATCAAATCAGCATTGATACCAGTTATTCCGTTACTAAATAACTTGGACTTTGGAAATGTTCTAATGCCTAGGTTAAGAAAAAAATTATGGACCCAATAGGACGCTTACATAGCTGTCAATAAAATAGGTAATAACAAAGAAATTGTTAATAGTGGTTGCATACAGATAAGAGCTAAGCTTAATAAAAAGATTATCTAATAACTAGGTAAACTAAATTTTCAGTTATTATTTTTTTTTCTGTATTATCAAATAAGTCATCAAATAAATCATAATCAAAAAGTTAAATTGCTAAAGATTCCTTGGTGATATTTCTTGAAGATTCGTGTACAGGCTTATTAAATAGTTGCACATAAGTGTTAATTTTGTTGTCATTTTTATCAGTAAGGGCAAATTTACTACCTTCTGTTAGCATCACCTTTCTCGTACATGCAACTTTCTTTGCGGGCTTTACCAGAGGCCGCAGAAGTTATTTTTAGCTTTCCAGCAAGTATCTTGGATCGCATGTATCGACCGAATGGATAAATCGATCTGAGGAAACTTAGAAACTGGATGAACAATTTCCTTTGTTTTCTCCGGTTTAACTGCTCCTTTTAGGATCTATTCATAAATGTACTACACATAATAACAAAAGAAATAACAATAAATCATAAGTTGTCCTAAGTTTAATTGACAAGTTCACGAAATATTTTTGGAAGAAAGAATTTTTAATTCCCTATAATATACAATAAGTGAAATATGTTATTTGTGTCAATGAAAACTGTAATAAGTAAAATCAGATCGGTATCTTCAACGACATGATTAACTTTTTGGGGGCTATGTAATTGATTTCCATATTTGAAATTAAAGCATCGTATGCGAATTGTTTAATTTTATCGTAAGAATAATATATCAAACAGCAGAATACTTAAGAAAAATATGTTACATGAATTTTTTCTTTCTTTAATTTTAATATTTATTTATTATCGAACTTACAGACTTAATTATATAATACTTAATTATCTAAAATATTGAATTTTGCACGCTTTATGCAAAAAATGCAAAACATGTTTGTTCTTTTTTGGTACAACTTTTATAACATTATTTAACAATAATATGTTATTATTGTTTTTAAATATGATAATTGTTATTAGAAGACCATAGATACAATTTATTTTATGTTTACATAATAATATGCTTTATTACAGAAACTGATTTTCAGCTAATTATATGTGCAATATGTTTGTCGGTAGGCCACTATGATATTAACTATTAAAATCCATCTCGACCCAGTAGAATCCAATAAATCTTTTAATCGTGCTTGCATTTATTAAAAAAATATTATTTGTTCATAAGAAAATAAAATATTTTTTAGTTTGGATTGCTGCAACTTACTCAAAATTGCTGTATGCTTCTTTCTTTCAGCTAAGAATAATATGAAATCGACTAAGAAATGATCAACGAGCAAGCGACAAACGACGCACTTTGAAAATAACAGATAATTTTTTATACAGATAATTACCAATAGTAAACAAACCATGAAGTCAGATCCTAGTAATTGTTACTGAGTAGGGCTGTCGTAGGATCACCTACAGTCATAAATAAAAATCTATGAAAAAAAAGGTTCTCACAAATCGGGAACAAATTGAGTGTGCTTTGTATCCATTGTGACATTGACTTAAAACCATTCGACTAACAATACATTTATCAAAAGCGTGTTCCTAATAACATAAAAGCGGAACCAGTTGAGAGAATGCTAAAAGTAGTAGCCGTAAGTTTTGAAATTTTTACAACATTTTTGTAATGACTCTTATTATTACTCTTTGTTAAAATAACAAAAACTATGATACCTGCGGCTTCTTCCGCGTGGTAAAATAATAAATGATTTCTGAAAAAAAGTTGCCGGGTTTACTTCCAGTTACATCAGATATCTTCCAGTGGAAGTCCAGTCAAAATTGGACCAGTCATTCCAGAGATTACCTAGAACAGACAGACCGACAGACAAAAATTTAAAAATGGTGTTTCGTTACATGTATCAGTTTTAATTATATTTTATCAGTTTAATTTTCATAAATAGCTTTTAATTCTCTACCTAAAAACAAACATCACAAAATGTATACTTAGATTATAATTATAATAACAGTGAAATAAGCTAGAAGTAGTTGGAGAAGATAAATCCTATTCGTTACATTTGTAACAAGTTCGTAGCTGCTACTTGAAACTTGTCGCATTAAAACTTTGTTCCACATATCTCTTCATACATACAATTCTGTTATTTTGTTTGTTTGAGCGTACGCTGATATGAGATATTATACAAAGATTATTTATAGCAGCATGTACATCAAAATTTTATTTTGGAGCAAATCATTACCGATCAGAAATTTGTGATCTGAGAACATACTGATAATTATACAATTTTCGATGTCGTTGATTTACTTCAATCTTATGTGGAATTGCGTAAGTTAAGTTGCGTAGTTGCTTTAAAAATAACATTGGAATAAATGTTACAAAAATTATCTGAATCTAATTAAAATATAGTGGTTTGTGGTAATTAAAAAAAAATTATTAGATAATTCATAACCTTTTGAATTTATTTCTTAAACCAACAAAAACTAGCGCCGCCTCGGAAACATGTAAATCCCGCTAAGTGTCTTACGTTGGTTCTTCTCAAGGCAGTGAGTTCAATTTCTAAAACGGTTGAAAATAAAAAAGTGTATCCTTATATATTAGTAAATATAATTGACTTTCACTTTGACTCTGAAATTTATAATCATACTTTTACTAATATAAGGACAAGACACTATTATATTAAGTTAATGGTTTGTTTTAATTTTAATGTCAGAATTGTATAGCTAATATCGCAACAAATACGAGTAAACTATACCATCCTACTTTTTAGTTGTATGGAACTGATTTTTTATTACACAAAATACATTCAAATATTTTAAGTCTTGTTTTAATGTATACCATATAAATACATATTTTCACAGTTTGTACGTATAAAAGTCTCTTAAGACGTACATCAAATTACGATGACTTTGTAAGCCGAGAGTTTATGTGAGGCGCGTTTTAACGAGCTTTAGTATTCTTGCAGCAATAAATATTAATTAAGCACCTCAGCAGTATCAGATTGTTTAAACCGACTATGCTTTATCACGTGTAATTATTGAGTCAAGATTTTGCACAATGTATCTAAAATTAATTAAGAATGTCACGTGAATAATTTGGTATTTCTGCAAATAATTAATGTGACTATAGCTACAGCTGTAATTATTGACTACAACTTTTTTTAGATATAATATATTTGTTATTTTTATGTATATTAATACAAGCATAAATATTGTGTATATAATTAATTACTCTTGCTTATATATATTTTAGAAGCATGGCAACGCAGACCAGTGGTAGGTCTCCTTTTTACAGAGGACCGTGGTGCCTATTTCTACCGCAACGCAGAAGAGTGAAACCACTACTGTGTTCCGGTTTGAAAGACACTGTAGCGTAATTACTGGGTAAACGAGACTTAACTTCCTATGTCTCACGTTAGGCAGCGCGTTGGCGATACCACCGGTATCAGCAACGTCTGCGGGCGTCGGTGACCACTTCCCATCAGGTGGCCCGACTCGTCTGCCTGCGTAGGCGGTAAAAAAAGTCATTGCTTTAAATTTTCTTTCCCAAACGGCTTTAGTTTGCTTGACCAAATTAATTAATTCAGTATAAATAAATTATCACTTTTAAGCAGACGAAACTAACTTTACGTTATTTAGATCCATACCATATGTGTTAAAATGTGTATAGTCTGATATCAGAATGGATAGGATTAGTATATGCTGTGTAATGTACTGTATCTGATGCGACCGCAAATCCGAATTGAACTGCAAATGGAATATCGTAGTACATCGGAATCGGCCCATTTAACATTCAACAATTTCTAAGCACATTTGAAACATGAAAATGATAGATGACTACGTTCTAATAGTTCGTATTTATTATACTTTCATATTATATATAATAACTGCCTAAGTAGCCTGGTGGTAATAGGTTCGGATCCTGCGGGGACTCAAAGAATTTTTATTGTTGTTTCCTAGTTGGTTAGGGCAATTTGGCCCGATCACCCAGTTGTCTAAAAATTAAAATGATCCATGCGTCGGGTTGGCATGTAAAGAATCGGTCGGTAAGATAAACTTATTTTTAACCGACTTCTCAAAAGAAGGCGGTACTCAATTCGGAGCGTACACATTTTTTTTAATACGCTACCTCACTTAAAAATTTAAGAAATTGAAAACTTACGGCGTTAAATATCACATTTAAAGAATGTTTTAAATAATTGTACTACGAAAAATTACCTTTAACCGCAAGTGCATACATTATATTTCAAGAATAACCCACAATAAGCATTTTAATCAGGCGTATATAAAGGTCATTACCGATAATCCGTTTATATCCGGTCATTCCGTTTATATTAAAAAAAAATTCTATATACATAAAACATATAATAGACGGCATTTTGATTCAATTGATACCTCCAAAGATGTCAGAGATTTAGTTTGAAATCAGTCTTTTATTTTTGTTAAAATTTACTGGTTTTAAATGACGGACTTCAAAAAATTAGGAGCTATATAATTCGGAATGTACTTTTTATTATTTTTTTCCTCGTTGCTCTGTTTCTTCTGCTTCGAATTTGTTGATATGTTTTTAACAATAAGTCTTATTTTGACAGGTAGGTATTGTTCACTTTTTGGTCAATAATTTTGTGATAAGTAGTTTTATAGATATATAAAAACATTACGGTGTCCACAATCACAACCTAGTATGTATAAGTTGCAAACGCTGGAAACCAAAAGTTAGGAGCCTTGTCGTTATTCTGACAAATTATCTTAAGGACATCGTGATGAGACTGAACGGTATTAGGAGAATTTTGCACTGACGTTGAGTAATCAATGTCGGCTTAATAAGACTTCATTGAGTAACTCTGATTCTGTATCTACATATATATTATTTCTACGCAAAAATTCAAAAACACAAAACCAACGCATCTCATAGGGAATATTTACTTTTAAAGTCCTAACTCTATACTAGAAAACTTTCGATACTTTAAATTCTTTTTATGTTAATAGCTTATTTTTATATGTTATGTAACTGTCTCCGGTAGCCTAGTGGCATGGGCGTGTGCTTAAGAAATCGGAGGCCGTGGGTTCGAATCCTGCGGGGACTCAACAAATTTTTATCGTTGCTTCTATTAACTTACTAGTGGTTAGGGCAATTTGGGTTGATCACCCAATTGTCTGAAAAGTAAAATGATCCATGCGTCGGATGGGCATGTAAAAAAGTCGGTCCACCCACCCGCATTGGACCAGCGTGGTGGGATACGGTCCAAACCCCCTAATGGATAGGGGTGTATTAGGGGAGGCCTATGTCCAGCAGTGGACTAACAAAGGCTGATGATGTGATGTGATATTGACTAAATGTTCTGCTACGTCAGTGTCTATCTAAATAGCATTTTTTTTTGTTCAATATACAAAAATCTAGCTTATACACTTCCCAGGAGTATCCTTAAGATAAATATTGCGGGTATGAAAAAAATTGTCAATGACGATCGCTTTGAAATTAAGTTTTAAAAAGTTATTCTCGTTAGTTTCCATTGTAAAATAAGGAAAAACATCTGGCACACACTGTGGTCAAAAGTGCGTTCTGGCATAGTCATTATTTTCGATTTTTGAACGACAAACATACCAATAATCCGTGGCCCTATGATATCTTTTTCTCTTGAGCTGCATAACCAATTTTAGGTCCAAAATGTATTTATTAAGGGTACTTTGTCTATTATCTCTTCATACATTCGGTGTTGGAAAGGCCATTTCTCGTAAGTTATTTAAGAAATTATACTGGTTGCTTTCATAGCAACTTTCTATGTACCTCAGTTGATGACCTGATAATACACATCGTAAACGTACGTATTTTGCTATTTTTCTAAAAGTTAAACTGGCATACACCCCAACTTATGAGCAACAGGTACATTGGAACAAAAAAGTAACCAAGTTTAAAATTAACAAAAACTTCTACCTATTTACGTTAGTATCTATTTTGATGACCTCATTGATGTAAGCCTAGTCTTAGTTCGCCTATGGAGAAGACAATAGCGCCCTGGCTATGTGAAGAAGACAGGGCTCAACCTTCCTTCCTGACCCTGAACCCCTGGATGGTCGGTGGGAGGCTGTCTGCTGTCCAGGGAAGAACGATTAGCAGTGCAGTATTCCCTCAAGAGGGCTCCGGCACTTAAAGCGAACCCAACACACCAAGCGGGTTGAGGCCCACATTAGCCAAGTTCCGTTGGTGTTGTCTAAGAATGTCCAATACTCTGGCAGCCTTTGCTATAACAACAATTGGTTTTTAGCGACTATATAGGCTAGGAAGCCCCACATATTCCTGCCCTCTTTACCAAGCGTTGGAGGTTCCGTAAGCTGACATTTCTGTCTTTGTACTCTAATATTTAGTAAGTATTATATAGGATTTTACGTTTTTCCATAATTTAAACTATAAATTTTATTTTTTATAACGTTCCATCATTTTAATTCCATTGTTAAAACTTTTTTTCTTTGTTATATACCACATAAACAATGAATTTAAGCTCAACGTTTTAGTAAACAAAAGTTAACATTTAACAGTAAATACTTTCATTAACTGACGCCGATAAATCTGATAGTGATAATTATTGAGGTCTTTGTCAGCGACATTTCTATGTATCCCTTATTTTCCATCTTCTGTAATAAATTATTTTATGTGTTTATTCAATAAAGAAATGATTTAGTTTAGTATAAATCATATTATCTAATTTAAACTCAAATGATATTTAAAGAAAAGGTTTTTTAACGTAAAATTAACGTTTTATTAACGTTTTTTTTAATTTATTATCGTTATGTTGTAACACCCGACGTTTCGAAAAATTCATCTCTCCTTTTACTTATAATATGTAAATTCGCGTGGATAAAAGAATCAATTACTTGATGTTTACAGTAGTTGTTATTATTTTATTTAAACGAGAGCAAAGAATACAAATTACATTAATGGTTTATTTTAAGAAAGGATCGATAGGACAAAGTTAGAGAATTTATGACTAAAGTTTTATTTAAATTTTCCACATAAAATTTTAAGATGGCATTTTAGCTGATGTAGATATAGATGTGATATATGTGATATAGATTTATAGTTATTGGTTTCCTTTGCGTATTTAAATTAAATATGTTATACATTGTTTACATTAATCATCGTAAATTGAAACTAAATGACTTAGTAACCAAGCCTATATTCAAGATGTATCGCTGCTTTTTTAGAAAACTTTACGTTATAATATATGTTCTGTTTGGTGACCACAATTAGCGTCTAATATAGGAGGGGTTTTATTGAATCTCTAGGAAGTAAGTATATTATTATATCTAAGTATAGTGTATTATTATATATTTATTTCGTAATTTAAAATACAAACGGATTTTTAATCATCGTACGTCTAACAAGCTTATCCATAATAGATTACCTCCAGTTTAAATAAATAGCCTTTATCATCTTCCGTTTGCAAAGGAATTCCTGTGTATTTACGAAGAAAACAAAGTGCGTATAATAATTAATTACTGACACAATAGAAATTTCAGATCCTGAAGATGTCACGCACAACATCTTAATAAATTATGCGTGGAATTTGAATATGACAGCAGTAAGGGAGATAAAAAAGTTTTGAAATTTTATGTATTCCATATACATAATATTTTAAAACTTTATGAATTTTCACAAATATTTTTTTTATTAACTAGTTAAACGAAATCGATGCCCTGATAATCAGCAATACAATAGATATAAACAAAAATTAAATGATGAATTCCTACGTATTACATATCAAATCCACTTATTTACGGATTTTCCGCGTTACTTAAATATATTTATTCCCGACATTTCGGATTCTTTCCAGCATCCATGATCACGGGCAGACTAAGTTGGTATATGTGTGCATTTCGACGTATTAATTCAAATTAACGCATTTTTTTTCTTTATATACGAAGGCAGATTTTTAGTCGGGCTGCCCGATGGAAAATGGTCACCAACGCCCTTTGACATTGGCAGTACAAGAGGTATCACCTACGCGCTACCGTGAGACAAAGGATGTTACGTCACGTTTATCCAGAAAATACGAGCGTATCCACACTAACGCTTTGCGGCAGAAATAGGCACCGTGACGCTGTCCTAGACAGCTCCCTGTAAAAAGGGGATCTATCTCTAAGGATAACTACCACTTCATAGAATAAATTAATACCTATGACATTTAAATATTGACGAAAGTTTACTTATAAAACTATTTTTTTCTCATAGTTATGTTATTTGAATTGAGCGTAGAATAAATTCAATTACATCGAAATAAAAGTTATTAATCGAAATAAATATTTCAAGAAGCATGATAAACCAGTCAAGTTTTTAAACCATAACCTTTTTATTTTTACATGATCACAGTTTACAAAATGCCCACGGTGATGCTTAAAGGGTGGGTTCAAAGGAAGGCTTTAGAAGTCTTAACGCTGCCTGTATAAATAGCTCTGTCTCAGGCCTACGGGCAACTTCATCTCTAGGCGCGTCGAAATAAGCACGGTCTTAGTAACGGCTGTCTTTGTCTGAGCAACAGACTCCCCCAAATCCGTTACTGAGGGGCCATGGAAGACATTACTCGAATTGGTCAGGCCGTCTATGCGTTTTGCGCTTAACTATGTACTTTGCAATTCATTTTTATTTGTATCTTAAATAATTCTGTATACTATATTAATAACCTCAAGTAACGTACGTAAATATTTAGTTAAAGTAAAAATACCTATATACCTATGTATATGCTTCAATAAAATAAATTTTTGTACGTATTTCAGAAATTATTTTAGCAGACAGCCTCGTGTAAAACTTTTCGTAAAGTTAATATAATACTTTTTCTATCGTTAGGGTTGCAAGAGGTAAATTTGTCACTTGTTTTTACAATTGGTACGTTCCAGTTTTTTATGGGACCTATAAGGCTACTAATACTATTATTGCGATGCCTATTTCTACCACAAATCCCTTTTATAAAAACACAATTATTTTCTTCTCGTTGAAGCATGAATGTTTATTATTTAATACAAACGTAGGGGCTTATGTGTCAAGTGCAAATCAAATATATATTAATTAAGTAACATATTTACTGTTACGTCATTTAAACATTGAACAAATATGATTTGCTTAATAGAATAATATTAATTACAGATATCGTCTCAAAATCACTCCTCATATTTTGATGATGAGTGAAATATGTTTGGTAATATTGAAACAATTACACTGATAATAACAAAGTGTCAATTAACGTACGTAATACTATTTCCAACTATAATAATCTTTTGTACCGAGTGTTGTAAACAATGGGTCACTTAAGTACTCTATCTGTTAATTTATTTATGAAACTGTGATAATTTCTCGTTTATTCTTGAATTTTATTTCAAATTATTTAATAATTTTTATTAAGTAGTCATATTTTTTGGTAAAATTATTTTCGTTGCTTGATTAGATTAGTAGGCAAATGATTACATTTTATGGTTGAAACTATTAATTATTGTTTATGGATAAACTTTTTTAAGAAAAGGACACCCACAGGCTGAGTGCCTGTGGGGTGTCCTTGGTGACATTTCATCTACATAAACAAAAGAAATTTTTGTATAAGTGTTTGATTAAAATAATTGGGGTACTGTATAATTTTATTACAGACCTATTAAGGGCTAATATTTTTTTTAAACATTGCAAAGACAATCTTTCAAGGTTTAAACAATTAATTTAAATACATTGATTATGATTATATGTTCTCTGAAACAACTAATTAGACAAGATATTACGAAATTGGATTACTCAACTGGCAACTTTAAAACAAAAAAGAAAAATAAAAAGAACTTTACTCGTATTTGATTACCTGTTTTTTTATAAAAACTTAAAATAAATAAGCACAAAACCTCATTAAATCAATTATAGTTCCCTTGACAGGAACACAGAGAGTTAAAAACAGTTCTATTATTTTCATAATATTCACTACTACATTTTTTGTTATTTTACAGCTACCAAGCTTTAAATAACTGTTTGGAAACACGCAATTCTTTAATCGCGGTAATGTTATTTCCTACAAACTTCAAATACCCCGCTGATTATAGTTTTGATTAAAAAGGTACAAATATAAGACAAAATACAGGCGCGTGTAAGGTTTAATTGCACTAAATACAAAAGAAAATATTTTTAAACATTACACGTAAAATATTAATTAATCACTTTATAGCTGCAAAAGCAAATGAAAATAGTCTATATTAGTTTGAATAAACTACCCAACTTTTCTCATAACACAATCTAAGTAATTGCACGTGTAAGTGTGCCGTAGAAAGTTACTCGGGAAAGAAATAGTACACTTCTAGCACAATTTATAAGCATATAAATAAATTTTAGCTTATTAAGTCATGGTTTGATGTGTTTGTCTGTGTAATTGTGAAATTTGTTCAAAATACTATAAGTTGTGCGTGAAAGGATGACAAACAGTCATACATTGTTTATATTACCAACTCTTTGCATTAATAAATATTAGTAAAAGGTGTTTTAAATTAATTATTACAATATAAATTATTAAAATATATTAGCTTATTAGGCGATCCAATATTTTTTTAAACCATAACTATGTTAAGCAACGTTTTTTTCGTTTGGAAGGTGTTTAAAAAAACAAAAATACATAGAAAATAATCAATTTGAGTGAAATAGCAAGATAAAAATAGAAATATCTGCAGATACAAATACTTGTCTTATCTCGAACCTTAAACGGAACAATTTATAGATAATAGATAGAAGACCAATATATCCGTTTATAGTTCTTAGTAACACAAATATTACGCCGAGGACATGTCTCTGAATGATTTTTAATTTTTTTTATTTGATAATATCTAGTTATTTAAATTTTTGCAATTTTGTTTCCCAATTGGAACGTACTTGTTTATTTAAAATGTAACTGTTATTATTTCATGCATTATCAAATGCTGAAACTTTATATATTAATCGTTACATCAACCCGCGCGCCTCGTTTGAATAATCTACGTACTGGCAGCTTTTTTTATAAAATCGAACAAATTGTCATGTTGTTTTTATTTCTAACAAAATATAATTATAAAGTATAAATATTGTATATCTTTTGACTTATGAAAGTGTAATTCACCGATACTTTATTAAGATTTTAGCGAGTACGTAATTTGATTTCATTAATAATAAAGCTTGAAATCACAGTTTAATTTTTAAGTAGTAAGATTAGCAATGTTGCGATCGGATCTCTTACTAGCCTATTTTGATCATCGTCAATTAATTGGTTATAAAAAAATATTTTTGCATTATTATAACTAATATCGTACGAAAATTAAAATGTTTTACCTTTTTTGCAGAAGTAAAGTGAATTAGATTAATTAAAGAATTGTAGCTGTAAGAAAATTGTGCCTTTGCTTAAAAAAAATAAAATTCCCATATAAATTGGATTGAAACATAGTTCCTTTTATTTCTTTTTTTTTTTCAACCTTTTTACTTTTATTTCTCGGATTTTTGCAAATTTATTTTTATATTACATTATGAGCTGTCCTAAAATATACGTACGTAAGTGATTAACTTTGCAGCATAATAGAAATAGTGTATGCGCTCGTCGTGTTTGCTTATAAGAAAACCATGGTTATAAGACAAAACATTTTTGAGGAAGCTATATACTTTAAACAGGGTAACTGTCTGAGTGTAGTGGGAGGTTTAGTCCATCTTTTTCCGACCTGTTTTTTCCCAAAATATTAGAAACCCATTTTACGCCCGGCTTATACGGTTCGTAAATAAGAAATCTATTTTACTTCATAATCTACTTTATTTTACATTCATATGATAAGCAATTATTTTATAAGAAATGTCAAATATAACCAAATAATCACACATACTATTAAAATATATTTTTTTATTATTGTTACATGTTATTATACGAGTTATACAGTATTTGTAGCTTTCAAATCTGTTTTATATCAAAAGTTTATTTTTAATTTTTGCGTAAGTTATGTTATCTAGAATAATTATGTTAAACAATATTCATTGAAAAAAATCTTTACCCCAAAAAGAATGATAAGTTTATTCCTAATCATTGCTATTGTAGTCACGTTCTTGCCTTGGTAATTTTTCTTGGATGACACTGTAGATAACGTGTTGGAATAATTTTTATAATTCTGTTTTGTAAGCTGGATTAACTTAAATATTTATTTACTTTGACGCGTTATAATTAAATAAATGTGAATTATCTGGTTATGAGTAGTAAGTTTCTACTTTACAAAGCCCAGTAAAATAGTTGTTAATATTACTATAATAAATTGAAAGTTTTCTTGCTTTACAAATAGTATGTGATTTGTGTATATTTATAATAGAATTGTTATCCATCTTCGCTAACAAGTCCTACTTAACGTATGTTACTATGTTTTATAACACGTGAGGAAAATATGTTCATATTTTAGTATTTCTTCCCTTTTTATGGAACTAGTCAAAAACGTATTTGTGATAATATATGTGCATTCTATTTTCAATCTATTCTTTGGCAAATAGGGGAGTAATAAATAAAGACTTTATTCGACATAGAATCATTTATTATGCTAGTTCATCTTCTGAAAAATATAATTAAAATGGAACTTATGAAAAAAAATATACTCGACATATTTCTCAGTTATGCGTATAACATTTTAAACAGGTGTTTCAAAAGTATTCATTCATATTTCAAAACTATTCAAACTATAATTGTGACAAATTTATTTTTAGAAGAATGTTGTATATATAATGCTTCTGTGCAACATAGGGTATGGGCGTGTAGAAACCGAGGTCGTGGTTAATCTGCGACGCAACAAATTTCATTTTGTTTCTAGTTGGTTAGGCATTCCGATCCAATTTCTGAAAAGTAAGATGACATGCGCGATGCATGAAAAAATCAGTCACCTCCACCCATTGCCAGCTGGTGATCAGTCATAACCCTAATGGTATAAGGTGTATTAGAAGCCTAGTCCAATTGACTAACAAAGTTATGTGTTAGAGATGTTGTATATATATATAACAATAATTAGAACTTATCGTAATGCATAAATTAAATAAAAATAGGTAATTTTAGGTAAAACGGATATATCTGACAAGGAAAGGCTCAAAACGCTATTTTGCGTTAACTTTTTTGCGTGGCACAAAAAAATTGAAAAATTTATCAAAGATTGTCAACATTTTACGACTGACGACTGCAAAAAAGATGCGATTAAGGCAACATGAATTAAGCGAAAATCCCAGCCAGTTTCACTCTCAGGTGGTGGGGCGTTAGCGGGGGTGCGGGCTCCTTTTTTACTCAATTCAATCTTATAAATGCTTTCATCTGTAAAGAACTTTTACTTGACGAATCTCTTGGCGTAGTAGTTAATGACCCTGACTGTTACGGTTTGATTCCCACCACAATGGGAAAAATATTGTGTAATCAAAATTCGAGATTTTCTCGTGTCTGGGTGTTTTTATATAGATAATAAATATTTATTTATAAAAGTAAAGTAAGCAATGTAATTATCAGTCATCTAATTTCCATTGTGCAAACTTTACAAAGTCTGGGACCAGATGATGTGTAATACGTCCGTAAATACTATTATTATGTTCATTATAACATTATTCTCAAAATAATTGTAAACAAACTTCAAATAATTATCAAATAACCAGCATTATGTAACAAATAATTTAAGTACTACTGTGCGGTCTAATTAAACTGCAAATAAAATAAACGGAATATTGCGGGATGTGATCATCCGTGCATCTGTCATTTAGTGTAAAATTGTTCAGACAAGCGTTAATTATGAATGAGTCATTCCTAATATTAAATTATTCAATGGCGGTTGCAAAAACTTTATTTAGGAACATGCGCTTTTTAGCACTGCATTTAATCAAAATATATAACCTTGTAGTTTTCGTTAAATAAAATATGGGGAGAACAAAAGATGAGCCAATATTAAGGACAATAACTATCCGAATATTTCGAGAACATTAAAAAGATATATTGTAATGCCAACTTCTATTGAACAACACGTTCAAAATAGCTACTTGGTTCATTCATCAGTCTGAAAATGATCTTTGAGAGTCATGTTGAAGACGAGACCTTTAGATTTTTCGCTATCCCGCCATCTCGACCTTTAGACCGTGCCATGATTTTTCACCATCTCTTACCGTCCCTTGAAATTTTGGTGAGGTGATATATGGAGAAAAAACCTTATTAAATAAAAAGAATTGGATTAAATAAGGAAATAAAACAGAATTCACTGTATATCATATCAGTTAGTAATATATCTAACCTGTCCATAATTTTTTCTACAGATACTCGATGTTTTAAATTGAAACAGAAAAAAAACATGAACTACAAATAGACAAAAATTCATCATCATCATCAGCCTGTGTCAGTCCGCTGCTGAAAATATACCTCCCCTAATGCACGCCACCGCTTCCGATCCTCGGCTATTCTTATCCAGCCCACACCAGCTACTTTGCTAATGTCGTCATTCTATATAGCCGCAAGGCATCCCATACTGAGTTTCCCGAGCCTTGGTCTCCACACCAGAATTTTCCGACTGCAGCGGTCGTCAGTTCTGCGGTTTATGTGACCGGCCCACTGCCACTTCAGAATACTTATCCGGTGGCTTATATCGACTGTGGTTCTATGACTCAGATAAAAAATTACTATTATTAAATATTAAAACAATAAACCAAAGTCATCGTCGTACCTTTATTGTTTCCCCTATACTTTTTGCTGATTTTTATAGCTACGTTATTTCGCCATTACTCTAAATATTAAAATAACCGCACTCTATTCTCCCGATGGACAGTCAACACGTGATTTGTATGAGATTTAACTGTCATAAATATAAGTTGATAGCTACTTATTATTTTGTGAATTTTTTTGTCTTTCTGGCTAAGATTGGTCTACCCAAATAAAATACATTTTTTTTTATCAAATACCTAAAGTTTGTTATTAAAAACAAAGGATAAAACTACAAGGTATTTAAAATCTTATTTATTGTAGATAGTGGTTAAGTCCTTTTTTACAAGAATCTTTGAGAAATTATTAAGCACAACTTTTTATTTAACTGTGCGGCTTATTTCTCCCTAAAAGCAATGTTAAAATACTAGTATAATATATATACTATTGTTAATATGAGGAATATAAGTAAGTTTTGAGTCCATTATGACACCGAGATCTCTGATCTCAGCCTCTTCGGTTAGATACGTATCATCAATGAAGTATTTATATTGAAAAGGACTTTTCTTCTTATTTATTTTATTTCTTATTTAATGACATATCATTCGCCCTGCACCACACTGCGAAACTAACTAAGTCGTTCTGTAGCAATTGGGAGTCAGGGGGAGACTCAATAACCCTATACAATTTCAAATCATCTGCAAACATTGACACATGCCTTTATTTATTATAGAGGTAACATCGTCTATAAAAAGACTTAACAATATCGGTTCTAAATGGGAACCTTGAGGAATACCCGACTCCGAAATATAAGAATGCGACTCATACCCACCAACTGCTACCAGCTGTGGACGTCTTTCGAGGTACGACACAAATCAGCAAAGGAAAGAACCATGTATTCCCTTTGCTTCCAGTTTTGATATGAGTAGCTGATGGTTCACCTTATCGAATGCTCTAGAGAAGTCTGTGTAATTAGTGTCTACCTGTAACCTTTTGTCTACCATGCGCGATACATATGACATGAACGTAAGCAAATTTGTTTCAGTGGAACGTCCTTTTCGGAAGCCATGTTGAAAATCACCGATTGTTTTATTCATTTGATAAGTTATCAAGGGACAAATAAGAGATTCAAATCTTAAAGAAGCATGAAAAAATAGATATAGGTCTATAGTTTGATATAGAAGTTGTTAGTAACAGCTACTTATTTGCGAGTTAAGTTATAGTTTGCACCAAAACAAATGATTTAATCATTAAAGAATATTATTGGCGATTAACAAAAATAATTTCGTAAGTAATTCTTTGCCTCCGTAACTGCCTAATTTAACTGCCTCCGCAGCCTAGTGGTATGGGCGTGTGCTTTATAAACCGGAGGTCGTGGGTTCGAATTCTGCGGGGACTCAACAAATTTTCATTGTTGTTTCCTAGTTGGTTAGGGCAATTTGGGCCGGTCACCCTATTGTCTAAAAAGTAAGATGATCCATGCGTCGGATGGGCATGTAAAAAATCGGTCCGCCCACCAACCCGCATTAGACCAGCATGGTGGGATACGGTTCAAATCCCCTAATGGATAGGGATGTATAAGGGGAGGTCTATCTCCAGCTGTGTCACATGCTGATGATGTGATGTGAAGTAATTATTTAATTATCGGTTTAAAATTTTTAAAAAGTAAAATAAAACACAAGTCTTTAATCCTATTCAGTATATGGGTTACAAATACTCAGTTATATTATTTGGCACTGAAAAGGATAAGCTTAATAAATGCCACTGTCAATGTTGATCAATCGGTTTCATTGTGTTGCTGCCAACTTCAAAAGGAAGATAAATAATTCGCTTCATGTTATTCAATTTACTAAGAGCGAAACATTTGTTAAGTATATTGGAAAGGAAAGTAAGTGCGATCTTCGTGCATTAACAATTTGGCCACTCACTGTACAATCGTAGGTGGTACATATTACCACCTACGATTGCTTAGAGTATTTATATACTATATTAATGAAAAGTTCCTGTGAATACCATAGCTAAATAATGAAATAGAGTGGATGGGTGGCAAAGTATGATTTTGACGCCGCATAGCGTAGTGAGCCTAAATATTTCGCCAAAGGGCGTGGGTACGATTCCGTCCACGGGAGAATATTTTGTGATAAACATAGCGTTTTTCTCATATCCACGTATTTGTATCTATTCTATTCTAAAAGGAAAATAGCTTTGCTCTCTTTGGTATTAGATCATGTTATAAATTCGTGTAGAATTGTTGGTATTAACTAGTATTATGTTGTACACTATCGTATAGCTCTGTATATCTCAGTATCGTAAAAACGGTAGTGGTTGTATTATATTGCATGCAAAAGCAGACGAGCAGTCGAGCCACCTGATGGAAAGTGGTCACCGAAGCCCATAGACGTTGACAATACCAATGGTATCGCCGACGCGCTGCCTACCGTGAGACATAGGGTGTTAAGTCTTGTTTACCCAGTAAATACGCTGCCCTTCGGTGCCCTTCTAAGCGAAACACAGTAGTGTTTTCACACTACTGCTTTGCGGTAGAAACAGGCACTGCGGTGGTACCCACCCAGACGGTCCCTTGTAAAAGTGGGGACCGACCACCGGTTTTTCTTAATTAAAGCTTCCGGTTAATAAGAATTTATAGTTTGTAGGAAAATAAGATTAATGATAAGAATGCAATAATGTTGGGTCATGCATCTAGCGTTCATATTGATGAACTGTCACCGAGGTGTCAGTCAATGAGTGACAGTCGATTAATAAACTCGATACGCACGACGCAGCTTTGTTACTATTGGTTATTTTGTGTACCTAATTCGGATTCTAATTAGCCAAACTTTTGTAAAAATATTGAAAATGATTTTTTTAGAAATAGATGTCGATTTACAAAGCTTTTTCTCTTTCTTTGCCAAGGCTACAATAGCGAAAACGTAAAAGCTAAATTACTAAACGTCGAGCTACTGTTGCAAGTGTAAATTTAAATTGTTACAATCAATAGTGACTAATCAAAGCCCAGCCGGTTGGTTTGTTAAAAACGACGCTGGCACTAGACGACCACACAATCAACTGAACTAGTTCCGTTTACTTTTATTTAAAGTTAATTGTAATTTACATGTTTGAATTTATCTATTAGGGGATGAACTGAATAACTATGAACATATAAATATTTTAATGCGAATAAATTGATCAAAATAAAGACGACAACATCCGGTGGAAAGCGTTATGCAGTTCGTATAAATAAAATTTTCACATTTTAGTTTAAACGAACAGCAGACACCAGGACAGTATTAAGATAAACTATCAAGATTGGTTTTAAAAATTTATAGTATATAAAACAATTTTAAGAAATAAAGAATTTAAAGTGGAATTTATTTATAGTCGAAACATTTTTCTTATATGCGAACTTATTATTTTTTGTAGTAAATTTCTGCAATAATATTTCACAGTATAATACATTCACATAAGTAATTTAAAAATGTAATGAGTGCTTTACAAGCTAATTAAATATGCACATCATAAATTCTTATATAATTATTTACGATTATCACATTTTCATTATGCCTTTGTTAAACGTATTTTTTAAAATTTGAATATCTTTTATATATCTAAGCTCTTATTTAACCAGGAAAACAAACATTGCTTATATCGCCGAGTTAAATTCTGACGTATTTTTGTTTATGTACCAGTAAAGGCGCCGTATGACAAATTTGTAATTTTAATTGAATTTTTCCTTCTTTTTTCTATTTTTATTGGTTGAGATATCAAACATTTTCTTTAGTACGAATAATAGACTGCTTTGTCAATTAATAATGTAGCATTATTTTAGTATGATTTTAATGGAATGATCTAATTTATTTTGCGTTAAAAAGTAAACCATGGCGATACAATAAAAAATACGAAAGGCTTATTTTGTTTATTGAACTGTAAACAAAAAGAAATACCTTAGCTCGGTTGAATTCCATTCGTTTAGAATGGGGACGGAATGTTAACAGACGTCAAATGCTAAATATTCTTCCAGCGTTTTTCTTTTGTCAAAAAACCATTTTTTATAAATTTAAAGCTTTTTTATATCTCAAGTCAGTTTACTACACATAAAGTACCATAATGTGATTTGATTGGTTTTTAAATAATATCTACCTGAACTTAGAGAGTAATAAGTGATATTTTAACTCAACCCGGTTTTGTTAAAATAAAATTATTTGTAAAACTTGTGAAACAGAACATATTTTTCGACCCACATTATGTTAAATTATAATAATTAAACAACTTTTACAACGATTGTTTCTATCATAATATTTATCGATGATCTGTTTTTATTTTAGATAGTGCGTAGTCTTATATTTTGTCAGATCGATACATCATTTTGAACTAGAAACATTACAAAGAGTCCCAAACATAATATAATGTAATTAGACGTAGAGTAATGTCTTTTTTCAATATTTTTAAAAAAAATAGTATTACAAAATGAAGGTTAGTAATTGTTTGCCGTTGAAACTTTTCAGATTTGTAGAAATTATAATTCAAGCCGTTTTGCGAGTATGTAAGTAATATGATATTGTTTCGTTGGATATACAAGGAAATACAGAGCAATAATGTGCTACCTAAACGAATCTGTCCCTAGATTTCTGCTACCGCATTCTAAATTCCTGATATTTTTTAAGGTATTCATTTAATCAAAGTGTCGTATATGACATGTTATTTTCACCGAGAAAAGAATATTTTAAATATGTTAAGTTTTACATGAACTTGCTTTGTATTACTTTATTTAATTTTTAATAAAGTTTACATAAAAATGTTTGTTGCAAATTATTTAATAAAAGATATTTCGTCTCTCATACGTTATTGCAGATAAATGCATGAAGTACAATTATGTAAAACATATTTTAAGTGTATCTTTTAAACTGGAGCCGGTTGTGGTGTAAGGCCAGCCGTAGAGGAGGCTGCTCCAAGCAGGCTAAGTAAGCCCGCTTTGGTTGGGTCCAGAAGGGTGCGATGCACGGGAACGAAGGCGGCAGATGTGCTGCCAGTCCTCTGCACCCAAAGAGGAGTCGTGGGGGAAGAGGAGTGTCAGTTTCCGTGGGCCACTCTCCCTATCCTCCGTGAGTCGATGGTCGCTCTGCACCGCTACTGCGGTGTGCGATCTCTCTTCCTTCTGCGGCCGAAACGGAGCTAGCGGCGGAGCTTAACATCAGGGCCAACACTGGGGGCTGGGAGTCTTGTATCTGCTTGGGCTGTGACCTCCTGGCTCCCACGGCCCTTGAGTAATAGAGTTGGGAGAATCTGTTACATTACGACCGGGGTCAGGAGGAAGAACGCGTTTGCGCGCGATTGCTCGTGTTGTTATTGTTGATTGTTTTGTCCAATGAGTCACTTTGGTAGTTATCTTTTGACTCAACTTGCGAAGTTCTAAATGCGTTTGGTACATTTAGTTTAATGTCGAATTTTTTTGACTTGATTAAGATTTAAACATAGACTGCTGTTATCATGATATGACTCAATGTTAAACTGTATGGTGGTTATTAATAATTGTTTCTAGAATTTAGTCATCTTTTATCTCTTGCTCTTAGTAAGTAGTTTCTCTTTTGCTTCTTGGGTTATCTTTTTTCAGGTAGTTTTTGCCTTCTCTTTATTTATTTCCTCTTGCTTCACTAAATTGTTCTTCTTACCAATCGCCAGTTTTTCCTCTTTAAGTTGTTCAATCTTTAAACTGTAATTTTCGGTCTTATTCCATTCAGCTATAGTAAAGACGAATGACCTTTCTACATTTTTATCACCTTTTTCTTCAAGTGCTTTTTCCTTTACCATTACTTAACAAGTACTGTTCACTATCAAGGCATAAGAATTTCAAGACAATGTTCAGTATTATCCGCGGATGGTGCATCTGTTGCACCGTTCATAGGTAGATTTGCATCTACAAAATCTTCTGTTAATACTATATTGAGTATTGATCAATATTGAGCAAGTCAATAACACCTTCTTGGGTATGAACTTTGAGGACGCATCAGTTTGATTATCAAAATAAAAACAAATCTTCTTTTCCGTTCTGTTTGTGCTAAACTTTCAAGCGTATCCTTGCAAAATTTTGCTTGTCTCTTAATAAATTCTTGTGACAGTATTTTTTCTTTTATTTGGGAAATTTACTTCTTTTTTTTTCAAATCAGGAAAAGTTGAGAAATGTTAGGAGAACTAAATAGCTGATGTAATTCAGCACCACGCTAATTTGGATACGGGTACACAATAAGGGTACAAACTACTTTAACCAAAAAAATTAAGCTATGCGTTGAATAAACATGGTTTATAGTTAAAAATATCTAATAAGTATTTCCACATTTACATTTATCAGCACCAGTGCTGATAATTTAGAATTCGCATAATATGACATGCATATATCAGACATTCATTTTCATTTTCATGGACAATATATCAACATAACTTTTTTTTTAATTTTCTCATAAACTATCTATGCAATTAGGTAAATCAAAAGTTATTGTATAATATATCTAAAAGATCTAATATATAATAAAATGTAAACACCAGAACTTACCTTCGATTACTAAGAACATGCAAAAATACTAGGACTAACTGCAGGACACAAACTTTAGTTCTAAAAGTCTTTGCCGTTTTTAAATTGGAAAAGCATAGTACGAAGTAGGATTCCAAATAGATGAATTTATTTATTTTTAAAGCAGTAACCTAAAGTAGTTCGTGAAAAGAATATAATGTTACGATTTATATGGAGTGTCACCTATCGCCTTTAAATTTATATTTGAAATATCTATTAAACTACAAATCACAAACGTCATCATCATCATCAGCCTATGTTAGTCCACTGCCTGACATAAGACTCCCCTAATGCGTTTACACGCCACTCAATTCTGGCCCAATGCGGGTTGGTGGATGGCCCGACTTTATACATGCCCATCCGACGCATGGATCATCTTACTTTTCAGACCATTGGGTGATCAAACTACCCTATCCAAAACCACAATGAAAAACTTTTCTTTCCCCGCAAGATTATAACCCACACTCTAACCTCCGGTTTCTAAAGCACACGAACTTACCACTAGCGCATATACGTATTTTTTAAGTATCACCCACAATAAGCCTTTTAACGCAAAATATTGTTAAAAATGCAACATATTCAAAGTTTATTTGAAAAGATATATTATGAATTTACATAAAAGTGTAAGCATAAAAAAATCTTCATTCTATGTGCACAAAACGTGTTATACATGACAATTTGATTAAATGAATACCTTTAAAGCTATTACAGATAAAAAATGCAGTAGCGGATATCGCGCGGTAGTTTCTTGCAGAGGGCACGTTGTCACTGTCTTATATTGCGCAAAATATTTGTTTATACTGTTTGAAGTCAGTCATATTTTTTTGTTAAAATTCCATTTGTTGTTAATTTTGTTCGTAGTTTGTTCCTTTAGTTTGTTGTTTCTTATGTACAGGGTGTCTGGTGGCAGATTTATATTTTTCAAATTTAAATAAAAAATAATATGTTTGACATATCATTTTTACTAAAAGTGTTAAAAGATAGAGTACAAACGGATTTTATTTTTTAAAGATAATGTCATCCAAATGTCTTCCATCCTGTTGCACACACTGTTAGAAAAGGAGCCTCGTTTTCCGTGCCACACGCTGCAGTAAACTTGGTTCAATTGCGCTGATTTCTCGCCGAATATTTTCTACAACAGTTCGCGTATTGTTGGCGAATACTCTCTCTTTGAGGTAGCCCCACAAAAAAATCCATTGTAGTTAGGTCGGGTGACTTCGGTGGCCACGGGATGTACCAAAAGCGACTAATCAGTTTTTGAGGGAGATTTTTTAAAATTGTATTAATAAAAAGCATGAAGTTCTACGTCACAGCATTCAAACTAGCTTTTCTGCAAAGCTTTTGAATATTTAAAATTTATTTACATGTCTAATCCAAATTGATGCTTCACCAAGTTTCTTAAAAATCAGTTATTTTACGTGCAACTTCGGCATGGTCTTGTCAGAATAGAAATAGTAATACGCTGCAATAGTTTTAGATGTGTGTTATAATGAAGTTTCCTTTTCGTATGAAAATATATTTGTAATGGTAAATTACATATTTCGTTAAGCAAGAACGAATGTTGTTCTTAAATCCTAATTTACAAAATTATATCTTGTATCAAAACATATTCTTACTATAATTTAAGTTAAATTTAATTTAACTTAAAAATAAACGTTAAAAGTTCTTAAAATATCTTTAATGCATATTTTATTATGGACGCAATTGTTGCTTATACATATTGTATAAGCTTGCATAATATTAATATTACAAATTAAATAGATACATTAATCATGATGAAAATATACGCTTGACAACAATTACCACCCACTACAACGCTTGCTCTAGGCTACTGCGTTTTCAAAAACTACATATCAGTTAAGGTGGTCTTCATCATACTGAGAAATACTATTTTTATGAAAGCATGTATCGTCAAAACAGTTGTTTTATAAATCAGTTCGTCAAAATGTTATTTATGTCTACCTCTACGAAGTGTACATAACGACTTTTAAAAAAAAAATATTTTATAATTATTGCAAAATCCGCTTGAATTAATATTTATAATTTGCATTATTTCGCATGAATAGTGAAAGACTACAGCGTTTATAATGACATTTATTTATGATAACTACCAAGACTACTACTGCATAATACATAATACAAAATTCACGGATATAGCCACATTGCCATTAAGTACCTGTAAAGAAAAATTATATACTTTTTTGATTGAGGGGACAAATAAGACATCTGCCTATTAAAATTATAATGTTCAAAACTTAGCTTCCAAATTTTTCCAATAGAGATTTAGTGTATTAAACTTCTAAAGACAAAATTAAATCGTCAATAATAATTCAATTTGATTAGTCAAAAATAACACTCATGAAAATTACTCGCCATTTAGCTTTCACCTAAGTTATTTCTGTAAATCAAACTCTGCAAAATATCCAAAAATTGCTTAAAATTATTATTGAAAATTATAAGATTTTTAAACGATGTTGTTAGATGGTTTTAAAAGATAAATAATATAAAAAATACAGCTGAGTAACTAGAGTTGTATTATATACGTTTTTAGGTGGTAGGTATTTACACGGGGCCGTCTGGGCCATCAGGGGCGGTACCTATTTCTGCCGCAAAGTAGTAGTGTGAATGACTACTGTTTTCCGATTTGAAGATCACCGTAGCCAGCGTATTTACTGGTTAACTAGGAGACAATATCCTATGTCTCACAATAGGCAGCACGTTGATTAAACCACTGGTATTGCCAGTATTTATGGGCGTCGACGACAACTTTCCGTCAGGTGTCCCGATCGCTCGTCTGCTTTCGTTGCCAAAAAATAAATATCACTTTCTTTATATATTCCGAAATATGGTCACACGTACTCGTGACTTGTAATTGCTAGGTAAAACGTTTACATTTGAAATAACCTTAAAAACTATTCGTGTTATAACTTTTATAACGCCAAACAAGGAAGAATAACAGAAAGGAAAAAAATAACACGCGCCATATAAATTATGGGAACATAAATCTAAACGGACAGAATAAAAAGCTGCTCCAGCAGTAAAATTAATAATTTATTCACGTATGCCCATATTACTTTTAAATTTTACACAGCTTTTTATGAACCAAAAAATATAATAATGACCTGGCTTATATTTAGAAATGTTCAAAGAATTTCTAACTGAATTAATTATTTTAGCAATGTGTAATATAACTTTCGAAACGATCTAGAACGATTAATATAGTTTTGGTCATATATTTCAGAGATAAAGTATAATAAGTTGATCTATGTTTTATTTTTATTTTTTTGTCTATTAAATAAATTTTTATTGCACATTTCTCGTAACGTAAGTGATATCATAATCATAGTCAATAATATAGTCCTTTGAAAAGACATGAAGAAAACCGTAACTTATTTTAAAAACACTTGTTATTTTAACATGGCTTATTTCATAAAAAATCTATCCGGTCATAATAAAACCAATGTGTGTCGAATACTAACATCTGTTTGTCAAGGTACCTAATCCACAAATGCGACGAACATCCATAAAAATAGGCAGCTATTTGTCATCAAAATGTGTTTATAATACAAAAATATAAAGGGGTTCTTTTATAGGCTTCGCTTACAACAAAAAATGTGAAGAATACAAGATTATATGTTAAAGATTTTTACCTTCTCTTAAAAAAAACTGATAAGATACTTTCTTTTAATATTTTTTTTATCAATTAAGCAGTCCGACACATCAGCCCTATCACCATTTCCATATCAGCCCAACGAAGTCGACTGATGAACATAGGCCTCCCCATGAGGTTCCAAGAGGTACGATCCTGCAACATCTGCATCCGCTGAAGCCTGCAAATTTCCACAAGTCATCACATTATCTCGTGGAGGAATGGTCCTACTCTCCGACAGCCACGTACTGGCTGTACGAGTCACTCGAGAACTTCCTATCGCCAATACTAGTCGATTCTACTAACTATATGGCCAACCCTTTGCTATTACGGACAAAGACCGACACGACTGGAGATAGACAACGCCGACTTTTTACATGCCGCTGCTGATTATTATCGGGTGATCAGCCCAAAATAACATAACCGTATACGAAAATGGATCTATATAAGTCCATGTAATTAGTAATACCTGCAATAATCCTGTTGTTGATTGTTCATCTACACGTTTGTCAATGTAAAAATGTTTTAACAATTGTATAAAGAAATTAAATACTATTATGCGGTACATTTAATAATAAAATAATCACTAAAGCATTAACTTCGTTTGCTATAGGAAATTTTTAAAATGTAAATAAAAAAAACATCACACTCAATAAAATTTCTAATTTTATATTCGAACAGACTAATCACACGCATAATCTCTCTTGATTCCAAGCGTGCCAAATCTGATTGATACCTAATGTAGCTGTATTTCAGTTAAACCACAAATGCGTATTTTGACGCTACGTAATCATGGATGCAACTTAATCTATGGTTTTGCCATACAATGTCGGGAATAATGAGAATAACATGAAATTCATACGATTATTTTAGTATTTAAAGAAGTGAAGTAACAATTTAACAAATTTTCAACTGCGCAAAATCGTAGACTAGGCTATTCTATATTTATTTATATTATTTATAGACTTAAAATTTATTAAACCGTGTTTATGGTTTATAGAAGGCAAGGTACAAACGTCAAGGGCTACAACCTTATTTAACTTCATCACCATAATGCATCGATGAACGAACTAAAGAAAATAAAACAAAAATTATAATATTTTGTTGACGCATAACTAAGAACCGCCCCCATGGTCTAGCGGTATTGGCCCTTGCTTGTAAGTCGTGAGTTTTAATCCCAAGGGAGATCAACGCTAAAATATTTTAATTCTTAAAATTATTAGTAATACAAGCTGGTTCTCGCTACTTCGTCCGCGTGGTATAGGAGAAATGTCCGCGAGGTGTATTTAAATATACTGTATCCCCATCGTCATAATCGGCTTTATCCGTCTACTGCTGGACGTACGCTGCAAACTTGAACCAGCTACTGCACGGAAATTGGCATGCTGCATCTACGTTGCCTCCACTCCAAAATCTTGTTGGCTCATCGGCCATTCGTTCGTCTGACTATATGACCGACGAACTGCCACTTTAACTAACTAATCCTTAGACCTATGTCAGTGACTTTAAATATTTGACTGATAAATACGTCACGAATTTTGCCTGACAAAGAAACTCCGCGCATGGCGGGCTCCATAGCCCGTTGAGCTACGGCAAAAAATATTGTGGACCAATCCTACAGCCAGATGCCACGATTCGGCATTTCATAAATGTCTCCCTATGGAGCACCCATTTGGGCGGACTTATTGAATGAGTGCATCAATACCTACCTAAAAAAGCTGTTGCCATCCGAGCGGCCAGAGGAAACAGGACGATTTTATATGAGGTGTCCACGCACGTTACTCCTACCTGGGACCATGACGCGAAGGTTCTCTCCGTCGTGTATCGGTGGAGAATTGCGATCCACACAAGGGAAATTCAGTCAGCTCCGGATGAAATTACATAGTAGCAGCGGAAGATTCACGCTTAGTTGATTATACAGTGGTGCTCCAGGCTGCAGACTCCTAATTCCGGACAAAGAGCGGTAGAAGCTGTTCGTTCCGTCTTTAGGAAGTGTATCGTGCCCAAACATAGCGTACTGACCACCTAACACACATTCATAGCACGGCTGCTTCTGACGGTACCTGAGTATGGTGGCAAAGAGAGAGCCATCAATGATGTGCCACTAATGAAGACTGGCTGAGAACACTGCTGATCACACACTCGCAGAATGCCCAGCCAAGGATTAGCCACAATCCTCCTCATTGGTTGACGACTATCTGAGGACAGTATCGTCTTAAAAAGAGGCGGCGGAGCGAGAGAGGGAGGATGACCCCATCTCGCAACCGGTGCGCCGCCGAGCGGGACGTAGGTGCATGGTGCTTGACCGCCGCCTGCCCCCTTGATAAGGGCCCGGGTACTTGTAATTGGTGGTGGTTGGTTGGTGAAGTTATGTGATCCTATACTACATCCGAAAAACTAACAAGGACGGAGTTCCCAGGGGTTTTTTGTAAATAAGAGTCTCACATAACCTTAATCCCTTTCCCGTAGGGATGAAGATATCTATCAGGTTAAGAAAAATAAGGAAACGCTGGTTTTATTAAGACCATTGGACTATAACAAGAGTAATACTTATTGCACAACACGAATTGGCGCACCAAGAAACTGAAGTTTGACTTAAATAATTGTAAGCACCATGTATTTGTTATTGCACTGCGACTAAGCTTTTAATGGCTGTCCGGGAACACGCGATTCTCACATCGAGAAAATTTTGCACTACTTCCTGAGAATTTCAAATAGCGAATGACAAATGTTTAACACAAATATATCTTGAGCTTATACAATAATTAATTTTTATCATGGTATTTTTTCTGTACCATGATAAAAATTATTTATTGAATGTTATGAAAATATATATCAGAAAAATACATATTTGAAAATCTTTGAGATCGAGAGATAGATACATATGTCATGTAGGTATTTTTATATAGTAAAAAAAATATTTATATGGTACTGAAACTTAACAAAATATTGATTTTTTATGCGTGATAGTATTATAGCACTCCAATTTTTATAATGCTGTTCTTTTTGCAATTATAATTTATCATTTAACGTAATCGACTTATTATTATGATAAATGATAAGAACTTAAAATTAGAATTATTGATGGGCTCATAACGAAAAAGCTTCTGGAGGCTACAGCTGCTTCAAATTAATATTTTTTTGTTAATTTTGTTACAAAGTTTGCGATGCTATAAATTTGAAACTGGGTAGTTGTCGCAAAAGTAGTCGCAGTCATGATGTACGTTATACGCTTCTGATCCATGTATAGAATTTTGAATTTTGAAACTTCACAGTTGAGTTTTGACTATAGCCTGCCTCAAGATGTCTATTCAATATTATTAGTTACACAGCCCACATCTGGAATAACGACGAGTACTTTTTCTATGGGTTGCTTTTTGATCGATTTCCCAGACGAAGGACTCAATTCGGAGCGTATGTTTTTTATATATGTTTCGTCGTTGCTCCGCTCCTAATGCTCCGATTTCGTTCATTCTTTTTTTAAATTACAGGTATGAGCTGTCATGTGGTACAATTTTTGTTAAAAATCTTTTTTGATAATACTTATCACAAAATTACAAAAAAGAGAAAATAAAGAAATAAAAAAATGTCATAAATCACAACCTCGCACCATTAACACATAATTGTACTAGTTAAATTGGTCTACAATAAAGTCCGCCAGAGTATATATCTATGTTTTAGTAATGACCTACACTAAGCATTTTAATCTAAACATTTTTAAATTAGGAACCGGGCATATTCGTAGCACATTTAAAATAGTACAGTTCATGTTAACATTAAAGTAATTGCATTTAAAATTGTTATTTCATTTACATAAAACGTCTCTTTAACAACATTTTAACTATATAAATATCTTAAAAGATATAAAAGATTTAATCGGTGGCAAAAAATAGCGGGACAATCACGCGCAGAGAGCACGTTGTTATTAATTAATATCGCGAAAAATGGTTAAGTACATAGTACAAGTAAGTCGGTCATATTTTTTATTCAAATTTCACTTGTTTATCCACAGTATGATCCAAAATGTTAGAAATGTATTAAATTAGTGAATATCAAACATAAGTGAGAAAACTACTGTTTTCAAATTTCATAATTTATAAATATTGTCTCATAGTAGTTGTGTCAGCTGCATAGTGTTTACTAAATCTTAATCGAATAAAAGCATAGCAGTAACGTAAAAAACTAATTTTAGTCAGGTTTCGTCTTATACGAGTTACGAGGAAATACTTCCTTTTACTATAGAGTTTCTTATTGAAATGGTTTAAAAGTTATAAAGATGTTATTTATTAAAGCAAGAATGCCATTTTAGTGACAGAAAGAGTAATAAGTCAATATCATTGTAAGATATCAAGCACAGTAATAATTTAAGGATTATGTTGACGCGTTATAAAACGAAGATAAAGTGTTTTACATAAACTAAACTTTTAAAATCGCCTTCATAATGATGTTATAAACTCAGCAAAATTGCGTTATTGCAATTGTAGCAAGAAACGTTTGTAACTTTTAGTGCTTTGGCACAAATTTAATAGGGATACTTATTCATGCGGAAAATTATTTTTCACTCTATGAAGGAGTACATACCATATTTAATTAAACTTAATTTTCCCTGAGTACCGTTCTTAAAATTAATTTGAACATTAGCATAACATAATTTAAATGACATTTTGCAACACTATACATCAGTATACATCAGAATAACTTATAGGCTATATTAATTAAAAATAGGTACGTTACAGTTTTTTCAAAATATAATAAAAAGTGTCATATCGGTAAAAAAAATCTGCAATCGGCGATTGATTTTAACACGAATTGCAAAACCTCTTGATAAATACGTAATGGTGATGGTCACAAACTACAATCATTACGTGAATGAAACCGCGAGGCGAAGCTTGTCTCATTATTTTAACATCACCGTTATTTGTTTTCACTGGTAAGCTTGTTGGTACACGGGCCTCGCTGATTAATTATTTATTTAAGGATTTAAACATAAATGTCATATTCAGCTTTCTAATTATATAAACGTTGTATGAATCAATATTTGCATAGAGATTAAACGATTAGTTTTGTTTATTTGTTAAGCATGACATTTTTATCTGTGTTGAAATGATTGACTGCCTCCGTAGCCTAGTGGTATGGCCATGTGCTTTAGAAACCAGAGGTCGTGCTTACGAATCCTGCGGGGTTGTCAGTGTGTGGTTTTGAGTGTTGTTTCCTAGTTCGTTAGGGCAATTAGGTGCGATCACCCAATTGTCTGAAGAGATAATGATAAAATGATTGAGCTAATAAATTAATCATTAACTTTGTTTTCTGATGATTTTTTTCCTTTCTTCACGTGTATTAAAATGTATTTTTTTAAGAATAATGACGACATTTAATATACGGTATTTTATATGATATACCGTATTATATATATAAATTACTTATGTTAAATAAGGTAAAGACTTATTAAGTCTTGAACCTATTTTATATAAATAATTAATGTTAATTTTTGAGCACTAATAATTTCAAAATTCCAAGTCAAAACCCAAAATTTGTTATTCTCTTTTATTAGACCTTGAAAGGTCTACTGAGCACTTAACGTCGAAACTTTACCTCTGGCTCAAAAACATGTCCAGAATAGAGCCGAGAAGAAACTCTGAGGCGTTTTTTGTCAAAAATATTGTGATTTAAATATAAAATATTAAGTTAAGTGAGTTGTTTTATTATCTTATAATAGCAATTATAACAGCTGCTTAATCGGTAACGTACTCTGTGTATTGACTATTAGGGGTCGTAAATTTAGTTAATAATTAATGAAGAACACGAGCTTTTCTTTTCGCAATTTCAAAAGCAATTGCTGTACAAGGAATAGGATATTTGGAAGCTTAAAACCGATATTTTATTCCTATGTTATATTTATATATTATTTTTTTTTGTTCACAAAATGCCAAAATTAAAATACTACATAAAATATTTAATATTCATATTATCACAGGTTACAAACACGGAATTTTATACAAGTTTTATACAGAAATGGTCTTCCAAATTTCGTTTTACTGTAAACCCGACTCAGTGCCCAGCAATTGTCATTGGGAGACCTATGTCCTTAGAAAAGTGGACATGTATAAGCTACCACCGCTTGAATTCAACAATTGTCCTATACCATACACTAAATGTGTGAATAACCTGGGCAACACAAAGTTGTTTCCTCTCGGGGTTTGAACCCACGACCTCCGGTTTATAAAGCAAGGGTCAATACAGCTAAACTACGATTTTTTTTCTTGATATGCCATGTATTCAAAAAACTGTATTAAACCCTTGTATCGATTTAAAAATGGAAACAAACTTAGATATAGATATCGGGGAGTGAGTTTGTTTTAGAATATGTAGTGATCGGCATATTTTTAAAAAGAAAGCTGTAAAATATATTTATGAACCGACACTGAAAAATCTGCAGTAATCTTTTTTTCATTCTAAGAAATGGAGAAATTTACAAGAATCTTATTCCATTCCTTTTTTGCGAAATAGCTTTTTCTTTCCTAAGGATTCAACGCTTTGTCGTAGTAAAAGCCTATTTCTTGTGAAAGTGTAATATATATCTCTCGCAGAGTGAAATGGAATTGAAATATATAGCCTGTTTTAAAATGAAGCTTCCTTTTTACAGTTTACAATACGTAATGCAGATCACAAGTTTTTAATGGATAAATCTTTCAAATGCATCTATGGATGCATGTAAACTTTTGGCAAAAAATAATATGATTACTTGTTGAATTCTCATTGTTTACTAATTCATTTTTAAAAATGCATACCTAGCAGAATAAGATACTTACTGAAATAAGATAATTACATATTTAAATCAAAATCTAGTAAGGTAAAAATTTAAAAGCACCTCTGCAGAATTTCAATAATCACCTTCGTTGCCTATTGTTGTAGACCCTTCTTTTACAAACCGAAGTTTATGGGTTTGAATCCCGGATTTTCTTTATTTGAAGTTATTTTCTGGTTTGGTGAAAATTTCAATAATCCTGCATCATTAAGGAATAACAAAATAAGACTAGTTGTCGCAATACTTGTTTGAAGAAAGTGCTTTCATCTTTTCTTACATTTAGTACGTTCATTGTTGAAGGTAATCCATAAGGTAGTGGAGGTCATATACTAACAACTTTGTGTAATAACTGGTATTCAGGACGCATAAGTTGACCGCATGATAATTTGGGTATATGAATAAAAGACAGAAAGTGTTATTGATACGGTGAATGTTAAATTCCTCTCTACTCTATTTTTTTTAAACGATATAAGGTAACAAATGTGCAGCTTGTGAAAATACTATTTTAAGTAATTTTGTTTGTTTTTACTTAAATTAAAAAATTGCATAAATATTTTACTTAGACGTATAAAATAAAATTATTCTAAAAATAAATGCAAATATTATTGACACTATCAATACAAGGATATAATTTCGGTATATTATTGATAGGGTTTAAATATTCTGCTTATTTTTTGGTATATATATTTGTACATTAACAGAAACTTATTTTGGCTTCTTAAAGTTTAAATACAAGGTAAATTTCAAATTGATTATTTGATTTAACGCAAAAAGTTGAAGGTTTATCTACAAAGGGTAAAAGGTATTCGGAATTGGAATGTCGGAAGGAAATTAAACAAAGTTTGGAATACTTTAATTTAATTTGTTGTTAGATGTAGTAGATTTATGTTCTTAAAGATGATTTTAATTCGATTTCGATTTGGGTTATATAAAACACGTCAATATATCATCAATATAGCATACAATTTCGAAAAGAGAACGCAACTTCTATAACTTAAATATAATTGAATGTAGCCAGCTTTTTTGTCATAAAAAAAGAATGCACTGGCTAAACCTTAAGTGCGAAAAGGTGTTCTAAGAAGTTACAAATCATCTTGGCAGGTGGTATATTGCTATATGTTTGAAAAAATTAAAGAAAAATTTTAACAAAAAGATAAAACGGACTTCAAGCAGTGTTTAACTACTTTGCGGAACATAAGATAGAGCGCGATGATAACATGCTCGTTGAACGAAACTGATCTGCGATTTCTGCTACCACATTTTAAATATCTGATATGTTTTAAGTTATTCATGTCCTTAAAATGTCTTCTATGACTAGTTTTATGGACATGACATGAAGAAAATTAATTTATTAAAAGCTGCAGTCTTCGTTATTGATCAATAAGGTTTTCTTAGTCGTTTGAAATTGTACAATTGTATTCTTTACTTTTACAATTCATGTAATTTAAATTACATTTTACGACATGGAATATTGCTTTCACTTTATTACAGTTCATTTCTATTCGGAGGCTACTCAGACTTATCTTTAACACTACAAGTTTATAAAACTCTGACAAGAGTTTTCACTTTTATTACATCTTTTTTCTATATTTTTTCCATAAATAAGCAACGAATTTCTCTTATTTTTTTTTGTGTAATTTTATTACGAAGGCCACATAGAGCTATAATTGTTTTAATTTTTTTGTACGAGAGTGATTATTTTTAATTTACTTGATGTACAAACATGATTTTATGCGCCTTTGAATTTTCATTAAAAATTAAGTTTTAAAACTTATGGTCGAAAATATTTTCAAAAATGGTTACAAATTATGACGTACAGCTATAACGATTCGAGGTTCACATATCATTGATCCCTTGTAATAGGACGCATTGTAAGAGGCTTCAAGTTATGCATACTAAGAAGGCTTCTTTTCTCGTAAGAAGAAAGCATTCGTAGGTCACATAAGATAAAAAAAATATTTTGCTTCTATGCGTGTGTTTTATTTAATCCGAATTAAAACTACCACTTCCATGATGTACATTATATTTTTGATTAAATGAATACCTTAAAAGTAACAATAAGTAAGTATAACAGAAATCGTGAGGCAATTTCGAATAGAGAGCCTATATACCCGCTTATATAGCGTTATTTAATTTAACGCGGTTTGAAGTCGCTCATATCTTTTTTCTTATTTTTAACGAGCATATTTCTTACTGATTTTAATGTAAAACATTGCTAAAAATTACAACGAGGCATATTCAAAGCTCATTGATATGTTTAAGTTTATATAATGTTATGTAATAGAAATTTATGTAATATTGAAGTCAATGCGTTTAAAAAATTCTACATTATATGTTAAACCAATACTTTAAAAGATATAACAGATTTAATTGTATCACCCGCTTATATTACCGCAAAATAGTTATATACAGTTTTAAGTCAAATTTTATGGTTAAAATTTCACTTGTATTTTATTGAGAGTAATGTAATGCGTCGATGTAAAAAAATTACATAGGAAATTTTGCTCACAAATAAATACAAATTTAGAGGCACTAAAACTCCTATTATCAATAAAAATATAGACTTAATAACACATAATGTTTTTCACTAATTTAAGGAAGAAGAAATACAATTTTCAAAAAAGAAAATATAAAAAGAAAAGATTGCTGTGAATGTATACCTTTAAACTATGAAGCCGTAATAAATTTAAGACAATGTTTTATACCAACATTGCTAAATAACATCAATAGCTTATGCGGTTTGGTGAAACTTTTTCTTTTTATTAGTTATAATGAAATATGTCTGCGAAGTTACAACTTCTAACGTTATACTTGATTTTGATTAAAACAGGTAACGTATATGATTTATAATTTTGTAGTACTAATGAACGAGTGAATGTCATATAACATGAACATTACTTTCTATAATTACAAAATAGATTTATGCTCTCTTTCTCATGTATATAATAAGATTATTATTTTTCGCTTTCGGAGCCGCTTGGGGTATTCGGTTATCACGGCTCATTCAACCTATTTTGGAAACCGGTTGAAAAGCCAGTCCTAACAACGAACTTGAGTGATCAAAAATATATGAACAATATTAAATAAAATTACTTTACGGATTTTATCGCGTTTATTTTACATTTAAATTCCCGACGTTTCGAACACTTTCCAGCGCCGTGGTCACGGGTAGACTGAGATGTCATGCGTCTTCTTGCCAGTGCTGAAGCAAGCGGGTTACCAGATCTTAATTTTTATGAATTATTTATAATCTGTACTCGACCTATGCAAAATGAACTGATTTTATCTGTATAGCCTGCAGTGGTATTGCTTGGGTTTTATTAAACCGACCTCCGGTTTTAAAAAAGGGTCAATACAGCTAAACTACGATTTTTTTCTTGATATGCCTGTATTCAAAAAATTTGTAAAACCCTTGTAATGTAAACAAACAGATATAGATATCGGGTTGAGTTTGTTTTGAAATTATTATTGATTGGCATATTTATAAAAAAGAAAGTTGTAAAATATTTAATGAACCGACACTGAAAAATCTGCAGTAATCTTTTTCATTCTAAGAAAGGAGGGTTTACAAAACCCTTCCATTCCTTTTTTTTGGAAAATAACTTTTTCTTTTCTAAGGATTCAACGCTTTGTCGTTTAAAAGCCTATTTCTTGTGAAAGTGTAATATATATCTCTTGAGTGAAATGGAATTGAAATATAGCCTGTTTTTTAAAATGAAGCTTCCTTTTTACAGTTTAAATACGTAATGCAGATCCAATTTTTAATGGATAAATCTTTCCAAATGCATCTATTGGATGCATTAAAACTTTAAAAAAATAATATGATTACTTTTGAATTCTCATTGTTAACTAATTCATTTTAAAAATCTTACCTGGAAATAAGATCCTTACTGTTCTGTACAATTCAAAATCTAAAAGGTAAAATTTAAAAGCACCTCTGCAGAATTTCAATAATCACCTTCGTTGCCTATTTTTAGACCCTTCTTTTACAAACCAAGTTTATGGGTTTGAATCCCGGATTTTCTTTTTTGATTATTTTCCTGGTTTTGTTGGGGCAATCCTGCGTCAATGAAATAACAAAAATAAAACTAGTTGTCCCGCAAGACTTGTTCGGGTCTTTCAAATTTTTGCATGATTATTTGGGTAAATGAATAAAAGACAGTGTTAGAACCGTGAAAATGTTATTTTCCTCTCCTCTATTTTTTTTAAAAACGATATGGTAACAAATTGCAGCTTTGAAAACCCTATTTTAATTAATTTTGTTTTATTTTTTACTTAAATTAAAAATTATAAATATTTTAACTTAACGTATAATGGTTTTTTAAAAATAAAGAAATATTTTGACAATATCAATACAAGGATATAATTTCGGAAAAATTGACAGGGTTTAAAATATTCTGTTATTTATGCATTATATTTAACCACTAAAGGAAACTTTTTTAGCCCTCCTAAGATTAAAAAAAGGTAAATTTCAAATTGGAATATTTGGTTTAAAAAAAGTTGAGGTAAGGGTTTATCCCACAAAAGTAAAAGGTATTCGGGTTGGAATGTCGGAAGGAAATTAAACAAAGTTTGGAATACTTTAATTTAATTTGTTTTTAGATGTAATGGGTTATTTCTTAAAGATGATTTTAATTCGATTTTGAATTGGGTAATATAAAATTATGACAAAAACTGCACGTCAAAGAAGCGTTTGACTTTATGACTAACGTTGTGTTATAAAGCGGTAATTTTGTGCGCATACAATTTAAAAATTAAATACAACAGGTGAATATATCATCAATATAGCATACAATTTAGAAAAGAGAACGCAACTTCTATAACTTAAATATAATTGAATGTAGCCAGCTTTTTTGTCATAAAAAAAGAATGCACTGGCTAAACCTTAGGTGCGAAAAAGGTGCTGCTTTTCTTGTAAGAAGGTTACAAATCTTCTTGGCAGGCGGTATATTGCTATACGTTTAAAAACTTAAGAAAAATTTTAACAAAAGGTTTAACCCACTTCAAGCAGTGTTTAACTACTTTCCCCGAACAGGTTCTCGCTTTGTCGTAGCGGTGGGGTTTCAGTACCTGCGGCTTGGGTCAGCCAGGGAAGCTAAGGAACCTGGCCTGGCCTGAGGTGTAAGGCCGGCCGTGGAGGAGAGTTGCTCCAAGCGGGCTGAACAAGCCCGCTTTGGATGCGCCTTTAGAGGGTGCGAGGACGGTTGCAGGAGGTAGACGCTGCCGCTTCCTGTCCCT